>CAWUFW010002741.1:1440000-2074481 GCA_963921515.1 Calotriton arnoldi | reverse complement strand
AACCACTACAGATGCAAGGTAATCCCACCTGGCAGCGGGCACACAGTCAACAACTGTAGACGGAAGGAAGTCCATGGGTGTGGCGCACATCACCTGTAGGGACACAACAGCTACCAGCCTGGAAGTGCAATCACGTCGTCGGTGGACACAGTTGACCAAACGAATCTGAAAGTACCCTGTGAAGGACAGAAATGACACACAGTCAAAAGCAATGGAGTACAGGACAGAACAGCAAAACTCATGCACAATACATGTTACAAGATACCCACCCAGAACCAAGTTAGCATGTCAACACTGTTGGGGAGTACAGCCCACCTGTAAGCACACATCGCAACACACATCCAGTCAAGTAGCCCATGGACACACTCCAACAGCACCAGAGCACCACCTACACATCATGCCAACTCACATCATTGACATGACACCTCAGGATACTCACATTCAGCTAAAGAAGTTGGTGATGAGCTGTGTGCGGACATCACCCTCATCATCATCATCATCATCGTCACTGGCATCGTGGTCCAGGCCAGGATCCTCCACAGGTGGCGGATGTTGGTCATTGTCATCCTGGATGAGAGGCAACTCCTTCCGCACTGCCAGGTTGTGGAGCATGCAGCAGACGATGATAATCTTGCACACTTTCGCAGGGGCATATGGGAGGGACCCTCCGGTCTTGTCCAGGCAGCGGAAGCGGCTCTTCAGGAGACCAAATGTCCGCTCAATCACTCTCCTGGTCCGACCATGTGCCTCATTGTAGCGCATCTGGGCTGGTGTCACAGGGTTCCTGAGGGGTGTCAGCAACCACGGCATGTTGGGGTATCCCGAGTCACCTACGGACAGACAAGTGAACATTAGCTGACTTGGAAAAGTGGGCGGAATACTACAGATCAGATCACACACAATGGCACAAAGTCAGTACACACCGACAAGCCAGGCACGCTGGTTCTGCATCTGTGCCATCATCCTGGGGATGCGACTACTCCTCATCACAAAGGCATCGTGTGCTGAACCAGGGAAACGGGCACACACGTGTGTGATGGTCATGTCTGCAAGACACACCACCAGTGCATTGACCGAGTGGTAGTGCTTGCGGTTCCTGTAGGCCTGCTCCTGGGCCTGTGGTGGTACCAAAGCCACATGTGTCCCATCAATGGAGCCAATGACATGCGGCATCCTCCCCAGGGCATAAAAGTCACTCTTCACGTCAGTGAGTCGTCGCAGTCTAGGGAAATAGATGTACCGGTTCAGGAATAGCAACATTGCCACCAAAACATCGCGGAGCACACGGCTCAACATGGTCTGTGACATCCCACCAGCAGTCGCCACAGTATGTTGGAAGGTACCGGTGGCAAAGAAGTGTAGGGCTGCCATCACCTTCACCTTGGGGGTCAGCGCTGTAGGATACGGCCGGCCAGGCTGCAAATGTGGGGACAACTGCACTGCCAAATCCTCAATCAGCTGCCTGGTGAAGCGGTACCGTCGGATGCTGTCCCGTTCCACCATCGTTGCCAGGTCTGGGAATGGTCGATGGACAGCAGGAGCCCTGCAGTGCAGAGGAGAAGTAAGCAAGATTGTCAGTCACCCCACATATGCGGCATTGAACACACTCAATATCCCAACATACATCATTATGAGGCACAACTACATGAAGTGTGCAGTTCCGTAAGGACATGTATGGTACATACATGGCCAACATCTGTCAACACGGTCCAACAGGTGGCATCAATTAGTCCCAGGTTGGCACATTGGATATCATGAGGCCGTGTCACAGTTCCCATCTCCTGCTGCCGTGTCACAATCACCCCCCACAGTGACATGTGAGGACAGATGTGCCCCAGGCACCACAGCTCAACGACAGGTACATTCCCAGGGACCCTGTATTGCCACATGGACACTGGCATTACATGGAGTATCATGTATACACCACAGCAAAACAACCATGACCCCCACAGGTAGTGGTCCCACTTGCCACGGCAGGACAGACATGGACGTCTGTGACACACACACGCACAACATCAAAGTCCATGCACACACAACGTGGATGTGGAGACTGTCTCCCATTGTGCACATGAAATCAGAGACATTGTAAACACTACATGCACAAAGACTGTGGAGGACCATCACTATTGTGCCACTGGGACACCCTGGCTCAAACATACCGTCCCACATGGGACTCACGGGGTATGTGACATGACATACACATACACCACCGTGAAATGTGACCATGGCACATGCACAGATATGAACAGTTGCACATCACAGTGGTCATGTACACGTAACACCCAGGATCCTGTCCCCATTAACACGTGCACAGCCTGGGGGTGGCTGCCCACAGGTGACACCCACAGGACAACATGTACACCAACATACACACAATAGGAAATGCAGCCTTACATGCCTTATGATAAAGTTTGGACAGGCTGTCGTGATGTAGGTGTGCCCCTCACTCCCTGGGAGCTATCTGTGGCTGGCATATGTCCATCTGAGACAGGCATGCTGACATATGCCAGTCACATGTACAGTGATGCGTTGAACAGCAATGGACCGATCGGTGCCCCCGGCCGGCCCATTGCATTCAATGTGCGCGGTACGCGTTGTACCCCTGTACGCGTTGTACCCCTGTACGCGTTGTACTGCAATGGACCGATCGGTGCCCCGGCCGGCCCATTGCATTCAATGTGCGCGGTACGCGTTGTACCCCTGTACGCGTTGAACTGCAATGGACCGATCGGTGCCCCCGGCCGGCCCATTGCATTCAATGTGTGCGGGTACGCGTTGTACCCCTGTACGCGTTGTACCCCTGTACGCGTTGTACTGCAATGGACCGATCGGTGCCCCGGCCGGCCCATTGCATTCAATGTGCGCGGTACGCGTTGTACCCCTGTACGCGTTAGTACCGCAATGGACCGATCGGTGCCCCGGCCGCCCATTGCATTCAATGTGTGCGGGTACGCGTTGTACCCCTATGCAGCGTTGTACTGCAATGGACCGATCGGTGCCCCGGCCGGCCCATTGCATTCAATGTGTCGCGGTACGCGTTGTACCCTGTATCGCGTTGTACCGCAATGGACCGATCGGTGCCCCGGCCGGCCCATTGCATTCAATGTGCGCGGCAGCTGTACCCTGTACGCGTTGTACCGCAATGGACCGATCGGTCCGGCGCCCTTGCATTCATGTCGAGCGCCTGTATGCGCTGTACGCTGTACTGCAATGGACCGATCGGTTCCCCGGCCGGCCCATTGCATTCAATGTGTCGCGGGTACGCGTTGTACCCCTGTACGCGTTGAACTGCAATGGACCGAACGGTGCCCCGGCCGCCCATTGCATTCAATGTGTGCGGGTACGCGTTAGTACCCTGTACGCATTGTACCCTATACGCGTTGTACTGCAATGGACCGATCGGTGCCCCCGGCCGGCCCATTGCATTCAATGTGTGCGGTACGCGTTATACCCTGCACGCGTTGTACCCCTGTACGAGTTGTACTGCAATGGACCGATCAGTGCCCCGGCCGGCCCATTGCATTCAATGTGTGCAGGTGCAGCGTTGAACTGCAATGGACCGATCGGTGCCCCGGCCGGCCCATTGCATTCAATGTGCGCGGTGCACGCGTTGTACCCCTGTACGCGTTGTACCCCTGTACGCGTTGTACTGCAATGGACCGATCGGTGCCCCGGCCGGCCCATTGCATTCAATGTGTGCGGGTACGCGTTGTACCCTGTACGCGTTGTACCCCTGTACGCGTTGTACTGCAATGGACCGATCGGTTCCCCTGGCCGGCCCATTGCATTCAATGTGCGCGGTACGCATTGTACCCTGTACGCGTTGAACTGCAATGGACCGATCGGTGCCCCGGCCGGCCCATTGCATTGAATGTGTCGGGTACGCGTTGTACCCCTGTACGCGTTGTACCCCTGTACGCGTTGTACTGCAATGGACCGATCGGTGCCCCGGCCGGCCCATTGCATTCAATGTGTCGGTGCACGCGTTGTACCCCTGTACGCGTTGTACCCCTGTACGCGTTAGTACTGCAATGGACCGATCGGTGCCCCGGCCGGCCCATTGCATTCAATGTGTCGTGGCACGCGTTGTACCCCTATGCAGCGTTGAACTGCAATGGACCGATCGGTGCCCCTGGCCGGCCCATTGCATTCAATGTGCGCGGGTACGCCGTTGTACCCCTGTACGCGTTGTACTGCAATGGACCGATCGGTGCCCCGGCCGGCCCATTGCATTCAATGTGCGGGTACGCGTTGTACCCCTGTACGCCGTTGTACCGCAATGGACCGATCGGTGCCCCCGGCCGGCCCATTGCATTCAATGTGTGCGGGTACGCGTTGTACCCCTGTACGCGTTGTACTGCAATGGACCGATCGGTGCCCCCGGCCGGCCCATTGCATTCAATGTGTGCGGGTACGCATTGTACCCCTGTACGCGTTGTACCGCAGTGGACCGATCGGTGCGCACCCATTGACAATGGGCTTGCCTGGCAACGGACGCGTTTTCGAATTTCGAACGAGTCGGTTGCTGGAAAATCAGTTGGTCACCCACAACAATGTTGCAAAATCATGTATGTCATGAAGTTGAAGATTTGAAGGATGCTGTGGGCGTGTTTTGGTGCTGCTATTCCATGGATTGGCCAGATTCAGAAGATGCAAACGACTTGGACCTATCACTTTGGACACAAGGGACAGTATCTGCCTCTCCAGCACATATATATTGCTGGCTGTTCCCCTGAGAGCTCACTTGCCTGCACTACATGCTCCAGGACGACATCTGCCACTGCACTGCTGCTGTCTCTGCCCCTCTGGACCCTGCAATGGCACGTACTGTGGAGAGAGCCCCAGCCTTCAGCCTTGAAGAGAACCAGGCCCTGCTGGACAGCCTACTTCCACAGTACAGCAAGCTGTATGGGACACCAGGGGAGCAGGTGAGTGTTCTGTGCACTGCCTTTCTGAATGTGCATATTGTCTGACTAGCAAGGCTGAAAGTCTGCACGCCACTGGCTAGCAGGCTCACTGAGTAGTTGTCACCCCCCATAGTGTGTAGTGACATGCACTGGACAGGTATGGTGCAGTGAGTGCATTGGAACAAGGTTTTACTTCCCATGCAATGATACCATGTAGTGACGTCTGGCAAACTGTCCATGGGCAGCTTTGCACTGCCTGTGTACATCATGTGCCCCTGTGATTGAGACATGTATATACAACTGTGTCATGCACGGATATGTTGCATGTGTAGTAATGGCCTTTTCACTTTGTCATCCTGACAGGTTAATGCCCATTGGAAGCAGGAGATCTGGAAGGACATCGTCCGGGCTGTCCGGTCCGTGGGGGTCTACAAGCGCCGGATCCGCAACTGCCAGAAGAGGTGGCAGGACCTTCGGGGCTGGACCCGGAGGATTGCACGGGTCCAGCTGAAGCTGTCGCCTCCTCGCAGGAGGGGCGGAACACGGACCCTGACCCCCACATGCTCCAGATCCTGGCGGTGGTGTTTCCAGACCTGGATGGGCAGCTGAAGGCCAGACAGCAGCAAGGAGGGGGTGAGTCAAAGACTGCACTGTGAACTCTGTATTACATGCTTTGTGCCCTCCTCTGGCCTGGTTCAAAAGCCACAGTGCAGCAGTCATGTTGTCCAGGAGCCATGTCCCTCTATTGTGCACTGCCCACTGCTCATCTGATACCCAGGTGTGGCCCTTACATTCAGGGAATTGTGTCACTTGGGACTGTGTCCTTGCAGTTTGCTTCACTAAAGGTGGGGGACAGCATCTGTTTCCCTAACTCTGTTGTGGGCATCATGGGTGGGTCCATTGTTCACACAACGCCTGTGTTCGGACATGTAATCTGCGTGTTGCTTTGATATGCGGTCCACTTGCTGAGCTGAGCCACCACATGTGCCTGGGGTATGTGGCACACGCCCATGCAGCGGGTGGGAACAATGTTTGGGCCCCAGGAGTGTGCAGATTACGTGTGTCACACATACATAGCCAGCTATCCACTGTCCAGGGCTCATCCCTCATTCATGTGGAGCAGGACAGTCATGCCTACTCCAGGCCATGCAATGCACTCTGTACTCCCACTCCCGTGTATCAGCTGACACATTGTGCGCAGTGATTTGACCCCTCAGGTGTCTGCCTCTGTGTCAGTGTGCTGTGGATTACTTGCCAGGACTGCTGGGGTGTTTCTTGGTAGGGGCTCAGCATGCCCCTGGAGATGTGACCATAGGAGACGATACTTGTGTGTCACATAGGTGTTTGATCAGCTGCCCGTGCAGACTGGGGTATGCGAATGTGAAGTTCAGGCAGCTGTTCCCCATTCACAGCAGATTGTGAGGGGCTCAGGTTCAGAGGGTAGTGTCACAGGTCTCCCAAATGTCCAATAGGTATGACCTGGACAGATGAGGGTTAAGATGATGTGTTGTGTGGAGGATGTACATGTGCACTTGTGCAGCTCCAGGACTTGCATTCCCCATGACCTACTATTGTGACACAGTGCATAGAGTTGTCTGGCTGCCAAGTCATACATCACTGAGACAGTGATGTATGACTTAGCAGTCATGCCTCTGCCATGGCATGTGTCAACTTATTGGTGGTCCTGCAGGGGAGTGACATGTGCTACATGCACACCATTGTGGCGATGGCTATCAGGACATGGGTGCATTATGGTGTCTGTCGCTGGTATGCATCACATGCATTTCCTATTTGACTCTGGGCATCCCTTTCATCCGGAAACCTGTACTGACTCAGTGGCAAGAGCTGTGATGTGTGCATGTCCACATGCCACACCGTGTCCTCTGCACTGTCCAACTACTGTGTACTTGGTGCATGTGTCCACACTGGGGTGTTGCAATCCAACAGACACCAGACAGATGGGTGCAAGGCCATGTGGGATGTGAGTGCCATGCTTGGCATCAGACTGACAATTGGCTTCTCCTGTTCAGTTAGGGCACTTTTAGCAATGTACAACTAATGATGCCAGGGCTTGCTCTGTAATGTGCTGTGCTCACAGTGGTGTGTGCGTTTGGTGCAGGTGACTGATGTCTGTCTGTTTCCCCATTGTTTGCAGATACATCCACGGCCATGGAAGGGGACAGCTCCACGGACCAGGAGGAGCCAGAGAGCCAGACTGGGTCAGCAGCCGAGGAGTGGTCGGAGGGACCCAGTGGCACGGAGGGCGAGGGGAGCCACACCGAGGAGTCCTCAGCACCATCCACCTCAGCTGAGGACCAGAGCAACTCGGAGGATGACTCCCTTATGGAGGCGGGTGTCAGCAGCCACCACACCCCAGCTAGTGTTGCTGTCCCCGCCACCACCAGCACCACCACCGCCCTCCCATCGGCTCCCATTCCCCAGGTCCGTGGAGGCTCCCATGTTCGGGAGCGTGTCTCCTTTGGGCCAGGCACCGCACCCCCGCCCCTGTGTCCCCTGCTGCCCTGAGTGAGGAGTCTGTGTACCTCCTTCGCCAGCTCCATGTAGGGCAGACAGCCATGCTGAGTGTCCTCCATGCGCACACCGCTCTGTTGACTCAGCTGGTGTCGTTCATGGAGGGCATCTCATCGGGCATGTCTGACCTACAGAGGGGCAATAGGTCCATGGACTCTTCCCTGACGGCAGCAGTGTCCCTCCTCAGACAGTCCCTCACCCCTCCTGCCTCTGCTCCATCCACACTCCCCAGCACCTTACCCGTCCCAAGCACACACACACCGGCACAGGCACACACCAGCACACACACGTCCAGCACACAGACACACACGCCACAAACAAAACGCACACGCACGCACAGTCAGGGGACTGAAACCAGACTCACAGGGGATGGGGCCCTGGTACACACACACACGCATCCACGGGCACTGCGCAGTCCTCAGTTGCCTCTCCCTCCAAAACACCCTCCCTTGCCTCACCTGCAACCCCAAAGACCCAGCGCCTCTTCCTCAGTGACCTCGGCCTCTTCCCCTCCGATCCAGCTGCTCCAGCATCCAGGGGGAAGAGGAAGCCCCCCCACACGGAGCAGAGTGCCCCTCGCCCCCGGACACCCTCCCCCAGGCGCAGACAGACTGAGGCCCCCACCCGCAAGTCCCCCGGAGTGGTAAGAGCAAGACCCCGCCGCCGCCCTGCAGCTCAAGCACCAGGTCTCCTTCCTCCATCCCTCAGGCCCCCACTCCACAGGTGCCCCCACCACACCCTGCCCCAGGTTCCCCCACCCACAGATATACCATCCCCAAGAGGATCCGGCCTTCTCCCCTGCCACTTGCTCTCCCGGCACCACACCCCCGCTGCGCTTGTCTGTGCCACTGATGTGGTGAGGGTGTCCTCCCCCTCTGTCCAGCCCACCTTGCCTGTTCCCCATTCTCCTCCCCTGGTGGTAGGCACTGCAGTGGAGTCCACTACCACCCTGTCTGACTTGGGCACTGCAGTGGCGGACCTGTCCACTCCATCTGCAGGGTCCACTGCAGTCGTGCCGGCACCCACAACATCTGAGCCATGCCCCCAGTTGTGCCGGCAAACACCATGTCAGACACCTCCACTGCAGTTGTCAGTGGCTCTCCAGCACCCACCACCCCTTCCCTGCTTCCTCCTGGTGAGCCCTGATCCTGTCCCTGCGGTGCCTGGCCTACCCCCCGGTTGCCCCTCCTAGTGGATTGTCCCTGGTTTTGTGCAGGCATGTGTAGGGTGGCATCTGCCACTGTCACCCACTTGTGACTTTGTTGATGGACTGGCCATTGGCCTTTGTTTATTTTCTACCGGACTTCTACTTTTAATGCCACATATGCTGAATAAAGCAACTTTCTGTTCTCTAGTGCTTTTGCTTCTGATGTACATGATGTTGATGATGCTAACCATACCATGCCCTTGCTGCAGTGATGGTGATATTTGGTCTCATGATAATGAAGTGTTACTGTGCAGGAACCCATGTGGTCCAGGGGGAATGTGTCCTATCCTGTGGTGTATCCATGTCATCCATAGCAGCATCTGAGGGTGTCATGTGTTCAGTATTTGGCAATGGGATTTCCTTCTTAGATTGCCTATTTCACATCTGTGGCTTCCACCCCTGCACATCTGTTGTGCCTGCCATTGTTCAATTCGTCTACTTCCCTGACCGTGTGGCCATCTCCAGTGGACATGCAGGTTTGGGCATCACTGGGGAAGGACTCATCTGTGTTGTCAGTGCAACATTGCTATACAAGTGTGTTGGATCTGTGCTGATGATGATTCCGTTGGCACTTCCATGACCAGGCTGATGTTACGGGAGCCCTCATTTGGTGCTAATTGTTGATTGTGTGACCAAGTGCTCAGCTGACATGATGGGGCCCTACTGAGGCAACATATGGCACAGCTTTCCTCACACAGGAGTGGAGTCCCCTCATGGCAGTGTGTACTCCTGTGACATTGCCTGCGCCCAAGGTGTGTGTTGTATGTACATGTCTGTGTGTTCACTTCCGTTTAGCTGTGCATGCTGTGATCCCTAGTGTTGTACCTGTTTGTGATGCTAGCTGAGTTGACCTATGTTCCCCCAAAGTCTTCGCCCTGGGTTCTCTGTGAACACATTACTGGTCATCAGGGTGTCACCCATAGGTGTGTTTGCTGTCAGGGCTGAGTTTGTGTGCAGACGCAGATGGGTCACAGTCAGGTTTCCCTTTGGCACTTGTTGTTTGCCCCTGTCATGTGATTTCCAGTTTGTGTTATCTTTCAGTGATTGTGACACGTTGTTTGTGTGACTGCTGGCACTCCTCAGGGTCCGGGCTGCAATGTTGGTTGTTGGTTGTTGTCTATGTGTGTTCTTTGTGGGTGACCTTGGCTTCTTCATTGGTGTGTGACTGTGGCTGGGATCCCATTGGTTGGTGTGGTATTGCCGACATGTCCATGTACAGCGCAGTGTGCAGTGTGTCAGACATTCAGGAGTCTTGTTGAGTGGCCATGTGTGATGTGTTTCTGCACCTTGGTTCCCACCCACCACCCTGGAATAGTCATGGGTGCATGTGCAATGTCACCAGTGCATGTGTGCTTCACTGCTGCACATTGTTGGAGGTCGAGGGGTGTGGTGTTGAGTGTGTGCAGATGAGAGTTGTTGCCCGGCTAGGCCCCTGCCTCCATGTTGGCCTTGGCTTACTGGCCATGCTGTTTGATTTGTGCTTGTGTAGGTGTGATGGTAGTTAGTTGCTCAGGACACATGACTGTGGTTCACAGTGTGAACCACATTTAGCTTTGCCATCACAGTGGGATTGTAATGCAGCCCAGGGTCACCACATTGTGGGGGCCCTGGGGGTGGTGCTGTGGTGTGTCTGTGTCTTGCTGTGTCAGTTGCTGTCCCTACGTGCCTGTGTGACATGTGTGATTTGTGCTCCCTCTCATCTGACAATGCCTGCTTGCCCACATAGGGGATTTGGATCCATGAGTTACCTTTGTGTGGCACTGTATGCACATCTGTATTATTGGTATTCAGGTCTCCTCATGTGTTGTGTGGTTGCCTGGGGACACTGGCACCACCCCCCCCTCACCTGTTGTGTGTGATGTGCAGTGTGGGTCTGCCTGTTTGTGTTTGTGCATCTGCACCACTGCATTGGCATGTCTTGGGTGTGCCATTGGCTGTATGTAGTTTGGTGGGTTTCCCCTGCTGTCCCTGGGACTCCTAGGTCATCGGTCAGCACAATGATCATGGTTTGTGTGTCCCATTGCTGCCATGGTATGGTATCTGTTCACCTCACATCTGCAGTCTCCACAGGGTATCTGCATTTGTGTGCCCATTGGTGCAAATATGTGGGTCTGCATTCTGATGGTCACTTCTGTCATTGTGTCATTGATGATTGTTGACGGTGTCAGCCCCATGGGTGTTGTTTGTCTGCACATGGCCAAAGGTATGTCTTATTTGCACTGCAGTATTTGGCTCCCCCAATTTATGTTGCAATGGGACACATACACTACTTTGCCACTGATGTGTTTGTTGTTCTGTGACCAGGAATCATCCATGCAGTTTGGCAGTTGCACCTCTTTCTTTGTCAACACTTACCTTTTGGTCACTGTGATGATGGGGGTTTGGACCCCATTGCCACAATGTTCAAAATGTGCTTCAGCTATGGACCCCACACTTACATTTTGGTCACTGTGATGATGGGGGTTTGGACCCCATTGCCACAATGTTCGAAATGTGCTTCAGCTATGGACCCCACACTTACCTTTTGGTCACTGTGGTGATTGGGGTTTAGACCCCATTGCCACAATGTTCAAAATGTGCTTCAGCTATGGACCCCACACTTACATTTTGGTCACTGTGATGATGGGGGTTTGGACCCCATTGCCACAATGTTCAAAATGTGCTTCAGCTATGGACCCCACACTTACATTTTGGTCACTGTGATGATGGGGGTTTGGACCCCATTGCCACAATGGTCATGGCCTGCTTGCATTGTGGGTACCACACACATATATGTGTGGCACATGTGCTAGGGGGTCACATTGTATGTTCAAAGTCATGTTCGGTGTTGTAGGCATTTGACACAGTCTACACACGCTTGTCATGGTGTTGGGGGATGTCTTCTTCTTGCATTCCCTAGGTTGTGGTGTGCTGGTTGTGTCATGCATTGTCCATCCTATGAGTGGGGGTGGTAGTAGTGGTAGGCATCCAGCCCCCCTGGCTGAGGGTGGTAGTAGTGGTAGGCATCCAGCCCCCCTGGCTAAGGGTGGTGGTAGGCATCCAGCCCCCCTGGGTGAGGGTGGTAGTAGTGGTAGGCATCCAGCCCCCTGGCTAAGGGTGGTGGTAGGCATCCAGCCCCCCTGGGTGAGGGTGGTAGTAGTGGTAGGCATCCAGCCCCCCTGGCTACGGGTGGTGGTAGGCATCCAGCCCCCTGGGTGAGGGTGGTAGTAGTGGTAGGCATCCAGCCCCCCTGGCTAAGGGTGGTAGTAGTGGTAGGCATCCAGCCCCCCTGGGTGAGGGTGGTAGTAGTGGTAGGCATCCAGCCCCCCTGGGTGAGGGTGGTAGTAGTGGTAGGCATCCAGCCCCCCTGGCTAAGGGTGGTAGTAGTGGTAGGCATCCAGCCCCCCTGGCTAAGGGTGGTGGTAGGCATCCAGCCCCCCTGGGTGAGGGTGGTAGTAGTGGTAGGCATCCAGCCCCCCTGGGTGAGGGTGGTAGTAGTGGTAGGCATCCAGCCCCCCTGGCTAAGGGTGGTGGTAGGCATCCAGCTCCCCTGGGTGAGGGTGGTAGTAGTGGTAGGCATCCAGCCCCCTGGCTAAGGGTGGTAGTAGTGGTAGGCATCCAGCCCCCTGGCTAAGGGTGGTGGTAGGCATCCAGCCCCCCTGGGTGAGGGTGGTAGTAGTGGTAGGCATCCAGCCCCCTGGCTAAGGGTGGTTGTAGTGGTAGGCATCCAGCCCCCCCTGGGTGAGGGTGGTAGTGCTGGTAGGCATCCAGCCCCCCTGGCTAAGGGTGGTGGTAGGCATCCAGCCCCCCTGGCTGAGGGTGGTAGTAGTGGTAGGCATCCAGCCCCCCTGGCTAAGGGTGGTGGTAGGCATCCAGCCCCCCTGGGTGAGGGTGGTAGTAGTGGTAGGCATCCAGCCCCCTGGGTGAGGGTGGTAGTAGTGGTAGGCATCCAGCCCCCCTGGGTGAGGGTGGTAGTAGTGGTAGGCATCCAGCCCCCCTGGCTAAGGGTGGTGGTAGGCATCCAGCCTCCCTGGGTGAGGGTGGTAGTAGTGGTAGGCATCCAGCCCCCCTGGCTAAGGGTGGTAGTGGTGGTAGGCATCCAGCCCCCCTGGCTAAGGGTGGTGGTAGGCATCCAGCCCCCCTGGCTGAGGGTGGTAGTAGTGGTAGGCATCCAGCCCCCTGGCTAAGGGTGGTGGTAGGCATCCAGCCCCCCTGGGTGAGGGTGGTAGTAGTGGTAGGCATCCAGCCCCACCTGGGTGAGGGTGGTAGTAGTGGTAGGCATCCAGCCCCCCTGGGTGAGGGTGGTAGTAGTGGTAGGCATCCAGCCCCCCTGGCTAAGGGTGGTGGTAGGCATCCAGCCCCCCTGGGTGAGGGTGGTAATAGTGGTAGGCATCCAGCCCCCTGGCTAAGGGTGGTAGTAGTGGTAGGCATCCAGCCCCCCTGGCTAAGGGTGGTGGTAGGCATCCAGCCCCCCTGGGTGAGGGTGGTAGTAGTGGTAGGCATCCAGCCCCCCTGGCTAAGGGTGGTAGTAGTGGTAGGCATCCAGACCCCCTGGGTGAGGGTGGTAGTGGTGGTAGGCATCCAGCCCCCCTGGCTAAGGGTGGTGGTAGGCATCCAGCCCCCCTGGGTGAGGGTGGTAGTAGTGGTAGGCATCCAGCCCCCCTGGGTGAGGGTGGTAGTAGTGGTAGGCATCCAGCCCCCCTGGGTGAGGGTGGTAGTAGTGGTAGGCATCCAGCCCCCTGGCTAAGGGTGGTGGTAGGCATCCAGCCCCCCTGGGTGAGGGTGGTAGTAGTGGTAGGCATCCAGCCCCCCTGGCTAAGGGTGGTAGTAGTGGTAGGCATCCAGCCCCCCTGGCTAAGGGTGGTGGTAGGCATCCAGCCCCCCTGGGTGAGGGTGGTAGTAGTGGTAGGCATCCAGCCCCCCTGGCTAAGGGTGGTAGTAGTGGTAGGCATCCAGACCCCCTGGCTGAGGGTGGTAGTAGTGGTAGGCATCCAGCCCCCCTGGCTAAGGGTGGTGGTAGGCATCCAGCCCCCCTGGGTGAGGGTGGTAGTAGTGGTAGGCATCCAGCCCCCCTGGGTGAGGGTGGTAGTAGTGGTAGGCATCCAGCCCCCCTGGGTGAGGGTGGTAGTAGTGGTAGGCATCCAGCCCCCTGGCTAAGGGTGGTGGTAGGCATCCAGCCCCCCTGGGTGAGGGTGGTAGTGGTAGGCATCCAGCCCCCCTGGCTAAGGGTGGTAGTAGTGGTAGGCATCCAGCCCCCCTGGCTAAGGGTGGTAGTAGTGGTAGGCATCCTGCCCCCCTGGGTAGGGGTGGTGGTGCGCATTCAGGCCCCTGTGTGCATATGTGGCATTGATGATGGGCATCCCGCCCCTATGGTGCTGCTGTTGCTGGTGTGAGTATATTCTGCATCCCTCTGTGTGTGTGTGATGTGTCGTGTACGTGTTGTATGTGTTTTGTGGTTGGTGTCTGGCTTACCTTCTGCGCCGTACGCGTCCGTGCCTGTTCCGGTAGTAAATGTAGAATATTGGTATGATCGGGACGAAGGGATTCATGGTTGGTTCGTGTCGTTTGTCCTTCTCGTTGCTTCGCCTCGTCCTCGTCGCTTCGCCTCGTCCTCGTCGCTGGCGTGTTCGTCTCGTAGCCGTGGATCGTGTTGTGGCGCGAATCGGAGCTTATGTGCGCCTCTCCCGGATGCTTTGACGTGCCGTGCGTAGCGACGGGTTCGGCGCGTACGGAAGGCGCATCGTACTCGTTCGGCCGGACGGAGCTGCATTTTTCCTTCCGTGCGACTCGATTCGGCGTTTCCGGATTCGCCTCGGTCGGGGAACAGGACCTGGTTTGGGTGAGTACGGCTCGGCCGGATTCTGTGCTGTTGTGCGCATCGTACTTACTCGTTCGGTGTGCTGTACGGATCGGTTGGGGAACAGGCTTTCGCATGGCTTTTTTCCCGACCGAATGCTATTGGGTGCGCCTCCGACCGAGATCGGAATCGGCCCAAAAGTATTCTCTTTAATGGTAAACAAATATAGTGAGTCCAATTGCGGATGGTGCAACACAACATGCGGACATAAATGCATATGTGCTATATATTTGCATGAGAAAATGCTTTGACATTTGAGTAAGAATTCACAACAGAATTCAAGAACCGTTCTTAGGAAAGTGTGACTGTCAAGATTAGAGTTTGAACAAAATAGCAGTACTTTACTTCATTGGTTTTATGAAAATGAATTTTTTAAGGTAAGACATTAACAAAAACATTAATGATTGCTAATTTAACTTAGAAGTAACTACATAAAATACTAACATACAATTGATAAATCATGTCACAAAATAATCTTAACGCATCTAAAAAACTGGGATAATTGTGCATAATGTAATGGAATTCATTATTTTTGTATGATACTTTGTTTTAAATCTGCTGTTGATGTAACAATCAGATGATTGTCATACAATCCACAACATCAAACTCAGACAGAGCTACAGTTAGATGAAAAATAGATTTTGGTTGACATTTTACTTTGATAAATTGTCTTAGGTGGACTTGACATATGTGCACATCATGGCTTTAAACATTCAGCTGTATTTGAATACTATCATATTTGGATAAACAAATGCATGTTTTGAAAAACAAATTACAGTCATAACGTTTTCCAATTGTATTGTAACAGAAGGACAAATTATGCCAAGGTAAATAGGATGACAATTTATTGTCATGACAAGCTGATGCATGGCGCCAGTTTCTCCTAATTAAGGAGTGACAGTCCAACAGCATATATGCTTATAACTTCTGAGGACAGTTGATGATCTCATATCCACCATCCAACTAATGTCAAGTATGTCCTTTGCATGTATTTTCCACAAACTGACAGTCCATAATTTCACCCGCCACATAAAATGCACATCAATATTGAACAATAATCAGTGAAATAAATAATATGTGTACACACATCATAATTGGATGTATGATGTTAACCCATTTCATTATGAAAAATATATTATTTCACTAGGAAAAAATGTAAAGATTTTACTAGTATTTATTATCTAATTGATTAAGGAATTATCATACCTGTTTTCTAAGAATCAGCATGAGTTTTGAAGCATGGTATCTTCTTAGGTGCTGCATATTATTCGCTGATAATTCTTCGGATGACATTAAGATACCACGACTTACTACATCAGCTGCCTATTAATTGAAAAACAAAAAATAACAGTTGTGGGTTATCCATGGAAATCAATAATAGACAATGAATAAAGATTTCTATTGAAACTTACAGTGCAGACAAATACACCACAACTCTCACTGTCTGTCTGTTTCCATTGTATTGGGTATTCAATTTTCCACTGTTGAAGATCCCATATGTGCTTGAAAACATAACTGAGTTACAAAAAACAAAATTACACTTCTGATAAATATATCACAGTGGTTCTATTATTATAATAAAATTATTGATAATAATAATTTAACAGGTGTGCTGATGATACTTACCAAAGGATGTTCATGTCATTATCATCAATACTGGTATATTTGCCCAAGGAATCAAATATTTGTATTATATGTGTTTTGCCATTCAAAATCTGCAAAAAATGAATTGAAATATTGCTATACATCAAAACGTATCAATAAAAGGCTTGTCCAATGCTCGTACATTTATATATCTATGCCAAGCCATATTATCAATAAAGGATGTTTAAATACAAAGAATCTAAAATGTAGTAATCAATACATCAATAAGATATTATTTCAACAAGGCATAGATTTGACTTACACGGTTCAAATTGGACACCCCTGCATTTAAGCGACTGTCCACTGACATGCACAAAGGGGAAACAAAGTACATATCTCATTGTATCTATCCAATAAAGATGTATGTGTTCATAACTGGCACTACAGCACCACTGTTCCAAAAGCAGATAGAAGATTTGTTTGTTACACTAGAAGTGTGATTGTGACTCAAATCTTTTTGATGTGTGTCACTTTGTGCACCCACAAATTAACTTTCTCAATAAACGGGTGTGCCAATGTGACTGCTTATGATGTTTAGCAGTACAGAGTTGAAATTTAGTTTTCTTCTTAATCTTATGTCAGATTTTACAATAACTCTTTAGATTTGAAATGTTTCCAATTTAAATGTAACTTAGCATACCCACAGAATTAAATTGGTTTCCAGTTTCCGGTGAACTTCCTCCAACAACTCGAGGAAAAAAAACAATGCTGTCCCTGTGAATGTCCTACAAAATGAAAATAGAAAACAATGCTAAACAAATAATATTTTACTGCCCCTTTACAGACCTAAACAAGAGTCATATAGACATTAGGGGCCATATCACAGAGAGTGCCACAGGGGCGCAATGGGCGTTTGCGCCCGCTTTGTTGTGAAATTCTTCATGTTTCATGGAAACTATTGTAGCAGAACTCGAGGCAGATTAAAAAAAGTCCCTATGGTGAAATGCTACACCGGTTAACTCCCCCTGTACTTGATACTTGATGTTAAAATTTAAAAGAGACATACCAATCTTACTATGGGCACAGGGAAACACAATTTCACCACCATGATTACTGGACCACATTACATCCCATCAGACATAAAGGAGAAACATTTTCCCATTCAAATATGCACACATTATTCAAATTACTCACCCATAATCACCCATACATACAAAACACTTCGCAGTCTAGGACACACTTACCGCAACATCCGCATCACATTTCACACCCCCACTAGACAACTCCGCTGAGCGAACCTCCTGATCACCACTGGTACCCACATCTGAAGAACCAGAGCCACTTGCATCACCTTCTTGGTTCTGGCTCCTAATCTCCTTCACATGAGGGCTGCCAACTCAGTATTTGAATTCAGAAAGAAACTAAAAATGAAGCTCTTCACATAGGCACCAGCCAGAGCCCACTTGCTCATGTGCACCAGGATACCCTCCTGGGAGAGATATTGGTTTAAAAGTACACTTAACATGACATGACATAACATAACATTGCATAGCATATGTGACCAGACATTTGCCGTTATCTTTGACTTCTTTATTTCGACTGGAGTACACTAAGACTTTATAAAGCCCCATTTTCTAACTGCTCATAAGTTAAACATTTGTGGGATACTGTATCTCCAATATGCTTGGAAGTTTGTTATCAACATAATGCCACTTTCAGAAATTATGAAAGATATACAAGATTTTCTATGCACAGGAATGATGAGCTTTTCTGGATTAATTCCTAAAAGATGAAGGACAATGCCAAGCAGGAATCTAAGAAGAACATGGAAATGTGATTTACATATCCGAACTATTATGAATAGAGACTTACAGATCTTCAGTGAGGCTCAACAGGTCAACAATTATATGAAGTCAATCAATCAATCAATCAATCGATAAGGATGTATAAAGCCGAGCAAATCACCCGCTAAGGTCTCTCGGCACTGGAGTTGCTAGCTGCTTTGCGGAGAAAGCAGGTAAAGCACTCAGAAAAACAGAGACAATAGAAAGAGAAAACAGTAAAAAATGAGGGAAAAGCAGGAGAAAGCACTCCGAAAAATGGGTGAGATGAAGGAGAAAGACATAAAAAAGCAGGCAAAAGTGGGGATAAAGGAAGGAAAAAGCAGTAAAATTTATGGAAAAGCAAGACAAAGCACTCAGAAAAATGAGGAGGAAGCAGAGTGGTGCAGCAGCATGGGAGAGCTGGGCCTGATCTCTATTGAGAGTATAAATGGTCTACCATTTTTTTTTTGTTTGTACATTTATGAGAGTGATGGGCAAAAGTAGTTAATCCTTATCTCTAATGGCACATATGAGCTAAATGATTGAGTGCAACTAAATTAATTGTTAGGGATTCACATTAATTCCAAAATGTCCACCTATTGCATTTATTTACCTGCTTCCTAGAATACTGTGATTATTGTAGTGCATGTGCCTGCAATTTAAAATTTTCAACAATATTCACCATTAAAACACATCAATTAATTTAGAAAATGACAATACACACTGAACAACTATAAAACAATCAATCAATCAATCAAAGATCTTTATTTCGGCTAATCAGCCATAAAAGTACAATAAAATTTTTAAAACAAACTTTTTTAGAGAAATTTAAGATTGGTTACACTTATGATCGGGATAATGAAAATAAAAAGAACATTTGTAAGACAAATATATAACAAATGGACATCATTACACCTCATTACACCTCATCAAACAATAACTTCTTTGTAAATAAGTTCTTCATAATGAAGTTTGAGCATTATTGCAAAAAAATCCAAAAGAGGACTTTGTTATTTGGTTCAAAAACCCAAAGTAGACTTTTATATTTGCTTACCTTTAATCTTGAGATGTTTTGCTTCACTGTTCCTAAAGTTTCTAATTCTCTCCACCAAGAAACGAACTGGAATGTTTCTATAATGTGAAGCTAAGTATTGATAAAAGTATCATTGAGTGGCAAGAGAGGATATTTTCTTTTGTTTTATGGTACTGCTCAAAGAAATCACATACTTTAAATAGACAATCAAATATAAACATCCTATGGGAGCACACACACACACAACTGTAAAATGTACAATTGATTACCTTATCCCATGTCATTAATTGAGCTTTCCAAAACTATCTTATGAGATATGCTGTTTACTGTTCATTTAATACATCATACAATCTCAATAAATAATTGGAATACAGGAAGAGGCCAACAAAGAATATGGGTCCTGATTTCTGCCATAATTTATATATATACTGTAGTAATGGAGTAAGATTTAGTTCCTATCATTTATTGTATTTGACCCGAATACATGACACTTAAAGGCACTGAACAAATGTCAACAAATTAAATATCCAGGTATAAAGAAATAGAAGTCTAGACAATGTTATTTATTATACAGACAGTAATGCTATGTAATTAGCAATGTCATACTTTAAGATGTTACATCGCATATAAAGTGTTTTTAAAGTTACAAAAATCTGTATCTCCAACCTTTTCTGTAGTAGGAGCTACTTATGTTCAATGAAAATCTTCCTGAGCTACTATTATTATTAGTGCTGTAATAGTGACCACATCAGACAAGATTTACATTGGTGGCAATGCCATTCAAGACTGCCAGCAGTGATTACCTCAATGCATCAGCAAGGTTATTAGCATTAATGCTAAAAAAGGCTTTATCAATTTGTCAGGCCTCTGCATGGGTAATACATAACAGCAATAATGTAATGCCCCTGTGAAAAGAAGAGCCTTCTGAGGTTTCTTTTAGTTGTAGTTTATTGTCAGTGACATCTCCAGCACAGAGCAGCATACATCTTCTTCAAGTGCTCTTCAACTGATATTATTAGAATTCTAACAAAAGAACACTATGCAATAGAACATGTACACATTCTATGACATCTCTACATATCTCCCTTTTTCCATAACAACATAAAAATTAGAAAACACTATAATTATAATAAATGAATTGTACTAAACATGCTAGAATAAATTTAATCACAAGAAAAAATCAACATCACAAATACAATATTCACATAAACTTAAAAAAACTAAAATATAAACATTGCATCACATTAGATATTATCATTTACAAAGATATCTTATCCTTATCAATAAAATAATCTTATGGTTCGCATACTTTGCATATATTTCCCAAACTCCATGTAGTACCATCATCCAATTTGACAACACTTCCTTTAACATCCTTGACCTGAAAAGGTCCTAGATATTTACTTTCGCCCTTCCGAACCCATTCATTTTTCCGAACAACCACCCAATCTCCTGTCTGAACCCATATCTTCTTTACTCCTTTCTTAAAATTATACGCTCTTTCCATTTTCTCTTGACATCTCTCAACTCTCTCTTTGACGTCCATACGATCAATCCAAATTCTGTCTTTTTTACTCAACCACACAGGACATTCTTTCTTTCCAGGTTCTCTCCCTTTCAAAGAAATGAACAGGGGTACACCAGTAACTGAATGTGGACTAACCCTATGGGTCCACATTATCTTCCCAAATTCCTCTTGCCAAGACAACCCATTTGCAAAAGAAAGTTGAATGTTGTCCATTATAAGACGATTTACTCTCTCCACTAAACCATTCGCCTGTGGTCTGAATAGAGCTACTCTCTCATGTTTAATTCCCATCCTTTTCAAGTACTCCTCCATTTCTCTAGAGACAAATTGTACTCCATTATCAGATACTAAGGACGCAGGTATTCCTTCTTCCCCAAAGATTTTCTCCATAAATCTCACCAAACTGCCAGTATTAACTTCACTCATGGTCTCCACCACAAACCACTTAGAATGGTAATCCACCAACACGAGAATATATCTATTCCTGTATCCTAATTTACTTACAGGTCCAATGAAATCAATGGCCAATCTTTCCCATGGTCTAGTCGGAAATTCAGTACACACTAGAGGGGGTTGTCTCACAATTTTAGATTTGTCACTATTAGCACATATGTGACAATCTTTTACTACAACCTCCACATCTCCATCCACTCCAGGCCACCAGAATGATTCTCTGACCCTGCGTTTGGACATATTTCGACCAGGATGCCCTTCATGAATAATATTTAGAATATGCTTGCGTATATTCTTAGGAGGTACTAGCTGGTGTCTTCTAACTTTTCCCTCATATATGCTTAACTCATCTCTCACCTTAAAGAACTCACTTCAAGTTCATGATTCCTGCCATCTTCAATATTCCAACCTTGAACAATCCTCTTTTCAACTTCTAATAACACAAAATCACATTCTCTTGCTTTCTCCCACTCCTCAGAACACAAAGCAAATTCTCCACTGTTAACCACATCTACATGGTCATCGTTAATTTCATCACAATCTTTTTCTAATGGCATCCTCGATAAATAATCTGCAACCACATTCCTTGTGCCTTTTATATACTCTACTTCAAAATTAAATTCCATAACAGACAACAACCACCTTGAAATGCGGGGTGTTACGCTACCTTCCTCCTTTAAAAATATAGGTCAAAGGTTTATGATCAGTTCGGATCTTGAACGGCAAACCCCAAACATAAAATTTAAAATGATTGATCGCCCAACAACACGCCAGTGCTTCTCTCTCGATAACAGAATATGAGCATTCAGCACCCTGCAACCTCCTGGATGCGAAACCAATGATGCGCTCCTCACCACTCACAATTTGTGACAACATTGCTCCTATTCCTACTCCACTTGCATCTGTAGTTAAATAAGTTTTTCCTGCAACATCAAAACGCCCCAAAAATGGTGCTCTTGAAATAGCTTCCTTAACAGATTCAAAAGCTCTCTTGCAACCATCATTCCACTCAAACGCCACATTTTTTTCATTATTACTCTCATGGGTTCCACAAGTTCAGTGAAGTTTTCAATGTACTTAGCACAATATTCAGCTAATCCTAAGAATGACCTCAGTTTGTCTTTATCCGATGGTTCAGAAGCCATGGTCACTGCTTTTATAATATTTTTTTGGCCTTATACCATTGACACTAACTTCATGACCTAAATAGTCCACCCGTTCTTTTCTCACTTGACACTTCTCCATTTTTATTGTCAACCCATGCTTTTCTAACCTATTCATCACCTTTTCAAACATTTTATCATGGTCACAAATATCATTTCCCACAATTAAAATGTCATCTTGAAAACATTTCACTTTTTTCAAATCCCCAAAAATCTTTTCCATCACTTTTTGAAAAACGGCAGACGCCGATGCCAATCCAAAAGGCATCCTCTTATATCTGAATGCACCTAAAGGAGTAGTAAATGAGGTTAAATGTCTTGATTCTTCATGTAAATTAATTTGATGATATGCGGCAGACATATCGAGGACACTAAACACACTCCCACCTCCCATAGTGGATAACATTTCAGATATATTGGGAAGTGGTTGTCTGTCTACCCAAATGTTCTTATTTAAGTCACGCAAGTCAATGCAAAGACGAATTTTCCCACCATCCTTCGGAGCAATTACAATGGGAGCCAACCATTCCGATGCATCGATAGGCTCAATAATATTTTGTTTCAGCAAATTATCAATTTCTTGGCGCAAAGGTTCAATCATCAAATTCGGAACGTTTCTTGTCTTGTGCACCACAGCCTTCGCATTTTCCTTTAAAATTATTTTATGTGAATACCCTTTTAACAAACCTAAATTTGAGTTAAAAACCTTAGGATATTTATTCATTAACTCAACATGATCTTTCACCTCTTTCACATCTACTCTTTCCAATACCATTACAGGTTCTTTAGCATTGGGATCTATTATGATATTTAAATCTTTCTGATGCCGCCAACCTAAAAGGTCAGAACCGAAATTGGTAATATAAACTCTCCCTTTGACAGCTTCCCCTTAAACTTCATAATCATCCAACACATCCCTCTGATCTCAATCCTTTTACCTGCATAACCTACAGCTCGAATATCTGAATTACACAAATGCGGACAATCTCCTTTTGGCCAATTTTGAACATAAGATGCATTGGAAATAAGAGTGTATAAACTCCCAGAATCTGCTAGCACTTTTATTTCCTTTCCTTCAAAAGAAATTTTGCAGTGGGGTTTCTCTAACTTATCCTGACTCTCCATAATCCAATTTGATCATTTCTACAGTATTATTTTCACTACATTCAATGACATCATCAATTGTTGACACAATTTCATCCACATTTTCACAAATATCATCAACTTCTTGTATTTTATTCTTTTCTGGCATTTTGGTACGACATAGCTTTGCAAAATGCCCTCTTTTTCCACAATTCCTGCATAGTGTACTTCTAGCCATACACCTTAAACTCGATGCAATGTGTCCCGGTGACCCACAGCGGAAACATTTAATATCTCTACATGAAAAGTTTTTTCTTTCTATTTGTGATCCCTTTGAATCACTACCAGATCTAACATCTATCTTTTTATTCTCAATTTTTTTTTCAACAACTTCTACCTTCTCACTTTTTGTAACAGTGGAATTTTCCATTTCCTTAATCCATAACACAGTGTGTTCCATTCCTTTAGCTATTCGAACAGCCTCGTCTAAAGTATATTCTTTCATTAACAATTTTTCCTTTATCTTTTTGTTACTAGTACATCTAACTATTTGGTCTCTTATTAAATAATCATTCAATTGTTCAAAATTGCATGTTAATGCTAAACCTCGTAAAGAAGACACGTATGAAGAAATGTCTTCATCTGATCTTTGGCTTCTGCAAAAAGAATTGTGACGTTCTAATACAACATTGGTCTTTGGAGTAAAATGCAGTTCTAACATTTTGACTGACATATCATATATATTGTTAGGCTCTCCATCCCCCATTCCTAAAGAGATTTCTGGTAACTCTTCATATACCCTTCTTCCCTCAACACCAAGGTGATGAAGAAGTATTGCTTGTCATCTCACAGGGCCATATTTGTCCCCACCCGTTGCCAACAAATAAGTTATAAATATTTGTTTCCACTGTTTCCACGGAATCGGCGGGTCACCTGGTGTTGCCAAGAAAGGAGGAGGAGAGGACATACCTTGATCAGACATAATACCTGCAAAATACACAAACAATAGTCTAAAACAAAAATCTAAAATAACAATTCAAAATGAAAAATCTAAAATAAAAAATAAATCCTTTGTGTAATTCTTCTCTTGTACTCCTTGTATAATTCTTCTCTTGTGCTTCTTTATGTAATTCTTCTTCTTATATTCCTTATGTATTCCTTTATATTCCTTATATTCTTTATATTCTTCTCTTATATTCCTTATGTATTCCTTTATATTCCTTGTGTAATTCTTCCTCTAGGATTCCTTGTGTATGATGGTAGTACTATTTAGGGGCCGATTCCGATTCGGGTCGGACAGCTCAAAAAGAGCCGCCCGGACGCTTACCTCCCGACCGACCCGTCCCGGGAGCCGGTCAGTCCTGCCGATCAAGTACGATGCGTGCATGTGCTGAAAACTCGACCGACACGAACTCGCCAAATAAATACTCAATTCACCCTACGACCCGGTCCCGTAAACGCAGATTCGACTCGCACGGGGCTAGGTCAGAGCTGTTTCCGGCCGGACAAGTACGATGCGCACTTCCTATGCGCCGAGCGAGTCGACACGTACGGCACGTCACAGCATCCGGAAAAGCTGCATGAAAGGAACGATTCGCGCCACAACACGATCCCCGGACACGAGACGTACAAGCCTGCAACTGGGACGAAACGAACCAACGACCAGTGCAGACGAGACGGTGTCGACATGAATCCCATCGCACAGGCCATACCGATCCTCTACATCCATGGACTGATCCGGAACAGACGCCAACGACGGAGACGGTAAGAGACACCCCCCAAACAAACAGCCGACATGTACCAGTAAACCTGTGACAAACACCCAGGCCCCCCTTGCCCATCACCCCCACCCATAGGGGGCCTCTTGCCTGTCACCACTCCCACCCCCACCCATAGTGGGCCTCTTGGCTGAGACTACTCACACCCCCACCCATAGGGGGCCTCTTGCCTGTCACCACTTCCACCCCCACCCATAGGGGGCCTCTTACCTGTCACCACTTCCACCCCCACCCATAGGGGGCCTCTTGCCTGGGACTACTCACGCCCCCACCCATAGGGGGCCTCTTGCCTGTCACCACTCCCACCCCCACCCATAGGGGGCCTCTTGCCTGTCACCACTCCCACCCCCACCCATAGTTGGCCTCTTGGCTGGGACTACTCACACCCCCACCCATAGGGGGCCTCTTGCCTGTCACCACTCCCACCCCCACCCATAGTGGGCCTCTTGCCTGGGACCACTCAACCCCCATCAGCACAGTGACATGAGGGGACTCCACTCCTGTGGAAGGAAAGCTGTGCCATATGTTGTCCATGCAGGCCACCAGCATGTCAGCAGTATACTTTGTCACACAGCTAACATATACCACACATTGGTGGCCCTGGTAACAGCAGCCTGGGCACGGGAGGGTCCCCTGAGTCAACTGCACAGAGTCAACACACATGTAGATGAACTAGCACTGAGGACACAGATGAGTCCATCCACATAGATGCATACACTTGCATGTCCATTGGAGATGGCCACACAGTCAGTGAAATGGGCCAATTGAACCATGCTAAGGCCAACAGGTGTGCATGTGTGTAAGACACTGATGAGACATTGCTAACAAAAGATAGATAACACATTTCCAAAGACCATAATCATGACCCCGTCGGATTGCTGCAAAGGATGACATGGATACACACCCCAACAGGACATACTCCCCATGGGCCACATGGTCTCCAGCACAGTGACACTACATTTCCCAGCCATGGAATACACCATCACTGGAGCAAGGGCATGTCAAGTATCAACAACATCATGTACATCTGAAGCAAAACCACTAGTGAACAAAAAGGAGCTTTTATTCAGCCGAGTTATTTGTGAAATGGAAAATCAAGAAGAAAAACATGAAGGCCTATGGACAGTCCATAAACAGACCCAACAGGGTCAAGTGTCCAAATGCCACATTTGGCATGCCTGCACTGCCAACGGAAGGGGACATACCCCTGGGAGGGGCATACATAGAGGCCAGCCAGGCACCGCAGGTACAGGATCATGGGTCTACAGAAACAGGCAGGGAAGGGCTGGTGGGTGCAGGAGCGGCAGCTGCAGCGGAGGAGTCTGACAGGGTGGGTGCCGGCACGACTGGGGGGCACAAGTCAGGATCAGTGGGTGCCGGCACAACTGGGGGCACAAGTCAGGAGCAGTAGGTGCCGGCACAACTGGGGGGCACAAGTCAGGATCAGTGGGTGCCGGCACAACTGGGGGGCACAAGTCAGGATCAGTGGGTGCCAGCACAACTGGGGGGGCACAAGTCAGGAGCAGTGGGTGCCAGCACAACTGCAGTGGGCAGGTCAGAGGTAGTGGACACGGAACCCACTGCAGTGCCCAAGTCAGACCGGGAGGGCAGAGACTCCACTGCATTGCCCATCCCCAGGGGAGCAGGTTGTGGATCCGGTGATGTGGGCAGGACGGAGGGGGAGGGCACGCCCTCCACAGCAGTGCCACACACAGGCTGAGTGGGGTGTGGGGTGCTGGAAGAGCAAGAGGCAGGTGGGGAAGGCCTGAGCATCTTGGGGATGCGGTAGCGGTGGGTGGGTGAACCTGGGGCAGGGTGTGGTGGTGGGACCTGTGGAGTGGGAGCCTGGGGGATGGCGGGTGGAGACTGTCTGGTGGAGTGTTGGGCCGGTGGCGGGGTCTTGCTCTTCCGTGTGCGGGGGGACCTGCGGCGTGGTGTCTCAGCCTGCCTGCGCCTGGGGGAGGGTGTCTGGGGGCGAGGGACACCCCCCTCTGTGTGGCCGGACCCCCTCCTCCCCTTGTGTGCTGGTGTGGATGGATCAGTGGGGAAGAGTCCGAGGTCGACCAGGAAGAGCCTCTTTGCAGCTGGGGATGCAGTTGAGGCAGTGGAAGGGGCCGTGGAAGGGGCTGTGGAGGGTGAGGCATCGGAGGACTGCGGAGTGCCTGTGGATGCATGTGTGTGTGTGTCTGACCCATCCCCGGTGAGTGTATTTTCAGTCCCCTGAGTATGCGTGCGTGCATGTTTAGACTTTGGCTTGGGGGTGTGTGTAGTGCCTGGGTCTGTTGTGTGCAATGATGGTGCTAGTGTGTGTGTGTGAGTTGGACAGGTAGGGTGCTGGGAGTAGGGGATGGGGCAGGGGAAGGAGGGGGGAGGGACTGCTGGAGGAGGGACACTGCTGCCGTCAGTGAGGAGGCCATGCCCTGACTGGTCCTCTGTAGGGCAGACATGGATGATGACATGCCCTCCATGTACGACACCAGCTGGTTCAACAGACCCGTGTGCACATGGAAGACACGCAGCATGGATGACTGCCCCACATGGATCTGCCGCAGCAGGTCGACAGACTCCTCACTCAGGGCTGCAGGGGACACAGGGGTAGGGGGTGCGGTGCCTGACTGGAACCTTAGATGTGGGAGCCATGGGGAGGGCAGTGATGGTGGGGGCGGGGACAACCTCAACAGGTGTTGGATGGTGGCTGCTGCCACCCGCCTCCACAAGGAAGTCCCCGTCACTGCTGCTGTGGTCCTCAGCTGCAGTGGTGTTTGCCGAGGAGCCCACAGACTCACTCCCCTCGCCCTCCGTGCCACTGGGTCCCTCCGACTCCTCAAATTCCGACCCAGTCTGGCTCTCTGGCTCCCCCTGGTCCGTGGAGCGGTCTCCCTCTGTGTCCGTGTCTGTATCTGCACAGGGAAAATAGAATGAAAACACATTAGTCATCTGCACTGACCACACACACCACAGAAAGTACAGCACATCAGTGGCCAAGTGCGGGCATCAATCAGTTGAACTTTGCTAGGAGTGCTCACACAGATTTTCATAGGCCAATGGTTAGTCTGAGAGTCGAGCATGGCATTCACATCCCTCCTACCCTTGCACCCATCTGTCTTGCGCATGTAGGATCCCTACACCCCACTGCAGACACATGCACCACCTACCCATCACTTGACAAGACCTGAAAATACGTAGTGGTCTGTCAACATGCACACATCACATCTGCTGACAATGGACCTGTACATTTGCCTGGATGTAGGGATGGCCAGTGTTGCATCTGAGAGGCTGGGGCTGAGTACATGCACCAGACATCATGATCCCCGCAAGTCCTGCATACCTTGGCACAATGGAGTTGCACATGACACACTCCTGCTGGATCACCCCTAGGTAGTGTAGTCCCATGGCTCAGCCATGCCTGTAAGATCATACATCACAGTCTCCAGTCACAGGGGGCAGGGCAGCCCTACAACAACTGTCACCACTGTGTCACATTCCCAAGACATGGGGCCTGCAAACTCTGTAGCTGACAACTACACATGACCATCCACAGTAACAACAGCGTCTGGATTCTGATGTGCCCACCCCAGATCCATTGGACGCATGAGAGACAAGGGACAGGGCACTCTGAAGCTGAGCAACTCGCACTCTGCTGTGAATGACACCCAGCTGCTGGAACTACCCGGTTGCAGGCACCATTGTGCACGGTCAAGTCATCACATCCATACATGTCACAGAGGTATTGTCTCACATGGGCACATCTCAGATTGCATGCTGACCCCAAACCCATGTACACACCAGTGGGCCTGACAACGGTGCCACAGCACAATGACACAGGGGCAGACACCTGAGGGAACTGTTCACCTGGCACAAAGTGCCAACCGAGACACGGGAGTGGGAGTACAGACTGTAGCATGCCCTGGACTAGCCATGACTGTCCTGCTCCACGTGGAACAGGTGATAGCCATGGACAGTAGGCAGGTGGCTGTGCATATGTGACACACTTGAGGTACATGCTCCAGAGGCCCCAACAGTTTACCCAACCAGCAGCATGGATGTGTGCCGAATGCCCCAGGCACATGTGGTGAGCCCGAGCTGTCAATTGGCCACATGACAGGAGTACATGCAGATAAATACCAGGACCCTGGCATGTACTGTACAATGGTCCCACCCTTGAAGCACAACACTGAGTCCCCTGAAGCAATGCTGGCCCACATCCCATGCACCTTCACATGTAAGGGCACAGTTCCCACGTGACACTATGCCCAGACAGAAACAGCAACACCTGGCAAACAGATGAGAAGGGGGCAAGTCACCAGAGAGGGACATGGCTCCTGGACTAACTGAACAATGTACTGGTGAGGTGTTACCAGGCCAGAGGGGGCACATAGCATGTCAGACACAGCACACAGTGCAGTCATGTACTCACCCCCTCCTTGCTGCTGTCTGGCCTTCAGCTGCCCATCCAGGTCCGGGAAGACCACCGCCAGGATCCGGAGCATGTGGGGGGTCAGGGTCCGGTGTCCGCCCCTCCTGCGTGGAGGCGACAGCTTCAGCTGAACCCGTGCGATCCTCCGGGTCCAGCACGAAGGTCCTGCCACCTCTTCTGGCAGTTGCGGATCCTGCGCCTGTAGACCCCCACGGATCTCACCGCCCGGACGATGCTCCTCCAGATATCATGCTGCTTCTGGGCAGCAACCTGTGAGGATGACAAAGTGCAGAGGACATTACTACACTGGCAACATATTAGTGCAACACACAGGCAGTCACACATGTGGGCATCAGCAAGGCTAATGAGGTACACAGGTGGTGCAACTATGGTTGAGGGACCGGTGTCCAGCACTCACAGCTTTGAGACATGGCCTGGGAAGGGGACCTAGTGACAATACACCTTGCACTGCACTGCAACTGTGCAGTACATGTGGGTGCCCCATTTGTGGCAAGAGCAGTAGTCAGTGGGTAACCAAGCCACTGGTGTACACACTAATGCTGCTGCTGGTCAGACCAGTAGCACAATTAGCAAAGCAGTGGACAGCACACTCACCTGCTCCCCTGGTTTCCCATAGAGCTTGGTGTACTGCGGCAGGAGCCCGTCCAGCAGGGCCTGGTTCTCCTCCTCACTGAAGGCTGGGGCCCTCTCCACAGTACGTGCCATCATTGAAGCCAGAGGAAGCAGAGACAGCAGCAGTGATGATCTTGATGTGCTCCAGTAGCATGTGGTGCAGGCAAGTGGGTTCTCTGGGGGCCAGGCAGCCTTATATCTGTGCTGTGGAGGCATGTCTGCCCTGGGGTACAAAGGGATAGGTCCAAAAGCTTGCATCCTATGAATTTGGCCAATCCATGGGATAGCACGACTCGTACACGCCTTCAGCATCATTTAAAACATCACCTCCATGACACACTGGCAATTGCAACAATGTTGTACGACTCCAACTGAATTTCCTGCACACGCCTCGTTCAAATATCAGATCCTCGTCCATCACCATGACAGCTCATGGCCAATGAGGGTGCAGGGCCCGGCAAATGACTGTACTACGCGGATTTTGAATGGCAACACACACCCGTCTCCATCAGATTCAATGGGCAAGACGTGCGCGCGGCTCGGCCATACACGACGGACGCGTCACACGCGTCCGTCGCCATTGCAATGTATGTCCCTGACATGCGCGCGGCTCGGCCATACACGACCGACGCGTCACACGCGTCCGTCGCCATTGCAATGTATGTCCCTGACATGCGCGCGGCTCGGTCATACACGACCGACGCGTCACACGCGTCCGTCGCCATTGCAATGTATGTCCCTGACATGCGCGCGGCTCGGTCAGACACGACCGACGCGTCACACGCGTCCGTCGCCATTGCAATGTATGTCCCTGACATGCGTGCGGCTCGGTCATACCTGACCGACGCGTCACACGCGTCCGTCGCCATTGCAATGTATGTCCCTGACATGCGCGCGGCTCGGTCATACACGACCGACGCGTCATACGCGTCCGTCGTCATTGTGATGTGTGTCCCTGACATGCGCGCGGCTCGGTCATACACGACCGACGCGTCACACGCGTCCGTCGTCATTGCAATGTATGTCCCTGACATGCGCGCGGCTCGTCATACACGACCGACGCGTCACACGCGTCCGTCGCCATTGTAATGTATGTCCCTGACATGCGCACGGCTCGGTCCGAACAAGTTATTTGGGTTTTGGGGACATTGAACGTGTCGGTCAGCCTTGCTGTCAATTCCTGACAGATGCCATCCTCTGTCACTAGCTAGGGACTATGGGGCACACCAATGGCACCACTGCCTGTGCCACAGTGTGTCCCCAGTCATGTATGGCTGCCTCTTATGTGTGTGTCTGGGGGCACAGGATGTGTTTGGTCGTGTGCCACTTGTTGACAAGCACTCCCAGGCTGGACCCGGATGTGGGTGGACACATACATGTGTGGTGTGCCCATTGCCACAGGGGGGTGCAGCAATGCAGTCCTGCACATTGGCAATGGACACAGTCCCAGCCAGGATGTGCGTGTGTGTCGTGTCACATGTACCCTGTCTCATCAGTGTTAGTAGCTTCAACGCAGGGTGAACCAGTGTCGACATTGTGATGTCCATACACTATCTGTGTGCATGTGGTGTGATCCAATGTGAGCTGATCCACACATCACATTGGTTTGTACATGCACAGTGTTGTTGTGTGGGGGTGGCACAGACACCTACATATGTCCACTTGTGGCGACAGGGCACATGGACTGTGGCTAACATGCTTGTTGTGTGTAATGTCAACGATACGTCACATCATGCCTGTGTAACTGTCAGTCAGGGAGCTGTGATATGGAGAAAATATCTGTCCTCACTAGTCACTGTGGGCTTTGTGTGGTAGGTGGCAACAGGGCAGATGTACTGTGCTAGGGCCCATTGCTTTGTCATGGCACAACAGGGGCCCTGTCATGTGCACATCTTGGGCTTCAATGTGCGTTGATGCCATGTATGGGACATTAGTGTCTGTAACCTGTGGCAACCACCTCAGCTCATTGTGTTATGTGTTTGTTTATGATGGGCTGTGTTGCTGTGGCTTTGTGACATTGCTGGAGGGTGTGCCTTCATCCTTTGTTTCTGTCTGTACTGCAGGGCCCCAAATGTACCTAGGCCATTCCCGGACCTGGCAACGATGGTGGAACGTGAGTCCATCAGAAAGTACCGTTTCACCAGGGCAGTGATTGAGGAGTTGGCAGGGCAGTTGGGCCCACACCTGCAACCTGGCCGGCCATACCCGACGGCACTGACCCCCAAGGTGAAGGTGATGGCAGCCCTTCATTTCTTTGCGACGGGTACCTTCCAGTACACTGTGTCTTCTGGTGGAGGGATGTCACAGACAATGTTCAGTCGGGTGCTTCGGGATGTGTTGCAGGCCATGTTACATTTCCTGGACCTGTACATCTATTTCCCCACACCCCAACGACTTGCAGACATAAAGGGTGACTTCTATGCCCTGGGGAGGATGCCAAATGTCATAGGCTCCATTGACGGGACACATGTGGCTTTGGTGCCACCACAGGCACATGAGCTGCCATACAGAAACCGCAAGCATTTCCACTCCATCAATGCTCTGGTGGTTTGTTTGGCGGACATGACAATCTCCCATGTGTGTGCCCGTTTCCCTGGGTCTGCGCATGATGCCTATGTGATGAGGAGTAGTCGTGTCCCTAGACTGATGTCACGGATGCAGAATCTACGTGCCTGGCTTGTTGGTGTGTACTGACTTTTCCTCATTGTGTGTGCCTGCCAATTGTGTGCTACCTGTTTTTCTCCAACTCCTCTAATGTGCATGTGTCTGTATGTAGGTGACTCTGGATATCCCAACATGCCATGGTTGCTGACACCCCTGAGGAACCCTGTGACACCAGCCGAGATGCGCTACAACCAGGCACATGGTCGTACCAGGAGGGTGATAGAGCGGACATTTGGACTCCTGAAGAGCCGCTTCAGGTGTTTAGACAAGACAGGAGGTGCCCTCCCGTATGCCCCTGCTAAGGTGTGCCGGATCATCATCGTAGCATGCATGCTGCACAATCTGGCAGTGCGAAGGGAGTTGCCCCTCATCCAGGATGACAATGACCAACACCCGCCACCTGTGGAGGATCCTGGCCTGGGCCAGGATGCCAGTAGCGATGATGAGGCTGCGGAGGATGTCCGCACACAGCTCATCAACAACTTCTTCTCCTGAATGTGAGTATACAGTGATGTGTTGTAAATGTGTTGTGTGTGCATGTTTTGTGTGTGTGGTGCACCTTGCGTGTGGCTGTGTGCTACTTGTGTGGATGCCTGCAGTGATGTGTCCATCCAGTTTACCTGTACTCCCCACCAGTTGTGTGATGATTAGTATTTTGGGGTGGTGTAGTCTGTGATTTGTGTTTGCCATGTGTGTTGCAGTTGTATGGCGTCATGCAGTGTTAACAATTGTGTTTCTGTCTGTCCTTCACAGGGTACTGTGGCTGTTGTTTGGTGTACAGAGACCCCTGATGCCCATGCTCCACTGCCAGGATGGAGTCGTTAGTGTCCCGACGAGTGATGTGCCAGGCACCCCAGGACTTCCGTAGTTATCCACTTGGTGACCGTGTGCCCACTGTCAGGTGTTGCTAGCTTGCATGTGTGTAATAAGGGACATGTGGCAATTGCCTGACAATAAACTGTGCTGCACCTCCTGATGTGTGTTGCTTGTGCCTACACATCAGACTGACATTGACGTACTGCACTTGTGGGCCTGTCACCACTGACTCAGGTTGGCTGTGTAGTTTGTGCATACCACAGGCTTGCTTGTCAACATTGATGTTGGCAATGAATTGGTTGGACGTGGTGGGCATGTGTAAAGTAGACCTGGTGGTGTGTCTCCCACATATGTGGCACATTGGCCTGACTGACATGACAGTGTACTCATCACAGTACAGGTTTGCATGCACAGTGTTCTTCAGCACATCCAGATCTACATGCCACTGGCAACCTCTCAATCACCACAGAGTCACGTCTTGTGTTTAGGTGAATTTATTAGCACATAAGTGGGGATGGTGCTCAGGATTGGGAGTGTTGTCCGTTGGCTTTAGAATCCAAAGTTCACAGATAACAAGTTAGGAGTGTTGGTAGATGAAATGTCTAGAGTACAGTCCACAGTCGTTAAGCACATTGTTCCAACTCAGACCCTCCATGTCATGTGGGAGAGTACGATGTCGTACAACAAGGTGAACGGTTTGCACACAAAGGTCACTGTCCAGAACAGGTGTTGGTTTCCTGGGGGATGTGCATGGGCATCTTCGTCTCACTTGTTCCTCACCAGACGACCCCTCTTCTTCTTCTCAGGGGAGCCTCACCTGCAGGCTGCTGCCGTGCACGGGGCTTCCACCAGACCCCCTCACTCCCTGTGGCAGTGGCAGATGTTGTTGCCCGAGATGTAGTCGTCGCACAGGGAGGTGGGCTCAAGTTGGTGCTGATCTGGCGGAGGCAGGTCAACATTTCCCGGTGCACCACTGCTATATCTTCCATGGTATCCCACTTGGACTCCATATTTGACAGGTGTGTTTCAACACGGGACATGTGGGAGTCCAAGCGGGCATGGTGGGCAGCCTGCTGTTCTTTGATGTCCGTGAGGATCCCCACTACCTGGCTGAACCCTCCGGTGCTCTCCTGGTACGCATCCATGATGCGTTCCAGGTGGGTGTCATCCTGCAGACCCGCACCCTCAGTGGAGCCTCTGCTCGGCCTCCCACCCCTCCCACCACCCCTCGCCACACGGCCAGCACCTGTGGTGTTCCGCACAGGTGTCACAGGGGGACCTTGGATGTTGTTGCTGTTGTCAGGTGCCCTGGTGCCCTGTGACTCTGTGCCGTCTGATGGTTCGGTGGGTCTGTCCGTGTTGGCAGGGGTGGCTTGCGGTGTATCAGCAGTTGCAGGGGTGGTTTCAAGGGGGCAGGTGAATGTTGCCGAGGGGCTGCATGAGGGCCGAGACCGGAGGGGCTAGCTTGGGTGTCGTCCGACGAGGTGTGAAACTGTGCGCCACCGGAGCCAGGTGGGTCCACCGGAGCCTGGGACTGGGACTCTTCCTCGTCTGTGGTTGAGTCCACATCTGCCCCTGTGTTTGGAAGGAAGACACAATGTTAGTGATGTATTCATGGACATCAATGGTTCATACACATGACATTGGCCACTGTGGTTGGTGTTGCATGCCTGTCCATTGCATCATCCTACTTTGTCACTGCGGGAGATTTCCATTAGTGTGGTGCATTCACCTGACACCCTTAGGCACTTTGGTTGTCAAGTCTAGCTGTCTGCCTGCCTGGCATCTTAATTGCACGCTGGATTGTACTGTGCCATTCCTGCACTGGTGCTGACACATGCCTGACACAGGTGTTTCATCCCTGTCAACATTTGTGCTTTGACGCTGGCATCCTTGCAAAGGCACCTAGTTTGGGATCTCTGTTTGGGGCATGTGTGATGCCAGTTTGTGTCAGTCAATGTGCATCACATTAGTGTGTCTGCACAACCTGGTCACAGTCCAGCATGCCCGGGTTGTCCTGATGTTCTCTTCTGTGTTGTCTGTGTCCCCAGTCCACATCCCATTTCACACAGGTGATGGTGTCACTGTTGCTAATGGAGTTGTGTGTGAGTTCTGTGTTTGCACACATGCTTTGTGATGTCAATGTCCTCCATGGTGGTATGGACTGTTCGCTGCGGCTGTCTTTCTTTACTAGAGTCGTGACCAGAGGTGTGTGTTCGGTTGCTTCAGCTGTGACTTGCATGCCTGCTCCAGTGCAGCCCATGTTAGTCCTTGTGTCCCCAGTGTCCATGTCAGTGAGTGCTGTGTGGTGTGGATGATGCCTACAATACTGGACAATGTCTGCGTTTCATGTGGCTGACAACGGGTGTTTGAGTGTATGTCAGCATGCTACAGTGTGAGGGATGTTGGTAGGTCCATTGTAGTCACTCAGGTGTCCCCTGTCACTGCTGTGTATGTGAGTTGCTGTGTGTTTGGATCTCTGTGGTAGGTCTGCATTTCTGCACTTGTCAACTACAATCCGCGCCTACCTGTCCAGGCCAGAGGGGTCCCTGGGACACTGCATCCCCGGAAGTTGAGTGCAAAGGTACATTTGCAATAGCTGGCAGTGTGACTGTGATTGGGTTGGTCGATGCGTGTGTGTGACTAGCAGCCTACTCATACATTGTATCCATGTGTCAGCCATCTTGCCCTGCTCTTTGGTTTGGCAGTGTGTGTTCCCAGGGCTGCTGTTAGTTTTTGCTGGATAGATGTGATTTGCAGCTGCCTCAATGGTTTTCAGTGTCATTGCAGTAACTCCTCCTCCCCCAGGGGCCAGGCAATTCACACAGAGACATGCTTCAATGTCGGTGAGTGTGGGTTGATGTTGAGGTTGTGAGTCAGTGGTGTAGTGGTGGTTGTACACAAGTGGCAACAGTCCCTGTACGTCACACAGCAGTAGCCAGTATGGTGGGTCTTGGGTGTTGTTTGCATGAAGTGTGGGTAAATGCCTTCTCCCAGGTGAGTTGTGTGGAGTTTGTGTTGGGGGTGTGTGACAGCACATGGTGGTGGGCATGGTCAGAGCTGGCAGTGCTTCTCCCTCCATGGCCAGATGGGCCACTATTGTGTATGCTTCCCTTGCAGGGAGTGGCAGTTGACTTTCAGGATGTCAGGCATCAGGGTCCTGCATTTGGTATGTGCACATAGCCCATCAGGGCCTTGTGCTCCCCACAGCAGGACCCAGTGTCAGCCATCTTGAGGGTACATTTCCACTGCCTGTGAGGTGCGCATGGTTAGAAGTGGTGTTGTTGGTCCATTTGTGAGGGGGACTATTGGCTGTGACTACAACTCCCATCATGCTTTTGGCTACACTGACTTCCCCAACATCCCGAGCTTCCTTCCTGTGGGTCAGGTTCCCTGTGAGGTGGTGTGACAGTGGTGGCAGACTGTGTGGCAGTGTCTGTTGGGGGTTTTGTGGCACTGAGTTGCTCTGATTTTTGCTAGGTTTGTACACGTGATGACATAGTTCAATGTTGGTATGAGATAGCAGGTGTTGTGTTGCTGTGCCAGGCATATGGCTGTAGGGATGACTTTGTTTGTGTTACTGTGGCTTTGTTGACGGAAGTTGTTTTGCCTGTCCCCTTGACGGTGACATGTGTACATGGCCCCACAATCTTGAGTCTCTTATTTGTGTACTCACCAGGCTCTGGGATGTCAGTCAGACCATGTATGCTCTCCGGTGGTAAGATGGCCTGCACCTTCTCCTCCCAGGACCGGAAGTAAACGGGTTTGGCAGGGGGCCGCTGCCGTTGTGCTTGCTGAGCTTATGGTCCTTCTCCAGCAGCTTCTTGACCCTCCTGCGCACGTCATACCACCTGTTCTGGCAGTCGTCCTTTGTGCGCAAACAAGGTGCTTGTGCGTTCACCTTGTTGACGATTCTCTCCCACATCTTGGCCTTCTGGGACATGGGGGTCTTCTGTACCAATGTGCCAAACAAATGTGGCTCTACTCTGATGATTTCATCTACCAACACTGTCAACTCACTATCTGTGAACTTTGGATTCTTCTTGGGGGCATGGTGGTGGTGGTGGTGGTGTCGAGTGGTGGTGGTGGTGGTGGTTGTGGTGAGGGGGTGGATGTGGGAGTTGGGGTAGTGGTGTTGGGGTGGGGGTGGTGGGGGTGGTAGTGGTGAGGGGGTGGATGGGGGAGTTGTGGTAGTGGTGTTGGGGGGTGGGGGGTGGTGGTGGTGGTAGTAGGGGTGAGTGGGGTGGATGGGGGGTTGGGGTACTGGTGTTGGGGGTGGTGGTGGTGGTAGTGGTAGTGGTGAGGGGGTGGATGGGGGAGTTGTGGTTGTGGTGTTGGGGGGTTGGTGATGGTGAGGGGTGAGTGGATGGGGGGTATGGGGTAGTGGGGGGTGGTGTTGGTGGTGAGGGTGGGGTGGATGGGGGGTTTTGGGGTGGTGGTGGGGTGGTGGTGGTGGTGATTGGTGTGTGTGTGTGTGTGTGAGGGTGCAAGTGAGGTTTGTGGGTGCGTGTGTGTGAATGCTGTTGGTGAGATGGCAATGGTGTGTGTCAGCAGAGTTGTGTGTGTGGAGGTTCTCAGGAAATGGCAATGGCTCATGGGAGTGATTGGTGGTCTTTAAATATGTTGAGTTGTGGGTGTGTCTCTCTTAATTGATTTTATTTTTTTTAATATATTTTCGTTGTCAGTGCTTGTTTGGTCCTTTTTTTGTGTTTGGTCAGCTGTTGTTTGTGTGTGTGTACGAGATGTTCTTCTGACCGTGCCGGACGCTGCTGGTGAGTCGTACAGGCTTCTCCGAGCCTTTCACGCTGTTGTTATGCTGTGTTGTGTATGTCGTGTGCGACTCGGTCAATGGGCGTTCGACTCGGTCGTGGGCGTTCGTTTAGCTCGCGGGAGTTGAGTGTTTGTATCGTGTGCGTGTCGGTCGTGCGGCTTGTGCTCCATGCGAGTCGTTCTTGTTTCCCGTGTATGGCATCGTACTTTGCAACTCGTACGTCACGGGTGCGTGTTGCTCGGCTCCGTTCCGGGAACGTGTCGGACGGTACTGCTCGAGGGCTTTTTCCGGCCGGAGGCTATTTTTCCGTACGGCTCCGTCGTCCGGTTCATATTCGGGGGAGTCGGTTGGAATTCACAGGCTTTCCATCGTACTGCGCGGGTCGTACGGCGGCGAGACGTGTCGGTCGGTACTTTATCCCGGGACGTGTCGGTCGGTTCACTTTACAAACGGAATCGGAATCGACCCCTTAGTAGTTGAATTTTAATTTGAGGAAATTCCATAAAAATCCACGAGGTGGCAGCAGACTCCAATCTTTCAATTCGATTGTCAAAGAAATGATGAAATTTAATCGAATACAGCCGATAGAAATAGGCGCTGGAAACAGTTGCTGGGCAAAGATAAAGCAGGAAACACCAGATTGTTTGGCCACAGCGCAATTAAAGGATTAGATGACGTGACAATGAAGGCAAGCACAGACTTGAGACAAAAGCGTCCTCAGCTACAGTGCAGAATCTCGAGCCTATCGCATGCACAAGCTCGAGGAAGTGTTGTCTTAGCAACAATTAAACGCGTGCAGGATTTCCCTTGGCAACACAGTCAAATGTAAACAGCCCGAGTAGAAATTAACGCGCTATGCCACACAGCGTTATTCGATAAAAAGGAGTCAATTACACAAAAATTAAACAGCGCTGGCCCCCAAACAACCGGAGTCCTTTTGCTAAAGTCAATAAAAATGCCCAGATCGAAGAAAAGAAGGTTACTCACAGGAAAGTAGATGGGAAAAAAATAAATCTTCACTCATAAAATTCCAGGGATGAAGATATCGGTACCTGCTCCCTGCACAGGAAAATCGTCGCCATGAAAAGAAGAGCCTTCTGAGGTTTCTTTTAGTTGTAGTTTATTGTAAGTGACATCTCCAGCACAGAGCAGCATACATCTTCTTCAAGTGCTCTTCAACTGATATTATTAGAATTCTAACAAAAGAACACTATGCAATAGAACATGTACACATTCTATGACATCTCTACACCCTGGAACCAAAATAATAAGACTCCCTACGAATGCATGAGTTATTACTCAAATAATACCTTTTAATATAACATAGCATGTAGATTTAAAAAACACATGTGCAAGCTAAAGGGTATATTGCCGCAAAAATAATTGGTTGTATTGCAAATTCAACTGGAAATTTAAATGAAATTCACAAAACTTTTCTCAAAACATTAGCTTTTCATCTCGAATACATAGTTTTCAAAACTGGTATATATTTATTGAAACAACCAAGCAAAAGCTTCTAATTTAGTAGGCTGGGTTGCATACTGGAGAGCTATTTACAAGTAGCTGGAGAGCCACCACTGGCTCACGAGCTACTTGTTGGAGAAGACTGTCATAGCTTTTCACCATATATATATAGTTTGCTCTTCTGTTTTCAGTTTTACACTTGAGATTCTTCAGGACGGAAATACAAAACATTATCAAAGTTAGTATATCATATTACAGTATGACACAAAACCTTACTCCGCTATGCTACTTTTCTTTGGTTAGTTTGAAGACTAGATTCAAAATTTCAAAGCCTATTTAAGAGCTGCTCTTATCTGCTTTTAGTAGTTGTGTGATAACTAAAAAATTATATTAAGTTCATGACCATGGTAAGATTAAAATCTGTTCTTTCACAGAAGTAAAAAAGGCCTTCTTATGTCTATAGTAATAAACCAATATAGTCTTCTGAGTTGGGGAATATTACTTGTAAACAATTGTCAAATGCCATTATCACAAAAAGGGTGCGATTAAATTAGAAAAGGTTACCAATTGCTATAAAAATTGTTAAATGAGACATAGCAACACAGAAATCAGACTTTCGGGACCAAGCAAGTAAACCACAAATAGGTTGCCCTATGACACTCTACTGGCTTCTTATGTACAAAAAGTGCTGGATAAAATGCATGAATTAATCTCAGCCAATGGTAATTACTCTGTACAGCATTCCCCTTTTTTTGACCAAGCCATATGCAAATCAGTCTTGACCCTGCTCGAATGTAAACAATCTAGACCAAACTGACCTGTTAGGTCCTCCCTGAACAGGAGCACAAGAACCTAGGGCTTGTTTTTCTCTTGTTGGGGCTCATCAGCCAGGTATAGCTTTGGTCCAGTGACACAGTGTGTGGGGAGGACCAATAATGATGTACTGTGATGTGGCTCGAGTAGTTACCAGTGGCTGAGAATAATTCAAGCATTCAATCCATCTCTTTTTTGTATAACATCTGTTTTGCCAGTTTTTTGCTCGCTCACACTATATATGTCTCTTTTTACATGTCTCTCTCATATATCTAGAGGTAGAAGCTGGGACGAAAGGCAGAACAGGTCTTGGAGCATTATTAAAGCAGCTGTTTAAAGCAGCAAAAGGACCATTGCTTTTGTTTCATCTGTTGTTTTTTTAAAGCTTACAGTGACAAGCAGACAGAATATTTTTTGCACTTATTAGAAAGAGAAAAGCTAGGTTTTTTTGCATGTTTCTTCACTTTCCAAGCTACTGCAATATTTAAAAAAACCTGACTTGTATTGTACTGTATCTGTTTAAAAACAAATATCCAACAGATTTTTGATGTGTTTAATTTTGCACTACAAGTTTAATTTCTATTCTTCATCTTTGCAAACATGCTCGCTCATATAAAAGAACTATGCAACAATGTTTTAAGTGGTTTTGGGAAAGGCGATGGTGTGACAATGTATTTTATGTGAAAATGTACCCCTTGTATACCTGATAAGTATTTTGCAAGTCACCTCGGAGTTCCATAACTTTATAAAGGAACTTGGCCTTCGGCATTGTTCCTCTATATGGTTATGGGACATATTGGTGACTTGTAATATTCTTATAATGTACGGCAGGGTTAATGTTATCCCTTATATGTTCATTAGGTTTTTTTAAAGTTGGACATAACTATAGTGAAAAAAATAGATGAAATGCACTTACATCTCTTTGCTCTGAAACTATTTGATAAATCCGTGCATTAAACACCTATAAAGTAAAGATATTTCCATTAAAATAATAGCATTTAATCTCATAATGTTTCAGTTTATTCGTAAGTAGCACAGTGCTTTGTACAATACTTTAAAAATGTTCTTACATCATCAGTGAGCCAGTTTTCTGATCCATCTTGAGTCTTCTGGCTGCGGTTCGTTTGAATGTTAATTGGACAAAGGCTCCTCAAGCCCTTTACATTTATTCCTGCTAGGGCTAATGTTTTTTCTTCATCACCATCATCATTTGAAATTTTCTTCAGAAATTCCTTTTGCAGAATAAAATGTAAAAGTTAAATATTATATTTTAGGTAGCTTTTCTAACTGGTATGGATGATGATAGTTATACTATCACATTTTTATTTAAGTGCGTATTTAAAACATGCTTTATTCTAATAAATATATGCTCAAATATACAGAAACATAATCATATAAATGTTAATATACATGCATACATACATATATGAGGGGTGTGTAGACGTACCAATATGGAAATATCTACATATTGATATCATGTGATCAAGGCCACGATCGGCGTCCAAAACGCGTCATGGACATATAACAGCAAAATAAATGCGCTTACCAACTTGGAGTCTGTGCCCGATTATTTTTGGATGATAAATACAGGATAATATTAAATATATATATATATATATATTCACTTAAAAAACCATAGGTTTCAGGCACGTTATAGTTAGAAATTAGCATTTAAAAAACCTTAGAAATTCACTGAAAAAACCATAGGTTTCAGGGACGTTATAGTTAGAAATTAGCATTAAAAAAACCTTAGAAATTCACTGAAAAAAACATAGATTTCAGGGGCGTTATAGTTAGTTTGACATTTCACTCGTACAAAACCCATGAAATGCCCCCGTTATAGTTAGTTCAGCTAACTATAACTTGCGCCCCCGCAATGCACTGCTGATGACGTCACATATTACATCACTCATGACATGGTCAGTGACATCACTGATGACATCACTGATGACATCTCAAATGACATCACTGATGACATCATCCAGTGACTGTGTGTTTCTGTAAAGTTTAAATATGTTTAATATATATAGGGAAAGGCGTATTGAAGAATGAGTGGGTGTATAAGTGTCTGAATGGATGATTTAGTAGGTGCGTGACTGACTAAGTGAGTGATTAAACGTATCTTACTGAATGCATGGGTTAGTGACTAAACTGTGTGAATGTCTGTATCCGTGTGTCTGTTGGTGTGTAAGCGGCTGCATGGGTTTGTGAATAGCTACATGAGTGTCTATATGGGTTATTGATTTGTTGTCTGAGTATCTGTATGGGTGCCTGAGTGTTTGTGTGGGTGGGGTGTGTGTGACTCTGAGCATAGATGTGTGAGTGGGTGATTCACTGGGTGCATGGTTTCAAGAGTGCATCTGTGATGGACTGTATGGGTGGGTGAGTGTGTGTATGGGTGTGTTAGTGAGTGAATGTATATCTCAGTGGTACATGTGTGAGTAACTACATATGTGAAAAGTAGTATATATGTGTGTTGGAGTACATAATTGGCTACAAATGAGAGTGTGTTATTGTGAGAGTGGCTGTATGGATGAGTGTGTGCTTGTATCATTGATTGTATAAGAGCGTAAGAATGTGCTAGTATTTGTATGAGTAATTGAGCTGGTGTGTATATAACTGTACATCTGAGTAAATGGGAGTGTGATTAATTATTTGCATGACTGACTAGGTGTGTGAGTACCTCTATGGATGAGTGGCGGTGTGTGAGTGTCTATATAGGTGTATGAGTGCATATGATAGTCATGTACTGAGTGACCGTAAGTATGAGTGACTGTACGGGTGAGTGAGTGGATGTGTGTGTAGACCTAAGAATCAGTGAGTGGGTATGTAGTTATTGGTGTTGGAGTGTCTATGGTTTTGAGAATGGTAGTGTGTAATTTAGAGTGGGTGTATCAAAAGTTATATTAGGGTGTGAGAAGATTCATGAAATTTTCACATGATGTCATCAGTGATGTCATCAATGATGTCATTTGAGATGTCATCAGTGATGTCACTGACCATGTCATGAGTGATGTAATATGTGATGTCATCAGCAGTGCATTGCGGGGGCGCGAGTTATAGTTAGCTGAACTAACTATAACGGGGGAATTTCACGGGTTTTGTACGAGTGAAATGTCAAACTAACTATAACGCCCCTGAAACCTATGGTTTTTTCAGTGAATTTCTAAGTTTTTTTTAATGCTAATTTCTAACTATAACGTCCCTGAAACCTATGGTTTTTTCAGTGAATTTCTATGGTTTTTTAAATGCTAATTTCTAACTATAACGCCTCTGAAACCTATGGTTTTTTCAGTGAATTTCTAAGTTTTTTTTAATGCTAATTTCTAACTATAACGTCCCTGAAACCTATGGTTTTTTCAGTGAATTTCTATGGTTTTTTAAATGCTAATTTCTAACTATAACGTGCCTGAAACCTATGGTTTTTTCAGTGAATTTCTAAGGTTTTTTAAATGCTCATTTCTAACTATAACGTGCCTGAAACCTATGGTTTTTTAAGTGAATTTCAAAGGTTTTTAAATGCTAGTCTCTAACTATGCCTACAGAGGTAGGACATGTGAAGAAAGAAGAAAAAACGCACAGAAAGAAGCAAAAGAAATGTAGAAAGAAGCAACAGAAGTCCACAAAGCCGAAGAAAAGTGCAGGAAGAAGCAAGACATGTGCAGAAAGAACCAACAGAGGAGCAGAAAGACGCCTTGTTCCAAAATCATCCTGTGCCCACAACTTTTTCAGGCGGGTACTGGTGGTAACTGACTCTGACTAACCAGGCCTAGAGCCAGTGCTATGCTAAAAGACACTTAGAATACAGTGAAAACACCTACATACACTAGGGAACACTATGCGTTGGGGTACCCCTGTGATTAGCATGACCTCCTCTGTAAGGCCCTAGTACATAATAGGGCAGGGGGATTAAAACAACCTCTTAAAACACGCTACGGGGCGCGTTTGCACAGTGGTGAAGGGAGGGGGGCCTGATGTGACATGTGTGCAAACACGCCCTGTGGCGCGTTTTAATTTGGGGAATTAATTGCCCTTCAATCCTGAGGGTCCCTGGGGTCCAACTAGCCCACCATGTACCTCCAGAAAGCGTCACAGGGCTGTGTTGCAGAGAGGTGGCCCAGGCCATGCCCCTTTTTACACCACTCTGCAATGCAGCTCTGTGGCGCTTACTGGAGGTACGTGGTGGGCTAGTTGGACCCCAGGGACCCTCAGGATTCAAGGGGACTTTATCCCCAAACTTAAAACGCGCCACAGGGCGCGTGTTTGCACACATGTCACCTCAGGCCCCGCCCCCTCCCTTCACCACTGTGCAAACGCGCCTTGTGGCGCGTTTTAAGTTGGGGGATAAAGTCCCCTTGAATCCTGAGGGTCCCTGGGGTCCAACTAGCCCACCAGGTACCTCCAGTAAGCGCCACAGATCTGCGTTGCAGAGAGGTGTAAAAAGGGGCGTGGCCTCTGAACACCTCTCTGCAACACACCTCCCTGGCGCATACTGGAGGTACCTGGTGGGCTAGTTGGCCCCCAGGGACCCCCAGTATTCAAGGGGAATTAGTTCCCCAACTTTAAACGCGCCAGGGGGTGCGTTTGCTGAGTGCTGCAGGGAGGGGCGGGGCCTCCGGCGCGATGTCGGTCTTTTTTAAATTCATTTTTAAGAAGGGAGCTGTGTGGCCCCCTTCTTTTCCTATTTTATTGGCCCTGGGGACCCCATCCCCCAGGGCCTGACCCCTATATTTTTTTATTTTTAATAATGGAAGGGGGCCGCGTGGCCCCCCTCCCGAGGCCATATTCGGCCCCGGGGACCCCATCCCCCGGGGCATGGCCAGTGTTTTTTTTTAATTAAAATTATTGGAGGGGGGCTGCGTGGCCCCCCTCCTCAGGCCATTTATGGCCCCGGGGACCCCATCCCCAAAGGCCGGCCTTTGCGTTTTTTTTTTAAAACATTTTTTTTAATCATGGGGGAGGGGTGCCGCGTGGCCCCCCCGGGGGGTAGCGGTCCCCGGGGCTTGGGGGGGCCTCAGAGGCCCCCCCAACTTTATAAAAACAAGCCCCGGGGGGTGGCGGTCCCCGGGGCTGCGGGGGAGCCGTGTGCCCCCCGCAAATATTTATGCAAAGCCCCGGGGGGTGGCTGTCCCCGGGGCAGTGTGGGGGGATTTGGACCCCCCCCACACTTATTTTTTTCACGGCCGGATCCACGGATCCGGCACGCATTTTGCCGATTTTTATTTTTTTAAATGCTTTTTTGGGCCCTGGGGGTCCTTGTGGGACCCCCTGAGCAGGCCTAGGGGGTCAGGGTGTTTCTACCCTGCCCCCTTTTCTTGTTTTGCGCCTTAGTTTTTCTGTATTCTTGTGCCTCGGTTCTACCGAGGCACAAGATGGCTGCCAACACTTCCTGGTTTGGAGTGTTGACTGCCAATTAGCATGAAGCTCGTGGTCGGGAGGGTCCGCGGATCCTCCGTGCCTCTAAATATCGAAACTTTTATTTTTGATTTTCTCAGCAACTACTGAACGGATTTACACCATTTTTAAAAAGGGTGCTTTCTGAACCAAGCACTACCTTTTTGCCAAATTTGGTGTAATTCCGTTCAGCAGTTTTGGCTGTAGCCTTGCATAAAGTTTCCTATGGGAAATTGATTTTTTTACTCTTATTTTTTGAATTTCTCTGCAACTACTGAACGGATTTACACCATTTTAAAAAAAAAAGGGCGCTTTCTGAACCAAGCACTACCTTTTTGCCAAATTTGGTGTAATTCCGTTCAGCAATTCGGGCTGTAGCCGTGTCTAAAGTTTCCTATGGGAATTAACATGGAGAAAACACGTTTTGGGACCCCCCTTTTTTCTCGGCCCCTGCTTGATGAATCACCCCGAAACTTTCAAGATAGGAGCGGACCGGAGCGGGCTATAAGTTTTGAAAATTTCGCGAAGATTCGTCAACCGGCGCCAAAGTTATTGGGAAAAGAATGTTACGAATTTCCTATGGATAATAGGTCCTAACTATAACTATCTACTGGCGACCGCCAGTAGATAATATATATATATATATATATATACACAGTATTACAACTTTGGACTGGTAAAATTCCATCCAAGCCAACATGGAATTAATAAAAGCAACCCCTGACGTGTTTAACTCTTCTTGTCAACTTTTCATAGAGGTATATCTCTGACCAGACACAAGGGAGCACCCGGTATAAGTCAGCACAGTACACAAACTAAATGATGCACAAAATGAACCAAGAGACTCTGTGTAGTTCCCAAGTTTAGGTAGAGAGCAGCTCCTATATCGAGTACCCTGCTACATCAGGGACCCTCTTAGCTCATTGTGGATGGTACTGTGCTAATCCCATGCCTAAAACCCCTGCTAGAAAAACAGACATTTGAGGTGAGCCCATTCAGAGTGTCACAGGTGTTGCAGGGTGCTCTATATAGGAGCTGTTCTCCACCTAAACTTGGGAACTACCCAGAGTTCCTTACTTTGTTTTTTTGCATAATTAATGCAATACTCTAAGATTGAAGGCGCACTGTTTTTATTATATATATATATATACATACATATACAAATATATATACACATACATATATATATATATATATATACTTACATGTTTTTTCCAAGTGACAAACTACAGAGATGCCAAAATTCATAGGTTCATCCTTTCCATTACGAAATTGACACTGTTATGCATTCATTTAAATTAAAATATTTCCAAATATACAGTAGTCTACTATGGATTTACCTAAATTAGTTTGTATGTCAAATTGCATTTAAGGTGAGTACTGTAAGAAATTTGACATTTAATTGGGATGGTTGACGAGCCACCTTAAGGAAAAATAATCATTTTCAGGGTGTCAGGATGCACCCTTAAAGCAACTAAATTAACCTGCGCTCAGCATCTGGTACCTACGACCCAGAGCAGACAGTACCAAAAATGTAATAAATTCATAACACCAAGCAATAGAAATCATAAACTGAAATAGAAAAGAAGAGCAAATTTTAATAAATAAAGTTTATTGATATCGTTTTGTATAGATTTAAAGCAAAATTGTGCCAAAAAGCAAAAAGCACCAATAGTAGTCAATATTTGCAATAGATTGGAAACTAGGTTCGATTTCCGGTGGACTGCATGTTGGAAATGCCAACCATATTTCACCGGGCCCGGGGTTTTAACTTGTGCTGTTGCTTTTAGCAGGGAGAGCTCCAAACAGAAAATTAAAAATCCCCCCAGGGAAGTCCTCACGTCGGCAGATACTTTTAGCAACTTCACCCTGTCAAGCCTTCTACTTTTTGACTTAGGGGCTGATGTAGAGTTTGGCGAATATGTTACTTAAGCACCAATGTGACTGGCATTCTGTCCGCCATACTATATACAATGCTAGTTGTATTAGGGTGTATAAGATATCGGAAACATCAGTGACTGGTAGTTCATATGCTGATCCGTAGTCCCTTTTTGGGAGCTCATAATCTTTCCAGCGGGGCAAGGCAGCAGGCTGTAGCTGATGATGTATTCCACAAGGATAGATGCCTTTTCACTGAAGGCCTGCTGAATTGGGTTTTATGTTGCTTGAGAAGGTCAGAGCGGGAAAAAATTGACTTCTTAGCTTAGTAAGGCTGAGCTATGGGCTGATAGGCTGGGGTGGTTTATCTCAGTCTCTGGTAGTCTTGAAGTTCAACATTTCTAAATCATTTTTTCAGATGTGGTAGGAGAAGTCCAGTTAAATGCAGCAAAATGTCCAAGGAGCTTAGGAAGAGCATTTGGGGCTAAGACTCCCTTCAACGGAGGGCACCAACAGGGTTCATGTCAGGCCCAGTTTCTACTGGTCAGCTGGACACTTCAGAGAAAAGGTCACTTATAGCTTGTGTCCTTGTTGTCACACAGGAGTTCAGCAAATCGACTTTTGAAGTCCACTTCTTTGTCCTTGGTGCAAGAGCAAGCCTTATCTTGTCATTCAGTGCTCCTCTGAGGTCACGGACAGCAGGTCCAGTCCTCTTTCATTCTTTCACAGGTCCATAAAGTGTTATAAAGTGGGTATCTGGGTGTGCTACATGCCAGGCACCAGCTAATGGGTGTAGGTATTCCTGGCTCCTCCCTAACCAATTTAGTATAAAGTTCCAAGGGGTAAGCATACAAACATTTGCAGCATTTCTTGTGTGCCTCATAGCAATCCCACAGTGCCCCCACTCCCAAGATCTTCAAATTCAAGAAACTCTTTTCCCCTTGTGCAGTGTCTCTGTACCCACCTAGAGACCGGGGCAGGTTAATGAGCAGTCGTCTCCTCTGTGGTCACTCTAAACCAGTTTTGAAGGCAGTTCTTCCCCCCACTGGGTTTGGTGCGTTCCTGACTGGAGGACAAAGGCTGAGCCCTTTTCAGGTGGAATCTGTCATTTGCTTGAGACAGGAGAGGCCCTTCGTCAGAGGGCCATGGGTAATACAGGAGTTACTGAGCCCAACCAAGGTGGTTGAGCCTTTTAATCCGAAGGTCCCGGGTCCCAGTCCACCATGAGTTCTGAGTAACTGTGTTAAGTACTACCCCTTAAGCACTTGAGTCTCAGTGGTAGCACAGGTCAAACCGACTAAGGCTTCTTGCAAGTGAGGTTGATGCAAGGTATACACAGACTTACAACTCAAAACATGCTCAACAACCCTAATTAATAATTGTTCAAATGGGAAAGGCCTGTGCTCTTGCATTGTCTGGGTAAGTCATAGAGTCCCAGTATCCTATCTAAGGAAACTAGTTAATCTCTATTCACATGAGGCAACCTTCAGGTTAGGCCCAACGAGAAAGAGTACGTTTTAGATTTTCCACAATGGATTCTTAAAAGTCAGGCCGATTTATACTCTGGCAGACTGTTTCCATGGTGGAGTTCTTAATTCCCGCCATGATGTGAGTACTCTGCCCACCATATTTAGGGATGTTCATTAGCAAGTTGACATCACTTGTATTAATGTGAACCACTGTCACACCCGTTCCTGCCAATGCATTGAAAGTTGACATGTTTCAACTTTTTTAGAATTGTTTTATTAAAAAAAATACCAAAGCATTATTTTGTTTTTGAAAATAATAAAAGCACTGACCCCCTTGCCAATGGTTTTTTATCCAATTTGTGAAGGCCATTTGGCAGTTTTTACTGTGCCATACAGCAGGCTTTACCAGGCGGTGACCCGCAGTGAAAATCTGCCATTTGAATGACCAACATAAATAGGACAGACAGACAAATGACAAAGCCTCCAATACCCCTTACACTGTTGGACTGTCCTTGGTGTATGTCAGAGTCAGAAATGGAGGAGTCCCCACATCTACATACTAAGGTACACCTGAACATAATGAGATGGAGAGAAGCTCTCCGCCAGACTCTAAATCGGGCCCCAAAGTGTCCCAGTACTATAGTGGTTTTAGTCTGAGCAACTTCGCCAAGAGGCTCAGTGGCTTGGCAATCAATCTTACTCGCTCTCGCTGGATGTGGGTTTCATAAGACCTGGGTATATATCAGCGGCCTGGAGTTGAGCACAAGTATGGATGTTGTGAGTGAGGTGGCAGATGTCCAGGATGCTCCTTCTATCAGAGTCTTCTTGATTTCAATGATCATTATTAAGTCATGTTGGGCAGCCCCAGAATTACAGGGTAATTACAAGTGTGGTGATTGCCAAAAGTGTAGGTTCACGAAGAACACAGATACATTTGAGACAACTTTTAAACAATTTCATCTTGGGTCATTCTCCAACTGTAATACAAAGATTGCAAGCTGTGTAATTTCTTATCCTTTCAGTATGTTCTATGTTGGCCAAAGTTCACAGATGGTGGAGCATTGAAAAAGCCAATACCGCAGCATGATCAAGTGGAAAGTGGAAGATGCCTCCCAGGTTAGACACTGAAATAGGCCACGCAGATGACAAGATCAATTGGCAGGTGGTGGAGGTGATGAAACATGACCCAAGAGAAGGCAATTTTGCAACGCTATTCAACACCAAGGAATGCAAGTAGATGTATTGCAAAGTTAAAGGATGGTACTGATTGAAATATGTGACTTAAAAAGCTAAGGGGCCGATTCCGATCTCGGCCGGTAGTGCTCCGAATCGGATTCGGCTTTACCGGATCCGATTCGGAGCCCTGTTTCCCGACCGAACCGTACGCGGGTCCGGCCGAGCGAGTACGATGCGAAATCGCCGACCGACTCGTCCGGGCGTCCCGACCGCTCCGACCGACTCGCTCCCGGCTCGAACCGCTCCGACCGACTCGGCTCGGACTCGACTCGCACCGCGCAATGGAGACGTTTCCCGGCCGGGTAAGTACGATGCGCGCCGCGAGCAGTCCGACCGAGCCGCGCACTCCGGCTCGTAAGAGCTGTCGGAGCCGTACTTTGGGGGTCCGTGTCGGACTCCCTGTACGCGTAGCCGCGCGAGTCGCACACAGGGGGACCCATGGGTCCCCCTACCTATGCGTGTACGGCGCGGATCGCTTCGCCGCGTACCCGCTGTAGGGGCGCCCTTGTCCGGCTCGCACCCATTGAGTCAATGGGAGCCCGCGTACGCGTTGTACGACCGGCTCCCATTTACATCAATGGGAGTCCGACCGACTCGAGTCCGATAACATACGGACGCATCGTACTCGTTCGGTCGGACTGCACGGGTCCGATTCGGTCGGAAATCTCTCCGGGTCCGGCTCGGTCGGTGAAATTTCCGGCCCGAATCGGAATCGACCCCTAAGTGTTTTAAGGTATCTAGGCTTAAGGATGCAATTTCTCATATACTTCTTGGCAGGGGGAACTGTGACCAATTAAATATAGATTGTGATGTTTTTCTTTACTGAATGATGGATACATCAGATTGGACTAATCGCACAAGATAAACAATTGGCGTTCTTTTTTGGTAATGGGTTGACTTTACTTCTACAGTGTCATATAATGTGTTTTATTTTCCCTTTGACCAAAATCTTGGACTAATTGAACAAAATGAATTGATGGTGTTCTTTACCAGTAATTCATTGACACTGCTCCCCCATTATTATATGAATGGATTGTGTTCTCCTTTTGAAATATTCTGAGAGCTGTTCTCCAACTGGACCATTGAAAATTGAAACTATAAAATGTTGATGTATTATTTAGTGGGATAGAAAACCCTGAATTATTATTCTGATATAGTTACTAGGTTATTACCTGGCTTCAGTCTTTTTTAGATGACAGAACATTCCAGGTTTTCGAAGGAGATACTCCCTCCAAGAGCCGATAGCTCAGCTGTGGAGTGTCCCAGGGCTTGTCACTGAGCCCCACATTGTTTAATGTGTATATGAGACTGCTCGCAGAGATTATCCTACCATACGTGATTAATATCGTCACATATGCTGACAATACGCAACTGGTGTTTGCTCTTAACCACCCCCAGAATTCTCCATCTGACCTGGAATCCTGTCTAGAGAAAGTGGCAAACTGGATGGACACTCCTTTCTTAAGATCAATGGAGATAAAACAGAGTTAATGGTCCTGGGCAACCCCCCATCGCTGACCTCAAATGGACATGGCCAAACTGTCTTGGCCCTGCTCCGATCCCCAATACAAAGATTAAAAGTCTAGGCGTTTGGCTGGATAAGTCCTTTAAATTCGACCACCAAGCAGTGAAACTGGCAGCAACCTGCTATGTGATTCTTAGATTGCTTCAGAAAGTCTTACCTCTCCTTTCCGTGATGGCAAGGAGAATCATGATCCAAGCTCTGATCCTTTCCTGCCCGGACTACGGAAACTTCCTCTATCTTGGGGCCCCAAAGTCAACGATAAGGAAACTGCAAGTTGTGCAGAATTTTGCTGCACGGATGCTGCTTAATATTCCAAAAAATCCATTCCGCTAAGCCGGCCTTGAAGATCCTACACGGGCTGCCAATTAATAAAAGAATTACATTTAAATCTCTTTACATAGCCCATAAGACCCTCTGGGGGAAAGGGCCCCCAATTAATCGCTCTCTCATCACTTTCTACCGTCCCAGGTAATGCCTTCGCTCGGCTAACTTATACTTAGCCTCAATCCCTAAAAGTAAAAGGGTAAGTTGTGGAGGCAGTTCCTTTTTGTATAACACTGCTAGATTGTGGAACACTCTCCCTCCACATCTTCGCTCAGTGACCCCCCATCTCACCTTTCTGAAGCTCCTCAAAACCTGGTTGTTCCATAACGCCATCCCATAAACCACCTAGCTTCTGCCCTGTCTGTTGCTGCTAGCGCTGGGATGCCTCCGGGTAGCTATGCGCTTAACAAATGCTGATAATAATAAGTTTCATTGGTCCATTGATCAAGATTAGACTTCAGACATTACACCGTAATCTTAAACCGGTTTTGTACACACAGGAAGGAATGGTGGTATGGGTAATAGGGAAATGGTGCCTGAGAGGGTATATCCACTAAATATTGATTGAATAGTCTCAATTAGTACGGTGCTGTAGGGTGGAGAGAACCACCCGCCTCCCCAAATCCTGTGGCCTAAGCTACAATACAACGTAATTCAAGCTCATACACGAGAAGTTGGCGTGTGGACTCGGGACGTTTACAGGAATACTGAGACGTGACCTAACTCCAATATTGAAGAGCGAGTTTAAGAAACGCATCGTTACTGCTTAACACACGCCGAAGGACAGTGTGGGATGGAATTATCACCACACTTCAAATACATAAAACAGAAAACTGCAAAGCCTTGAAAAATTTGCATGTACATATTACTGAGGCGACAAAACACGTGATGGCTTAAAGATCAGAGTTCGAAGAATCCATGAGAAGGAATAAAAGATCAAGGAAACAACTTTGATTTCTGTATATATTTCATTGTGACTTACAATAGCTACTGCTGTCATTTATTGCATTGTCAGATTTCAACGTGTGCTGGGTACTTGAATTACGGTTTTATACACATGCACATTTGCACTACGTCTTATGTTTTATAATTGTCAGCTGTTTCTACACCAAGACTGACAACAATATAAGTTAACCGATATTCCCATTTTCCTTAGAGGTGATCACTACACCCCAAGATGGCGACCTTTTAGTCATAAGTAGGGCTAGACAGTTTATAAGTTATGGATTTCAGTAACTATCTAAAATTGTTTCTTCCTGCCTGTCTTTACTTTCATGACAGGTTGAGGGTCTCTGTGCTACCATGCCAAACCATTTGGAAAGACGTAAGTCATCTCTTTCGAGTTAGATTGTGGTCTGGTGTATGTTTTGTAAATATTTTAGAATAAGGGCTAACGTATTTTTGTTATCTGACTCTCCTACAGTGCGACACGTTGATAATGGTTGATGAAGCGGTACTGTATTGGCTGCTGTTTGCTTTTGCCATTGTTGGTTAATAAGTAGTACATCTATGGTGCAAGTTGTTACACTGATATGATCCTTATGAACACGTCACCATGAACGGACACTGGGTTTTTACACTTACATTAGTTGCGTGCTCTGACAAAGTGGTTAGTAATTATTATATATAGGGGGAAAGTTGATACATTGATGTGCTTCTCTTGACATATTTCAACTAATATTGATTGGTTCTTTAATACTGACATGATGTCCATGTTCCATTAAAACAGTGCATGCTCCACGTCGGATGTTTTTGACTAACATCTACACATGCGGTTTACTGAACTTTGGGGTGTCAGGGACTTCTTTTGGGCTTGAACACACTCTTGGTCATTACACCCTGTATGAAATTTAACATTAACTCGACTATCTCCTTGCATGAATTTTTTTTTAATGAATGATATTGGGAGTTTTATTAGGGCCATGACAGATCAGACAAACGTCTTTACTCTTTACAGACAAACTATTGTTGTGTAACTTGGTGCCTTTCTTTAGGATAGATTCACTATGCCCACTATTCTCTGATGAAAGGTATAGATTATTTACCCACATCCTGTTACTAGACAGTACAGCCTGCCCTTTTTATAAGATCTACTTTTACCTACAGCTGTTGGAGATACATAGATGATCTAGACCCTGCTGGTGGCCTCTGATGGATTGATTCTTACACCCCAATTGATTTACCTGATGTCCTGGAAGCCTTGGCGGTGTCTCAATAGACTTCTACTGCATAAATAAAAACCTGGGATTTAGAAACGTTTTTAACTGGAAGAACTCTGGAGGGCCAGGACAAAACTGCCACGCTAATCCGTCAAGGTTGTGTTGCTGTTGGGCTGAAGAAACAAACTTCTTTTGCTCAAAACTTTTCACCAAAATCAAATGTGATTCAGCTTGATCTTGCAGAGACCTATTTCTTGGAGCCATCATCAGATACAGTCCGCAGCCTTACCACCTCAAGGATTCTGAGCTCTGAATAAAGGCGTGAGTACCAATGCAGAAATCTTGATTTTGTGAAGGTGCAAAATCATTTGGCAATTAGAAAACTTCTCTGGGTGCAAAATGATATTTTTCCACTCTGAGCTTTTCCTGTCTAAACCAATGGCATGATGCAGATCTCGTTTAATGGCTATCCTATATGGTGGAAACCTTTTCGGATATAGCCTGTTGTCTTGCCCAGATGAAATATTTTGACTTCCATTCTTGAGACTAGGACCCAAGATTGAACCTCTTTCCATGTCGAACTTGGTTTCTGTATCCGACTGTCCAGTATCTTGGGCAGCCTGAAATCATGAGTACGTCTCAGTGTTCCACTACCAGTTGTTCCACATTGACACGTAGTGTTTTTGGTAGCCAATTGTTCCTAGAAATGTAAAGATTCATGTCTAAAGGCTGCCAAAAATGGACTGCTATAATTTTAGTGTAATTGTATTTATTAAAATGTACTTTCTGAATCTGATTTTTATTGTGTTTTCTTTTTAATGTATTACTCTTTTGGTGCAGATACATGCTTCACACATTGCTCTAAGTTAAGCTTGTCTGCTCTGTGCCATAACTATTAAGGGATTTAGATTTGGTAACTTTAATAACAGTGGAAGTTACACCCTGACTAATCATAAGGTGGGTAGTCATCCACTTCAACTAATAATCACTTTTCTTGTAGAAACATATTTTTAAAAAGCGGTTTTCGGATTATATCATAAGCATTGTTTTTTTTTAAAGAAATGCATCATTCCAGAATTAATCAATATTAGTCAATCGTACCTGCGGCAGAGTATCAAACATAATCAATTTTAAATACTACCTTCCTTTTTCTATTCACCTCATCACTTGAATTGATCAGAAAATGTCCAACAGAAAACCTGTGAATCATATTCTCTTTCAATGTTTCTTTGTGTGTTAGCTCTTGCTTTTGTTCAGTTTTAATGAGTTTCATGGATTTAGTTCTGTGGTTCTCCTTTGCATCTACCAAATAAAAGTAGTTTTTATAAATATATGTCATAAAGTACTACACCTTCTCAAGTAAATAAAAAGCAAGTGTATGAATTGTTAATCGCATTAATGAGTGTTGTAATGTGGGACTGTTGAATTACACTTCATACGTCATTTGTTATAAAGTTTTATTAATATAAACTCATGTAAAAATAGAATTTTATTATAAATCTTACCTGCTCCTTCAAGTGCAATCCTTCCATCAGAAAGTAAAGTGAAATTGGCTGATGTGATTTTTTTCATTTGCTTTTCAAATGTTTTGTTAATTTTTTCATTGTTTAAATGAAATAGAAGACGAACTGAAAATAAGAAATGCAACTCTTTCATATCGCAGACAAAGTAACGGTTCGAAGCAAGAGCACGATTCACTTGCTCAGCCTCAGCAGTGTTTATGTATCCAAGCAAGTCTGGAGTTAAAGCAATGCTCCTTAATTTTTCTTCTGCTCGTTTCTGGTTCTTTTCGTGAAATCGATCATACAAAGACAATCGTTCGTGTGTGCCAGATATGGGATGCTGTTTCTGATAAAATTAATTCTCAGACATTTTCATGGATTCCATTGGATCATTAGATAATACATTTTTCAGCCAAGGAATTTCAATCTTCAGGGTCTTCTCTGTGGCTTTCTGGATATTCTCCTCAGTTGCTGCACATAGTCGCAAATCATAGGGTTGAAAGAATTGTTGCTCTGTTCGGTTGTTGGTGTGTCTAGCAACCAGACCAGCAATATCTGATATATAGATTGATGGTGGGTATAAAAAAACTTAGCAGCCCATCTGCATGATCATGTGCAGATTCTTGCCACCACAGTGGCAAACTGTAATAAATGACTGAATCTGTGCAGCCCATGTGTAGAACACCTCCTGAAAAATATGAAGCACATATTACAGTTTATGTTTCTTCATTACTGTTTCAGCAATAAGAAAACACAACACATTTGGGGCTGCTCCAAATTTTATATGATAAGATGTTAACAACATATACATCAATTAATAGTTCTATGAATGAGTATTTATATAGTTTTATGATGGAGAATGTTTTAAACTAACAAAACGTGGCTTTATAATGAATAGTGAACAAGAACACATTATAACTGGAGCATTCAAGCGTTGTGCTAAGATGCAACCGTCATGTAGTACAATTTGTTTTTTAATGGTCATGGATTAACTTAAAGATGTTAGACCTGCATAACATCATCTAGAATAACATATTTATTTGAGCAAGAAGATCACAGCAAATGTGTTGCTTCATTTTGTATTCTATTAGGTGAAGATTTACTATCGGAACCTACGAACAATAGCCTGACTTACATTATAATGCCACCCAAAAAATCCTTGCTTGAGGTTGAGCAAATGGATTTATTTGCAAGTGTAGAATCATTTTCATTGTTCAGACAATGTTAATAAACACTCACATAAATGTATTCATATAGAAAATGTTGCAAGCATGGTTTAAATATATGTGTTATATAAATTTCCTCATTGAGGAAGCTAGGGGACTTTCAACTAGTAGAATGATTTGAAAGGCGTGTAGTAGTTTGCAGAGCAGGAATAAGTTCATATCTTCGTTAGCAACGGGGGCAAAGACCCTAAAAATTAAAGGTCATACATTATAAACGTTTTTCCTGATTGAAAAATCAGGCCTCAATTACAACAAAATGACGCAGCCCTGCAAACCATTTTCTTGCACCATTTAAAAGCACATGGATGCATCATATTTACATAAATACAATGCATCCGTGAGCTTTTCCCAGCACTGGTGCACAATTGGTTGCCGTGCACCAGCGCAGGCACCCTTGCGCCATGGTGCAAGGGTGCCTGCGTCACAGGGATGATTCCTGTTGTTGCTGAAACAGGACAAAATGAGGAGAAAGAAAGGTATTCTCCTCGCTGGGGAACTCCTGTGCCTCCCGTGGAGAGGCATATAAAAACTGACGCATTCCGAGGTTTATGAAACCTTGTTAATCTGGGAATGCAGGAGAATTCATGGATATAACATGGCAAAATCCACTGCAACACACATGGTACGGCCCATCACGCAGAGTTATGCGTGAAAGAGGAACATATTTACAAGGCAATGAAAAGCCATGCATCGTAAATTTGCTTGGCAAAGTAATATGGGCCACCACACTGTGCCAGCATCGTAAGGGCCTTGTAAATGAGGCTCATCATCTATCTCTAAATGTAGAAAAATTTGAAAAAAGTGTCATTTACTTTTTGGAAGCATTAATGCATACATAGATGTACATCTGCCAAATGTATTCATCATACGCTTGCACAGCAAAGTATCCCAAGAAATATTTGACCTTTACATATTGCCAGAGGTATAATTTAAAATTAAATATATATATATATTCACTGAAAAAACCATAGGTTTCAGGCACGTTATAGTTAGAAATTAGCATTTAAAAAACCTTACAAATTCACTGAAAAAACCATAGGTTTTAGGGACAGTTATAGTTAGTTGGACATTGCACTCGTACAAAACCCGTGAAATTCCCCCATTATAGTTAGTTCAGCTAACAATAACTCGCGCCCCCGCAATGCACTGCTGATGACGTCACATATTACACCACTCATGACATGGTCAGTGACATCACTGATGACATCACTGATGACATCTCAAATGACATCACTGATGACATCATCCAGTGACTGTGTGTTTCTGTAAAGTTTAAACATTTTTAATATATATAGGGAAAGGCGTATTGAAGAATGAGTGGGTGTATAAGTGTCTGTATGGATGATTTAGTAGGTGCGTGACTAACTCTATAAGTGAGTGATTAAACGTATCTTACTGAATGCATGGGTTAGTGACTAAACTGGGTGAATGTCTGTATCCGTCTGTCTATTGCTGTGTAAGTGGCTGCGAAGTGGTTTGTGAATAGCTACATGAGTGTATATATGAGTTATTGATTGGTTGTCTGAGTATCTGTATGGGTGCCTGAGTGTTTGTGTGGGTGGGGTGTGTGCGACTCTGTACATAGATGTGCGAGTGGGTGATTCACTGGGTGGATGGTTTCAAGAGTGCATCTGTGATAGACTGTATGGGTGGATAAGTGTGTGTAAGAGTGTGTTAGTGAGTGAATGTATGTCCCAGTGGTACATGTGTGAGTAACTACATATGTGAAAGGCAGTATATATGTGTGTTGGAGTATATAAATAGCTATAAGCGAGAGTGTGTGATTGTGAGAGTGACTGTATGGATGAGTGTGTGCTTGTATCAGTGATTGTATAAGAGCGTAAGAATGTGCTAGTACTTGTATGAGTAAGTGAGCTGGTGTGTGTATAACTGTATAGGTGAGTAAGTGGCAGTGTGTTTAATTATTTGCATGACTGACTAGGTGTGTGAGTACCTCTATGGATGAGTGGCGGTGTTTGAGTGTCTATATAGGAGTATGAGTGCATATGATAGTCCTGTACTGAGTGACCGTAAGTATGAGTGACTGTACGGGTGAGTGAGTGGATGTGTGTGTAGACCTAAGAATCAGTGAGTGGGTATGTAGTTATTGGTGTTGGAGTGTCTATGGTTTTGCGAATGGCAGTCTGTAATTTAGAGTGAGTGTATCAAAGGTTATATTAGGGTGAGGAGGTGCATCAGATTATCACGTGGATGATGTCATCAGTGATGTCATCAGTGATGTCATTTGAGATGTCATCAGTGATGTCACTGACCATGTCATGAGTGATGTAATATGTGACGTCATCAGCAGTGCATTGCGGGGCGCGAGTTATAGTTAGCTGAACTAACTATAACGGGGAATTTCACGGGTTTTGTACGAGTGCAATGTCCAACTAACTATAACTGTCCCTAAAACCTATGGTTTTTTCAGTGAATTTGTAAGGTTTTTTAAATGCTAATTTCTAACTATAATGTGCCTGAAACCTATTGTTTTTCAGTGAATTTCAAAGGTTTGTTAAATGCTAATTCCTAACTATAACATGTCTGAAACCTATGGTTTTTTTCAGTGAATTTCAAAGGTTTTGTAAATGACAATTTTTAAATGTATTAATTGTTATATTTATTTTTTTGATACTGATTTACTACATTTTTTAAACTATTTATTTTTACATATTTTATTTTTTAAATTACATTATAATTACATTATACATTACATTACAAAATATACTTTCTCAGAATGAATTACTTTAGTTTAAATACTTTGCAAATAGGCAATAGACTTAAGTACAGTAGTTACAGTTGTTGCAATGGGCAACACAATTTCAAACACAATGCAACATTGAGCTCAATGTGAATTTCTAGTTAAATGCAATTAGTTACTTTATGGATTACTTTTTCTAACCACAGGACTGGATCCTAGATTCAGTCCTGGGACATCTCCTCTAAACAGTTGAGTAAAAGCGTTTTGGTTACAGTAGTGATTTTTAAGGAATATTATTGTATTTTAAAAGTTTATCACTTAGAAACTTTTTCACATAGAATCACCAATGTTATCCTATGGGAGGAAATTCACTTAGCAGGTAAGTAGTGTTATCGTTACTTTTTCTTACTCAGTGGTGGATCCTGGATCCAGCACTGGTGCATCTCCTGTAAACAGTTGAAAGAATGTGTTTAAGTCATACAGGCGATTTTTAAGGAATATTTGTAGTTTGTGAAAATCGACACTTTGAAACTTTTCTGCTGAAAACCAGACAATGGATTCCAATGGAAGGAAATACAAGTTACTGGTAAGTACGGTTAGAATTACTTTTCAGGGTCAGTGCTGGGCTAAAAGATGCAGCACTGGGTTCTCTCCTGATAACAGGTGAGTAAATCGGAATTCGTAGTTCGGCTGATTTTAGAGGAATATTATAACGTTCCAAAACTCCACACTTAGAAGAATTTCCAAGTGAAACCAGTCAATGTTAGCCTATGGAAGGAAATTCAAGTTACTGGTAAGTACGGTGAAAATTACTTTTCAGGATCAGTACTGGGCTCAAAGATGCAGCACTGAGGTCTCTCCTGATAACCGGTGAGTAAATCGGAATTCGTAGTTCGGCTGATTTTAGAGGAATATTTGTATGTTTCAAAAATCGACAGAAACTTTTTCAGCAAAAATCAGGCAATGATATCCTATGGAAGGAAATTCAAGTTACTAGTAAGTACGGTTAAAATTACTTTTCAGGATCAGTACTGGGCTCAAAGATGCAGCACTGAGGTCTCTCCTGATAACAGGTGAGTAAATCGGAATTCGTAGTTCGGCTGATTTTAGAGGAATATTATAAAGTTCCAAAACTCCACACTTAGAAGAATTTCCAAGTGAAACCAGTCAATGTTAGCCTATGGAAGGAAATTCAAGTTACTGGTAAGTACGGTTAAAATTACTTTTCAGGATCAGTACTGGGCTCAAAGATGCAGCACTGAGGTCTCTCCTGATAACAGGTGAGTAAATCGGAATTCGTAGTTCGGCTGATTTTAGAGGAATATTTGCACAATGGTGAAGGAAGGGGTGGGGCCTGAAGTGACATGTCTGCAAACACGCCCTGTGGCGCGTTTTAAGTTGGAGAATTAATTCCTCCTCAATCCCGAGGGTCCCTAGGGGCCAACTGGCCCACTAGATACCTCCAGTATGCGCCAGAGAGCTGCGTTGCAGAGAGGTGTTCAGAGGCCACGCCCCTTTTTACAACACTCTGCAACGCAGCTCCGTGGCGCTTACTGGAGGTACCTGGTGGGCTAGTTGGCCCCCAGGATTGAAGAGGATTTAATTCCCCATCTTAAAACGCGCCACGGGGCCTGTTTGCACACATGTCACCTGAAGCCACGCCCCTCCCTTCACCACTGTGCAAACGCGCCCCGTGGCGCGTTTTAAGTTGGGGGATTAAGTCCCCTTGAATACTGAGGGTCCCTGGAGTCCAACTAGCCCACCATGTACCTCCAAAAGCGCCACAGAGCTGCGTTGCAGAGAGGTGTAAAAGGGCGTGGCCTCTGTACACCTCTCTGCAACGCAGCCCCTGGCGCATACCGGAGGTTCCTGGTGGGCTAGTTGGCCCCAGGGACCCTCTGTATTCAAGGGGAATTACTTCCCCTTCTTAAAACGCGCCAGGGGCGCATTTGCAGACTGCTGCAGGGAGGGGCGGGGCCTCCGGCACGATGTTGGTCTTTTTTTTTTGTGCTTTTTCTGCCCAGGGGGTCTTTGTGGGACCCCCTGAGCAGACCTAGAGGTCAGGGTGTTTCTACCCTGCCCCCTTTGTGCGTTTGCGCACTTGTTTCTTGTTTTTTTGTTGTTTTTTTAATTGGCGGGATCCGCGCACCCTAAGCGCATCCCGCCGATTAAAAAAAAACAATATATGCTTTTTCTGCCCAGGGGTCCTTGTGGGACCCCTGAGCCGACCTAGGGGTCAGGGTGTTTCTACCCTGCCCCCTTTTGCGTTTTGCGCACTTGTTTTACTGCTTTCTTGTTCCTTGGTTCTACCGAGGAACAAGATGGCTGCCAACACTTCCTGGTTTGGAGTGTTGACAGCCAATTAGCATGCAGCTCGTGGTCGGGAGGGTGCGCGGATCCACCGCGGCCATAGATATCGAAACATTTATTTTGGATTTTCTCAGCAACTACTGAACGGATTTACACCATATTTAAAAGGGTGCTTCCTGAACCAAGCACTACCTTTTGCCAAATTTGGTGTAATTCCGTTCAGCAGTTTTGCTGTAGCCTTGCATAAAGTTTCCTATGGGAAATTGATTTTTTCACTCTTATTTTTTGAATTTCTCCGCAACTACTGAACGGATTTACACCATTTAAAAAAGGTCGCTTTCTGAACCAAGCGCTATCTTTTTGCCAAATTTGGTGTAATTCCGTTCAGCAGTTCGGGCTGTAGCCGTGGCTAAAATTTCCTATGGGAATTAACATGGAGAAAACACGTTTTGGGACCCCTTTTTTTCTCGGCCCCTGCTTGATGAATCACCCCGAAACATTCAAGACAGGAGCGGACCGGAGCGCCCCACTAGTTTTTAAAATTTCGCGATGATTCGTCAAACGACGCCAAAGTTATTGGGAATAGAATGTTACGGATTTCCTATGGATAATAGGTCCTAACTATAACTATCTACTGGCGACCGCCAGTAGATAATATATATTTATACATCTATATAGACATTCTTCCTCGCATCCTCACTCCATTGATGCGTAACACGGCGGCACCAAGCACCACAACACTTCACAGCAGGTGCTAACACACATTTATGGATGTGCGAAAAAGGAATTTCATAAGGCGTCTCCACGAAATGCAGTTTTAGGTGCAAAAAACAAACTTTTTTGCGGTTATATCTATATATATCCTCAAACTTTCCCGGGTGCAGTCTCCAGCGGTGGTGAACCGCTACACAGTAATCCACAGGGGCGAATAATTCACGTTCAAACAAAACGAGTGCACTCACGGTTGAATTATCACAAAAATGCTTTTCATGTGCAAGCTTTCAAGCGCTGACATGCTTGAATGCGAGAATTGTTCGAAATCATGACTGGAGTTTATGATAGGAACGTGTAGCATGACCAAATCACACTGTATCCATATGAAAATCAATGAAATATTGATGTCTTTTCACTGATTGATCTTGAAGAAGCTGTTATGGATTGGGGATTTAGATTTGTTCAAAGAGTTTGAAATAACAAATTTTTAGCTTTTCATACATATAAATGATTACTCATTTGCATTAGTGCAAAAATATTTTTGAAACTCATATGTATTATATGTATATGATGATGTTTTTCGCTTTTTTTATACATTTAGGGGTCGATTCCGATTCGGGCCGGAAATCTCTCCGACCGAGCCGGACCCGGAGAGATTTCCGACCGAATCGGACTCCGTGCAGTCCGACCGAACGAGTCCGATGCATTCGTATGCCACCGGACACGAAGTCGGTCGGACTCCCATTGAACTCAATGGGAGCCGGTCGTACAACGCGTACGCGGGCTCCCATTGCCTCAATGGGTGCGAGGCGGACAAGGGCGCCCCTACAGCGAGTACGCCGCGGGCGCCCGCGGCGTACACGCACAGGTAGGGGGACCCATGGGTCCCCCTGTGTGCGCCTCGCACGGGTACGCGTACAGGGGGTCCGACACGGACCCCAAAGTACGGCTCCGACAGCGAGTTCGAGTCGGACGGCGCGAGTCGGTCGGAGCGGTCGAGGTGCGCATCGTACTTACCCGGCCGGAAAGCGTCTCCATTGCGCGGTGCGAATCGTGTCCGAGCGAGTCGGTCGGAGCGGTACGATCCGGGTACGAGTCGGTCGGAGCGGTCGGGTCGCCCGGACGAGTCGGTCGGCGAATTCGCATCGTACTCGCTCGGCCGGACCCGCGTACGGTTCGGTCGGGAAACAGGGCTCCGAATCGGATCCGGTAAAGCCGAATCCTTTCGGAGCCCTACCGGCCGAGATCGGAATCGGCCCCTTAGTGACCGAAATCTATCAGTTGTAAGTACTTATATTTTGTCGGAATTAACGTTGATGTTTTTTAAATGGGAATATTAGACACTCATGAAATTGAATAACGGTATACGAAAACCATGTAAAGTTAGCAATTGTAATTACATTGTTTTCCAAAAGTGCATATTAAAAAACAAAAGCAATTGCATTAGTGTAACATTTTAAATTTCAAAATGCTGACACTGGCATAGGTTATTAATATTTCCAGAAACACACCAACACAGACTGTTAATCGATTATTATATAATTTTATGCCCTGGAAATAAAAAACACACAGCTCTCCCATCATTCTATGCGAACACAATTGTTTTATAATACTGATGTTATATCACACAATTGCAACTTAGATATTACATTTATATATCATACCTCCGGTTTTCTGTAGTTTTGTAAACATCTTAGGGTAAATTTCTTTATAGAGGACAAGCTCTTGAAGCCTGTTTATAAGATCTGATTGTGATCCAATTCCAGAAACACCCAAACTTTGGCACCCATTAATCAGCTCATCATTTGCAGCCTATGAAAATACTGTGTGTTAAGACTGATTATAATAATTAAAGTCAACTCCAACTACCGTAATATAACAGCTAATTGTAGTTAAAATATTTTAAGGAGTTCATAGACATGTGGTTGCTCTTTTTTTATGTCACAATCACATATTACCTATAACACATTGCACTTACATTTATCCTCTTCAGATTGTAATTTATAAATGCACAAAATTCTCATTGGTTCAACATAGAACAAAATCAAAAAGAATCGTTTAATTAACAAAGATGTATTTCTTGAAATGCAAATTGCTTTTAAAGTTTTTATGCCTTCATACATGCAGTTTGGAGAAAAGCACATTTAGCTTAGAAGCGAAGTCATGTAAAGAACTGGCAATGCACCAAGGTCAGAAGAAGAAAAAGGCAGACAAGTATTGTGGCAGCCACATCTTCTTGTGCATATGACCTTTACAGAGTGGTGCACACATAGATGTACTCTTTCTCATAGCTCCCCTTCATATAACACACACATGTAATATGGCAAAGGCACAATGCAGAGGAGCAACAACATTCTTCCAAATTAATATTCAGAATATAAATTGAGAGTAGGGTACACTACATGCACATTTCACATGAAATCCCTAATATTTCTTCATTTGTCAATTAAGCCTCCTTGTATAAACCTGAAAACCTATTAGCAACAAACATCTTAAGCAAAAGTAGTATAAACTGAAAGTATGTAATAGCCAAGATTAAGGCCCCGATTTATATCTGGGAGGACAGCCCATGGGTCCATCATGGAGACAGAATTTACTCTGTCCCTATGGTGGAGAGGCCACAACCTAATTCCTACATGACTGCCAAGCAGTCGGTCATGTATAGGGGCATTAGCAGGATGCATACTCATGGTGGTTACTGCCAATGCATTTTACTGTTTGCTACAGGGCTATCTGGCAATGACGCAGCCCTGTAGCAAACAGTATTAATTTTTTTATTTTCAAAAAGAAAATCCAAAAATTGGATTTTCTTTTTAAAAATAAAAAATATAAGACTCCCTAGTAATGTGAGAGTCTTCTCCCATGGCAGAGGAAGCATTACAATGGTTTTATTTTCCCTTACCGCCAGGTTTTACCTGCCGATAAATAACAGTAAAAAAGTCACTCCATGTCCGCCCACCTAAATTATGTTGGCAGACATGTTGCCAGTTCTCAAACGGCCCTCACTGCACAGGGCAGTTGGAGAAGTTTTGCCTATAGCAGAAACAGAGTAGTCTTTGCCGTGGCCAAACATATGGTCTGACAGCAATTAAATTTGGTGGGCGGACCACTATATTAGCAGGGAGGGAGCTCTGTCACCATTGCAACGAAATACCCTTGCCACCAATGTATAAATCAGGCCCTAAGTCTTTAATGGATGTAGATGTTCAATTAGATTTACAATTGTAGACGAAACCCGGTGACTATTACTTACAGTGGTCATCAAATCACAGGTAAAATGGAAAATAACTTTTGTATTGTTGAAAAAAAGAAATATTTTTATTAACTAACACTTTAAACCTCATTCCCACCACTGCAACTTCTAATTACAGTTCATTTATTTATTTTTTCATAAGGGGATAGTTTTACATTTTACATTTCTGAGCTGTACCTGCTAGAACCCTCAATTGCACTAATTAGCTCATAGTTGAACCTGTGATTAAAACCAGGTTAATTAAATAATTTAAATAGCTATGGAAATCATATAAGAGATACAATTATCCTGCATTCTTTACAAACACCATAAAGCAATCTAGACTTCGTTGTGCCAGACACATAATTTTAAAGTGTTCTATAGTGCACTTAGATGAGCATTGAAACAATACCTTTCTAAGAACCCCTTGAAACAAAGTTGTTACAATATGTATTACCTACTTTGTAAGTAAATCAGAAAAACAAATGAAAACATACACCGTGGAAATTATGATACCATACAGCATGATCAATGATTTTGATAAACTATTTATACCAACTTGTCAAGTGTCTGACTTTGAAAAGTCTATAACACATTTAAATTGATACCTGTGTTGATTCCAGAAGTAGCAAGATTTTATCTTCATTCATTGTTTTGTCTTCTTCTTTAATAATATTTTCATCTCTGCACCTCAATGGCAACCCTTTCTTCACTTCACTTTTTGGCACCTTAGGGCCCACCCTGGTTGCACTACCGACCCAAGGCACAAAGTTTGAGTAGTCCAGTTGTGTACAATAAGGGTTTTTCTGGTCATTTCCTAAAACATTAGTAGGCAATAACAAATATAAAACAAACTATTTTAGGTTTATAAGCAATAATTCAAATCAAACATATTGCTTCAAGTTTATTATAAATCCAGTAAGTTATCATCTTGGTATAATATAAAAGATAAAGTCAAATTAGCAATAGTTTTATTCGACATTTTAGAGTTATAATAACAGAAATTAAATGCATCCTACAGAAGACCATAGAAGAGCTAAAAATAATAATTGTTGCAGTGGTGCTTATTGCAAATGAATTTAAAAATGTGTACAAATCAATCAATCAATTAATCAATCAATCAGGATTTTTAGAGCAAGGCTAATCACCATGAGGGTATCCAGGCACTAGGATCATGCTGCAATCAGTTGAAGAGCTATTTTTTGACTTCCTTTCTGAATTCCACGAGAAAGAGTGCTGTACAGCGGTGGAAGTAAAGTCCATTCCAGGACGTGGCAACAAGGTAAGAGAAGGAGCATCCTCTGATGCAGCTTCAGCAGATGCGGGGAGTGATAGCAAGGGTGATGGAGGCAAAGCGCAGGTGTCTGGATGGCTGGTGGTAGTTCAGTGGGGTGGTTAATACATGCTGGTCCCTGGTCGTGGAGGCCTAATATGCATATATCAGCATCTTGAATAGGTATCTCATTTGGATGGGAGTCAATGGAGGTACCCGAGGTGGTGGATGATATGGGTCCATTTGGGGAGTCTGTGGATGAGTCTGGACACTGAGTTCTGGATCATCTAGAGAGGAGCTGGGTGGTGATTCCTGCATAGAGCGTGTTGCCGTAGTAAAGCCAGCTGGTGACTAGTGCTTGGGTGGCGTTTTTCCTGGTATGTACGTCGAGCCATTGGAAGATCCCTTGGTGCATGTGCATTGTGTTGAAGCTGACGGAGGAGGAGGCTGCGTTGATCTGGCATTTCATTGTGAGTTATCTACCCAGGATGATGCAAAGATTATGGAGGTGGTCTTTTGGTGTAGGTGTGGGTACAAGTTCAACAGGCTACTAGGTTTCATTCCACTGGGAGTTGTTGTTTCTCAATATCACCAAATCTGTCTTGTCCATGATGAGCTTCAGGCAGTTGGTCTTTATCCAGTCGGTGATGCTCATCAAGCATTTGTGGTAGCTGGTGCTGGTGGAGGCGGGGTTTTTCTGAGAGCGTGATGATGAGCTGGGTGTCATCTGTGTAGGAAATGATGTTGATACCATGGGTTTGAACGATGTGCAATGTAGCGATGACTATGATAAATTCGACAACATGTAGTACAACATTTTAGTTGTAATAGTGGAACTGCTTAAAAAAACCTACTAAAACGAAAATAAATGGTCAAATAACTTTCAGCAGTACAAATGCCCTTTTAAATCACATCGTCGAAAACACAAAACAAAAATATTAAAAAAGAATTATATATTTATAAAGGACATATAGCTTTGGATATTAAAGACCCTCATATAAATCTCATTGTAGAAATATAAACACAACAGGTGAATCAACTAAAAAAATATAATGAATTATAAAAGAGACACCTCCCCAATGTAAAAGTCCTAATAACCCATTCAAATAGTAATCAAAACACATGGTGTGCTAAAACAAATACTTGAACATGGATACACACTGTTTAAGATATCTGGTTCCATCGCATTACGCATCACAAAGGGAAAACACAATAGCCCTAGGTGTGCACTCTTCTTATTTGCTCCAAAAATATTTGTGAGGTGTGTATTTTTTTCCTTAGAAAATGCATGTTTCCCTAGTTTTACCAATTCATAGTTCTACTTAGAGTAGTTGATAGCTCTGCCTATTGTCTGTAGAAGTACTTTTGGCATGGTAATGTCCAAAATACACCTGTACAGTGAATAGTAGTAAATGTATGATGTATTTTAAGTTATATGTATCACTTGACCCTTCTGTTAGGGGGCATACATTCATAGCAGTATATATAAATCTCTATCTAGAGTTAACAAATTAAATCTATGGTGAAATTTACATATATGGACCATGCATAGGCACCACTGTATGCGTACAGAGAATCTCACATTGAGATTTGCCTTTGTGAATGTTGCCCAATGCATAGGATGCATGTTATTGTGCTATGACATGTACAGTAACACTTATTGAAAATAACAGCAGAGATCCTACCTTTATCTCGAAAAAACTATATTCTAAGCAGTTGTTTGAATTACGCATTTTATCAGATTAAAACAACAAAATACTTACCTTCACAAATACCGCTAGCAATAATTCTGTACTCTGTTTTTTGCCAAGAATTTTCAATGTCTATTTCTAATTCCTCCTCTTTTTGATCATGCAGTATGGGTCTTTTGAAAAGATGAACTTGGATATAAATATAGAAGATTATATTCAATGTTTCATTTATTAGTAGTTTTAGCACTTTAGATATACTCCAATAGTGTAGAATTCATTATATTTAAGTGAGGTCAATTCACAAAGAATGGATCAGATGGTTATAAGGATCAAAGTGTTCCTTAAAAATTTTAATTTCTGCATAAACAAGAAAAGTTCTGGATAAGTGAAACGTCTTGTTGTAACACCAAATCTTTTTTCTATCTAGCTTGAAAATCATAGTATAAATATTAACAACAAATTAGTGAGCATATTTTAAGGTACACAAGTCACACTCCATAAACTGACCATGTATATAGTTTTATTGCCAGGGTGAAACATGCATGACCTGCAATATAAATTGCATGCTGGCCTTTAATAAATAATAGAGAAAACTATGTGAAATGAGCAGAATAAAAAGATAGCATGAAATTAAATGACCAAGCCATTGATTAAACAATTCCGTTTTGATTGTATGTGATAACAAATTTTATTGCTTTCATTTTTAATTTGATACACAAATAGACAAATTGATACGGGCAGTCAATATGAGTAGTGCCCACAAGAGAGATAACTGACAGTGCTTATTTCACAGAAAATTGCAGAATACCAGAAATAAGAAGAAACTGAGAGTTTATACTATTAACAATGGCTTTTGGGAAAATAAATTATTACTTACTAGGCGTATCAAATGAAAGCTTCCAGTTTGCATCACCAACTAAAATTGCTGGATGGTGTCCACATCTAATGCAATAGAAGTCGTAAGAATATTTCCTCATTGCTGAGAAATGAAAGAATGCCTTTCTAAGAGTGTCATGATGAAATTTCATCCCCATGAAATCTTCCATTGTAGTTAAGAATCGTCCAATTGCTGTGTGGTTCTATTGAGTATAAAGGGTTGGGAATATTACTAACATAATCTGATAGTATTTTTCATATAGTATTTAAATGTAACCACAGACTATCACACCCTAATATTAAATACAACAAAAGTAATGAAATTTGGTAATTATCACGCACATCCTCACCAACATATTGAAGGATAAAGCAAATGTTTTTGCCTTTGAATTAAAGATAAAACGATTGCCTCCTAATAAGAACTTTTTGATGTTTAACCGTTGATGACACATAACAATCAGCGTCTTTATAAGCATGGTTTGAAGTATTTGCAAAACGCCTTTCTTACTTAATGCTTTTGCTTTATTAAAGTGAACAGAAATTTGAGTACCACAATCAATTTCCCCTCATTTTTTTCATAAAAGAGTGCTCTAAATCTATTTGGCTTGTAATAATATCTCTGGGAATGTTTATAACAAACAAAGGATTCTGCAACAAGAGAGAAATTGATTTTTAGAACATTAAACTGAAGCAAATTTTAAGTAGTTAAATTGTGTCTGATCATTTTATACATGTTGAATGACAAATTTTACAGAGGCCAAAATTACTATATTCAGGATTATCATAAAACCTATAAGCAGATGAACAAAACATATGTACAGATCTGCCAAATCGAAAATTCAATAGAGTACCAATGTTGAGTCAGAGGATGGGAATCCTGTCCATAGTGAATTAAGTGCACATGTAAACATATTGCAATCACTACAATTGTTACAAAGTTAAATCGTCCATCAATTTTGAAAAATAGCATTACTCCTCACAATGTAAAATTTAATTAAATGAGCATGTATTTGTTGAAGCCTTCAAATATTATCGACTAGTGAAAAAACACACACACACAAATACACACACACACACACACAGAGGCAGACATGCACACACAAGGACACATATACACAAACACACACACACACAGTAACTGAAATAAAGAGGTCATAAGAACACACAGACGAATCGTCAAAAATATCTTGTCATTAAAATTGTGAAATCCTGACGTATATTCTTGATACCGGACCGGGCTAGCACAAATTGGACAAATCTTCACATAAACATATATACCTGATTCAAAGGGAAAAAATAAGATATAAATTATTATACACACCCCTATCTTAAAAACAAATTATTCTATTGAAAACTACAAGCATAAATACACAGATGGGATATGAAAAATAATAGGTCCTAAAGGTTTTTGAACAAGGGCATCTATGAGCTCAATGAACCCTGATTTGTAACAGAGACAAGAGCTAGTAAGGATAATTAGGCCTGTATTACGATTCAGAAGAAGCAGAATGACATCATTGAATACTGCTCCGCATATTTCACATTGGGTATTTTAAAAGAGCTACTTTACAGTGCAGTAAGTCCACACAGTAGAATTGTGTGAGGATTTGGCTGTAGCAACTAGCATAAAAACCTCATTCTTGCCATTTTCTGAGAGGGCCAATCATTAATCACACTAACCCAGATTTCCGAGCAGCGTCCTGCCTATTGAAAAGTGCCACAAAGCCTCGTCAGCTGTAGTAAGTGCTATATAAATCCATTTGCAATACAATACAAGATATAACCCACAATACTACTAATACCATAGACTCAGCGGTCTAGTCAGTCAATTTTAGGTCATACAGGCTGTATAAAAATTCCCTTTCATTGCTTGACACTCTTACACTCCCATACAATGAAACTGCTAGGGGTCAAGTCCCTCACCCATTACTAGACCAGTCCGCAACAATTAACCGCCCATTACCTACTAAACAGGCGTGGAATAACTAAACAGCTCTGCCACATGTCATGGGCCTACATAGGAATGTAATATAGAACACCACTACGGGTCATACTGGCTACATACAACTGCTCCTTGACATCTCACAATGACAATCAGATATTAAATATTAACAATATCCATCTCAGCAGATCTTCACAATCTTCTCCTTTAAAATATGCCTGATCAGGATCGTATACTTTAAACAAAATATTTGAAGATGGATATTCTAGTGCATTAAACAACTATTTAGACTATGAATATAAGAAATAGCAGAAAGGGACCTGCAGAGCTGTTCTAACTTGTCACTTCACTGAAAACTTTAAACTGTGTGCCTCTCTCTCACATTTCTTAACCCATCACACTGCTAAATGCTGCATGCCATAAAACTATAACTGCAACTCAATAGTCATTGTGTGCGACACAATGAAAGACTTTCTACAATGGATCAAAACAAAAAACACACTTTCAAATACACACCCTAGTATGCTACCCATGTAGGCAAGGACTTCAGCACCGCACATAGGAGTAGTAACTGCTGTTTAAATGATATAAAAATTAATAGACAAATCTCCCTTCGATCCAGTTGTTTATGCTTATTTGTAACCTCTGCTTTTACTAGGGGTTTTTGTATGTGTTAAACCCCATGGAAATTGGAATTGTGGGTGGTATTACTGACCGTCAAAACTGCTTTCATATTGCAATTCCACATTCCATGTAGTTTAACTTTTAATTGCGTGGTGCAATGTCAAAATTACTCACTGACGCTGGAACTAGGGGTGTGGCAGGTGCTGCACCACTCTCAGATTACATTGAACATCTTTTAGGAACTGCTATAAATTATTATAACATGTTTACATTTGCCTGTCTGCAACAAAGTGATCTTTTGTAACTTAAGTTTAGTGACCCTGTTGGGGAAGCAAATAGAGGGTGAAAGGGAGATGAAAGGGTGTGTTGAAGTTTTCCCTGCATACAAATATGTGATAAAAACCAGACCTTGTTATTAAACACATACACAGATTTCTAAACATTTAATGAGTGTTGGAATTGCAAAAAAAGACCATATTCTACAAATGTTGAACAGTGATAGCAAATGGCATTACTGAAATACTATAAAAACTTGCATTACTTATACCTTCTATCAAGTACTCAAGGCTAAAAGACAGTTTCTTTTCATTGTTCTTTTTAACATGACAATAACCAACACTTAATAGTCAGGAATGGTTCAATACTATGACATAATTTAAATGCATTACTCAAATATAACTTTTATTATGGTCACTAATACATATTGTTAGTTTGGAATATTTTGATATGGGAATATTTATGCTATTTTAATGGTATATCATGGTGCGCTATGCTACGCCTTGTTTTCCTGTGTCCTATCACTAATTTATTGAAAAATAGTTTTGTTTGTGGTATTCATCTTACTTTCTGTGAGGGGTATAGTGTTTTCTGAGATGTGGTGTATATGCACACTTAACTTTTAGAATTTTAAACCTACTCAGCATGCTGATCAACAAGATTTGTATTGAGCACACTACCAAAAAAGGGTCTCTGTATAGTTTACACAGTTTCATCAGCCAGAATTGCTATAGTAGTTTTCAGGATCACAGTGCTTTGAAAAAATAGTTTTAGAATATATGTAAAACATATTATATTCATTACTCTTATGTTTAGATAGGGATAATTAAAGCAAAACACCTTCCATACAAATATTAGTTAACGTAACTGTATGTGTTTTGAGATTTCTTACACCAAGTTAAGAGTGTCTTTGTGTATGTTAAAAACCCCTCCTGCTGTACCAAATGGCCACCAATCTTTTCTTTAATGAAACTATGATTTTATAGTGACAACAATAATGCATTAGTTGGTCTATCAAACATTGTGACTTTTGGATAAGTTCATAAGATCCATATTATGGACCTTACTTCAGAAATATTGCACTGATGCACAAAAAAGAAGACAGGGCACACCTGCATCCAGCGTTTGCAGTACTAGCATAGTAGTAAATAGTCTGAAGGGTATTTGCTCCAAAATAACATTTTGCACAAGGGTATATCTTTAAACAACCAGTTTTCATACTATGTTTGTTCATTTATACAATTTAATAAATGGAACTAACATCTGGGAAACAAACTTACTCCATTTATTATCAATATGTTATTTATGGCCCAGTAATTTTCTGTTTGAATCTATGTCAATTCTTTTACAGGAGCAATCAAAGTTCCCATGTGTAGCTTTCAAATAAACAGATACAAGTTATCCCAACAAAGAAACTGAGTTGACTTTCCATTTAGACTAAAATTCACCGCTACACCAAGTTGATGTTTAATGTACTCACTATAAAGAAACAAAAGATACCATGAAACATGTTCATGACTTACCATTATATTGTGAAAAATGTTCCTCAAGATACACAATAGGGTCAACATTTTCCAAAGATGGATGTAAAGGCCTTACCACACTTTCCTACTGCAGGGGATTTTATCATTTGTTAGATAATTTCGTTCACCAGAATGGTTTTTCTAAACAGCCTATGAGTTTAGTGACATCATGCCACTGACCAGCACCACCTTTTTGAGAACTGCTCACCACCACTGGATTTACTGCATAGTAGCAGTAAATTGGGAAGCAAATTTACTCTGTGGTAAATATGCCTCAGTACAGTGCATCTCATTAGGACCTTAAAAAAAAAGAAAGCATTATAAAATATATATAATATACCTATTATTTAAATATACAAAAACCAAAAGGTTTGCTAAAACAATGTCAATGTGTTAAATTCCACATGCAAAAAGGCCATAAAATGATAACCAAAAAATCTAAAACTTCCATAGATTGCACAAGGCACAATTCACAAGGGAGATGGGAACCCAAGTTGACCTTAGGCATGCAAATGCATGCATTTATGATTATAATTGTATGTTTGTTTGTTTTTTTAAATACAAATTCACACTTGTAAATGACCTTAACCACAAGTAAAATCACACCAGGAGTATATAATGTTTAAGGTAGGTATACATGTTATCAAAGGCAACTTGTGATATTGATAACAATTATGAAGCAATTCACACACTACATACAATTAACGAATTAAAACTAACATGTGTACTTGACAATATAAAAACAGAGAGAGAGAACATGGTTAGAATACACTAACATTTTTCAATGAACCTGTAGTGGAAGAATTATTACTGTTTGAAATCATATATTGGTCTAGGAGAAAACATTAAGGTAGCCAAAAATATACATAAGGGCATCATATTGATGAATGCACAATACGCATTATTGTATGTGATTCTTAGAAAGCTGAGCGCCTCATGAAAGCTGCCAAATTCACAGACTTCAAATAGTAATCTAATCATGACTATCAATGCAAGAAATATTAGAAATTAGTGAAACAACATGAAGTGGTAGTTAAGGTGACAGTAATTCAAACACAGTTACTTCAAACTCACCTTTATGAATCTTATACATGCCGTACACTGTTGCATTTTTTGTGATTAATTTAGGTTCACCCAGTAATGGTGGTGTGGGGCCAGGGCAGTAAGGACAATGTTTTTCAATTGGAATGAAATTGTTTTGGAAATTTTGGGTCTTCCATAGTCAATTTCTCAGGAATGTATTCTGGAATACGCTTATTAGCATGTATGTATTCCACCATTTTCCTGACATGCTTTTTGTCTGGTGGGTACTCACTCACTTCCACGAGTGCTGCTGGAGACATTTCAAACTCTGAGTCACTGGAGTTATCAAAACTGCCCTCTTTCAATATGTTGTCTTCTTCCTGTTCTAAAAGTTCATTTTCTAACAATTCGGGACGGTCTTGAAATAGCCACCACATTGAAAGATATCTGTGAGTGCATATCCATGATTTGTGGCTGCCCTTACATTGGCACTGCCATTGTCCTGATTTTGTATCAAAAGTAACACGTGTCCTTAAGAAAAGACACCAGTAGTCCTGTTTGCCAGTGTATACAGAAAAATATACTAATCTTCCTGAAAAGCCATGTTCTGAAAGAAACACTGGATATACTGCACAAACACCTGCTTTTGCAGCAGATTCAATTATTTCTTTGCATTTGATTTCTCATGTTAAAGAAATCAAATTTTTCTGTAGCATTTGATTTAGTGATGACTCTTGAAGTTCATTTGGAAATTGGAATGGTTTAGCATTTTTGGCCATTTCTAGGTGTTTGCATCCGAGTGCCGGATGCCCACTGCGGCTAGCCATTGCCATAAATTCCCTACAGCAAGCAATTTCACAATTGTATTGTTGTTTAGAAATAGTTTTTTGAACATGAATTGGTGCTCTTTGTCCATTTTTACAACGGGGCATGAAATATATTCCATTTTTGCAATCCACACAATACACTGGAATTGAAAAAATGCTGTGAATATTTTGTTGATGACGCCATGGTGTTGAATGATTTACAAACGTGGAATTGCAAATACTACACTTTATTGATTTTGAAATATCCTCATTTCTCTCACCAGCAGTGGGTAATAATTGAAGTGGTTGATCTAATTTCTTTATATCCTTCACTAAAATAAATAGAATAATAATGTTATTTGAAAGCTAAACATTTATTTGCATGGCCATCAACTTTAATATGCTGCTGAACATATGCAATATACATTTAAATACCACTAGACCATTTAGTGACTTACCCTTTTAGAATACGAATAAAATAATGTTGGAAAGCAATTAAACTAAATTAATATATTGTCTTGTCATTCCATACTATATCAAATAACCCTTTCTTAATATTAGTATAAGAAAAGTAATTGAAAAAAAATCTTGGCTTCGGTATTCTGATTTTCTTTGACTATATAACCTAAAAAATAAGAAGTTCCGAAAATCAGTAACATTATACAGGATAAATATTTTGTTAATCATATTTAATTTCACTTTTTCAGCACAGCAGTGAGAATTTTTATAAACATGTACCGAGAATTACTGGTATAGACCTTTTGTTAATAAAGTCTAGATATTTTGGAACCACATACTAACACCATGCCTTTGATCTTAGAAAAATGAGATTTATAACATATTGGGTATTTCAAAAATCTGAAAAAAAGAAGTTAATAATCCATTTGGTCCTTGGCAATGATGAGCCTGTTGAAACTGTATTTCACATGATTGTATGTACATATTTCATGAATGTAACAATGTCTATTGCAGATCAGTTGTTAATTTAATAAAATAAAATGTTTATAAAAAAAAAGGCAGTTTATCAAATTTTTGTTGAACAGCTAAGAGAGCCACCAAATTATCATTTTATGAATCCAAGATGTCATTGTTCACAAACTTCATTTGTGCTGATCTTTTGGATCTGTGATCAACATGAGAACTGTTTCAATAAATTTCACTTGTCAGCTTGAAAAAAATAAATAAATAAATAATCCATTTGGTGTTTTTACCTTTAAAATCCATATCATTAAAAAAATAACATACCATGTTGTTTATCCCTATGGCCTTTGAAATTTATAAGTATCTGACAAACAGGGTTATAAGTATCTGACAAACAGGACAGTGCCAATGATTTCTAGATGAGCTGGATTGTAATTGTAGACAATTACATGGAATTATATATTTATCTGTAGAGAAAAATGAAGAAAAATGTAGTCAATAAGACATCAAACTATCAAAATGTAGCTCTGTGCCTCTATCGGGGGGAAGCAGATTGGTGTTGTACAGCTAGTTCCTACACACAGGAACCATGTGCAGGAAAGGGAGCAATTGGCTCTTGTAGGGACGGCCTTTCCATTGGGGGCACCCGGTGCAACAATCTAGGTTAGCGCAACCCCATGACCTCCTTCTGCATGGATTCCCCTCACTACCATCCACTAATGATGCCCCTCTTTTTTCTTTTGCCCCTTTCTGACGTTTATTTTTTATAGCACTACTTATCCCAATTTATATTTTCAAACTGCTTTTCATTCAAAACAAATTATAAAACGATAATGAGCCATACAAGTGTGTAAATCAATTTGTAGGAAAATGTACTTAAGCCAATGAGAATACAAGGGTTAGGAGTTACATCATACATACTGTGTGGAGCAACAAAGGGACAGATTAATACATTTTTTTAAATGCATAACAAACAAAGTTCGTGTGCTACATTGCTTGAAAAAGAGCACAGCTGCACCATATCTCTTACGTTTCGGTGATGTTGCTTATCTACATAAAATACAAGTCTTTGATCTGCATGTCGCATGCTGTGCTTTATAGCAGGGACATTAAACTCTTTATCCCCAAATCTCGCCATCAAGTGTAGTAACCACCAGACTTATCATGCTTTTGTAATTAACCCTTGAAAAATGCCATGCACACAAACATCTCTCCAGCCTGTTCTTATCTTGGTTCAGCATGTTATGCAGAGGGCGCTCCATTGACTCTCGAGCCCGGTACGACTACACTGGTCGCACCACCCTAAAGCCACCACTAGGCTTTTGTACTAATACTGTATGCTGAATAAGGTTTGAGGGAGTTGGCTGGGGCTGCAAAAACATGTGCCGCAATAACACATTATTTAGCGCAAGTGTAAAATCAAATGTACTGTTGCATGTCTATTAGAGCTTCATTTTATTACCATATCACAGTTAAAGTGATACAAGTAAAAAATATTTCCTACCTCACTCATTGCATTCACAGCAACTTAACTTTGGGGAACAACCCTCCTAAGAACCAGAAGGTCTCATCAATTTGATTTTATCTTGCTGCACAAACATAATCACTAAATACATTTTTGTTTAACATATGAACACAAAAAGAGCAATGCCATAAACTATTTATGCAGATAAACAAAGTGTTATATGTTACAAATTTTTAGGATGGCATGGTGAGGAGCTTCAATCAACAACTTAGGCTTCATCTGTCATGAGTCATGTTACCTTTCCACATTTAGCAATGTATATTACATATGATAAGGATAGGGGTTCTGCTGACATCTTAAACCAAAAGCCAGATAGACATGTGAATTTTAAATATTACCAGAACCTCAAGATTTCAATATAAGACCTTTTTGAACATATTATTTTTTATGCATTTTTATATAACATGTTTACTTAGCAAGAGTAGGTTGGGAAACATGTTTTATTGAAACTGCAGCTAACAATAGTCAATCATTAGAGTTATATTGTTTAGTTGAGCCTAGGGGATTATTATTTCTGTTTATATATATTTTTTTAATCTTGTAAATAATTCTTTTTTTAAGATCGCAGTTTAGTATGCGAGGGTTGTTTTTATTGTGTTTTTAAGGTCTGAAAAATATCTTGCACAATTTCATACCCCTAGCGAGATCTGCATTTACTGTTGTGTAAGTTGACACCTCTGTGTAAAAAAGATAGTTATGAGCTGTTGAATTTTTTAGCTCATGTGTTATGTTTTATTGTAAACTGTGCTTTTATGGCCCGTGAGGCCGAAATAAAGTTAATGAATGGAATATTGTTTAGTTTTGTTTACATTTCATCAACAAACTGTAATAAAAATTGGAACTTGATGAGTAAAGTGGATCTATGTAATTCTGTAGCTACTGCATTTACTGCTAAATTTTGGAATCTGCTCATATGTCACATAATCTCTGATGTAATTTGCAAAGTTTACAAAAAATACTCCCAGAAAAAAATGTATGAATATATTGCTGTTAATAAATGTGCTCTGTCTTTTATTTTATGCACAGTAATTACGCAGATCTTCCCACCTAATTTTGTCCTCCATGCTGCATTCTCATTTTTGTTTGGTCTAAGACATTCTCCTTGCAAGCATGACATTGGTAAGGCTCTGTACATGTGCATTAAAATTTACAATACCTTCAGATCCAGTAGTAAGAAGAGTTGCCCATTTCCAGTGCTTTGTAAGAAGATGATGTTCTGTGCATTTTCTTTTCTTTGGGCAATAAGGAGAAAAATCACTTCCACCGCAGTTGAGGAGAAAATCCTGTTTGCTTGAAAATTCGAACTTCATGTCCATTCAGTTATTCTTTTAATTCAGATAATAATAAGAGAGATAATTAATATTTATCGCTCTACCGTCCTTATAACAAATATGCGTGAGAATTAAAATAATGATGAAATATCAAAACTGGAAACCTGTAGTGCTGACAATAAATAAATGTGAAAATCAAAATAAAGAATGAAATTTTATGTCAAGACCCGGAGGCCAATGTTATGCAGTAAATCTTTTATTGTAAGCACTCAGCAGCACCTTTTAAGTCAGGACCTCCCTGCCAATACAAATTTAACTGCTTCAAACATACAACAAAACAATATGAGACAAAAACATACTACAGTTCAAACATATAAAAACTCATGTATTTTAAAAGAGTCCATGTAGCCTTTGAATTACCATCCTGATTAATCTTCAGAAGATCATTTAGCCAAATGATCCACCAGTTTGCCAGAGAGCGAGAGAAATGTCCACCATAATGAGAGATCCTCACTGCCTGAAGGGGTTATCTCAGCTGTGAAGGGAGCAACCACAGTGATGATACCATTCATAGCACTGCTTTTTCACAGTGGGCACAATATTTAAAGCTTCACTCCACCCAAACAAAATCTCAAAAAACAAACTGCCAAAGCAGTAGTTTATTTCTTGATAAAAATAACCTAATGGCCATGATACCAGAGAATTTGCTCCCTGGCCATGCAGGCCATTATTCATTTTTCTTACACATACCCACTGTGCATCATACGTCAGACATAGGTATAGAAAATGATTGATAATCGTCCTGCAGTTAATAGTGCAGGATGACCATCATTCAAACCTATTGGTTCCTTGGTTAATGGGCCACCAAGGGAACCTCTACTTTTGGAGAAGTCGGAGCCTTGTAGATTTACAGTGCCACTTTATCAGGAATCAGATAGTTATATCAAGAAATGTACAAAGAGAAAATAATAGGACCAGGTTGAAGAAAGTGGAGAATATGCCTATGGTGGCTGGGACTAAGGAATAGATACTGCAGAGCATAAGGACCAAACAGAATTTCCCTTTCAGGTCACAGGATGGGACAGGCACTTTCAGGGGAATTTGAGTACAAGCAGCTGGAATTACTTGGTGCCAAGCAACATGCTTCCTAAGTTAAGGTTCCTGGGTCTCTCTGTTACTTCAGGTCAGTGTTTTAACAGCTTTATTTTTATTGGCACACCTTTTGTATTTCATTCATGTAGATGATTTTTCATCCCGCTGATGTTCCCTGTGGCATTTACCCTGTTGCTTCCTGCCCTCCTGACTTGGAGAGAATATCTTGGTAAGGTCCACGATATTTACAGCCTGCCACTTGGAGCTTATGGTAAATCTAATGTGTCATGAGAGCTCATGTTTGTCATTCCTATTGAACCACTACAAAAATCTATACTTTGTTCAGTAAGAACATACGATCTTTACAGTGGCATTCACCTGGTGAAGTTCCACAAACGAGTATTTGCAACAGTGGTGTTCTCTCCCTCTTCTCCTTTACACCCGTCTTCTCCCTTCATAGAGTTTTTGTTCTCCAGATATACATGATCTGTATTTTAATTGTTATAAAGCATTATTGTTCATATTATTCGTTTTCTAGCTTCTTTCAAGGCACTTAATCCTGTCATTGCAGGAAAATACCCAAATAAACCTGTGGCACAATGAGAAAACAAACAACTGCCTTTGTTATCACTGAATTATCTCTGATTGACACACAAAGACAACAATATTTGATTTGTTGTATCCATTTCACAGAGTACAAAGTTATAGCCGGTATACAAAATCTCAATTTCAATCTCAAAGTTCATTTTTTGAAGCCAGTACCATCATCAATTTTGTAACATTGAAGTTAATTTTTATAATGTGTACTTCTGATGTAGCTTACCATATCATCATAGCAAGAACTGGTTGCTCTCATATAGTATGAGCATGAGAATATGTACCTGGACTGTATTGTAGAGACAGCAAAATAAATAACATCCAAACTGCATCAATTTGGTATTGAAACAAACTACTTTATTTGAAGTTGATCCATATGGACTATACATGGTACTCATTAAAAAAAATTAATACTGGAATTAAAGGAAATTGTCCGCTATCAGCAATGTGTCTGCATACATATAGACACAGAGAATTGTCCAAATAGAAACAGCTTTGTTTTTTTCAATTTTAGTTATGCGATTATTCAATTTCACAAAAATAAGTGGAAGCTGTGATATTGCTCTGTATTTCCAAAAGTCTGATAGCCAATAGTATCCAAAAATATACACGCAATAATGTACTTAAATAAACAACACCTAGTTTTTTTTTAGAAGAGTTTATACTCTTAGTTAACAGAGGATTCATTAGGAACAAACAAATAAGAGAGGCTAATATAGGACATTCTTAAAGCCATTGTTTATTTATGTCTTGGAGCAAAGTGTTGCACGTCACAATACCAAACATAACAATATACATAGATAAAATAAATATGCATCAAAAACATTTACTTAAAAAAATCCTATAAAAATATATAATAGATTTTCAGCACATTTTTAAAAAGTTTTATTATATATAGTATTAAACTAATATTTTATATATACTTAACAATTCCAATAAAAATATTTCTTACAATATTAAGGGACTTAAAACGAGATTGGCAGTTCATGAACCACTGTACGGGCAGTCGTGGTCTGTACGCCACATGCTCAGTGGTATGATTGCTGTATTACAAGATGTGCGGATTGCATTTATAAAGAGCACAGCTGAACTACTGAAACCGCAGACCGCCGGCCTTGCGGTCGGGGAAAAGCAGCTGCCATAGTGCGGTACAGGGGAATCTCACCGCTGTTTGTATTACGAGTTGACTTTTCTACTAGCTGACCAAGGCAGGGAGACCGCCAGCTTCAAGTCAGCAGAAACAAAGAATGTGGGGTGCATGCCCACCCCTTCTTGTTCTCTCAGTCAGAGCTCAACATGGATCCCTTTCTTCAGGTCCCCCTTCACAGCAGCATCTTCACCCCGAGGATTACACCACTGTTTGTAGAAATGTACAGGTGAGTCCTTTTTGTACCATATACCCATTGCCTGGATTGTCCACATATGGGCCCGACTCCAACAATGATTAGGGGGTATTTTCCCACATGTATCATGCATATGTGTGCATCCGACACATATGCAGTACAAATGCTCACACAGACATCGATACATATGGAAAAGTAATCACCATCACTGTAAAATCCCCACAGCCATACCACAGGCATAGCTGTAAACTTCTAATACTGCGGTCAGAAGACCGCTGGCACTGTGGGCTCCTGGCGGCCACAGTGTTCTGGCAGTCAGACTCATAATAAGTCTGCAATTAAGTATAAGTATGGAATCAGACTTGCTTATTTTCATGTATACATTTTAATAAATACACAATGAGGAATATTATTTTATTTTAACATGAAACATATTTTACATAACAAAATTTACCAATACAAATATGTAGTTAGAGATAAATTAAAACTATCATTTCACAGGTATATTAATACAGTAAATAAAACCAATTTATTAAAAAATAACATATGAATAACATCACCAAGGATATTCTAGTCAGGATTCACTTAAAACTGATTCATGATTGCTATCATGTAAATTGATGTTAACAGGTTCTAGAACTACCTATCTCTGTTTTAATGTTTAGCAAGAATATTTTTTCCTAAATATACTTTTATTTCTGTTTCACCTTTCTGCGGAAATAAGAGTGGCTAAAAATCATTTTCTAATATCTTGTGAATCATCTTGATATTTGCAGTATGGATGCTGATAGTAGTATAAAGACTCAGGGAATATCATGGACTAAAATGAAATAGCACTATTTTTTGGACTTATAGGGGCCACATTGAGGATATAGTTGCCATTAGCAAATATCATTTAGAATGCTTCAGCTGGTCCTACATATGAATAAGTACTCCAGTTCTCTTATAAACGAAGTTAGTTACTGGCAGTTTGCCTTGGAAGTTGATATGGTATTAATTATTTAGCTGCTTGTCAAAATAGTAAAATAAGATTCATTTGGCCACTAATATCGTATTCTATTTATGAAATAATGCCCCTTTTGTATTGTCACCACATTTTTTAGATGAATATATTTGCCAATTGTAAAAAATTGGGTGATTACTTGAAAGGGATGGAAGACCTACTGAAATAATAAACTCAGGGCCAGATGTATGACCCTATTTTGCATGCACAAACAGGCTTGTGAACTGTTTGTGCATTCAAAATACAATTGGGCCATGTACTAACCTTATTTAGCGACTCACAATTTTTTTGCAACTCGCTAAATAGGATTAGCGACTCTCTATTATGAAGGGGCGATCCAAGGACGTCCCTTACTAATAGCGAGTCTGAGCCCTATGTATGACAGTTTTGCGACCGCAATTGCGGTTGCAAAACAGTCACAGTTTACCACCATTCTCAGAAGTGTTTTACCACCATTCTCAGAAGGGTGGTAAAACACTCGCAAACAGGAAGGGGCCCCCAGGGGACCCCTTCCCCTTTGTGAATGTAGGGAAAAATATTTTTTAGGGGCAGGCAGTGGTCCCAGGGACCACTGCCTGCGCTTAAAAAATGAAACGAAAATGTTTCATTTTTCTTTTTTTAAATGCATCCCGTTTTCCTTTAAGGAAAACGGGCTGCATTTAAAAAAAAAATCTTTATTTAAAAGCAGTCCCAGACATGGAGGTCTGCTGAGCCCAGCAGGCCACCATACCTGGGAGGGCCAGCCATTCCCAATGGGGACGCAAATTGCGAGTGCCTCACTAATATTCATGAGGCATTCAACTTGCAACCCCATTGGGAATCGCAAACAGTGTCTCAGACACTGTTGTACATAGCATTTTGCGACTCACAAATTGAGACTCGCAATTGAGCGCAATTTGCGAGTCGCAAAATGCTATGGCCATACATCTGGCCCTCAATGCTTATCAGGGCCACAAAAATCACTAAATTATGTGCTTAACCCTCTGGTAGCTTGACATAAAAGCAGTAAGGCATTACATTAGATGCAATGTGCAAAGTATTTACACAGCACACAAACAGCAATAAAAAAACAACACAATACATTACAATTCCAACATAATTTACAAGAATAGAGTAAATGTTAATGAATTAAATGATACAAGAACAACAAAAATCCAGTCAGCAAGACTGGACTTAAGAAGCAACAATTGCCATTTGTTGGTATCTGGTTACCCTCTACCGGGACAAAAGCACTAGCTCCGGCTGACAGTGATGGACCGCAGGCTGTGCACAGGATCGAGTTTGACATGGTGGGGTTGTACCTTACACCATTAATGCAAGTTCTCTGCGGAGTTGCTTTGCATGGATTCATGTTGCTTGGTCTAAGATCCAATAAAGCTGTGTGTTTCGTGGCATTGCAGGGCTTCAGACCCCTCGATGACGGATCCAGTTAAGCCCTCAGGCAGGAGTGGGGCATCTCTGTGGGACCTTGCATCGGTTTGCACTTGATGTGGTCCAGCTTTCCGATGGGATGGTATCGCTTGGCGCTGCAAGGCTTTGCATCTCTTGGAGTACAAGCTAATGCACTTTCAACTGTGCAGTGGGGCTCTACAGGGCTCTGCATCACTTGGGGTCAGATGTGTTGAATTCTTCAAGTAGAAGCTGAACAACTCAGCTATGCTCTACGATGCTTCACTTTTAATCTGATAAATCTTTCATTTAGCAATTTAGACAGGGAAGATCTCTCTCTAATGCTAGCAAACGCTCTAGAACCTGGAAGGCACCTCTTGAGGATCATGACTGACTCCTGCAGATGCCAGCAACAGGGCTCAGGCAGGTCCAGTTGGAGATGGTCAGCTCGGTGGGTGTAGGAAGGCCTCTGAAAACGTTTTATGTTCATGTAGGTCACATACACGGTCACCTAACAAACCCTTGGAGTCATTCTGGGTAGCTTGGGTTCAAGGCAAGCAGGATCAATCTTCCATGTTCAGTCAGCGGGGCAGTACTTCTTCCTCAAAAAGCAGAGCAGTCCTTTTTCTGAATCTTCAAACAGGTGCATGAAGGTTCTGATGAGATGTTATGAAGGTCGTATTTTAATACCTAGTTCCAACCCTTGTGTTGGCCATTTCCCTGACCTACACTCAAAACTGGTTCTGGTATGTTATTCACCTTACCTTGGGTTTGATCCCAAACTGTCTAGGTGGCAAAATGCAGGGTAGGCTTTGTGTCAGGTTCCTTTGTGTGTGTTGCAGACTGAGCCCTTTCCAATTTATTCAGGGCAGGATCCATTCCTCACCAGCCATCCTGTTAGGAGGACACACTCCTGACACATAGGCCTACTTTATTCTCATGTCTGGAAGAAATACACAAACCACAACAGCAGATCCATTCACAGTAATGTGACCCAGGACACTGGCAAAAAGGCACAGTTAATTTTGTCAGGAAAATGCCAACTTTCTATCAGTGAAAATTTCTAAATTGTAACTTAAAAACAGGTTTGTAAATTACAATTCATTTGAGTGTAAACAGTATATTAATCTGTCCCCATTCTGAAGTTAGCACTTATAATTAGTTTATCCAGTGGTAGTTTATGGAAGTGATAGGCCTTTCACCAGTGAAATAGAACGTTAGGAGTTTTTAACTGGCCGGACATGTAAACCTTGACCACACATGCCCTACTTTTTAAATACCATTTCACCTACTCTATCAGCAATTAGGGCCTATATTAGGTGTGAGCATGTAAGTATTAAAAGGAAGGTTTAGGCCTGGCACAAGTTTATTTTGCTAGGGAGAAATGGAACTTCAACATTGCAGTACAGGCTGCAGTGACAGGCCTGAGGCATGTTTAAAAAGGCTAATTTATTGGGTGCTACAATGAGTGCTGCAACCGAACAGTAGCATTAAACTTACAGGTCCAGGTACATATAGAACCATATACTAGGGGTGTACAAGTAAATTACATGTACCAATATGGTGTGGGACAGTTTACGATGTTGTAAGGGGAGAGCACAAACACTTTCCCACTGTTTAAAAAGAAAAACTGCAAAAAGTCCTAAAAGCAAACAAAAAAATGTTGAGCAAAGGAAGGCAGCGGAAGGCAAAAATATATGACACTGCAGAAAGGACCCGGTCCAGCACTATTTTATTTTATTCTGTGTATGGGGACTCTGCTAAGCAGGCATCTGTGAATGTGCTATGACCTCTAAAATATATTGAATTGGTGTACTCATAATTAGAATGTAAAACATACCTATAAGTCACAAGTATATGGTACAATGTGTACCGGGGCCCTTAAGGTAAATGACACTAGTGGACTGAAGCACACATTGTTCCACCCAACTACAGTAGCAGTGTAAACAATAGCAGGCCTACCACTGTAGCCTGCCTGGACATTTTTAAAACTCCAAACTGAAAATAACCTCACTTGACAGGCCTAACCATGCCTTTTAAATATAAATCTCACCCCTAACTAGACTGTAATGCCCATTAGGCAGTGTGCATGAATTTAAGTCAGGACATGTAAACATTACCTTTCAAACATGCCCTTATGGCTCAAAAGCCATATTTTACATTAGCAGTGTTAGCTGCTCCATGGGAAAGCATTGGAATGCAATATTACATTTAATCATGTTACCTCAGCAGAGGAAACAGCTACAAAGTTTATTTTTGGACTTTCAAAAATATTTATCACAATGTCAGTTCACTGGTAAAGTCAAAGTAGTGACAACAATTTTGGGAAAGGTACTTTAGTACCGCTTCCCTGCCAAAAACCCTCTAGAAGCTCATTTGCATGTGCTTCAATCCAGGAGCTGAATAGCCCCTTGATGAAGTGTGAACTTTCTCCCAAAGCGGAAGCAAATGCCTTGTACATGGGAAAGTGTTCTGTGCCTTTAACAGGATGACCACCTGGGTTGTGTCTATGATCGTAATAATCTTCAAGGAGGTTTACCATGTCACAGGCAGAGGTAGATAACACTTGGCCTGCCCCCTCTTTTGTACATCTTATCAGCCAGACACTAATCCCAGTGGGAGAGAAGTAGCCTCTACAACCACTTTTGAGTGAACTGCTACAAAAATGGGTAGGAATACTCCTGGGACCTTTAGCCCTATTGGCTAGGTAGAGGCCAGGAGTCCCTTGATTGTCATATTTAATTTACTTATAATTCACTAGTAAATTTGTATACCATATACCTAAGGCCTGTAAATGAAATGCTACTAGGATGTTGTTAATAAAGAAAAATACGATGCCAATGTACGCCATGATATATTTACGTATAACAGCTAACTCACATTGCTGTTGTCAAATCTACCCAATATGAACTCCCCATCAACCCTGAGTCAGAAATACATAGTCAGGAAGGCCCTGCGACCAAGGTCTGGAGCAACTGAATGACAGATCACAGGTGGTGTGACACGTAGCCCATAGACAAATGCTTGAACAGGGACAACCGAGATCAGTCCGCCAGAAGGTAGCAACACCACAAAGGTCAGAGAAGATTGGCCCCAATAACATTTGTTTAGCCGGAGGGATGCGCATTCCCAAAAAACCATAAAGTTAGATGCCACATGTAGTTAGGAACACTCAGCCAATCAGAACACCGCACGCACACTGCACACAGTGAACATGCGCTCACCGTGCCGGACATCTGGTCATGTTACCCACTGGCCCGCATTGTGTCCACGCAAGGTTGAGACCCAGCTGGACTCCTTATCAGGACTAGTCCCGGAATTCCTGTTCTAAAATAATGTACAAATTGCTTTATGACAAGTTGTAAAATGTATAAAATAACGGCCAACACCAATGTACTTTCAGACTGCTTCAGACCCCAACTCTGCTGTGCTCTCTTGTTGCTGCGTTTAATTAAAACAACTGTTCCTGTTTTGCCAAATGCCTCTTGTCTTTTATTTGTTATGGTAAATCCACATTCTAGCTACAAGGACCTGCAGCTCTTAGTGTGCCACTCAGTTAAGTAGCCTCTTAAAACATGTCCCAGGCCTTCCATTGCAGCCTGATTGCAGTTTTATAAGCCCTGGCTACCCTTAAACTCCCCTTTCATTGCATATGTCACCCCTAAAGTAGGCCCTAGGTAGCCCATAGGGCAGGGTTCATTATAATTGCAAGGTTGGACATGTACTTTTACATTTTACATGTCCTGGTAGTCAAAAACTCCTAAAATCAACTTTCATTACTGTGAGGCATACCTCTTCTAAAGGATAACATAGGGTTGCCTTATTACATGTAATAAATGCTAACTTTTGATTGGGAAGAGTAAGACTTTTCATGTTTTGTGTTTGAGAAATTTGTTAGACCTATCAGCCTTAGGGTGGTCTCCCACTAACTTTTGCCCTATCGCCTCCCACTTTAGACTATACCGTTTTGTTGGACTTAGGACTCTGGGCACCTTACCACTGCTAAGGTTCGGGTGCTCTCCCCTAAAATATGGTGACATTGGCAAACCTGCATCAGGCCTCTGCCATTGCAGTGGGGCTGACCCCTCCATAGGCCAGCATTAGAAATGCCCTTATATCCCTTTAAGTGATAACTCCTGCATAGGAAGGTGTAGATATATCATGTTTGGTATGGTTAGAATGATCATGAGAAATCCTCTCTGTTGGTGTATTGGGTTTTACCCTTACTGGCAGAAATGACACTTTCAGAAAGTGGAAATTTCTCTGTCCTTCCATAAACTCTGTGTACCTGCTGCCTGCCCCAATCCACGTCTGGCCCAGGGTAGCAGTCCTACACTTGCATACTGCCTAGACTCCCCAAACACAGGAAGGGCTGCCACATCAACATACTGATGGCCTTCTTGGGCTGAGAGGAGTGAGTAGTGTTTCACACTTACATCTGAATTGGCTGAGCCGGCCACCCCACAATAGGCTTAACGACTTTGCTTTGTCAGTGCAGACAAGTCAGGTGAGACAGGGAACCCCCCAAAACTTCAAAGCCCTCTCCAATAGCTTCTGGTCCCTTCTAGTACCTGGGCACCAGGGTATAATAATAGGGCCCTGACCCCACATCTGTGTGACACTACTGGACCTGCACGAAACTCTGCTAGAGTAAAGGCTGCTGCGTGGGAAGGATTGCCTCTTTGCTGTGTCTGACTATTCCCAGGAACTGCTGTCCTGCTTTGTGGAGCCGCCCTCCTGCCTGCTGACATCTGCCCTGCAAGCAAGGCACAAAGAACTGCCTCCAGAGTGACTTCGGGGGCATTTCAACTGCCCCTGTTCACCCTACTGGGCTTCGGAACCCCACCAGCCTTGCCGGTCTTGCTCGCGATGTCAGCTTCCGTGCTGTCCAGGCACAAGGAGCCTGGTGCGCTGTGGATCGCCTCAAGACCGTGCCCTTGCCATGTGACAGCATCAACCCGCATCTGGGAACAGAGTGCCTCCCTTTGCGCAGTTGTCAGGATTACACCGCAGCAGAGTACTTGGGCCACGGACGTCCCGCCCAACACCGAGAGGACTTAGAGGTCTTTGGTTCCTACCCGTGCCAATTTACCGGCTGTTCGCCTCTCCTCCACTGCCTGTGGGCGGCCAAGGTAACCCTGTCCTGTGATTGTTTATCTCAGATGCTCTCCAGATTCCCTAACCACTGGGCTGATTTCCACGGACCCCCAGCAGCTGTGGTGTGATCCGTTGCCATCTTGGACCCGAGCGGTCTCCCACATTGTGGTGCAGTGCGTCTCACTGCCAGAATGCACCCCCCACTTAGTTACAGCTACAATATAGCCCCAGCAGACTCACTCGCAGAGAGCGCAGAGGATTCTGAAATTACCGTAACGCACCTGAAGGGTACCAAATACATTCAGCACTGTCTGCCAATAACCTCGTAAAATAACTCATATCCTGATTCTTAGTAAGAAGAGCTTTATTGTATTGCCTTATTTAACGTGAGTATAAATTGCCATTATTTTTCTACCACTGTGTGGAGTCTTTTTGTTGTGGTGTCCTCTGTGACTTGCTGTGTGGGTGTTACACAAATACTTTACCAGTTGCCTCTTGAAGATAAGGCAGTCTACTCTGCGCTAAGCTACCAGAGGGTGGGCACAGGATTCCCTAGGGGGATTGGGAACTTACCCGGAAAAGAGTGGTGGTCCCTGCTTGGACAAGGGTACATACCCCTGCCAATCAGAGACCGCATTTCTAACAAAATTATAATTAAACATCCTCTTAAATGGTAAAGTCGGATTTTAGGTTACAATTTTGAAATTGACACTTTTAGAAACATGCAAAAACAACAATTGATGGACAGAATGCAGAACAATGTTATACATTCACCCCAGTACAGAGATCTGGGCCTAAATCCATCGTTTTTTTGCTCCCCATGCAATTCAGGTTTGAAACCAGCCATATGCAAATCAGTCTTGACCCTGCGCCCAATAGGAACAGTCCAGCTTGAACTGCCAGGCCAGGTCCTCACTGGACTGGAAACAAGCATCCTAGGACCGGTTTCGGGGTTTCACCCCTCATCAGCCAGGATAGCTTGACTTCAGTGGCATGGAGAGCATGGGACCCACGTCTGGGCATACCCATCCCACTCGTGGTGACAAATGCAAAAACAACAATTAATGGACAGAATGTAGAACAATGTCATACATTCACCCCAGTACAGAGATCTGGGCCTAAATCCATCATTTTTGCTCCCTATGCCATTCCAGTTTGAACCCAGCCATATGCATATCAGTCTTGACCCTGCGCCCAATGGGAACAGTCCAGCCCGAACTGCCGGAAAGTTCGGTCTGGAAAGTTCCCATGAGGAACAGGGTCAAGACTGATTTACATATGGCTGGGTCTAAGCTGGGGTGGGAAGGTGAGCAAAGGAACAATGGATTTAACCCAGACCTATTGACTGGGGGAGAACGTTAGAGTTGCTCTGCATTCCGTCCATGATCTGTGTGTCTTTTGCCTCGCCCTAAGTGCACCGGCTATGCCCAGACGTGGGTCCCGGGCTCACTGTGCCACTGGCTTCAAGCTAGCCTGGCTGATGAGGGGTGAAACCCCGAAACTGGTCCCAGGATGCTTGTTTCTGCTCCAGGGAGGACCTGGCTTGGCAGTTCATGCTGGACTGTTCCCATGAAGCACAGGGTCAAGACTGATTTGCATTTGGCTGGGTCCAAACTGGGGTGGCACAGTGAGCAAAAGAACGATGGATTTAACCCAGATCTATTGACTGGGGGAGAATGTTTGATTCGCTCTGCATTCCGTCTGTCATCTGTGTGTCTTTAACTTTTAGAAACATGGCATTTTACGGCAGAATTTGATGCCTGCTGCCTGCTCTTGGGCCATGTGAATGGGTGTAGTTAGCAGCTGGACTTTGTTTATTCCTCCCAGATAGCCACACAATAGAGGGATTAGGTGAGCCTGGATTAGCCACAAAATGGCAGGATGGGGACGGACCTGGGCACAGACTCACTTGGAACTAAACAGACTGTGCCCTACCTTCACACAAAGGGGCCGATTACGATCTCGTCCTGAAAGCATTCCGACCGATTCGGTTCAGGAATGCTTTCCGGACGACTCAGATAGGGGGAGTCCGACCAAGCGATTTGAATGCATCCGGAGGCTTCCGGATACAATTTGGTCAGGACTCTTATTGACGTCAATGGAAGCCTTTGTTCCGAACAAGAACACAGGCTCCCATTGAAGAAAGGGGTGACTGGGGAAAATTGTGCACCCTGTGTCGGGCACCCCATGGTGCCTGCCACACTGTGCATGGTTGGGAAGAGGGGACCCATGGGTACCCCTAAGGGCCCGATTTGGATGGCCCCAGGTTAAGGGGGGCCTGATACGGGCCCCCAAAGACAGATTCCAACAGCCGTTTTGTTTTGGGCAAAACAAATGGAACGGCTGTCCGAATCGGTCATTGTAATCGCTCGCTCGGAAACCGTGTCCATAGAGCTGTACGAATCGGCTCTGAAAGGCTCGACCTGTCCGGAGGCCTTTTGGAACCAATTCGCACAGCCCTAATGGATTCCGGGCATCGTAATCGGTCATTCGCAACTGTGTACAATTCGGTCGGAAGCAAGGGTTCCGAATCGGATTCAGCAAACCCGAATCCAATTTGGAGCCCTTCTGAATGGGATCGTAAATGACCCCAAAGTACTTGTCATCACTGCATTGTTCATGCAGCCAGTTTGGAGGCAGGACAGGAGAGGCTGAGAATTTAAGGACTTGAAAAGGGAATTATCTAGAAACTTTTCCTACTTGAAAGTGGGCAACAGATATAAATATTGAACCCTCAGACCTAACTCTTCAGTACACCTCTGGACCTGTGAAAAGCTCAGAAAGACTGCGGTGCTGCTCTGCAAGGACTGCTACTCTGTTGCCCGGCTGCCCTGGTGCCTGTTGCCCTGCTGCCGGAGAGAATGTCTGGATCTACATCTTGAAAGCAGGACCACTAGAGTGACTACAAGGGCTAGTTGGCTGACCTCCTAATCATAGCCTCAGGGACAGAGATGAACTTGAAACCGGACCTAGACTCTGCTTGCTGTGAGTCCTGCGCACCATGTGGTAGCACTCCAGTCCTGGATCCTTGGGAGTAGGCCTGAAGGAATTCTACCAGCCCAGGTGTGGTCCCCATCAGAAACAACACAGAGCGATACGAAGCCCCACAAATCCTCGCCATACAGTTGCCAGCCTCATTTAAATCAGTGTAGAGCGAAGCAAAGCCCAACAAAGCATCGCTGTACGGCTTCATCAGAACAGACTTCATACAATGTGAAGCCTTGCAAAACAAAGCCACGCACAATGAACACCAGGATTTAAAGTTCTATGTTCAGTGGGCCTAACAAGGTCCCTGTAGCCGGCCCACGCTCCATCGCGGTCAACCAGTAACCACATTTTTAACGCTGTCTATTCTGGAATCAACATATATCAAGAAATGATTTGCACCTCTTCAGGATTTGTTCATTTTTTTTTTTTATTAATAAATGCATGTTTGTAAATTAATTCAATTTCCATAGTCACTGTGTGTAGGACCTGCCCTATTTGCAGGGTTATCCCCAAACCATTTACCTTAGTCCAGTGTTTTTCTAACTTCATTTTTGCTGGTCTTCGGACTCTGGGCACTTTACCACTGCTGACCAGTGCTAAAGTGCAAGTGCTCCCTGTGTAAAATTGTATCTGTAATTGGTTATCCGTGATTGGCATATTTGATTACTGGTAAATCCCTATTAAAGTACACTGTGTGTGCCCTGGGCCTATACATTAAATGCTACCAGTGGGCCTGCAGCACTGATTGTGCCACCAACATGTGTAGGCCTTCAGCCATGTCTCAGACCTGCCACTGCAGTGTCTGTGTGTGCCATTTAGAACTGCCATGTCAACCTGGCAAGTGTACCCACTTGCCAGGCCCAAACCTTTCCTTTTACTACATGTAAGACACCCCTAAGGTAGGCCAGAGGTAGCCCAATGAGCAGGGTGCAGTGTAGATGAAAGGTAGGACATGGATTGGAGTGTTTTACATGTCCTGATAGTGAATACTGCTAATTTCTTTTTTCACTATTGCAAGGACTATATCTCACATAAGTTACTATTGAAGATGCCTTCTAACCACTTACAAGTGTAACTTACCATTGGGAATAGATCAAGTTTTGGAGTTTGGGGTCAATTTAAAAACACATCTTTTAGTGAACTTGGTTTTTAAATTGCGTGTTTGAAAATGCCTCTTTTAGAAAGTGGGTATTTTGTTGCTTTAACATTGTGTGACTCTTCCTGTGGGTGGAATCCACGTCTGAGGAAGGGTGACAGTTGGGCTGTTTGTGTATTCACTCTAGACAGTCACACAAAGGGAGTTGAGGTGTGCCCTGCATATGCATATGTTGATGGCCAATCACCAGCCTGATAGGTCTTCCTGAGCTAGAGTGGTGGAAGGAGTTGTCAATGACACCTGAAGAGGACCGTGCATGTTCTCATACAAAGCTGTCTCCATTCCCCTGTAGTGTGTCTGGAGCCAGGTCAGAGTAAGGTAGGGTCCTGTGCACAACAAAGACTTTCCGTTGAAGTTTGCCTACTTCAAAGGTAGAAACTGGCGTAAGTACTGGAGCTGTTACACCATAACTTCAGAACACTTCTGGACTAAGAGGACATTTTCTTTCTACATCCTACTTCCCAAGGTTCTCCAAAGGCTTATGCGTGCTTGCCTCCTGTTAAGAAGTCTCAGGGTCATCAAAGACTTCATTTGTAGCCCCTGAACTCCTCTGCTGGGAGTTCTGACCTGACAAGGGTGCCAATTCTGGTTTTGGGCCATTTGGAGGTGGTTTGGCTGCTAAGAAACTAGAAATTCCATGCATCGACTCTCAACAGCTGTTTTTCCAAAGCAGCACCACCGTGCGGTTGAAAAACCAGCATATCACTGATGTGCGGCCAAAGAATTGATGCAGGGCCTACCGTGCTGCTAAAGGATCTCCGCAATCCGAATCCCGAGCACCGTATAACAGACGTCCGTGGTGCACGCTCCGACTCTGGCCCTGCTGTGCGGCTATAGAAATCAACGCATCACCTGCTTCGCGGTTGTTATATCGATGCAATGCCTGCTCCTCTACATCGACACACCGTGTCTTGATTTTCAATGCATCGTCCCTATGAGCCAAGTTCTTCATCAACATGGCCCAGCAGTAAGGAACCAAGGCCGTGTATCCAGAGTTCGACACATCACCTCCCCTGACAGTAAGGAACAGACACATCACCTTCCCTGACGGTGAGGAACCAATGCATTATCTCCCCTGCACTGCAGTTAGAAACTGACACATCACATCCCCTGGCAGTAAGGAACTGAGGCATCACCTTCCCTGGTAGTAAGGAAGCAATGCAATGCTTTGCTTTTACTGCGCTTCACCTCCGCTGAGCCTGTTTTCGGCTTTGATTTTAGCCCATCACAGGTACTTTGTGCTTAAAGTGACTCATCCATAGTTTCCTATGGACTGAACGATTTGGAACCTTTTAAAAGTGATATCTTTACTTGTGTATGCAGGATATTTGGTGTTTTATTCAGATAAATATTGGTTATTTTTGTCAACTGGTGTGATGTCCTTTCGTAGTGTTTTCACTGTGTTATTGTGTTTGTATGTACAAATGCTTTACACATTGCCTCTGATATAAGTCTGACTGCTCGCACCAAACTACCAAGGAGGTGAGCAGGGGTTATGTTAGCTGTGTACTCACCCTACCCTGACTAGAGTGAGGGTCTCTACTTGGACAGGGTGCAAACCACTGCACACTAGAGACCCCATTTCCAACACTGTCTTTCTTTCTTAATACCCCAGTCCCCTGTGAATTTCAGCTCAAGCTCGATGTCTTTTTTACCTTGATAGTATTTCAACTCTAAACAAAGAAAACAACAAGCTGTGAAACGTATTTATGTTGCATTATTGCGAAAGAGTTGATTTTCAGAAATTGTATTTCCAAACAAGACAGGATTTGTGTGAATCTTTATGCGCTGCTTTAGTATTACAAGCTCCAATATGAATGTACCTTGTAAACATGTAAACAATTACATAAATATGTTGACAAGAATCGTAACTCATGGTATAAATAATCAGCCAAGTTGCGGTTACCAGCACTCAATATTTTACAAATTATGCACTGCTACTAGTGCTCTCCTTATGCTTTTCTGTACATCACCATGTATCATCATAATACAGCTGAAGTAAACGACAATTGTGTTCGGTAGTCATACTTAATTACACTGACTGAGCACCCATGTCTTATCATCTGTGTATTTTTATGTAAGCATACTTGCTAAGCAACTAAAATGCCAAAGCTTTTCTTCATACTATAGTGATTTTGCCGACTGTAAGTCATGTCTGTTTCATCTACCAACATACACTTCATGCTTCTTTATCTCACTTTTGCAGTTTCCATTTCATTTCTGCTTTCTCTCTTTCTCACTATTTCCTGTCTTTCTCTTCCTTCCTTGGTTTTTCACATTTCTCTCTTGGTCAAAGCCCAATTAAAAATATTTTCCCTTTCCCCAAAAAGAAAGTGGCTTTATGCCCCACCTCATGCCATAAACTTAAATTAAGCACTGACCAGTACATTTCAGTTTTTGTTTTACAAACTGTCTTTGATAGGATCACATTTAGGACATTACATATTACACAGAAACTACTTGGTGATTTGGAAGGTTTTGGACAGTAATCTTTAAGACCCAAACAGCCCCTGATCCAGGCCCATGCTTCTGCTTACCTTATCTTAATGGCAAAATGTGGAGTGGCTTTGTCAGAATCCTGTTTCTGTCAGCAATTCTCCCAGGATGAGTGACACAAACTGCAAAGTTCACTGCTTAAGCTGGTAGAAGTGGATAGTTGATGAGGGAGATTATTCCACTGTATGGCAATATATTGGAAAACAACCTTACAAAAGAACTGGAGCTAAACAGGGGTGTCACATGGCTTAGAGGAGGGCCTATCAATGAATTACCCTACTACTTGAAATAGAAAAGGGTCTACAGTCATGTTATTGCATGCAAAATCCTTTCGACTAAATGCAGGAACTAAAAGCTGATTGATTGTCATACTGGGTTCTAGACTGACCAGTGGAATATTGCAAACAAGCTTTTCTTACATAATTGAAAATGTTTAGCAATCATATTGTTTAGAATGCATAGAGAAAAATTAATAGCTATTTTGCAGCTAACAGACTTGAAAAGTAAAAGCAAAAACATATGAAGACTAAAAAAAGGTGGGGGCTGGTGGCACAGTGAAAGAGCGGAAAGGAAGTTGTTCTTGAGGCATTTAAAATACATGTAAAATTGTGGCAGAAGTTATATAGAAAGAGTTTGTGAGAAACATACATTTATGGGCTGGTATCAGAGTGAAAGAGAGGGAGGGTTATTTGTTTATAAAACATGAAAAGCAAGTGTGAATTTGTGGCATGTAAAATCAAAACAACATGAAAATGGACACAGGACCAGCACAATCTTTTTCTGACAAAAATGCCTCGGGCAGAAGAAATTTCCAGAAAAACAGATGGTACAGTGGCAGCGAACAGGGGCTATGAGTGCTTTCTGACCAGGGTTCAAACCCCAGCTGGGGAAAATCGATTTTTTCATTCTTTTCCAGTTTTTTTTCTAATTTCCACAAAGGAAAGTTGTGCCTTTGTAAATCACCCCCTAGCAGTGTCTGAGAGAATTATGGCCTCTTTAGTCATAATGCATGTCAGGCATTGATGACATGCTGTGGCATGTGGAAGGGGGCAAGGTTTGCTATGAAAGAAATCCCTTACTTTGTGGAAATAAAATTTGGGGATGATTGTGTAAGAAAAAGAAATGCATGGGGCAAGTGGCAGAGTGAAAGAAAGGAAGGGCTATTTGTATATAAAGCATGGAAATGAAGAGTGGATTTGTGGCATGTAAAATCCAAACACCATGAAAATAGAAGAAGGACCAGCACAATTTTCTAATTACAAAAAGGCCTTGGGCAGGAGAGAATTCCAGCAAAGCAGATGGTACAGTGTGTATAAAGCATGAAAATAAAGTGGGGATATGTGGCATGTAAAAGCAAAACAACATGGAAATAGAAGAAGGACCAGCACATTCTTTCCATGACAAAAAGGCTTTGGGCTTGTAGGTTACTTCAGGAAAACAGATGGTACAGCAGTAGGTAACAGGGGTTATGAAAGAGTTTTGACAAGAGTTCAAGGCCCATAACTTCTGTATTTCTAATTTTTTGTTATGTTTTTGTTAATTCAACCCAGATGGAAGATATATCTTTAAAATAATCAACTAGCACTTCTGCGGGGTTTATAACACAATTATACCTCAAGCAACATATCCACAAAATGTGGCACGCTGTGGCATATGTCATGGCATATGCCACATGCCAGACTTGGGCTCCAATCCCTTCTCCTCTGCAGTGAACGGCTACAGATTTAGATCTTTGCGGAGTGGTGTTCTTTCCTCTGGAATAGGAGGCATTGGTACAGCGCCAGGTGCCAAATTTTACTCCATTTGCGACCGACAAACACCCAAGCAGATTGATCACCACGGCACTGCCCTCTACTGCCATTATCAGGAAACTGCAGGGCCTGGGATCTCAAAAACATAAAGCACCGCCAAGAAAAACACCACAGCCTCTTGCTAGGGCTAAAAAAACTGAGATGGCCATGGTGGGGCAAAGAGCTACGCAGAAGGAGGCAAACAGCGATGTAGGAGATAGCAACCAGCAATAAGGTGCAGGAAGACGACGGGGCCAACGTGAAAAGGGGAGACTAATTACGAACACATGCACTTATATACTGGCCACGTGGACAGGAAGCGGTGCAAGGGCTATGCTCCATCGAATGGACAAACACACGACTCAGAATAGGAAGTTGAAAGGGTTGCCAAATCAGAAGGAAGGAAACTTGAGCGGCATGGGAGCCAGCCAGTGTTAAGCAATGGGTAGTCTCTAAGAATTTTCAAGCTTTTTCTTTTTCTTTACAAGAGATTTTGCCAGCACAGTGTAAGCGCTGTGCAGGCGAAACCTAAAACGGGATATGAAAACAGCAAAATCAACAGGGGCTCTGCAAAGCACCAGTAGTCCTTTCGCAGGCAGCAGTCCAGGGGAGTTTCAAAGCCCACATCACCTGAACAAGGTCAGTCATACCAAAAGCAACAGCAGACTTACCACAATCATGCAGGCAGAGGATATAATAATAGAACCTATGGGTGCAATCACAGAGGTAGAGGCAAGGGTGGCTTTAGCAAGGGGCTTACTCCTACTAAATAGTGTTGGGCAACAATTACCAACCCCTATCATAATAGTTCTGGGTGACCATACTGCAAGAGGTCATTCCCCTCCTGCAATAGGAGATTTTATGATGGTGCTCGATCTCAAGGACACCTTCTTCCATCTTCTCATCCACCGTAATTACCTGCACTTTTTATTAAGTGGTCATCACTGTCAATTCAAGATAATACCTTTCGGGGCACCACATCCCCAAGGGTGTTCACAAAATGTTCTGCTGTGCTAGCGACACTTTTTGCCATGAATCCAGCCTTACACCCTACCAGTTGCAGCTCTTCTTTGGCTCCCTACTCAACACCCTCACTGCCAAGGTGTATCCATCCAACAAGGGTTGTGGCCCTCCAGCACCTGCTGCCTCTTTTTCAACTAAATCATCATGTTCCAGTATGCACAATCAAGCACTTTCTTGTGATGATGGCGTCTTGCATCGCAATACTACCCAATGCAAGGATGCACATGAGGCACTTGCAAGAGTGTCTTGCAGTCCAGTGGCCACAAGTTCAGGGTCGATTGGAAAATCTAGTGTTCGTTAAGGCCAAGGGCACCCCTCTCTGTAATAGTGGACACTTTCCAACATGATGCAAGACCCAGTACCCTATGTGATCATTACCACTGACACCTCTCTCCTGGGCTGGGGCACTCACTTATCTCACCACACAATACAGGTACCTTGGTCTTCAATATCAGGATCGCTTCATCAATTTCCTTGAGCTCTTAGCTATACAACTTGCTCTCAAAGCCTTCCTCCACATTATTCAAGAGAAGATAGTTTTAATCAGAACCGACAACATGAAAGCAATGTATTACATAAAGAAGCATGGTGGCACACATTCATTGCAGCTCTCTCACTATGACAGAGCATCTGGCATTGGGCGACTTGCCACTAGGTTCACCTACTGGCAGAATATCTCTCAGGAGTAGCCAACAATTTTGCAGACCTACTCAGCAGGAGGCATCAACAAGTGGGAACTCCACCCCCAAGTCCTTCACTTATACTTCCATTAGAGGGGCTCCCCACAAGTAGCCCTCTTCGCCACTGCTGAAAATGCCCAGGATTTGCTGCCAGATACCCACACCCCTAGTCCATGAGGAGCGCACTATGGATCAACCAGTCAGAGATATTTGCCTACGGTTTGCCACTTCTTTCGTTGCTTTCATTTGTGATCAAAAAGCTCAAGCAGATGTCTCTCACCCTCATTCTAGTTGCACCAACCTGGGGCAAGTGGACCTGATTCTCAACTCTTCTAGAACTGTCGATCAGTCCCTGCATAAGGCTTCCTCTCACACCAGACCTACTCACGTAGAGACAGATCAGACACCCGGACCCAGCACAGCTCAATCTTGCACTCTGGCCCCTGTGGCTCTAGAATTTCGCTACCTCAACGGCCTCCAGGAATGTATGTCCATCCTTAAGGACGCCAGACATCCAGCAACCTGTGCTTGTTACTCAGAACAGTGAAAAAGATTTGTCCACTGCTGATTCACCAATAAAGCTGAGCCTATGAGCTCTATAGTGCATCAAATCATTACCTACCTTCTACACCTGCAAAAGCTGGGCTTAGCTTACACATCTATCAGCTTCCTCCTAACAGCAGTCACAGGTTACATGCAGAACACACAGTGTACATTTTTGTTCAGAAGTCTAGTGGTCAAAACATTTATGGAATAACTCCAGATCCTGTATGGAACCTCAAAATAGTCCTAACCAGACTTATGGGGCCACCATTGAAACTTTGCACTCACGCCCGCTACAATTGCATTTGTGGAAAGTAGCCTTTCTGGTTGCTATTATTTCCGTTAGGCGCATTAGTGAGCTGCAAGCCCCTTACCATTCAAGAACCCTTTAAACATGTTGTCAGGATGAAGAGGATCAGGATTCCGATGGGATCGCATACTTACTTCTTACCCGTCGGTGGGCTGCCTGGGATCCTCCGTCGCCAGCCATAAAGAAAGAAGAGAACAAAGGGAAACATTAATGGAGGAAAGACATATGGTTAGGCAGGAAAACATCACAGAAACAGAGTACAGTCTTACATTCTCTGAACAGGAGGGAGGGACTGTTGCCATGGGGAGCAAGGTCAAGACTGATTTGAATATGGCTGAGTCCAAACTGGGGTGATGTGGTAAACAAACTAATGATGGATTAAACCCAGATCTGTGACTGGGGGTGAGTGAAAAATGTCAACACTCTGTCCATCATTTGATTTTGTAATGTTGCTATGTGTGCCCTAGGTGGCCCCGTGCTCGCTATGCCACTGGATTCAAGCTAGCCTGGCTGATGAGGGGTGATACCCCGACACTTGTCCCCGGATGCTTGTTTTCCGGTCTCGAGAAGACCTGGCCTGGCAGTTCAGGCTGGACTGTTCCCATGGGGGGCAGGGTCAATACTGATTTTCATATGGATGGGTCCAAACTGGGGTGGCATTGTGAGCAATTCCGTCCATCATCTTTTGAGTTGCTAAAGAAGTTTATCTTGCCAGGTCGAAGTGGCAGTGTTAAACTGGCATTGCAATGGCAGGCCTGAGCCATGGTTAGAGGACTACTTACGTGGGTGGCACAATGAGTGCTGCAGGCCCACTAGTAATTTACAGGCCCTGGGCACATGTAGTGCACTTTACTGGGAACTTATAAGTAAATAAAATATGCCAATCTGGGTGAAGCCAATATTACCATATTAAGGGGAGAGAGCACAAGCACTTTAGACCTGGTCTGCAATGGTAAAGTGCACAGAGTCCTAAAACCAGCAAAAACAAGGTCAAAAAATGGAGGGAGGCAGGCAAAAAGTTGGGGGAAGACCACCCTAAGGCTGTCAGGTTTAGCACTAGGAAAATCGCAAAACCCTTCCGCCCACCTCCTCTCACCTTCCAAGGAAACCAGTGTCAAGAGCATATCCTCCAACCTTTCGCAGCACTCAAGGTTTAGGAGGTAATAATGGGCTGCAGTGTTTTGAATGTGAAGAATGGGGGCATATTGTCCGGTTCTGCAAAAGCATACGAACTGATGAGGACCCTATGGAAGTCAATAGTATTAGTAGACCAATCTGTTATACTGAAGAAACTGGACCCAGCTGTTATCTGAGTTTACAGGTGAACCATAATTGGGTTATGGCTTTGAAATCGATGAAAACTTCAATTCAAGTCTCTGGTGATCCCTGCCCTCTTATCTAAAGGAGAATGATGGAGCCTTTTTAAAGCAGGACAGTAGTGAGGACCCTGCAAAGAGAAAACCATGACTGGCAGAAATCACATTAGGAAATCAGCAACTGCCTTAAAACAACAATTAAACAGAGCACTGAAAAACCTTAGCCGTGATAAGGTTGAAAATAGGTGGCTGCAGAACCAGGTCTCCATTATCAGGTCAAGATACAGGATCCTATGCGCCCGAAAAACGGAGGACGAATCCAGAAGGTGGGTTGAATTGCACACGTTAATAAAACTTAAAGACCAGAGGAAATTTTGGCTGTCGATTAATAACAGATGAGTCCTAAAACGACAGGCAATTGCACTTAATATTGCGCCGCAGATTGGGAATGCTACATCAAAAGTTTTTATGTAGCCCACGAGGCCTGGGGAGTAGTGCCAACGCCGAGGAGACGCGCTGAGAGTGAAAGTGGCATGGACGACCGATAGCGGCTGTGGAACACCCCCGTGTGGTGCCCTCCACGAAGGCTGGGACAGTACAGAGTGCGACGGGGAGTAGCGTTTGGACGGTGTAAAGGGTGTGCGTGCACTCTCCTGCTGGGAGTGCAATCCAGAGGGCTGGCTCTTACCCTACAACCAGTGGAAGAAGCAGCGAATTGCCAGACATAAGCACTTTCAGGGGCCCCTCTCGGACCTGCGGAGTTGGTGTGCATACGTCTTCGCAGTCGCCTCCTGGGGGCACACGTGTTGCGGACTCCCTCCTGGGCGTCTGTCCCTGCGCCAACGTACCTACCCGAATGAAGCCCAAGGGTCAAGCAGGGGCGCAGACTAATAAGATGGACAAGTATGCGGTGCCGCTCCACGCGGCAACATCACAGACCGATCCACCGGAAGAACAGGCGGGGCCCTCACTGAGTGCCATCATGGCAGCAATCGCGGACCTTAAGGGGACACTTGACCCTAAAATCGACGCGGTAACGCTGGATGTTAACCTCCTGCGCGCTGACTTCAGGAAAATATCGGACAAAGTCGCGGCCACTGAAACTCAGGTGACGCAACTGCAAACGGACACAAAGAGCCTGGAAGAGAGGGTCCAGGCTCTTACGAAACAACAAGAACTTATGGCGGCAAAACTGGAGGATCAGGAAGGGCGGGCAAGGAGACATAACATCCGTGTGGTGGGAGTACCGGAGGGCATAGAGGGGCCTAGTGTGGATCTCTTCGTCGAAGATTTGATTCTGAACCACCTCAAACCTAAACGCCTCTCCGTCCATTTCACTATCGAGCGAGCGCACCGAGCTCCCATCCCTAAACCTAAACCTGGAGCCTTACCGAGGACAATCATTGCTCGGATTCTTAATTACCGGGCTAGGGACGCCATCTTGCAGACAGCACGTCAACATGGTGACTTGCTCATGAGAATGCAGTGATTAGATTTTTCCCGGACTTTACACTCACCGTGCAACGTCAAAGACGCGCTTTTGATGCTGTAAAAAAGGAGCTACGGGCCAAGGACCTCAAGTAAACATGATGTATCCGGCCAAAATGAGAGTTGAAGCCGACGGGAAAGCGTGGTTCTTCGGATCCCCAGAGGCTGCCATGGACTGGCTGGAAGGTTGGCGTACTGTCGGCCCCCACTCGCACAGAGGGAAATGGCGAGAAAGACGCAGGACGGCAGGAGAAGAATCAGACTGATGGACATGCCGAAGTAGCGACGGACGGAGGGTCTGGAGCTGGAGGCGATTGCTGCAGGACATACCACGAACAGTAACGTTGGGGTTGTAAGAATGTAAAATTGTATGGGGGTAGTTGAATCGTGGGTACATATGGACATACGGCTGCAATAGCCCTCTGTTCTGGAAACTGCCAATATGGTTACTAAAAGATCGTAATGATTTGTTGCTGGGGGGGGGGTGACCCGGGGTGAGAGCCTAGAGAGCTCGGCACCGACTAACCCCACTTTTGATGGTTTTGTTTAGGGCGACAGGCACTCTGCGAGTTGGGGTGGTGGGAGTTGTAGTACCCGCCGGCAGGGTAGCAGGGAGGGGGGATGGGACAGGGGGGGAACTGTTTAGTTTTGTAGGGGTTTTTGGTTGTAAAGTCAGCTATTTTATATTATGTGGGCACGATCATGGGTTGGTACAATTCGAGAGCGACGCGATGAGTCAACAAACACAGAAATGGCTACACAGGAGCGGGTAGTTAGGCAAGGATCTGCATGTATATCTCACGGGAGGCAGTGGGTGGGTGCACATGGAACTGCTAGCATGAGTATTTTATCCTGGAATGTGAACGGACTGGGGAACCGAATTAAACGTAGTATAATGCTTCAATATTTGCACCGACACTCCCCGAGCATAGTACTGCTTCAGGAAACGCATCTCAAGGGTCAGAGATATCGAGCGCTAGACAGATATGGCTATAAATTGATAGCGCATGCTGGTTATACCTCAGGCTCCCAAGGTGTGGGGATATTGGTAAAAAACAGAATCCCGCTAGTGGTGGGTGCGATGTGGCACGACCCCCTGGGCAGATTTGTGGCGCTGGCAGGAAGTTGGGAGGGACAAGCGATTAATCTCGTCTCCGTTTATGTCCCGCCAATGGCGCGCTCTGAGGCGTTCACAGCATTGGGAACTTTACTGGTGGGTCTTCCTCTGTTCTTGTTGGTCTTAGGAGGGGACATGAACTCTACTATGGACCCGGGGCAAGACAGGGACACGGCGGCCATAAGAGTTAGAGGGGTGGAGCCACTCCCTGCATTTACTGAGGCGTTTGGGCTGATTGATCTTTGGAGATCGCATAACCCGGGCATCTGCCAATACACCTTCTATTCAGCCACCCATGCCAGTTACTCACGATTAGACCATATACTGACACATCGAGGAAAGGAGGGGGGGTTCTCAAATGCGAGGATTGGGCCTAGGGGTATATCAGATCACTCCCCAGTAGAAATAATGAAGAGAGGTCCGGCCCGCCAATATACTCTGCCACCCAGATTGAACACCTGGTTCTTTCAGAATAAAGAGAATGCCCAGAAGGTTAAGGAACGCGCGCAGCTTTACTTTCAGGAGAATGAAGGGTCGGTGGAGGAGGCCGGCACTCTCTGGGAAGCGTTTAAGCCAGTAATGAGGGGACACGTTCAAGCCTGTATAGGGGCAGAAAACAAGGAAAAGAGATTGCGCTGGGATAAGCTAGAGGAGACAATACTTGAGCTGGAAGCAGCCTACTTGGCAGGTGGGAGACAAGATAAGGAGATGGCACATCACTTAGACCTTCGGAGACGCGAATTGCAGGATATGGCAACTCACGCAGCCAGATCGGCTGCTCTGACAACGTAAAAGAGAGTATATGATCTGGGGGATAAGGCCAATAAGATGATTGCATGGTTAGAAAAAAGCGATAGAGAGAGAAATTGGGTAGGGGAAATAAAGGATAAAGATGGAACCACACACTCGGCGGGAGAGGCTATCGCACGAGTATTCGCTGATTACTATGAAGAGCTCTATGAATCGGCTCCAGTTAGATCGGCCCAAGACTGTTGTGAACTACTGGCGGAAATGCGTTTGCCAGAGCTGACGGATGAGGATATGGAGTCTATAGATAAGGAAATATCAAAGGAGGAAATAGTGAGTGCCATTCAAGATTTACAGGCAGGGAAGGCACCGGGGCCCAATGGGTTGCCAGTGGAACTTTTTAAATGTACAGCTAGCACGGTGGCCCCGTATCTTCTAGCTATGTTTAAGGAGGCAAGAGACCGCGGTTCTCTGCCGCTTGACCAGTGAACAGCGACAATAGTTGTGATCCCCAAGGCCGGTAAACCGCCAGATCAGTGCAGTTCGTATCGGCCAATCTCGCTGTTGAACCTAGAAGTTAAGATATTGGCTAAGGTCCTGGTGAACAGACTTCTGGTACCCATTACGACTTTGATACACCCGGATCAGTCGGGTGGAGATGTGTGGTGCAGCGGCCAGGGCAGCTGACTTCGGAGCACAGGGTTCACGGTTCGATCCCCGGCTCCGGTGGCAGCTTAGCTCAGCACCATGTGACTCTGGGCAATAGCTCGCTTAATTTCCACGACGGCCCCCAGCGCCTTGAGACCTGTAAGGGTGAGTAGCTGCGCTATATAAAAACGGACTTACTTACATATATCGAAGTACAAGACTTAATCTATGTCGTTTGTATGGGGTAATGCATTTAGTGAGGACCAACCCGGAAGTGGAGGCGGCACTTTTATCATTGGACGCCCGCATGGCGTTTGATAGTATTGAATGGAATTATCTGTTTGAAGTCTTGAAGAGATTTGGCTTTGGTCACCAGTTCCTCTCCTGGATCAAGTTGTTATACACACAGCCTATGGCAAGAGTTCGTGTTAATGGTTCGGTGTCTCACTCCTTCACTCTACAGAAGGGCACAAGACAGGGGTGCCCTATATCGCCGATCTTGTTTGCACTGGCGATCGAGCCGCTGGCTGCATGGGTTAGGGGGACCCGATAATATCGGGTATTTACGGAGGCGATCAGTGGGAGGAAAGGATATCGCTGTACGCAGACGATGTCCTCCTATACGCAACGCGGCCACGGTTCACAATCAACCGGTTGCTCCAGATTTTCCAGCTTTTTGAGGGATACTCCGGGTACCAGATCAATTGGGATAAGTCCCTCTTGTACATGTTGTCGAATGGTCTGCCACCACAGTTGGGAACCGATTCCAAACTCCAGGTCAAAGATAGTTTTAAATATCTGGGTATACAGATAGAAAAGACAGATACAGCATTCCTGGCGGGGAACCTAAAGCCGCAGTTAGATCGTTTGAAGAGTGATGTCGCACATTGGAGGAAACTACCAATCTCCTTGATGGGGAGGGCAGTCCTCTTCAAGATGATGTTTCTGCCCCGGATGTTGTATATCGTACAAAACACTCCCTGTCCCATACCAGATAAGTTCTTTAGGGACGTAGACAGTGAGTTGAGAACGTTGTTTTTGTGGGATGGGAGGGGCGTACGAATCGCACTGGCCAAATTACAGAAAGGGGTGTATGAGGGAGGTTTAGCCATCCGAGATCTTGAAAAGTACTATTGGGCATCGCACCTGATGGTTATTAACGACTGGGCTTTTATGGACAGGAACGATCCAGCATACAGGGTTGATCACTGGGAGATGGGGGCAGACGGATACTTAAGGGCTCTATATGGCCGGGGGAAGCAGGGTGGAATGCCCCCGCATACTCAAATAGTGCTGACGGCATGGGCTAAGGCTACTCGATTTCTGGGCTGGGAGGGCCGGCTGACAGACCAGACTCTTCTGTGGACTAGTGTAATGCTGCGGGAGGTGGGTCGGCTGCAGGGTTTTTCGAAATGGAAACTAATAGATGTCGTACGCTTAGGCGACGTGAGGCAGCGGCAGGCAGTGCTGTCATTTAAAGAACTACAGATAGAATTTTAATTGGCGCCCACGGAGTACTATAAATACTTGCAATTGAAGCATGGGCTGGGTAGACACCTTAAAGATGGGGACCAGATTCCCGAGTATAGTCCACTGGAAGATAGACTATTGCTAGATCCAATCCCGGAGAAGGCACTCTCCTGCACATATAGGAAAATTTTAAATAACTCACCAGATTTACTACTCAAATTGCGGGAGGCATGGGAATCCGACGTGGGACTGCTAGAGGATGACGATTGGGCAGAGACTGTGCAGAGTCCGAGAGAGGTGGCAATCCGGGCACGATTTAGACTAGTCCAGCTGCAGATACTGCATAGGTCCTATTACACCAGTACACTTATGTTTAAATTGGGGCGCATAACAACTGAGGAATGCCAGAGAGGGTGTACTATGACGGGTACATTTTTCCATATTTTGTGGGATTGCCCACTTATACAGAAATTCTGGAAGAAGGTAGCTCACACTATGTCGGCGGTGTTGGAGCAAGAAATACCCTTGGACACTAGGTGGCATATATTGTGTGTTTCTGGGGAACAGACATGGACTAAATACCAGAGAATCTGGCTGCAAGTGGCTGCAATGGTTGCTAAGAGAAACATTGCGGGGGTATGGGGGGCAACTCAGCCGCCGAAAGCTTCTCAGTGGAAAAGAGACATGGATTGGTGCTGTGCGGCAGAAAAGAAAATCTATGAAAGTCGGGGATGCCCCAAGAAATGGGAGAAAGTTTGGCAGCGATGGGAGGACCACAGTGGATTCGGGGGGGTTTGAATGTTTAGGGGGGGCGGTTGCGGGGACTAACTGAATTCTACAGATGGGCGCCAGGGGTACCATTATTACTGCACTGTGTCTCTAAATCGTAGTATGTGTACGCCGTTGTAAACGCTTATACCCAATTTTATGATTATGTGACTACTGATGGATGCTGACAACTGTTTAATAAAAAGATTTAAAAAAAAAAAAGTTTTTATGTAGATCATGCTGCAGATGGCACTGACGTGTAGTACCCCAGCAGGGAACCAATGTGGAAACAACATCATTAAGCCTGGACTAAGTGATGAAAGCCATCAAAGCAATGCACCCAAGTGGAGCTCCAGGCCCAAGTGGCATTCCAGTTGCAATATTTAAATGGGCTCCCTCCAACTCGATGGGCCTCAGTAATGGCTATCCTATTCCAAGAGTATCTTTTGGGTCATCCATTCCACAGCCATGGAGACTCGCTATTGGTTTCCCTATATAAGAAAGGATCTTGATCATGCCTGGGGAATTACTGCCTGATCGCACTCCTGGATATGGAAGGGAGGTGTTACGCCAGTATTCTTAATAAGTAACTACAAACCTGGGCAGCAGAAAAAAGCTGATCTCCTTAAGTCAACAGACTTCAAAAAGGGCTGCCACATCGAACATAACCTAATCTGCATTTCTTATCTGTGTGAAGCAACTATGGCATCCAAGAGCAAGGCTCTTTACATTGGAATTATAGACTTTCAAACTGCGTTTGATAGTGTCTCAAGATCAAAACTCTGGTTAAAGTTGAACGCCTGGGGTATCCCACCCCATTTACTGAAACTCATCATAGCTTTGTATTCCAACACCTGGGTGAAGATAAAAGTCCTGTGCCAGGAGGGCCACTACTGCAAAAATATGACGAATAAAGGCCTGAAGCAAGGCAGCATACTGGCGCCACTTCTATTTAATCTTTGCTTGGCAGACTCGAAAAGGAGAAGGCATTTCCACCAAAGATGGCCAACACCAATGTTCAATCGCTAAGGTATGCGAATGATACTGTTTGTTTTGATCTGACACCAATAGGCCTGCAGAGTCTCTTCAATACACTTGCCACCTACTGCAAAGCCAATGACTTGAAGATCAATGTAGCAAAAACAAAGGTCATGATTATTTCACTCTAATTGAAAAAAAGGGGATCCTGGTTCATTGAGGGGAGTGCGGTCGAAATTGTTGACATGTACAAATACCTGGGGGTATGGCTGGACTGCAGTGGCCGCATCCCACCACACATCCACGCCCAGCATGCGGCAGCAAATTCTTTGGCATGGGCATTTCGCAAGTGACAGAAGTCAATGGTGAATCCTGATCTACGACCCCTCCTAAAGGTGATGGGCTGCAAACTATTACTTACCATTGACTATGGAGCAATGATATTCAGAGATAAGCTGGCAAATTAGCTGGGAAGGGCACAATCCACTTGCTATAGAGTCCTTTTCCTGCCTAACTGCACCTCACATGCTCAAATTCGACAACAATTCTGCCTATTTTCACAGCACTTGATACTGAAGGCAAAATACTTGGCCTACTGCCTCAAAGCAGGTGAGGAATAACACGCTAAAACATGTAATCTGGGAAGTAATAAGCAACCTTTGACAAGCTGACATAGCTACCTAAACCTTGCACTGGATGTTTTGGATTCAGAGAAATTTGGTCAAGTGATCTCCATGTGACTCTAGTCTCAAAATGGTTGCTCAAACAAGCAAAACTAATATCGAGGGAACAGGATACTGAGGCCCTGAAGAAACTGGCCCATGGTGCCTGGGCTGTAATACTATAAGATCCAGGGGCCCGCCCGACCTACCTCTTACTGCCTTTTGACAAGGTCATGAAAAAACAACTGTGAGACCAAGATTTGGGTTAATCCCTCTGAAAACGCACTGGTATGGCCGGAGGAACTTTGATGATTCCAATAGACAATGGCGTTTCTGTGCAAAAGGAGAGGAATCTCTGGCTAATATTCTCTGCATTTGCGAAAAGCCGCTCCCACTAAGAAAGATCTGGTTGTACCCAATATGGCGTACCCTAAACATCAGGACTTGCCAAACCACCGTGCAGTCATGTTTTTAATTTATGAAATTTGCTCTAGCACCTCCTGTGAATGCAGTCGACTCAGAATTTATTTTAAGTTAATATGCCGCAAAAAACATTGCACTTTCCCAGATCTAAAACATTGAACCTCATATGCGCATTAAGATATGACTTTGCATATCAGACAAAGCTAGTACTTTAGATACTGGGTGTATAGGTGAACGGAATAATTTCATGGTCCTTATGACCATGAGGCCAGGTAATATTAGCTCCAATGTAGGCCTTTTAATCTATTATGCTCAATGTCCTTTTAACTAATTTTAACTCAATATGCTGCTAATAACTTTGCACTTTACCCCTGCTTTAGATTTGAACCACTCAGTTTGGAAAACTGAAGTACTGATCTTCGGGAAGAACACCTCCACATAGGACCACAGCTGGTGGCCTGCAGAACTCAGATCTATACCCACACCGACTGACCACGCATGCAACCTCAGCATCATCCACGACAGCCAACTGACCATGAAACAACAAGTAAACGCAGTCGCCTCCTCCTGCTTCCACACACTTTGCATGCTACGCAGAATCTTCAGATGGATCCCATGAACAATAGAAAGACCGTCACTCAGGCCCTTGTCACCAGCCGCCTTGAATATGACAATGCCCTTTACGCTGGCATCTCCACCCAGCTCCTCAGGAGACTCCGGACCATACAGAATGCCACAGCCAGACATCCTGGACCTCCCTAAATGAGCCCACATCATCCCCCCACATAAGAGACCTCCACTGGCTCCTCATCCAGAAGAGCTGCCAGTTCAGGATCCTCACGCATGCCTACAAAGCCCTCCACGACCTAGGACCTGCCTACACCATCCATCAACTCAACTTCCATCAGCCCTCTAGACACCTGCGCTCCTCTCCACTCGCCCTCGCACACACCCCCTGCATCCGTCGCAGCCACAGTGGTGGCCGCTCCTTTTCCTACATCGTAGCCAAGACCTGGAATGACCTTCCCCTCCAGCTCCGTACAGCCCACTCACTGGCAGACTTTAGAAAGAGACTCAAGACCTGGCTTTTCGACGAGACACAGCACCCAGATACCCATAGGGGGGACAGTGCTGCGTACTACATATGCTATTGATTGATTTATTGACTCCCTAGAGGCAAATAAAGCATTCTTAGCCCTTGAAGGTCAGACAATATTATTTCCAAGGCAGGTCTTTTAATCTAATATGTTGTTAAATATATCGTACTTTAAACATATTGCACTTTACCTAGACCTTAGCATTGAATTTACACCAGAGGTAAAGCTAGACTCTTAGGTATTGGATGCAGAGGGCTAAAAAAGTGGTGGTACGCTAGCTGAGACCAGTCAGTAACCACACTAGTAGTCAGTAGGTTTTTAGGGGGCACCTCTAAGGTGCCCTCTGGGTGCATTTGTTAATAAATCCGACACTGGCATCAGTGTGGGTTTATTAAGATGAGGTGTTTGGTACCAAACACCTTGGGGTACAGTGAAGCCATCATGTAGTTGGGGAACTGGTAATCACGAGTGTCCAGCCCATGTACTCGTCGGAGCTTCCCTGTGCACTGGTAATATCTAAGGGTGACGTTAGATATGACTGAGACATATCCACTCTTGCAGATATGCCCTCACATGGGTATAGGGCACCCTGCCTTAGGGCTGTAAGGCCTGCCATAGGGGGGACTTACCTATACCGCATGGTGTGTGCCATGTCGACTCTTCGGTTTTCTCTGCACCAAGACACGCAGGCAGCAATGGCAGTTTGCATGACCTTGGTGAGGGGTCCCTTAGGGTGGCACAATTCGTGCTGCAGCCCTTAGGGATCCTCTTTAGTTCCAAGGCCCTAGGTACCAGGGGTACCACTTACTAGATACTTACAAAGATCCTAATGGGGTGCCAATTGTGGAACAATTGTACAATTTAGGGAAAGAACACTGGTGCTGGGGACCTGGTTAGCAGGAACCCAGCACACTTTCAGTCAACGTTTCACAAGATACCAGGAAAAAGTGTGTGGGGGGGGGGCAGGGGAGTACTGCAACAACAACCCAGTTTCTTACAGTAGGGAGGCTATGCGAATTGGCTGGAGCACAGTTAGATTGGCCCCTCAAGAAACAACAGTATTACTACAATAAAGGTACCATGGAGGGAACTAAAGATAGGTGACTGGGCTTTGGTATTATTACCCTCCAGTGAGAACAAACTTTGGTCTGAATGGTAAGATCCATATCAAATAATTGGTAGAACTGGGAGAATTACATATAAATTGCAAATATCTCACACATGTACTCACAACTACCACATTAATCTCCTCAAGAAATGGTTGGGTTCTCCTCCCTCTGAGGCCAAATTAACCAGTCCAGTTCCCCTCTACAAGAGTACGATGGAGGACCTTTCTGTGAGAGGTAGCTGTAGTTCGAGTCAAAAACAAGAACTAATGCATACTTAGAAACCCTTTTAACTTTTCCTCTCAGATATACCTGGTAGGACCTCTCTGTTCTCCCATGCTATAATCACTGAACCAGTTTTCACCATAAAGCAGAGGCCATACAGAATACCCGAAGCCCACAGGGAAGCCTTCGATAAAGAAATCACCCAGATGTTAGAAATGGGCGTAATACAGCCATTCTCCAGTAACTTGTCCTCCCCTATAGTCCTGGTTCCCAAACCAGGTGGCAGCACCTTTTTCTTTATCTATTTTAGAGCAATCAATAGAGTATCTAAGTTTGATAATTATCGCCTACCACGGATAGATGAAATAATAAAGCAACTTAGGGAACTTCTGTTATGTTTACAATATCGGCCTTATAAAATATAAGCCCTCCGTTTGAGGGAGGAAGATAAAGAGAAAACTACATTTGTAACATCTATAGGTCTTTACCAATTTACAGTGTTACCCCTTGACTTTCATGGAGCCCCAGCTACCTTCCAAAGACTTATGAATCAACTGCTGGAGTCACATCATAACTATTGTGGTAGTCCATTTAGACGGCATAGTTATCTTTAGTCCCCATTGGAAGAATCACTTAACTCATCTGTTATATAATTATGGCTAACCAAGGTGGCCTGACCACAACCACGCATTTCAAACCCACAGCAAGAAATTGCCTTTTAATTTACGATAGCTTCCATCCCAAGCAACTGAAAGACAATTTACCTTTCGGACAATTCTTGCGTTTGAGAAGAAATTGCACTGAGAAAACAGACTATCATATCCAAGCAAAGGATTTAGCGGAGAAACTGGAAGCCAGACAGTATCCCAAACACCTAATCTCAGCAGCCAAAAAAAGAGCAGGCAACAACAACAGGGATGCTCTTCTTGTACCCAGACAAAACAACACCACACAAGACAAGAGACCGATCTGCATAACGACCTATAACATAGCGTCAAACAAGGTGTCCAAGATCATCAAGAAACACTGGCGGACATTAAACAGTGCAAACCTAGACATACCTAAACCGATGTTTAGCCACAGAAAAGGAAAGAACCTTAAAAACTACTTTGTCCACACCCGTCCCAAAAACAACACTAAATCTGATGGGCAAAGAACCCTGCAAACTTTACCTGCGGGACATTATCCGTGCAATAACTGCAGCGTTTGTCACCTCACGTCAGCTACCAAAAAAGTGACATTTAATAATCAAATGACATGGGAACTCCGTAGTTTCACTAACTGCAATACCAAAGGAGTAGTATATTTAATCACCTGCACCTGCAACCCTATGTAGGGATGACTACACGAAAAGCCAGTACTAGGATTGTTGAGCACCGCAGTAACATCAGGTGCAAATGGGCGACAACAAAAATGTCAACACACTTTATCGAAAAACAACACACACCCAATGACATGAAATGGGTGGTCCTAGAACATGTCAAATGTAACGACAACCTTGAGCAACGACTACTTGAGAGAGAACAACGCTGGGTTTTCAAATTGCATACAGATAGTCAAGGTTTGAATGACAATATACCGTGGGGACAGTTCTCAAGATAAAATCACAGAGAAACCTGCTCCTTTGCAATGCCACAAAACCTGAATATACTACAACCCTTTTTTTGCCACACCGTTGGCCACCCTCTGATAGAAATAACATTTACTTTACAAATGTAACTATTCGCCTCTCTTGACCAAATACACTTTTTTTAGAGAGTGGTAGTACAGCAGTCCCTCACATTTTGCAAAAATCAAAGTGAGGCATACCTTGTTTGTGTGTATGTTTGTATCGTCTGACTTTGATCACTTTAGGTCCTTCCCAACAGGCACTTTTGGTAAATAAGCCTCCCACTATCTCCAAAAGGGCCGCCAAATTGAGCCAAATACGGCGGCCATTTTGTGAAGGTTTCCGCTCTAGTCTTCATCATATGACTAGGCGGAAACACTTCCTTCAAATACCTGCACCCGGGAGAGACTCGCTAATATGCGGTCGCGAGGGCAAGCAGGTAACACGCCGGAGCAGATGTCTTCCACAAGTAAGCCAATTCCTTTTCAGGACCGGACCGGGCAGCCAGCGGATATACCCACAGCGTACCCGCTCTGTTGTTTTAGCTACGAAGCTTTCATTATCGCTTTGTTTTGCTTCCTCCCACAGTACCGGTGAGCTCTCCAGCCCCTCAGAGACCATGAAGCACAATCTTGCTTTATAATTAGTATGTGTTCTCTCCCTTAATGTAGTTTTCCATGTCGTACTGTCTGTCTGTACCTGTCTGGGTGCGGTTCTATCACTTGGCGCACATCATGAATTAACACGGCAATTACGAAAAAACTGCATGGTTTGCCCGTGATTATTCACAATTATAATTAAACAAACAATTACTTTTATAAAGTCGTCGTGTTTTTAAAGGGTAATGTCACGTGGAGACAATTCGTTTTTAAACTAGCACTGGGCATCAACGAGGTCACGATTTCACGAATCTTAATGAGGTGTGTACAGCCCACGTAACCGCACACGGTTATACACGGGAGAGCTCTGAGCAATACACACCAACAATGGATGAGTGATTTGCTGTATGGATGCGTGATTGCGTAGCATGGCGGTTTCAAAATTCACCTACACAGCATGAAGTAGGTTGTACATGATAATGCTATTTCTCATTTCTGTTTTGGATACTACGTGATCAGTATATCGTGTTTGCGTAGCATGGCAGTTTCAAAATTCACCTACACAGCATGAAGTAGGTTGTACATGATAATGCTATTTCTCATTTCTGTTTCAGATACTATGTGATCAGTGTACCGTATGTATTAACTTTTGCCTGCTTAAATTCCGCAGCATCATTTTTTCCTATTTTTAGGTCACCTTGGAGTGGTACAATACAGGGCTGGACCCTGTTTGTCCTGAAGAAGAGCACTGGGGAAGCTCGAAACTAGTTGACGTCCACTAGGGACCCCTGACCCATTGCAGACAGGTACCCTAGAGACCAACCCCGTTTTTAATATATCGGCTAGGAGCCTGAATAAATTCTTTTTTTGCCCACTAGCCAGATATTTTTAATCTCACCCACTCCACCTCCATCACTGCACCACACATAGTCACCCATAATTAGTGCTCCTACGTAGTGTCGCAAGTCGTAGCACGCCCCAACCCGCAGCGGGTTGGGATGGCCCCAATGATGAAGCATGTCACCGTGGGGAAACCCTGGTGAGTGAGGGGACTCAAGAAAGGACATTTTTCCTTTCATACTGTTTTTCTGACTCTCAGAGAGCGTAAAACCTTTTGTAGAAATTGGCTAGGTTCTTGTATCCGAGATTTCGTTTTTTGTGGTTTCTCGGGCGAGGGACACCACCATTTTACATGTTCGTTTTTTAAGTTGACATCTTTCTTAAACGTTGACTCTTGACACACATTTGCTTGTGCGCCCATATGGGATAATATTCTCTAAAATAGATTTGCTCACATTTATACTTCTTCATAGGCATATTATCAGTACCTTGAACAATCTGTACCAGGCTTAAGTTCACTGCCCAAAATGTTTGTTTCTTGTTGTCTTCTCAGCGACAGCCCTGCAAGGGTAGAATCAATAATGGCGGCCTGATTAGAGCTCCGGCATGTAACCTAAGCAAAGTTTATTATATAAACAATACCATTCCTTTGCTTAGACAGGAGCATTTTGCTGTCACTGTCGAGGTCGGCCCATGCCGGAATTCCAACCCAGCTGAATCCTGTTTACCTTCCTGAGAAGGAAGATGGCCTCCTCTGCACAAGAACGGGCTCCCAGCTGGCGGAGGATCTTGTAGCCAAGACTGTGTCATATGCCGATGACACTCAGCTTTTGTTCACTTGGGGCAAATCTGAGTATTCCACTTTAGAGGCGAAAAACTGTTTAACTGCTGTCTTTCACTGGCTTGCTTCGGCACAGTTTAAGTGTAATGAAGACAAATCAGAAATCCTCCTCTACGGGCATTTCCCCCCCCAGTTTAGGGAAACACTGTGGCCACCCGATTATCCCCTGCCATCTTCTTCTGGTCAACCCGTTAAGAATCTGGGAGTCTGGTTTGAAGAAAACGTATCTTTTTCGACCCAGATTAAGAAGCTCGCTGGGAGCTGTTTTGGGATACTTAAATCCCTTTGGAAATTTCTCCTGCTTCTTCCCAGGGCTGCTAAGGAAATGGTTACTCGGGCGCTGATACTGTCGCGCATTGAATACGCCAATGCTTTGTACATCGGCTTACCGGGCTACATTCTTAACAAACTGCAGGTTGTCCAGAATGCGGCGGCTAGGCTTCTTTTTAATATCCCAATTAGAAACAGTGTTAGACAACATTTGCGCACACTTCACTGGCTGCCTGTCACCAAGCGCATTACGTTTAAGGCCCTGGTCTTGGCGCACCACACCCTGTACGCTTCCGGCCCAGTCTATCTTAGGAAGCGTTTTATGTTTTATACCCCAGTTAGACAACTGAGGTCAGCCTCCCAGCTGCTTGCCCAGATACCGCTTGTTCGCCTCCAAAGAATGGGGGGCAGTCTCTTGCTTTTAGGGCTGCCACGGCCTGGAACACTCTTCCGTATGCTCTGCGCAGCATTCAGGATCATGTTCTCTTTAAAAAACAGCTCAAAACATTTCTGTTTAACTAACTAATATCACATCATTCCTTAAGGCTCGCGCCGGGACACTCCGTGGAGTATCTGTGCGCGTTATAAACTGCATTAACATAACATAACATACCCACAGGTAACTAAGGAGTTAGATCACCCTAGGGTATGCTAGCAGATTTGCACCCCCTAAACCCAATAGGTGAGGAAGTGCTAGGTAGGAGTATAGGTATGATTATACATGTATGCATATAATCAATGTAACAGCACAATGATTGAATTGTTTATCTTCTTTACCATTCTAATAATGCTGATTCCTCTGTTCTGTTTCCTTCTATTAATCATTGCAGCACAAGAATCATATTGCTTAAATACATAATTGAAATGCCTATTTGAGTATTTCTTGTGTCTCCCTTTGGGCATGCATGAGTTACTAAAGAAAGGGACTGATCTGTTACCACAATTTTCTTGGGGAGTCAGGGTTGTCATGGTCTGAGGTAGCACATACCATTAGGTACCTTATAAGGTTTAGAGGTCCAGATGGTGCACTGTGAGCTAGCCAGGAGTAAGGCTACAATATCCTGATGGTGTGCATGGACTCAGTCTCACACAGTTTTGACGTGTATGTTGTCTAAATGCAAGTCTTACTGATATAGTATGAACCATGCAACATAGACCCACCAACATTCTAGCTTGGGTACTTATTTAATGGATTTCCTGGGTATTTTTTCCTTTGCGTGCCCGAAGACCCTACTGACCTATTAATCTGAGGCATCCGTGGTGTTAGGGAAAAATCCTCCTCAGATAAGTAGCGAACCCCTATTTCGGGCTGTAGGTTGTTCAAACTTGAACCTATAAAAGAATCACCCCACAGAGGTACTCTCTCTGAATTTCAGATTTACACACGGCTAGTCCAGCACGAGTGGCTTTGCCACTAAATTGCAGACCTGCACTAACACAAATGTTATTACACCATAGACTCACCCTGACGGGTGGGGATGTTACCTTCATGGTAGAGGCCCATAAAGCATATAGAACAGAGGTATTCTATGCATGGATCATATTCCTGGCAGCAAATGCCAACACACAATAAAGCAGAAGTACCAAACTACTATAGACCATATGAGAATTTAGAAATCCCATTGACATATCAGGAACACATTGATTGGTTCCTACGTGCCCTAACACATACTTTAGAAAATGTCAGACTAGGTCCCCTCAGTAATGAGGGAGCAACATGGCCAGTCCTAGCTGGTTACACACCTTATCCAGATATAAGAAAACTTACGGCTCCAGAGCTACGTGTACTATATACAGTTATAGTTGCATTATATAGACGACTAATACAATCTGTTATGCAAACATTTACAGCAGCCCCAGCCAGGGCTGTTCAAGTTGCTCAACCACAGTCGGTGATGTCTGGAATTAGTCCAGTGACTATTAATACAATTATGGGTAAAGTTCCTGTCAGGCGGGATGAGATTCCGTTCTGGATTGTACATAAAAGGAATCAGCTTGAAGCAATGTTTACGCATACGGGACCCCAAGAAAAATATAGAATTCTCACAATGTGCCTACCATTAGGGATGGTTCCCCCGATGGAAGGCTGTGTCACTTGGGCACAGTCTTTGCTGCAGTCTATACCTTAACACATGGTCCACCATCATTAGCTATTTTGCCAGAGGTGCTTAAACAGATTTAAAATTAATATGCGGCAGCCCCTGCCCTGGTTTTGGGATGAAATTAATGGGCAATTTTCCTACAGTATCCTCAATGATATTAAGTAACATAAAAGGGGAAGCAGCGTCATTGGCAGTACGCCAGCAGCGGCTTGCGCAGGTTGCTCTGGTAGTCGAGAGCGTGAGATACCTATTATTACTGCAGAAATCTATTCTTCAATAGGTTGAGATAATTTGGGAGCCAGACCTAATAAACCACAACTGAAGGGTAATTCTGAAAAGGATAACTCGAAACAGGCATCAGAGTCTTCTAACAAAAAATGTCGGCAACCTACTGGGTGGATCTCTTCAACAGGAGTCTTCTGAGAAGAGCTATAATTAGCGTAACCGTAATACAATCAAACAGCCTGATAGGTATCAGGATACTGATACACATCCTTCTCGTTGCTTTCAGGAGTAATTCGAAAAACACTCAGAGAGTAGGATGATCAGAGCACAGATCAGAGGAGTACGTGGAACCAAAGAAGGAATCATAATGCTCTTCTGACTTCATAATAAAAAAGGAAGAAAAACTTCCACAGCAAAAGCCTCAATTTAAAAAGAAGAAGGTGGCTGGGATAAAAGTTAAATATGCCACAAATATTGAGGACCCTGCTTCTGAACAGGCAGTGGGCTCTGACTCTGCTAGACAGCATGGCAGAAGTCATGATAGTTTGCCAGAATCTTATGAAGTGTCTGGCAGCAGTAGCAACGATTGAGTACGTCCAGGTGAAAAAACCTGACCAGAGACTAAGAGTCCTAAGTCAATTATATCAATTACAACTCCAGATGGATGGGGATATACCTTATACTATTAATGTTCTCTTTTGGGAGAACTTGTCATTCGACTATGACATTCTCTTGGCTGAAAAAGATTGGCCACCGGAGTTTGTTGGAAATGTCCCACTAGGTGAAACAGTAATACTACCAGCTTTTTCTGACCTTGTTTCAGAATTAGTAAAACACACATACGCCAAGGAGTGGGCCTTACCTCAAGCCCCGGCTTTATATCAGAGCCATGTGGGTTGGAATTAAGGATCCCCTTACCACATCATACCCATAAGGTCCAGCCCACAGCACAATATCCCATTAAACTGAAGCAAAACACCAGGTTAGAGAAATACTCACACAACTTGAATATCAGGGTGTAATAGAAAGTTGTACCTCACCAATGAACAATCCTTTGTTTACAGTAATGAAACCGGATCATTCATATTGCTTGGTCTTAGACTACAGGCAATTGAACAGTGCTACACGCACATTTCAGTTGCAGTACAAAACACACACAGCGTGGCACTAGTGAACAACTTAGGGCCACATGTAATAAATTTGGAAATTGCGATGACCTAATTGCGATTTTCTGAGAATCGCAATTAGGTAATCGCTATTTCCAATGTATAAAAACTACATATGCTGATTCCTAGTGGGTCGCAAATCGACCTACCTCATTAATGTTAATCAGGTAGATTGCAATTTGCGACCCCCTAGGAATCGCTAAAATCACAGGGATGGTGGCCTGATGGGGTCAGCAGACCACCTTGTCCGTGATTGCTTTTAAATAAAGCAATCTTTTTTTTTTACTGCAGCTCGTTTTCCTTAAAGGAAAATAGGTTGAGTTAAAACAAAAATGAAAAGTTTTCTTTTCGTTTTTTAAGAGCAGGCAGTGGTCCATGGGTCTAGCATGTGCGCATGCAGGGGTGGTGGCTACAATTTTACTATTGCAGCAACATTACTGCTGGCCAGGTCTATACAAGCAGACAAAAGACTATGTCCTTAAATGTGACATTTGTCAACAAATAAAGGTTTCCACCATAGCTCGCCCACCACAGACACCTCTATTGATCTTAAACAAGCCTCTGGTTTGTGTTTATCTGGACTATTGTGGATCCCTATACTCGAATGGGTCTTATAAATACATTGTGTTAGCAGTGGATTCCTGCTCTTAATTCCTATGGGTTTGGCCACAGCGATCAGCTGACGCTCAAACTGTTATAAAGGACTTGCAAGACGTCATCTGCAAATATGCAGTACCATCATTCCATTCGGACCAGGGTCCAACGTTTGCCTCAACGGCTTACAGAGACACCATGAGAACATTGGGTTTGACTGTGCACTACTCCTACCCATACTATCCTGAGGGAAATGTGGTTGTGGAGAGGAAAAACCATGACTTGAAGCAGCAGTTTTAACAGCTAGAGTATTAGGTTCAGGTCACAGTTGGATCCATCACCTGTCTGGGGTACAGAGAGCCTTAAACAATCTGCCAAGAAGATCCTTGCATAGTCGGACTTCCTATGAGGTCCTGTTTGGGATTAAGATGTGGGTTTCAGACCTTGGTAGTCACAGTACAGTGGTGGCGGAAACGCCTTTTGATATCAGTAAACGCTTGGCTGTCTTACAGGAAGTGAACGACTACCGAGACCGGCACAGCATTGAACTACAGAAACATTGTGCTAAAGGTGAAGTGAAGGCAGCACTGGCACCTCCTGGTTGTATTCCAAAGATCGGGGATCTAGTGCGGGAGAAAATAACGGACAAGAAGGAGTTTGGGCCATCTGAGCCTGTCCTGGCTGTTGAAGGTCCAAGAACACTACTTTTACCGGCTCTTGCTGACAGCCAACACAAGAGATTTGTTTTGATCAATCTTATCAAACCACACTATGTGGCCGGTTCTACATTGTAGGCCGCGAAGTATCCTCGGTAGTTACCTGCCTCCTGTCACTACCATGCAGGAAATCTCTTTGCAAGCTTAAACCAACAATGACGTTTTTTCTACCCAGCTGGGGACAGCTGATACTGAAGTTTCACTACTTTCAGTTACATCTACAAACACCATACTATCATCATATATGAAAACACAGATTTCCACAAAACAAGCAAACAATGTAGTTGTTTACAACATCCCACCATTGGAGTTATCTACAAGTTCTACATGAGCCTCCTATGTTTGCACAAACTGCCTCAGGCTACTTGGTCAGCTTTGATGACTTTTCTTTAGATTCGTCTGACCCATCTCCACAGTGTGGACTACGTGCATTTTTAATTTGACTTTAAAAAGACATACTTTATCCTATCCTGGATATACATTTGGATTACAAATTTCATAATTTTTTTTCTGGATTGGTTTTGTGATAGTTTTTTTCTTGCTACTGAATGGGCACTATCTCTCAGAACGCTCTGCTGTAGAACTGGTAAACCGGGTTTTGAAGCCTCATTCTTCATCACACAAAGTGCGAAGAGACCTTTCCCATTGAACATTTCAGCTGTTCCGGTTCCTGATGGAATTGCTTGGGATAAGGTATAAAATTTACAAACCCTATATGTATTTCGTATTTCACTCAATGATATCACTCCTAGCAGCATCTCTAATGATTGGGACATTCGTACATAAAAGCAAATGCTTGATGATTTAGAACATTATACTGTATTTGAAAGTGAAGTATACTGGTACATCTAATTATGATAAAATGTTTTGTTTTCACCATTATGATCATGATTATTTGCACAAAGCAAGTTCTCTACTTGCAGAATTTAATTATAAACAATGGGAACACTGCCCTACACCACCAGTGGGTAGTTCGAAGACATTTGCACAGAAACTTGCATATTTGTCTGGTCACAGTTCTGTAGACCCAGAGTCCTATTATTATAACCTCCTTCCATTCCCGGCAAAGAAAAATATGCTAACACAACATATAGCGTTGGAAAGTTGCGTGGAAAGTTGTGCCTAGATTGGCTAGGACATTCAACGCTAGACGAGGTGAAAGAACACTTGTCTCTCCTTTCTGATGACATGGTCCTACAAGATTTCTTGTTAGGTCCTCTAAAACCACGTCAAAATCGCTTTTTGCTTGCAATATACAATGAAGTATGGAAGGTTTTGCAGCAGGAAGCTGCTGAGCGGATACGTGAATTTAGAGAAGGATCTAGCAGTAGTAGACAAAGCTATGACTACATTATCCACTAGAATATATTCACTGAGTGACACTGTGTTGTCTGCTATTGACACCATACAGAGTGACATGTCCCTTTTACAACATGGACAGATACAGCTTAGGTCTATTATGCTACTGAGCTAGACCTTGCAGGCTTTGTTCAATGGTCGCGCCCCATAGAAGCATTTAAATGTCTCACATTTGTTTTTACCAATTAAGTTGACAAAAGAACAGGAAATCATGGCTAGAAAAGACACAACATACACAATGTTACACATAGAAAAACTAGAAAAATTACCATTCACTGTAGCAGAGACACAATTAGCTGATTGGATAATACATGGATTTATCTCTCTGTCACTTTCAACTTTTCACTTTAAGTACTGCTTCCAATACTATCAAGTAGGAAGATATGAAGCGCTAAAGGGGGGATTTCTACATAAGGCATGACTTACCTTTCACTTACAAATGTAGGAATGGTGCAATTGAGGTTTTTCTTAGTGGTATAGACTGCAAGAACACTTTAGGCCATTCACTAGTTTTCAAGGAAGTTATACTTCATGGGGCACGTAATGCGTCCAAGGCAAACTTGTCCTGTTATCTGAAAGCTCCCCATCTGCTGTAATTCGTCCTGCATTCAGACTGCTTTCGAAAAGGAGCTATCTGATGTTGAATAACCAAGGTTGCTGTGGGATGAAACCAGGAGTTCCATATCTGGTGACGATTTCTAGGGTCGTGACCTGTTTTACACAAGTGCTTTTTTCACCTGCCCATACAGTTAGGGAGGTGACAGTTTGGCCTTCAATTCCATTGTCATTTTTGAACTTTGATGCTTTACGCAGACTGAAAGCCTTATTGTTTCAGAAGGCAGTTGACTTAATATCTGCACAGGAGATGTTTGATCTTCAGGTTGCAAGGTCTTCTTCTGAGATACAGTTATTACTATGCATTTTTAATGTCTCGAATACTGCGGTTGTAGTACACTTTTTTAAAGCAATTCGCTCCATGTTTGCTAGTACCTTCCAGACTGTCTTCAGAGCAGTTCCATCTTTCATACACTCTATGCTTGGAAGCATTTTTGGAGGCTTACTGCTTGTCCTGTTACTCATTGGCGGGATACTGATTTTATTTTATCTACTCCTGCAATGGATGTTTCGTCACGCCGCGAAACGGGGATCGCACTGCCACATGTGGTCCTGTGTCGAGAAAGGATGATGCAGTATTTTGGTGCACCCTTGCATCAGGAATTAAGTGATAACTGGTTCTTGTCCTTTCAGCCTATCTGGTTACACTGCGTGCAGCCTGTATTCTGCTGTCTTCTGTGCACTTTTGAGTGTGCCCTGGATATATGCTTTGGTCTGCAACCGGTTCAATCTACGGACATAGGATTGCTGATGGGCCCGTTAAAAGCTCACTTGCGAAGTTGTCCTGCGTGATTGCCGTTGCTAGAAAATGATTATTATGAGCCTTCCTGGGATGTCTCAGCGCCTGGATTTATTGATCCTGGCTGGTCCTCTGCAGATGCACTACTGGCTGTCACACCTTCAGTGGCTGCTGAGGGGGGTGGATTTGACCATATTTGTTCATTGAAACTTGTGAAAGCTATATAGGAAGTTATATAGCTAAAAAAACGGGACATGAAGGCCTTCCTGGATCTTTTGGGATATTATTGGAGGTTTATCCTCAATTATTCCTACCTCTGTGCACCCCTTACATATTTGCGGAAGAAGTCCAAGGGTCTCCTAACCTATAGTAACCCTTCTGAGTCTGCCCTCCAGGCTTTCCCTAATCTAAAGCATGTCATCTTCTCCAAACCAGTTCTACAGTCCGATAATTTTGAAAAACCATTTATTTTGCATACTGATGCCTCTAATGTCGGGTTGGGAGCTGTCCTTTCTCAAGAGACTGACCAAAATACTTAGAATACCATCCTTTTCATTAGTCAAAAGTTATTCCCAAGGGAACTCCAGTATCCTACTATTAAGAAGGAGTGCCTGGCCATAAATTGGCTATTGAAAAACTCCAGTACTATCTTGAGGGTTGTCACTTTGTCCTTTATACTGACCATGCCCCATTGACCTGGCTCTATAGAAACAAGAGCATTAATCCCAGGGTTTTGCAGTGGTTCCTTTCCCTGCAGCCTTATTCCTTTGAAGTACGTCATAGAGGGAGACTGGACCACTCCCATGCTGATTTTTTTTTCCTGATTCCCTGTTTCTCCCGATCTTAAAAACCATATGTTATGTTATGTTAGTGAAGTTTGTAACGCGCTCAGATACTCCAAGGAGTGTCCCGGCGCGAGCCTTGAGGTGCAGCTAAGAAAAAATTGCAGATTAAAACAGAAATGTTTTGAGCTGTTTTTAAAAAGACTAAGATCATGGGTGTTACGCAACGAGTAGGGCAACAAATTCCAGGCAGTGGCCGCCCGAAATGCCAGAGATCTGCCCCCACTCTTTGACGGTGGACACGAGGTACCCGGGCAAGGTGCTGAGATGCTGACCTCAGATCTCTGGTAGGGGTATAGAACTCAAAGCGCTTCCTTAGGTAAGCTGGCCCTAATCCGTGGAGAGCACGATGGGCAACAACAAGGGCCTTGAACTTAACGCGCTTAGTGACCGGCAGCCAGTGCAGAGTGCGCAGATGTTGTCTGACGCTGCTTCTGATGGAAATGTTAAATAAAAGCCTGGCTGCTGCATTCTGGACGACCTGCAGCTTATTGAGGGAATACTCTGGTAGGCCGATGTACAAGGCATTGGCATAGTCAAGGCGGGACAAAATCAGCGCCCTGGTCACTGTTTCCCTTGCAGCCCTAGGGAGCAAGGGGAGAAATTTCCTGAGTGACTTCAATATCCCAAAGCAACTCCCGGCCAATTTTTTGATATGATGCGAGAAAGACAAATTCTCGTCAAACCACACACCCAGATTCTTGACGGGTTGACCAGAAGAGGATGGTAGTGGAAATCCGGCCGGCCAGAGAGTATCTCTGAACCGTGTGGGAAGTTTGCCGTAGAGAAGAATCTCCGACTTTTCTTCATTGCATTTAAGCTGTGCCGCTGAGAGCCACTGAAAGACAGCTGTCAGACAGTTCTTAACCCTCAGAGTATCACACTCCGATTTATCCCAGGTAAACAAAAGTTGAGTGTCATCGGCGTACGCCACGATTTTGGCTCCTAGCTCCTCCACTAATTGTACCAGCGGAGTGACGTAGATGTTAAAAAGAAGGGGACTCAAAGAGGACCCTTGCGGCACTCCTGTGGTAACACCTTGAGGCGAGGAAGAGAATGGAGGGATCCAGATCTGTTCCGTACGCCCCTCAAGAAAGGATTTTAGCCACCTCCAGGCTGATCCCGTGACACCTATTTCCATCAAACGAGACAAAAGCAACGAGTGGGGAACAGTATCGAATGCTGCCGATAAATCCAGGAGGAAGGAGTTTGTGAGGAAGGAGAAGATCTAGAGTCAGATGGGATCACATACTTACCTCTTACCCCATTGGTGGGCTGTCCAGGGTCCTCAGTCACCAGCCCTAAAGAGAGAAGAAAACAAGGAGAAAAATTAACAAAGGAGTAAAGACACATGGTTAGTTGGGAAAACATCACAAAAAGAGAGAACAAACATACATTCTCTCAATGGGAGGAAAGACCAAAATGAGCAGGACAGAAGTCAGGCAAGGAGAGAGAAGTAAAAAAAGGACTGGAGATAGAGGAGGCAGCGAAAGGGACGATAAAGAAGACGCTGGGATCAAAGACTTGAGGGGGTAGTGCGTCAAGCTGCAGAGAAGGCGTCCCAGAGGACTCGTGGGATCCAAGCACCGAAGGCGAACCAGAGGGTGACAACAGGAGGCCACGCTTTCGCAACAGTGCCTCCCCAGGGTCAATGAGACCGGAAAGGGGCCCGGCTGAAGCCACTCTCACCAGGGAGCATGGCTTAACCAGGTTGGTGCCTATATACTGGGCTGGAGGCAGCGAGCCTGACAGACGGGTGGTGGGAGGCATGAATAATAATGGCAGCAGAAGGGAAGATTGAAGCGGGTTGTGCTTTTATTTCTCTCTTCTTTTTGGTTTTTGCACAGGGTGCTCTGTGGTTTGGGAGTCCCAACGTTATAATTTGGACAGAGATTGCTAGAACAACCAAGTGTACTTTCAGGTAGCTAAAGAGAGGGCCATGTGCATGCAGAAGATCACATGTTTTTTTTCTGAGCATAGGAAAGGAGTATAGGAGAAATGCATCCAGACGAAACAGTGGAAGTTAGGAAGAACAAAAGGGGAACAGTTAAGAAAGTAAAAGGAAAATAAACAATAGACAATAAGAGAAGAAAAAAAAGAAACAAAATAATATAAATGAGAAAGCAGACATACTTACCCAGCGGCGGCCTCCCTCCCATTAATGAACAGAGCAGCAGAGAGCAAACAAAAAAAATCATCCTGCTGCAACTTAAGCAAAAAGCATAGTGTTTCTCCCTTTTCTTAACTGTTACGCTGTTTGCTTAAGTTTCCTTTCACCAAACGTTTTGTCGGCGCATGTCAGGGCGCTGACTTCACCATCCCTAAATCACCCAGGGAGACGTGGTGAAGTCAATGGAAAAATAGGGAAGGGAAGCAGCCCAAAATAACAAGGCTGCATGGGAGTCTGGCCTTACATACAGCTCAGCATCATTAGGATGATGTCATACGCTTCCCCACTCATCATCAGATAAAATAGACAAGTATTTGCAATGAAATAGATCTCGCATTACTGATAGTTTGAGGTTTTGGTGTTGCAAATAATAATGCAATGCCAATAGCTCATACTTTCAGTAATGCGAGACGTAGTGCATTGCAAATGATTGCATAGTGTGCCAGGAACCAGCATTGTATGTCTCAGTGCAGTACCGCAAGCTGTTCCTAGAGCTCCCTAGTGAGCAAGGCACCAGCACTGCATGTCTAAGTGCAGTACTGCAAGCTGTTCCTAGAGGTCCCTAGTGAGCAAGGCACCAGCACTGCTTGTCTAGGTGCAGCACTGCAAGCTGCTCCTAGAGGTCCCTAATGAGCATCATAAACTTTGAAGATATGGTAAATCCACCCTACCCATAATGCATTGCATGCAAGACAGTACCACGAGTACATTCAAATAGCTATGTCCATATATACAATTAGTAGCTTTGAAATGTGACAAAAGAATTATATTAATTCCGGATTAGGTTAGGTTGTACTCTATGTGGAGCTGATGAACGGAAATTTATAGAAGGTCTAATATAAATGTGAGATGTGGTAGGTGCAGTACCGCAAGCTGCTCCTAGAGGTCCCTAGTGAGCAAGGCACCAGCACTGCCAGTACCGCAAGCTGCTCCTAGAGGTCCCTAGTGAGCATCACAAACCTTTGGTTATGGTACTCCCGTAATGTATTGCAGGCAAGACAGTACCACGAGTACATTCAAATAGCTATGTCCATATATACAATTAGTAGCTTTGAAATGTGATAAAACAGTTATTATAATAATTCCGGATTAGGTTGTACTCTATGTGGAGCTGATGAAGGGAAATTTATAGAAGGTCTAATATAAATGTGAGATGTGTAGGTGCAGTACCGCAAGCTGCGCCTAGATGTCCCTAGTGAGCATCATAAACTTTGAAGAAATGGTAAATCCACCCTATCCATAATGCATTACATGAAAGACAGTACCACAGTACATTCAATATATACAATTAGTCGCTTTGAAATGTAACAAAAGAATTATTATGATAATTCTGGATTAGGTTGTACTCTATGTGGAGCTGATGAAGGGAAAATTATAGAAGGTCTAACATAGATGTGTAGGTGCAGTACCGCAAGCTGCGCCTAGATGTCCCTAGTGAGCATTAAACTTTTGGTCACATATGGTACTCTCCTAATGCATTGCATGCAAGACAGTTGCCAACGTGGAGGCGCCTCGGATGGGCAGAGTGGGTGAACGCCGTTCCGTACAACTGGGAGACCCCGTGGTTCTACAAGGAAGTGGAGAAGTTCGTGAAGGAGTTCGGGTTGGAGGCTGCCGCCCCCGCCACATGGACCCCGAAGGTTGTCCAATGCCAGATACGTGCAAGGGACATCAGCGAGCCGATCGGCGCCCTCCCCTCTGCCACAGCGGACCACGTGTGGGGAAACGTCACAGCCAAGCACCTGACGAACCAGCACAAAGACATCGCCTGGATGGCCATCCAAGGAGGACTTCCCGTGAGAGCCTTCATGCACGCAAGAGGACCCAACCGATACAAGTCCTGCCCGAGAGGGTGCACTGTGGATGAGACAGCATACCATCTGTTCTGGGAGTGCACGTATGCACAGGACCTGCTGAAGGCCCTAGGCACGGAGCTTAGGGCCTGGATTCCTACTTCATGCATCACCGCGGACTCGGTGATGTATGGTTTGTTCCCCGGGACGCATGCACTAGGTGACCTCCAGGGCTGCTGGAGGCTCCTGTGCTGTTTTAAAGATGTTCTTTTGTTTTCCAGAAACCGCCTGGTAGTAGGGAAAAAGGAGACATCGACCCTGGTGTGCCGTAAGATGATCCACAGCCTCCTGCGTGATTACGCTGCACTGGACGGATCAGATGAAGACTACGACTGAGGACCCAAAAGGGTCCCCTTGTAACCTTACACGGGGGTGGGCCCGGAGGGACCACTAACCTGTTTTTGTCCATTTTTCTTTAACCTAGGAACCAGTTGGCGACAGGGGAGAGGAGAAGGCGGATGAAGACAGGTGGAGTAAATGTAGTTATTTACTGTATGTATTTGACTAACGTGACCTTTTTCCTTCACAGGCAAAAGGTAATGGGATAGCTTGCGCATTTGTTGCCAAGTTTGTTACCAATGACTGACGAATAAATAGGGTGTTGTGGAAGGTGACGATTGATGTATCTGAACCAGAAATGACGCCCTGACAAGAGAATAGAAAAAAAATAATTGCTTGCAAGACAGTACCACAAGTGCATTCAAATAGCTATGTCCATATATACAATTAATAGCTACGAAATGTGACAAAACAATTATTATATTAATTCTGATTAAGTTGTATTCTATGTGGAGCTGATGAAGGGAAATTTATAGAAAGTCTAATATAAATGTGGGATGTGTAGGTGCAGTACCGCAAGCTGCACCTAGATGTCCCTAGTGAGCATCATAAACTTTTAAGATATGGTAAATCTACCCTACGCATAATGCATTGCACGGAAGACAGTAACACAGTACATTCAATATATACAATTCGTAGCTTTGAAATGTGACAAAAGAATTATTATATTAATTCCGGATTAGGTTGTACTCTATGTGGAGCTGATGAAGGGAAATTTATAGAAGGTTTAACATAGATGTGTAGGTGCAGTAGAGGTCCCTAGTTAGTATCAAACATTTGGTCACATATTGTATTCCCCAAATGCATTGCATGCTAGGATTAGGTTGTACTCTCTGTGGAGCTGATTAAGGGAAATTTATAGAAGGTCTAATCTAAATGTGACATGTGTAGGTGCAGTACCGCAAGATGCTCATAGATGTCCCTAGTGAGCATCATAAACTATGAAAATATGGTAATTCCACCCTACCCATAATACATTGCATAGAAGACAGTACCACAGTACATTCAATATATACAATTAGTAGCTTTGCAATGTGACAAAATAATTATTATATCAATTCCGGATTAGGTTGTACTCTATGTGGAGCTGATGAAGGGAAATTTATAGATGGTCTAACATAGATGTGTAGGTGCAGTAGAGGTCCCTAGTGAGCATCTAACTATTGGTCACATATGGTAATCCCCAAATACATTGCATGCTAGATAGTACCTCGAGTACAATCAAATAGCTATGGCCATGTATACAAATAATAGCTATGAAATGTGACAAAACAATTATTATATTCATTCTGATTAGGTTGTACTCTATGTGAAGCAGATTAAGTGAAATTTACAGAAGGTCTAATATAAATGTGAGATGTTTAGGTGCAGTACTGCAAGCTGCTCATAGATGTCCCTAGTGAGCATCATAAACTATGAAGATGTGGTAAATCCACCCTACCCATAATGCATTGCATGGAAGACAGTACCACAGTACATTCAATATATACAATTAGTAGCTTTGAAATGTGACAAAAGAATTATTATATCAATTACGGATTAGGTTGTACTCTATGTGGAGCTGATGAAGGGAAATTTATAGAAGGTCTAACATAGATGTGTAGGTGCAGTACCGCAAGCTGCTTATAGATGTCCCTAGTGAGCATCATAAACTGTGAAGATATGGTAAATCCCCCCCTACCCATAATGCATTGCATGGAAGACAGTACCACAGTACATTCAATATATACAATTAGTAGCTTTGAAATGTGACAAAAGAATTATTATATCAATTCCGGATTAGGTTGTACTCTATGTGGAGCTGATGAAGGGAAATGTATAGAAGGTCTAATCTAAATGTGACATGTGTAGGTGCAGTACCGCAAGCTGCTCATAGATGTCCCTAGTGAGCATCATAAATTATGAAGAAATGGTAAATCCACCTTATCCATAATACATTGCATGGAAGACAGTACCACAGTACATTCAATATATACAATTCGTAGCTTTAAAATGTGACAAAAGAATTATTATATCAATTCCGGATTAGGTTGTACTCTATGTGGAGCTGATGAAGGGAAATTTATAGAAGGTCTAACATAGATGTGTAGGTGCGGTAGAGGTCCCTAGTGAGCATCAACCTTTCGGTCACCTAAGGTACTCCCCAAATGCATTGTATGCAAGACAGTACCTCGAGTACAATCAAATAGCTATGTCCATGTATACAAATAATAGCTATGAAATGTGACAAAACAATTATTATATTCATTCTGATTAAGTTGTACTCTATGTGAAGCAGATGAAGTGAAATTTATAGGTCTAATATAAATGTGAGATGTTTAGGTGAAGTACTGCAAGCTGCTCATAGATGTCCCTAGTGAGCATCATAAACTATGAAGCTGTGGTAAATCCACCCTACCCATAATGCATTGCATGGAAGACAGTACCACAGTACATTCAATATATACAATTAGTTGCTTTGAAATGTGACAAAAGAATTATTATATCAATTACGGATTAGGTTGTACTCTATGTGGAGCTGATGAAGGGAAATTTATAGAAGGTCTAACATAGATGTGTAGGTGCAGTACCGCAAGCTGCTTATAGATGTCCCTAGTGAGCATCATAAACTGTGAAGATATGGTAAATCCCCTACCCATAATGCATTGCATGGAAGACAGTACCACAGTACATTCAATATATACAATTAGTACCTTTGAAATGTGACAAAAGAATTATTATATCAATTCCGGATTAGGTTGTACTCTATGTGGAGCTGATGAAGGGAAATGTATAGAAGGTCTAATCTAAATGTGACATGTGTAGGTGCAGTACTGCAAGCTGCTCATAGATGTCCCTAGTGAGCATCATAAATTATGAAGAAATGGTAAATCCACCCTATCCATAATACATTGCATGGAAGACGGTACCACAGTACATTCAATATATATAAATTAGTAGCTTTGAAATGTGACAAAAGAATTATTATATCAATTCCGGATTAGGTTGTACTCTATGTGGAGCTGATGAAGGGAAATTTATAGAAGGTCTAACATAGATGTGTAGGTGCAGTAGAGGTCCCTAGTGAGCATCAAACGTTTGGTCACATATGGTACTCCCCAAATGCATTGCATGCTAGGATTAGGTTGTACTCTCTGTGGAGCTGATTAAGGGAAATTTATAAAAGGTCTAATCTAAATGTGACTTGTGTAGATGCAGTACCCTCATAGATGTCCCTAGTGAGCATCATAAACTATGAAGATTTGGTAAATCCACCCTACTCATAATGCATTGCATGGAAGACAGTACCAGAGTACATTCAATATACACAATTAGTAGCTTTGAAATGTGACAAAAGAATTATTATATTAATTCCGGATTAGGTTGTACTCTATGTGGAGCTGATGAAGGGAAATTGATAGAAGGTCTAACATAGATGTGTAGGTGCAGTACCGCAAGCTGCTCATAGATGTCCCTAGTGAGCATCATAAATAGGGCTCCCGGTTTTATGGTATTTATTTTTTTGCCATTTCCGTCTGTATTTATCCATATTTATTTTTTGGCCATTTTTTCTGTATTTATCCGCATTTATTTTTGCCACAAGCAAAAGACAACGCTACAGCTAGTATTTTCCCACATTTATTTAAATTGACAAGGCACACCTGCGCCCGGTTCTTATTGGTCAACACAATACATTCATCTGAAAACTTTGCCATTGTAGTACAAGCACATGTGCATTTCAAGAGACTTTGAGGACATTGAGGCTCTTTCTGGTTTGTTAATGAAGTGAAGACCACTGAAAACCCGTTCAATATTTGCTGAGGATACTGGAATGGCCAAAAGATTTAAAGAAAGATTACACAGTGTTGGCCATTCTTGCTTCTGAGAACGCCAGTATGTCATTGCACTGATGTCTTTTTGTGGGATAGGGTGCATTACATATTTCTTGAATTCTTCTTCTACAACATTCATTACATGATCAGAAGCTCCAACCAACATGAATAAATCTTTGTAATCATTGAAATCCTGACTAAACTGAACTTTCTTGAATGGGTCCAGGATTGTAACCCGCTTCCAAAAGAGCTATAACTCATTTGCCCAGTTATGTTACGAGCTAGGACAGCATCCCACTTGTTTTTCAGTGCATCTTTAAAAGTAATCATCTCTTTTATTAGGGCATTTGCTTTTTTGGTGGTAACATCTGCAATAGGCTGGTGATCATTGGGTCTTGCGAATAGTCTTGCTCCAATGCCAAAGCCATGTCAATATCTATGGCTGAATATATTTGGTGGGCATGTGTTTCTTCTGACTCGAGCTTCTTCTGAATGTGGATGATACCAGTGAGAGTTTTAACAATGAAATGCATCTTCACATAGAAAGATTGGTGGTTTGCACTGTTGGGGCCGAGTAGTTTACGTAGGTGATCAATTTTGGATCCAGTGGCTTCTTCATTGTTTACAAAAGCAAGGAAGTAGTGCCATATTTCCAAAAGTCTTACTGCTCCCTCATACCAGCTGAACCATCGGATCACAACAACCGCCCTTGGATATCTCATTCTCCCGTCTACATTTCCTTGCGAATAAATGCGTTTTAAGTTTCGCGCATACTTAAATACTGCTCCAGCCTTTATAACAAAATCATACATGTCCCGGTTCTCAGGCTGAGACAGAGCATATGAAACAGCAGCATGTATAAGATGACATGGATCTTTTATATGGATGGAATTAATCCTCTGAGCAGCGCGCAAATCAGTTACTGCCTTTGTCATATAGGATGCAGAATCAGAACATATTGCAACAAGATCATGCCATGATTTACCCAACTTTTGAAGCACACTGTATACAATTAAGGCAATTTTAGCAGAATTACACTCATCAGATACAGTGATGTCAACTAAGGCTGAGCGGCGACCCTTTTCTTCATCATCACAGTAATATGTGACCAATGTTCCGATGGCTGGGTCACCATGCACCTCTGTGGTTTCATCAATTGTTAACGAGATAGGGACATTTGCTACAGCTTGACGTATGTTTCCAAGCTGTGCTTCAAACACTTCGGGAGATATTTTTCATACATTTGGCTGGATTTGCACATTGTCCTTGCTGCAGGGCACAGCTGCCTAATCAGCTCTCCAATTGGACCATCAGTCTGGTGAAGTGGAACACCACCTTCACACAGAGCTTTCACAAACTTGTGCGGGATATCCGCAGCCACTTCAATATTTTGGCGTGCACGAGTTGTGCATTGCTCCATGGTCATTTGCTCCATGCGGGCCTTCTTTACGACTGGAGAAGAAAGTCTCTCGTGGGTTTTGCTGCTCAGGTGGGCTTTGATATTATCCGCTGCCCTGTTTTCAATGTCAACAGTTGTTCGACATGACTTGCAGGTGAACATTTTCATCCCTTTAAGGGATACGGCTTCAAATTCTGCATACTCCTGTACGTAATCGTCAATGTCCTTGCGTTTGCGGCCCATCTCTATAAATGTAAGGATTCAACAATTAAGCAGCCATTGGTTTGATGTTTAAAATACTGTATGTGGCCATGGCAAATACTCCGCCATTATCTGCACTGCGGAATTGGGTATGTAGGAATTTTACTCCAAAGACATTCAAATCCATCAATGTTTCTCGTTGATCTTAGCTTGTACATGTTTAGTTGCAAATAGTTTCTTCTTTATCAAAATATGTTCACATATACCAATTGTTTCTTCATTGATATATTCAGACACTCACTCAATAAGTTGATTTATAGAGCTCAGCGAATCACCTGAGAGGGGAGTGTGGGCGAGCGAGATGGAGGCGATGGTGACGTGCTATGTAATCTGACATGGTTGCCTTATTGTTCCGGATTTCCTCGGAGTTAAAAAAAGCTTTATTTAAGGTTTCAAATTCTAGTTTTTCCAGTGGGGAGACAGAGTTAGACAAATGGTGTTTTTTTGTTGTTTTATGACATGCTTTTTCTCTGAACAGTTACCCTCACCGTAGGCATACACCATACTGACTTAAAACTAGGTGTTTTATCGACCTGATAAGGATGAAAGGCCGACTGGGCCCACCGATTCAAAATTGACAACCTCTCTTTTAAACAGTGTGCTAATAATTACATGGAAGTGCAAAGGTAAACGGGGCACCTCAAGGAAGTATTGAACCCTAAACTTAACAGGCTTACCTTAATAAGTGTTAAACAGGAAGTGACGTCAGGACCTTGCAGCAGCAGGCGAGTCAGTAGAGTGCAACACACTGAAAGCAAGACACACAAAGTGAACACAGACCCCTCACATATAGTGCAGAATTACCTCCTACAAACACCGGACGTCACATGTTACACCAGTATAAGTTGCAGCATAGTGCTCTGTCCTCCACGCACACTACTTTGATAAATGCTTCAAATTGGCTGCTGCTCAAACGAGGGAAGGGGTAGAGACAAAGTCCTACGAGTTATATAAACTGGCACACATAGATAAAAAGCAAACATGAGCCATGAAGATTGCAGCGCGATCTCATCCCAGTACAAAATTAGTATTTTCCTTGTAAAATAATGCCAATATAGTCAAACCCGCCCCAAAAAACACATGTGCAACTGCTTGTACACGGAGAGCAGAGGGAACAACAAACTAAAAATGGCAAAGCAACACACACTAATAACAAATTAAAACACTCCCAGATTCCTAGTAACACTTTCCATTTCATATTGCACTCTATTAACTGAATCACCTTCAGGCACTTGGGCTTCAGTGCCTAAGAAAGTCAGCCATAACCCTCTCCCGCCCACGCTTTAAGTAGGATAAAAAAAGGTAAGTGTCTCTAGAAGGAGCATGGCCAAACAAGCATTGGCATAGCCAATAGGTCTCGCCTTTGGGGCCTTATAAGTGTTTAGCCAGAGCTATTGACTTTGCCAATGTCTTCAAGCTGTGCTGTAGAGAAGTGTGGCTGCTGTGCGGCATGCTGAGAAGTTATGAGAGTGGAGTTAAGTAGAGAGAGAATTAGATAGGGGAGAGAGACAATAAGAGTGGGGGGTGTGGAGTTTAAATAGAGTGAAGAAGTGACGCGGAAAAAGTAACCTTAAATATAGCTTTGTGCTCTGTGCGAATAAATATTTTAAAAAAAAATAGTGAGAGACAAAAATACTGGTAATTAGGCTGTGACTCCCAATATAAAACAAATAGCGATATAAGGTGAAATCAACCCACCGAAGCAATATTTCTAACTAGACAAAACAAGCATTTGCAATGCAACAGGTCTCGCGTTTATGCAAGTTTAAGCTATTGGCATTGTAAATGACAATGCCTTTTACTTATGTTTTAAAAACCAAAACATAAATAAAAGGAATTGGCGTTTACAATGCCAATAGCTCAAACTCGCGTTAGGTCATTTAACAGCATACGCCCGTGGCTCTTGAGCAGACAGAGGGTGGCTGGCAAACAGGCGACACACTGCAGTACTCCTGGCAAACAGGGAGAGCGAAGTGGTGCGGTGCCTTAGCCTCTCAGAGGGACAGCCGTGTGGGGCAGCAGCACAGCAGAGAGTGGCAGCTCCTCACTCACCTTCCAGCACAATTGCAGCCCTCCTACGTGGGTGCATAAAATGGGGAAGGACAGGCCGCAACACAGCGCTAAGCAGACCAAAATGCATCAATTTATGGCCATGGGGACGGGTGCCAGGGGGCCCACCTCGGACTGAACCGGGGGGGGGGGGACTATGGGATCCTCACGGTCCCTCTGGTGCTCAATTACTAGCAGCCATTGAAACATCGAACGCAAATGTGCAAGTTAAAAATCAAAGCTGTCTCAAAGGATGTCCGCTTTCTTCGAGTTGACCTGAACAAAATGTAGCCAAGATGCAAGAGGAAATAGCTGCTCTCAAGACCACGGGGAAGATGCGAAGGGGTGCTCACGGCGCTGTAATCTCTAATTTGTTGGCTTCCCGGAGGAGGCAATGGACCAGACACTGGAGCTCTTGCTGGAGCAATGGGCTAAATAAACGATACGTACTGCAACGCTATCGCCACTCTTTGTGATTGAGGGTGCACTGGGCCTTTACACCACGGCCGCAGGCAGGGGCACCACCCCAAACAGTGATCACTAAAGTCTTCAATTACCGAGATAGAGTTGAGATCCTGCAAGCGGTCAGGCAAACTGGAGATCCTAACTTTGAGAACCATGTGATTCAAATCTCCCCGATTACACGCAACAAGTTCAGCAAATACCTGTAAATAACTTCCAATTGGGAAATTCTGCCCCTATAAGTGAAAACTAATGCAAATTGTTGTCTTTGTGTTGATAGTCTGTCCAGGAGAAAATCGTGCGCCGCCACACTTGGGTTTTTGCTGTCGACACAGCTCTACGTCCTACCGAGAGCGATAAAATAAATTACTACTTAAAGCGTCTACCACACGTATGTGCTGTATTACACATTCATAGTTGAGCGAGTTAGGCGCTTTACGCTTTCGTCGTGTTTCACGAGATAGCCGTGAGTTGGAACCTTTGAACAACCGGGTCAGCCTTTCATCCTTACGAAGCCGATTACTTGAGTGCTGTTAAAGTGAGTAATACTAACACTTGGTGTTTACAGCACTGTGAAGGGGCAATATTATGTTAACTATAAAAAGAAAAGTTAACATGTAGCTTTTTATGGCCCAATCCGAAGCAGACTGAACTGATTAGTATCGCGCTTTTTATTGCATATCCAAACATGTCCGTCGTAACGCACTTACCTTGCGAGTAGGAATGGCGGCGGGCTGGCGCAGAGCTAAATCTGATGGTGGCAACAGGAAGGCAGGAAGGCACCTGGTGGTCCGTAGTGCAGGCAAACAGGACAAATAGGCAGGTGAGCCCCCAAAATAAAGCACAAAAGTTATGAGGGAGGGGCCGGAGGTGTTGGCACGCCCACACAGTGACGCTTGGATCAGACCAGGATTGGCTGAAGAGGACGGTCGTCACTGAAAGACCCTGAGCCCATAGGTCCACACGAGGGCACTAAAAGACCCTGATTGGAAGGAAACTCTGCACTGGAGTACGGCAGCGCGGCAACATTTACTCGTATTTTGCCGTTTTAAAATATAAATACAGACAAAGGAAATATCGATTTCCGTCTGTATTTATATGTAAAAATCCGTAAATACGGAAAATCGGGAGCCCTAATCATAAACTATGAAGATATGGTAAATCCACCCTACCCATAATGCATTGCATGGAAGACAGTACCACAGTACATTCAATATATACAATTAGTAGCTTTGAAATGTGCCAAAAGAATTATTATATCAATTCAATTTCAAAATTATGTTTATTTAGACCTTGGTCTTTAAACAGTGGTAATACCAATAAAAAAGCGGAATAAAACAACACAATTTATACATTCTCAATGTCAAAAGTTGATAAATTATCAGTGAGGAAGTTGCAAAAATGACTTTTCTGCACAGGGCGACACCACTCTTTCTAAAAATTATACAAAGTTTAAAACATTTTTAAAATACTATACAAATATTTATCATTATAAAAATAGAAGTAGTTTAAGATTTGTAAAAGTAAAGACTAATTCTCACTAAGGAACCTTTTGACTTCCTTCATATAGTTCCCTAGTGCAATCGCAATCTCGAGATTAGGCATTTCAGTAAGTAATTTAACCGCCTGTATCCGTAGCCTTATATCATGTTTTAGAAATATTGGGCGAAGATATCGTTTACGCTGCTCTAATACTGTTACACAGTCTAACAAGATGTGCAATATATCACCTTTAGTTCCCAGTATACACTTACAGTACCCATCCTGATTGCAGCATTTTTGTTTTTAGTTCTTCATTTACTAACCAGGGATTTATACCAATTCTCAGTCTTAAAATCTCCTGTCTGTACCAGTGGTTTGGTAAAATATCCAGATAAGGGAACCATTTTTCATTTAGCCATGCATCTCTAATAAATTGCACTGATTTTTTCTTAGCCAGATAATCCATGTCTGCTCGTCTAGAGGCTTCTAGCCCTTTATTTCTGAGATCGCTTTTACTGAATTCTACATTCAGGGATTCTAGGCAAATTTTCACCTTTACATTCTCGCAAACCGATAATATTTCCTTCCTTATCTTTTTAGCCCATTTTAGGTTTCTACATTGAATCTCTTTTCTGCACCACTGAGATACCTTTTGGCCTGTATCTAAGTCCAAGCGTTTCCAAAATCTTATTAAAATCATTTGTGACTGAACCCTCCACGCAGTAGTGCCTTACTCGTTTCTTATTGCTTGAATCATTGACGAGTGTGGCACTGACAGCAGAGTTTTCAGGCACCTCCCTTCCTCTAGATCCCAATCTTGTTTGCCGCTTAGATAGAGGACTTCTGCTCCATAAAGTACTTGTGGCGGTATCATCGCACTAAAAGCCTTTAACAGTGGTCTGTGGGACATATCTCCGTAGTTTCGATTAAATTTTTTCAAACCACAGATCGATGTATAGGCTTTCGCTTTCTGGGCTTCTATGTGAATGTGCCACTTTAAGAACCTGTCAAACCACATCCCAAGGTAGCGATATTCATTCACTATTTCTAGCTTCTGGTCTCCTAAAAACCAATTAAAACTGATACCTTTTTTCCCAAAGCATAAAATTTTAGTCTTTTCCATATTTACAGTTAAAAATTTTCTTTCACAATATTCCTTAAAAACATTTAACTTTCTTTGGAGGCCTATTTCAGTCTGATCCAGAATTGCCAGATCGTCAGCATATAGTAGGCAAGACACTTTGTTTCCATCCATTCGTGGACTGGCACTTCTTTCAACCTCTAAACTTGCAGGCAGATCTCCTAAGAATATGGCAAATAGCAGAGGGGCCAGCACGCAGCCCTGTCTAAGGCCATTCTTAATTGCTATTTTGGGCGTCAATGACCCTTCTGTGTCTCTAATTATTTGTGCCCAATTTCCACTATGTAGCTCTTTTATTAATGCCAACAAACCTTCGGGAATGTTTCTTTTTACAAGGGTATCCCAAAGCACCTTCCGGTCGACTGAATCAAATGCTGCGCGGAAGTCAACAAAACAACAGCACAGCTTACCATTTTGTTCTATTGATTTACGTGCCACTGTCCACAGAGCGAAACAGTGATCGATCGTGGAGTGGCCTTCTTTAAAGCCCCCCTGTTCAACTGGTACTATTGAAAACTCCTCTACCCAATTCTGTAATCTGTTCAGAATTATTTTTGAGAAAACTTTTTCCCCAATGTCTAACAGGTTAATCAGCCTATAATTTTGTGGTGCGTTCATATTACCTTTTTTATGGACTGGCCTTATTATAGCCCCCTTCAAATTCTCTGGTATTTGTCCACCATCTAAAATTGCCGAGAACATGAGGCAGAAAAATCTCGCCCACCACGTCATCTGTGACTTTATTATTATTGCTGGGAGATTATCTGGTCCTGCAGCACGTGTTAATTTTAATTGACATATTATGTCTTTTACATTCTGTACTGCAAAATCAGGTTTCAGTTCTTCCATTAGCTCTTGCCACGGCTGGGGCTCTTCAGCTTCTTGTTCTCTACGAGGGCTATACAATTCCTTCAGGTACTTCTCCCATGCTGCCTCGTCTACTACACAGTTCATTGCCCCTGCTGGATGGTCGGCTGCTGCTTTTACCAGCTTCCAAAACTGTCTTATATTTTTTGATTCAATAGATTCCAGCAGAGTTTCCCAGCATTTGTCTTTGTACGCCCTTTTTGCGCTCATAATCAATTTTTTATACTCTCCTTTCAATTTATTAAGATGGCTTTGGCTCTTCTGGTCATATTTTTTACTAATGCTTCTTATAGCTTTCCTTAGCTCTCTTTTTTTCTTTAAACAGTCTACAGTGAACCATTTTAACTGCCTTACTGGCATTATTTGTTGGTTTATTTTATCTTTTTTTAATTCTATTCGAAGGCATTGCACCACTTGGTCTATTTTTCCCTCATACCATTTCAGCTTCTTGCCCCCTATTTCTCCCAGGAGTACCTTCTGTTGGAATTTTCCCAATTTTTCCATGTACTCTTCCGTTAATCTGGTTGTCACTCTTTTGGGGTATTCTACTTGTTGTAAAATTACTTTATCTCTGGGTTTCGGGGTTCCCCCTTGAATCTTCAACTTCAGTGGATTGTGGTCACTGCCTTCTACCCTAAGTATCTTAAAATCCATTATGAGTGAGAAATTCCAGGCAAACATAAAGACATAATCTATCGGGGAACTCTGTGTACCTATTTTAAATATCTTCTTTGCTGGGCAATCTGATTCTAATCTGCCATTCAGGCAGAATAGACCCTTCGTACCTAGGTAGTTGCTCAGGTCTTTATCCTGTCTTGTTGGTTCGCAGGCGAGGAAAGTTGCTTGTTTTATTTCATATGCGTCTAATATATCCCTGTGCCAGATATCGACCTCCTTTGGGTACAATTTATGATTAAAATCCCCCACGATAAAAAACATATCCAAATCATACTTTTCACACAGCAAATCTATATCATCTTTAAAATACCCCAACTCGATTCCATACTCCTTGGCATTCTCCCATTGCATATACACATTTATGATGATCACATTTTCATTTTTTGTTTCAGAAAACAGCAGGGAGAGTCTACATACCAGGAGCCATTTACATTTTACTTTCAACAAGATCACATTGTTAGCTACTTTTGTAGACAGTAGGGTCATAATCCCCCCTGCCGAGCGACCAAACCTTTTTTTCTTGGCTGGTCGGTGGAACTGGAGGAAACCATCAAATATTGGGATTTCGTCGCATAGCCAGGTTTCTTGCAGACAAATGATTTCAACATTTCTTTCTAGCTTATTTATACATTCTTGTTTTGTTATGTCTCCAAGACCATTTATATTCCATGATAGAAAATTTAGGCTATGCGACACCCTTTCATCCTATTCCACCTCACTTAGACCTCCATCTTCAACCATATCTACCCTAAACCCCTGGGAGGGGCCTGCGGAACTGCTTCGTTGACTCCAGTTACCCCATGAGTTATCGGTAACTGAGTTATTAACTACTACATTCAAGGTACTCCCTCCTTCTTCTTTATCCTCCCAGAGCCTCACCTGTCTCTTACCAAGGCCTGCATGACATTTAAGGAAGCTGCTTCCTGGATGGCAATATCCCTTTAGTTCTCTCTCTGTCATTAGCCTTATACCTTCCTGCTGTATCTCTCTCTGCTTCCAAAATTGCCAATTTTACCAGGTCAGAGTAGAGAAGTACTCTTGTGATTTCCTTTCCATTTATATTTTCTATAAAGCCCACCTGTCTCAAGTCTTTTGTTCCTATTCCCCTCAGGCTGGGGCATCTAGAAAATGAAAATAGGATTTGGGATCTATTTAAGGGTATAATTTTCCTTATATTTTTCCCCTTCTTTCGGGATGCTCTGGTTCGAGGTACAGCCATTTATTGCTTCCCACTTCTATCCCTATCTCGGGGGCTTCTATACCCACCTGTCCGGTAGTTTCCCACCTTTCATACCCCTGTTTATTTTTTACTTCTATTTTCCCTTGTTGCGGGTCTGCTATTCCTTGACTTTGGTACTTCTGGAATTTTATTTTGTTACCCGCATTGTTTAATTTTAAATCCGGTTTTGCTTTTAGTTGAGCCTTTCTTGGGCCTGTGCTACTCTGAATATTTACTTGCTTATTGGGGCCCTTCTTCTTGCCCTCAGCTCCGGGAATCTTGGTGGATACCCTTATCGTTGCGGGGATTTTTAAGTTATCCACTCTCTCCATTATATCAATTCCGGATTAGGTTGTACTCTATGTGGAGCTGATGAAGGAAAATTTATAGACGGTCTAATATAAATGTGAGATGTGCTTGCGAGTAAAGTAATCACTGCTAACCTTGTTTTGGACCAAGTGAGTGTCCTGTCTGAAGGCCTTCAAGAAAATAGTGCCTTGAGGTTGTAATTAAAACCTAGGGCATAACAACACATGTAATAGGGGGTGTGCTCATGGGAGGTTACAAAAAGAGACAGGGAGTTACTAAGGAGGGACTACAAAGCCTAATAACCAATTAAAAGCCACCATTTACAGAGGACAGGGACAGGAGCCAATTAAAAAGATGGGCGGGATGTAGGCGGAGCTTTATTCACATATCCTGAATACAGCATGCCTCGAAGAGACAGCGCAAGCGCTGCCTAGTCGAGACCTAAAAACAGCTATTGCCGTTACATAAACTAATCTCAGTTAAGTCTGGTATTTGCGGATGCAGCTCGTTTTGAAGGCTGCTGCATGAGGCAACTATGCAGGTAATTGTAAAATTGTACCGGAGCGCTTCAGTGAAAAAATAACTTTAGACAATTTTTTTAATGAGAACTCAACCTGCGACTAATATTTCTATTCTGGAAGTTATCTCACTGTAGCTGCTGTGTAATTGTGAGGGAAAATACAAATTAGAAACCCTTTAGAAACAGCCAGGGAAAACAGTGTGTGGCTTCTGCTTCCCACCTACGCTCTCACCCTATGTCCCAAAATTGAAGATAGAGCATTAACCTTTAATGTAATAAGGGAGAGAATGAGATAACAATCTGGTGCCTGAATGGCACTGTCAAAACTGAAAAACCGTTTTCAATCCTGGCCTCATGCTTCACCAAATTGTGTGATCCTAGGCAGTTATTTTATTTCGCCATGCCTCCTTTTTCTTCATTATCACAAAGGAGAACATTTTCAAACATGAGATCGACGTGTGCTGTAAAAACCTTTCTAGTCTTTAATAAACCTTAATATTACTCCCATGTATAATAACAACGTAAGCACATTTATGGTGCACATGACAACTGACTTTCCTCTTTGTCCATTCACTCTCTCTTCAGTACTGACATTATCATCAGAGGGGAGAAGGAGGCCATGAATATTTCTAACATGGGTAAGCTTAAAAATATAATGCATGGGGAAACTGTGCTAAAACACATTGCTTTGCCACCATTTCTTGAAAGTTTTCTTAGGGATGGTTAACCACAAACAGTCTTAAGGAGGGTAGGGTTACCTGTCACACCATGGAAGTAGGGTTTGCTTACTTTGCTTGCTCTCTTCAATTCAAGGCAGGCTTTTACGCCCCACCACTTTCAATGTTCACCAGCCACCACTGTACTTACCTCTATTTTCTGTGTGTTTTGGCCCAAGGCATCTGGTCCCATGAGAGGAAGATCCTAGAAGGAAACAAAAGGAACAGGTTCGGAAGAAATTGGGCGAATGCGGGATAAAGTGAAAAAATAAGACGACCAGACTAAACCTCATTACAAATCAAGACCTACATTTTCTCTACAAAGGGTTTTTTGTGCTTCCCTTATCGTTTTACCCTGATCCAGAAAGCTTAGGTATTTTCCAACCCTAAATTCCTTCCTAAGGTATTAGTACCTTTCCATCGCAACCAAACTATTGATCTGTCTCCTTCCCACAGCCTGATTAAGTGGCGGAATGGGCATTACACACTGCGTAGACTGGACCAAACCGTTCCGCTAATCAGACCAACGATTTGTCTCATTTGCTAATCGTCACAAAGGACAAGCTAGTTGCAAAGCTGGCATTACTAGGATTAATTACCACTACCAAAAGAGTATCCCTCCTTATCTCCTGACACTTATTATGATGACAAGAGGTGCCTGCCACAGCTAGGCACCACCCCAATAGGGGTGGGATAGGAAAAGATTCCTTTTTTTAAATGTAACTCTCACACACTCTATAAGTGTCATGCTTCATCATCGGGTTGACCCAGACTCCTAAAGGTCAGGGTGGGGTCGACCGTGTTCCAAGGAGCTCTTAGAAGACAACAGACTAGGGGGCGTAACTGAAAGATAAAAATCCCTCATCCACTCCAAGGTATCCCTTTATTTGCAGAGTGGATGGGAACGATAAAATCTAAACTATGAAAAGGGATTGCAGGATTTTATGGTCCTATGACCCTTGCTCAACCAACATGTTTCAGCACTACTATCTCAGGCCTAAAATGTCCGGGGCTTTCAGCAGGGTGGAATTATCTGTGTAACACTCCCCCAGTGATGTGGCTAATTGTGTGATTTATTTATTTTTTGTAGCATGCAATTTTCTCACAGCATGCCCTGGCAGTGTAATACTTGCCACTTCTGGTCCGACGTGTACTGTAAAATGTAACTTCAGGTCGTATATTGTTTAATGGCTGCGCATATAGTGCCTTGCCATTAATGTGAGCAACTGTATGGCTGTTCATAGTGTGACATGCAGAATTCTCATAGTGTGACATGCACAGTTCTCATGCACTTGTGTGCTGTCAAGTAACTACTGTGTAACATGACGGTGTCAATTTCATGCAACTCATAGTAGGCACACAACTGCAGAGGTCCCACAATTGATGCCATAATGGTGCATCCCATATCGCATATAAGAAAAATGTTGAACACTTCGATCTATAAAAAGAAAACCTTCATATGGGGTGATATCATTATCAAAATGACAACGAGTTTCCTTTTAGATGGGGTTGTCTTATACTTTTTGTCATACCAATGCATCAGGGTAGGTACAGTCATTAACCCGAGCGTCTTTTTTGCCCCACTCATGATAGCACCACATTTACCATCTCTAGTTATGAGAACAAGGAAGGAGTGTAGTATAGCGATTTCAGCGTTATTGAATGTGTTACACAGTAGATTAAGTGGAGCTGGAATGGATTACCGGAAGCTAAGCTGGTTCCATGGCATGCCATCATTGAGCCCTTTCTTATCAGTTTTCAATTTGTACACCCATATTTGTTCCTTTCCTAGCAGTCTGATAGATATTCCATTTTGGGGGAGTTAAGTCTTTCAATAATGGACCATCTTATGTCATTGTCAGTATGCGCTTTTCCAAGTAGTGTGCTGTCAGTTTTGTTGATGCTTTTCTGCACCTGACTGTACTCCTGTGTTCGCTTATTCGGATCCTACTCTTTCTCGTTGTCATCCCGATATAGCAAAAACCAAAAGGCAGGTAATGACGTATACCACTTTACTGCTATTGCAATTAGTATGGCACCTCTGTTTCCATGGTGTTGGGAGGCCCAGGTCTATCTGCTTCGTGTGTGTGTGGTAAGAGGGCATACTACACAGTTACCGCAAGGGAAGTGCCTTGATACTGGAGAGAGGTCCCAAAGGGTAGTCTGTCTTTCTGTCGGACGTTGCCATGTGTTGCTGTGTACTAATCTGTCCCTTATGCTCCTGTTTTGTTTGAACAAAAAGAGCGGTTTGCCAAATGTCAGACGATTGGACGTAAGGATGTGCCAATGTTTATTTATTATTCTTTTGAGTTCATTGGAAGATGAATTGTGTGTGCTAACACAGACAAGGGAATTAGCAACTTGTTTTGAGTTTGTTTCCAGAAGTGCTTCTTGAGGGATATTGGGTTCCCTTTTTTGAGATTTTATCTGGGTATTCTTTTTCTTTGAGTTTTTTGTGAGGCGGACTGAATCACAAGGTCTGAACAGTTTCGTCTGATTCTCAGGGACTGTCGTACAGGTAAATTCTCTCTGAGGGCCCGTGGATGGGTACTGTTAAAGGGAAGGAGACTGTTGCGGTCTGTTAGTTTGGTATATAAGGAGCTCACTAGTTTTCCTTCTCTTGCTGTGATGTTAATATCAAGGAAAGAAACATTGTTCCTATTTATAGGCATGGTAAAACACAGGAATGGATTCCTTTCGTTCAGTCATATTCTGAAGGGTTCTGTAGTGCTCTTGTCCCCATGCCAGATGACCAGAATATTGTCTATGTATCATCGCCATAGTCGTATGTGGTCTTGGAAAGGATTGTTGTTTCAGATGTTCTCCTCCTTGAACCAGCTTATGTAGAGACAAGCTATGCTTGGAGCAAAAGTACTACCTATCGAAGTACCATGGCGTTGTAAGTAGATTTGGCCTTAAAAAATTAGGACATTTCCTGTCAGGGCCAGCCTCGCTAATTCCTTTAGCCATCTAACCGGAGTGGCCCAAGGCCATTCTTCGTTTCGCAGTAGATTGGTAATCACACGCAGGCTCTCTTCCTGCGGAATGCTGGTATACAGTGCTTCTACATCGAGGCATACCAGGGTTTCCGTGGAGGGGTTGTATTCCATTTCTTTCAAAAGGTTCAACAGATGCTTGGTGTCTTTGATTTATGACTTGATGCCAGTGACAAGAGGTCAGAGGAGCTAGTCCGTATATTGCGACAGTGGTTTAAGTACTGATCCATTGTCTGATACGATTGGTCTTCCTGGAGGGAGCAATCGCCCTTTGTGAATTTTAGGGATCCTGTAGAATTGAGAAGTCCTTGGTTCCATAGTGATTAGGATCTCCTGTTCTTTCTAGGAGATCCACTTCTTTTCTACAGCTTCATCTACTAGTTTCTTTATGGTGTCTTGCAAGTCCGGTGTGGTCTATTTGTAATGGAACATAGTGTCTCTCATCTCGTAGGAGGTTCAGGTATGCCTCTCTATAAGCTGATCTTCCTTGTATGACGAAGGCGCCCCCCCCCCCCCCCCTGTCTGCCGGTTTGATTATTAAGTGATTCTTCTTGCTCAGGGTCTCCAGAGCGCCATTCTCCATCCTGGTCAGATTATGGAAGGTATTCCTCCTAGGGTTGAGTTCAGCCTCTTCAAATGCCCATACTTCAGGGGGAATTGATGAAGGAGGTGGATTAAATTTGGAATTTCCTTCTCATGTCTGTGTATCCGACGCCCGTGTCAATGGTGGGATTTTCTAAAAAAAAATGTCTTGACCCTTATTTGTTTTTAAAGAACTCAGCCAATTCACATCATTTTTTAAATGTGTCTATGTGTGTCATTGGGACAAAACCGAGTCCTTTGCTGAGTACTGATTTCTCTTCTGGCGATAGATTTTCTAGGGCGAGGTTCACCACAATATCTACAGGCTGCTCAGGTCCAGTTGCTTGTTCCGTACCTGGCTCCCGGTGTTCACGCCTTCTGTTTTCTCGTTGTCCCATCGGATCCTTCTTCCCAGAATAATTGGCAGATGCTTTCAAACCCAAAAGGGTACTTCACACTGCCCCTAGGGTGCACTTTAAACGTAAAAAAGGGGCCACTATTGCCTTTCTTGACAACATCCTCTTAGCTGAAATATGTAAGGCAGCTACATGGTCACCCCCCCACATTTTACTAAGCATTACGTTGTATGCACATTGGCCGGCCAATAAGCCATAGTTGGTCAGGCAGTGCTCGGAATATTATTTCACACATCTGCATCATCCACCATGACTAGGCGGATACTGCTATTCAGTCTATGCTAATTGTGTGTTTTCAGCAACATCTGAACACCTAAAATGAAGTCTGTGCTCATGTGCATCAAGACGAGTCACCACACTGCCTCTCGTGCCGCAAGAAGATTCTTTGAAGAAAAGCAATTTGCAAATGTCATAGGCCAACACTAGATGGCAGGAGTATGCTAAGCATGTGACTTTGCAGCACTGTACACTACGAACAGATGTTTACTGGGAAGTAGCATTTCACAAAACAGTGCTTAATTTGAGCCGGTGGTTTCCGGTGCTAAGCACCAGCACTTAATCATCTACGCTGGCGCTTGAGCACCAATTAAGGACATATTCGATTTTGGCAGGCACAGGCAGATTAGGCGATTCGCCCAGAATCACAGGGGGGCAGATTTACAAGCCCCTTGCGCCACTTTTGCGTCACTTTTCCCATGTTAAAAATGACGAAAAGTGGCGCAAGGGCCTTGTAAATCTGCCCCAGGATGTCGAGTCGACGCCGAGACTTGAACCTGGTTCCCCAGCTACAAGGTCAGCAGCTCTGGCCATTACGCCACATCCCCTCCCCACTTGTAGGGTCTGTTGGTTCTGTGTTAGGCAGCACTAACAGGAGACAGGAGGCTGGTCGAAGCTGCCTCCAAACAAGAGCCCTGGCACTTCTTTTTTTTTACAAATGAACCACTCCATATATATCCATTACTGCCACACTTTCAATTTCATTTGTATTACCTCTTCAGTTTTTTTCACTGAAGAATGATGACTTTTACTATTAAGTGCCAGTTCTGTGGCAATCTGATAAATTCTCTTCCTTTGGTCTTTTGTGCATGCCTGGGCCATACAATGGAGGAAAGTCCATTCTCTCAGAATTACATGGTCACTGAAGGATGGAGAGACAAACCAGCTCTGAGACGGAAGACAGCCGAAAAGATATTCTGGCAGCTACCTGAAAAGCATAAAGTGAGATGCTTTTCTATGGTTTTCTTTCATCATTGGATCTTTTATAGTCTGAAATGGTTGGGGCATTTTGAACCTAAAGTGTCCGTCCAGCGGACTACATCTCCCAGCCTACCACAGCCCACAGCCCTGAGGAAGAGGGGCTCCTGTTGCATGGGCGTCCGCAGAAATTTTTCCGGGGGGGGGGCAAAATGTTAACGTCATCACCATCCTCCGACATGATGTGTGCTAGGTGGGGCACAGAAACACTGGGGCGCAGGAGGAGCCATGGGGGACAAGAATCAGGCTGCATATGATCTCATACACCATAGGGTTGTTGTGCCACAGCCATCTCTTTCTTTACTAAAGTAAGATTTCTCTGGTGGTTAATGCAAAGATCTGTGTTTTGTCTACACCCAGTTAAGAATCATGAAGTTTAACATGCAAATTTAAAATTTGTATTTTATGTATCAAGGTAAGCGGGTTACTGCTTTTGACATCCTCTTGTTACTTGCTGTTCATAACTTGCAATAATTCTAATATATCACAGAGAGCTATGGATTGGCATCAAGGAGCTACATGCAAGTGTCAAGGCATGGGTTTAGAACCTTATTGTTATTTTCAAAATCTGTCTGTTAGCAAGATTGCTAAAAGAGGTCATTCAGAAGTAAGAAAGTCTAACGGGGTTTTAAATCATGACTTTGTGTTTCTCCCGACCAGGCACTCTTGACAATTTGTAATCCTCATTGTCTTATGTAACATACTGTAGATTGATTTGAACACTTATGATTTATTGTCTTTGTTTAACGTGTGCGTGTGATGTAACATACTTTGACACCCTACACTGGGATGAGAAATGCTATGAAACAATTAAATAAAAACATTTTTCAAAGTGCCATGTGGCACGCATACATGCCCTTAGGGCGTGTATGTGCGCCACATGTGCACACATGCTCATTTCAGGGGTGCAACAGGGTGTCCTCATTACACCCTTGCACCCTTGAAATTGCATTCGCAATTTGCGAGTACCTAATGGGTACTCGCAAATTGCGAATGCCTTCCCATTTATTTCTATGGGCCTCTAGGCCCATAGGAATGAATGGGAAGGTATTACTTAATTGCGATTCGCAATTTGCGAGTCGCAATTAAGGAATGCCAAGGAATCGCAAAAAATGTGCGAATTTTTTATTACATCCCATTTTGCGATTCTCAAATAGCGATTCTCTAAAAATCGCTATTTGAGAATCGCAATAATTGTATTTGATACATATGCCCCTACATCTGATGAGGATATGTCTGCCTTGGAAATACGCATAAAGTCTACACTTTCAGACCCTTTGGACAGGTGGAGTCTGTGATTGAGGAATTTTGTTCAGAGGTGGTTGTGTGCTTAAATGAGCTAAATTCCAAACTTGATTAACTTAAGGCACCCGCCCAACGATATTACAAATCACAGGTAAGTCAATCTATTATCCTGTTTAGACAGCTTCGATTTGAGAGGACATGCCCCCTAAGTCTGGCCTGGAAACCAAATATTTTTCAGCGAAGATGAGGTTGGCAAGTAATATTGATGAAACCCCAATTGAATGTGGAGGCCTTGGAGCTCCTTTAAATAGGAAATATGCCCATCCTCGGCTACCACCAGAGTGTATCCCGTACATAGTAGTATTAAAAGAGGTACCTATATTATCACCAACAGTGAAGAAGGACTACTGTGCTTTAAAAAATAAGACAATTATTTGGCTAAAATTATATACTGGTTGGTCCAATGATCTAACAACAGAAGTGCTTATGGTAAGACGAACTCCCTGGATTGAGGAAAATCTGGTGTTATCACACACAAGTAAAAAAAGTTTTAGACTTAGGGGCCGATTCCGATCTCGGTCGGAGGCGCACCCAATACCATTCGGTCGGGAAAAAAGCCATGCGAATGCCTGTTTCCCGACCGATCCGTACAGCAGACCGAACGAGTAAGTACGATGCGCACAACAGCACAGAATCCGGCCGAGTCGTACTCACCCAATCCAGGTCTTGTTCTCCGACCGAGGCGAATCCGGAAACGCAGAATCGAGTCGCACGGAAGGGAAAATGCAGCTCCGTCCGGCCGAACAAGTACGATGCGCTTTCCGTACGCGCCGAACCCGTCGCTACGCACGGCACGTCAAAGCATACGGGAGAGGCGCACATAAGCTCCGATTCGCGCCACAACACGATCCACGGCTACGAGGCGAACACGCCAGCGACGAGGACGACGCGAAGCGACGAGGACGACGCGAAGCAACGAGAAAGACGAACAACACGAACAAACCATGAATCCCTTCGTCCCGATCATACCAATATTCTACATTTACTACCGGAACAGGCACGGACGCGTACGGCGCAGAAGGTAAGTCAGACACCAACCACAAAACACATACAACACGTACACGACACATCACACACACACAGAGGGATGCAGAATTTACTTACACCAGCAACAGCAGCACCATAGGGGCGGGATGCCCATCACCAATGCCACATATGCACACAGGGGCCTGAATGCGCACCACCACCCCTACCCAGGGGGCCGGATGCCAACCACCACTACCACCCTTAGCCAGGGGGTGCCAGATGCCCACCACCACTACCACCCTTACCCAGGGGGGCTGGATGCCTACCACTACTACCACCCTTAGCCAGGGGGGTGCCAGATGCCTACCACTACTACCACCCTAAGCCAGGGGGGCTGGGTGCCAACCACCACTACCACCCTTAGCCAGGGGGGTGCCAGATGCCCACCACCACTACCACCCTTACCCAGGGGGTGCCAGATGCCTACCGCTACTACCACCCTTAGCCAGGGGGGGCTGGATGCCTACCACTACTACCACCCTTACCCAGGGGGGGCTGGATGCCTACCACTACTACCACCCTTACCCAGGGGGCTGGATGCCTACCACTACTACCACCCTTAGCCAGGGGGTGCCAGATGCCTACCACTACTACCACCCTAAGCCAGGGGGCTGGATGCCAACCACCACTACCACCCTTAGCCAGGGGGTGCCAGATGCCCACCACCACTACCACCCTTACCCAGGGGGTGCCAGATGCCTACCACTACTACCACCCTTAGCCAGGGGGCTGGATGCCTACCACTACTACCACCCTTACCCAGGGGGGCTGGATGCCTACCACTACTACCACCCTTACCCAGGGGGTGCCAGATGCCTACCACCACTACCACCCTTACCCAGGGGTGCCAGATGCCTACCACTACTACCAACCTTACCCAGGGGGCTAGATGCCTACCACTACTACCACCCTTAGCCAGGGGGTGCCAGATGCCTACCACCACTACCACCCTTACCCAGGGGGCTGGATGCCTACCACTACTACCACCCTTACCCAAGGGGGCTGGATGCCTACCACTACTACCACCCTTACCCAGGGGGTGCCAGATGCCTACCACTACTACCACCCTTACCCAGGGGTGCCAGATGCCTACCACTACTACCACCCTTACCCAGGGGGCTGGATGCCTACCACTACTACCACCCTTACCCAGGGGGCTGGATGCCTACCACTACTACCACCCTTACCCAGGGGGTGCCAGATGCCTACCACTACTACCACCCTTACCCAGGGGGTGCCAGATGCCTACCACCACTACCACCCTTACCCAGGGGGCTGGATGCCTACCACTACTACCACCCTTAGCCAGGGGGTGCCAGATGCCTACCACCACTACCACCCTCACCCAGGGGGCTGGATGCCTACCACTACTACCACCCTTACCCAGGGGGCTGGATGCCTATCACTACTACCACCTCTACCCATGGGGGCTGGATGCCTACCACCAACACCACCCCCACTCATAGGATGGACAATGCATGACACAACCAGCACACCACAACCTAGGGAATGCAAGAAAAAGACATCCCCCCAACAGCATGACAAGCGTGTGTAGACTGTGTCAAATGCCTACAACACTGAACATGACTTTGAACATACAATGTGACCCCCTATCACATGTGCCACACATATATGTGTGTGGCCCCCACAATGCAAGCAGGCCATGACCATTGTGGCAATGGGGTCCAAACCCCCATCATCACAGTGACCAAAAGGTAAGTGTGGGGTCCATAGCTGAAGCACATTTTGAACATTGTGGCAATGGGGTCTAACGCCCCATCACCACAGTGACCAAAATGTAAGTGTGGGGTCCATAGCTGAAGCACATTTTGAACATTGTGGCAATGGGGTCCAAACCCCCATCATCACAGTGACCAAAATGTAAGTGTGGGGTCCATAGCTGAAGCACATTTTGAACAGTGTGGCAATGGGGTCCAAACCCCATCATCACAGTGACCAAAATGTAAGTGTGGGGTCCATAGCTGAAGCACATTTTGAACATTGTGGCAATGGGGTCCAAACCCCCATCATCACAGTGACCAAAATGTAAGTGTTGACAAAGAAAGAGCTGCAACTGCCAAACTGCATGGATGATTCCTGGTCACAGAACATAAAACACATCAGTGGCAAAGTAGTGCATGTGTCCCATTGCAACATAAATTGGGGGAGCCAAATACTGCAGTGCAAATAAGACATACCTTTGGCCATGTGCAGACAAACAACACCTATGGGGGCTGACACTGTCAACATTCATCAATGACACAATAACAGAAGTGACCATCAGAATGCAGACCCACATATTTGCACCAATGGGCACACAAATGCAGATACCCTGTGGAGACTGTAGATGTGAGGTGAACAGATACCATACCATGGCAGCAATGGGACACACAAACCATGATCATTGTGCTGACCGATGACCTAGGAGTCCCAGGGACAGCAGGGGAAACCCACCAAACTAAATACAGCCAATGGCACACCCAAGATATGCCAATGCAGTGGTGCAGATGCACAAACACAAACAGGCAGACCCACACTGCACATCATACACAACAGGTGAGGGGGGGGGGTGCCAGTGTCCCCAGGCAACCACACAACACATGAGGAGACCTGAATACCAATCATACAGATGTGCATACAGTGCCACACAAAGGTAACTCATGGATCCAAATCCCCTATGTGGGCAAGCAGGCATTGTCAGATGAGAGGGAGCATAAATCACACATGTCACACAGGCACGTAGGAACAGCAACTGACACAGCAAGACACAGACACACCACAGCACTACCCCCAGGGCCCCCACAATGTGGTGACCCTGGGCTGCATTACAATCCCACTGTGATGACAAAGCTAAATGTTGTTCACACTGTGAACCACAGTCATGTGTCCTGAGCAACAAACTACCATCACACCTACACAAGCACAAATCAATCAGCATGGCCAGTAAGCCAAGGCCAACATGGAGGCAGGGGCCTAGCCGGGCAACAACTCTCATCTGCACACACTCAACACCACACCCCTCGACCTCCAACAATGTGCAGCAGTGAAGCACACATGCACTGGTGACATTGCACATGCACCCATGACTATTCCAGGGTGGTGGGTGGGAACCAAGATGCAGAAACACATCACATATGGCCACTCAACAAGACTCCTGAATGTCTGACACACTGCACACTACGCTGTACATGGACATGACGGCAATACCACACCAACCAATGGGATCCCAGCCACAGTCACACACCAATGAAGAAGCCAAGGTCACCCACAAAGAACACACATAGACAACAACCAACATTGCAGCCCGGACCCTGAGGAGTGCCAGCAGTCACACACACACAACGTGTCACAATCACTGAAAGATAACACAAACTGGAAATCACATGACAGGGGCAAACAACAAGTGCCAAGGGGAAACCTGACTGTGACCCATCTGCGTCTGCACACAAACTCAGCCCTGACAGCAAACACACCTATGGGTGACACCCTGATGACCAGTAATGTGCCATGCACCCACATCACAGAGAACCCAGGGAGAAGACTTTGGGGGAACATAGGTCAACTCAGCAAGCATCACAAACAGGTACAACACTAGGGATCACAGCATGCACAGCTAAACGGAAGTGAACACACAGACATGCACATACAACACACACCTTGGGCGCAGGCAATGTCACAGGAGTACACACTGCCATGAGGGGACTCCACTCCTGTGTGAGGAAAGCTGTGCCATATGTTGCCTCAGTAGGGCCCCATCATGTCAGCTGAGCACTTGGTCACACAATCAACAATTAGCACCAAATGAGGGCTCCCGTCACATCAGCCTGGTCATGGAAGTGCCAACGAAATCATCAGCACAGATCCAACACACTTGTATAGCAATGTTGCACTGACAACACAGATGAGTCCTTCCCCATTGATGCCCAAACCTGCATGTCCAGTGGAGATGGCCACACGGTCAGGGAAGTAGACGAATTGAACAATGGCAGGCACAACAGATGTGCAGGGGTGGAAGCCACAGATGTGAAATAGCTAATGTAAGTAGGAAATCCCATTGCCAAATACTGAACACATGACACCCTCAGATGCTGCTATGGATGACATGGATACACCACAGGATAGGACACATTCCCCCTGGACCACATGGGTTCCTGCACAGTAACACTTCATTATCATGAGACCAAATATCACCATCATTGCAGCAAGGGCATGGTTAGCATCATCAACAACATGTACATCAGAAGCATAAGCACTAGAGAACAGAAAGTTGCTTTATTCAGCATATGTGTGTAATGAAAACTGAAAGTCCAGAAAAAACACAAAGGCCAATGGCCAGTCCATTGTCAAAGTCCAAACAGGGTGACAGTGGCAGATGTCACCCTACGCATGCCTGCACAAAACCAGGGACAATACACTAGGAGGGGCAACCGGGGGCAGGACAGGCACCGCAGGGACAGGATCAGGGCTCACCAGGAGGAAGCAGGGAAGGGGTGGTGGGTGCTGGAGAGCCACTGACAACTGCAGTGGAGGTGTCTGACATGGTGTGTGCCGGCACAACTGGGGGCATGACTCAGATGTTGTGGGTGCCGGCACGACTGCAGTGGACCCTGCAGATGGAGTGGACAGGTCCGCCACTGCAGTGCCTAAGTCAGACAGGGTGGTAGTGGACTCCACTGCAGTGCCTACCACCAGGGGAGGAGAATGGGGAACAGGCAAGGTGGGCTGGACAGAGGGGGAGGACACCCTCACCACATCAGTGGCACAGACAAGCGCAGCGGGGGGTGTGGTGCCGGGAGAGCAAGTGGCAGGGGGAGAAGGCCGGATCCTCTTGGGGATGGTATATCTGTGGGGGGGGAAACCTGGGGCAGGGTGTGGTGGGGGCACCTGTGGAGTGGGGGCCTGAGGGATGGAGGAAGGAGACCTGGTGCCTGAGCTGCAGGGCGGCGGCGGGGTCTTGCTCTTACGACTCCGGGGGACTTGCGGGTGGGGGCCTCAGTCTGTCTGCACCTGGGGGAGGGTGTCCGGGGGCGAGGGGCACTCTGCTCCGTGTGGGTGGGCTTCCTCTTCCCCTGAATGCTGTATCAGCTGGATCGGAGGGGAAGAGGCAGAGGTCACTGAGGAAGAGCCGCTGGGTCTTTGGGGTTGCAGGTGAGGCAAGGGAGGGTGCTTTGGAGGGAGAGGCAACTGAGGACTGCGCAGTGCTCGTGGATGCGTGTGTGTGTTCCAGGGCCCCATCCCCTGTGAGTCTGGTTTCAGTCCCCTGACTGTGCGTGCGTGTGCGTTTTGTTTGTGGCGTGTGTGTCTGTGTGCTGGATGTGTGTGTGCTGGTGTGTGCCTGTGCCGGTGTGTGTGTGTGCTTGGGACGGGTAAGGTGCTGGGGAGTGTGGATGGAGCAGAGGCAGGAGGGGTGAGGGACTGTCTGAGGAGGGACACTGCTGCTGTCAGGGAGGAGTCCATGGACCTATTGCCCCTCTGTAGGTCAGACATGCCCGATGAGATGCCCTCCATGAATGACACCAGCTGAGTCAACAGAGCGGTGTGCGCATGGAGGACACTCAGCATGGCTGTCTGCCCTACATGGAGCTGGCGAAGGAGGTACACAGACTCCTCACTCAGGGCAGCAGGGGACACAGGGGCAGGGGGTGCGGTGCCTGGCCCAAAGGAGACACGCTCCCGAACATGGGAGCCTCCACGGACCTGGGGAATGGGAGCCGATGGGAGGGCGGTGGTGGTGCTGGTGGTGGCGGGGACAGCAACACTAGCTGGGGTGTGGTGGCTGCTGACACCCGCCTCCATAAGGGAGTCATCCTCCGAGTTGCTCTGGTCCTCAGCTGAGGTGGATGGTGCTGAGGACTAATCGGTGTGGCTCCCCTCGCCCTCCGTGCCACTGGGTCCCTCCGACCACTCCTCGGCTGCTGACCCAGTCTGGCTCTCCGGCTCCTCCTGGTCCGTGGAGCTGTCCCCTTCCGTGGCCGTGGATGTATCTGCAAACAATGGGGAAACAGACAGACATCAGTCACCTGCACCAAACGCACACACCACTGTGAGCACAGCACATTACAGAGCAAGCCCTGGCATCATTAGTTGTACATTGCTAAAAGTGCCCTAACTGAACAGGAGAAGCCAATTGTCAGTCTGATGCCAACCATGGCACTCACATCCCACATGGCCTTGCACCCATCTGTCTGGTGTCTGTTGGATAGCAACACCCCAGTGTGGACACATGCACCAACTACACAGTAGTTGGACAGTGCAGAGGACATGGTGTAGCATGTGGACATGCACACATCACAACTCTTGCCACTGAGTCAGTACAGGTTTCCGGATGAAAGGGACGCCCAGAGTCAAATAGGAAATGCATGTGATGCATACCAGCGACAGACACCATGATGCACCCATGTCCTGATAGCCATCGCCACAATGGTGTGCATGTAGCACATGTCACTCCCCTGCAGGATCACCAATAAGTAGACACATGCCATGGCGGAGGCATGACTGCTAAGTCATACATCACTGTCTCAGTGATGTATGACTTGGCAGCCAGACAACAACACTCTGCACTGTGTCACAATAGTAGGTCATGGGGAATGCAAGTCCTGGAGCTGCACAAGTGCACATGTACATCCCCCACACAACACATCATCTTAACCCTCATCTGTCCAGGTCATACCGATTGGACATATGGGAGACCTGTGACACTACCCTCTGAACCTGAGCCCCTCACAATCTGCTGTGAATGGGGAACAGCTGCCTGAACTTCACATTCGCATACCCCAGTCTGCACGGGCAGCTGATCAAACACCTATGTGACACACAAGTATCGTCTCCTATGGTCACATCTCCAGTGGCATGCTGAGCCCCTACCGAGAAACACCCCAGCAGTCCTGGCAACAAATCCACAGCACACTGACACAGAGGCAGACACCTGAGGGGTCAAATCACTGCGCACAATGTGTCAGCTGATACACGGGAGTGGGAGTACAGAGTGCATTGCATGGCCTGGAGTAGGCATGACTGTCCTGCCCCACATGAATGAGGGATGAGCCCTGGACAGTGGATAGCTGGCTATGTATGTGTGACACACGTAATCTGCACACTCCTGGGGCCCAAACATTGTTCCCACCCGCTGCATGGGTGTGTGCCACATACCCCAGGCACATGTGGTGGCTCAGCTCAGCAAGTGGACCGCATATCAAAGCAACACGCAGATTACATGTCCGAACACAGGCGTTGTGTGAACAATGGACCCACCCATGATGCCCACAACAGAGTTAGGGAAACAGATGCTGTCCCCCACCTTTAGTGAAGCAAACTGCAAGGACACAGTCCCAAGTGACACAATTCCCTGAATGTAAGGGCCACACCTGGGTATCAGATGAGGAGTGGGCAGTGCACAATAGAGGGTCATGGCTCCTGGACAACATGACTGCTGTACTGTGGCAGTTTAACCAGGCCAGAGGAGGGCACATAGCATGTAATACAGAGTTCACAGTGCAGTCTTTGACTCACCCCCTCCTTGCTGCTGTCTGGCCTTCAGCTGCCCATCCAGGTCTGGAAACACCACCGCCAGGATCTGGAGCATGTGGGGGTCAGGGTCCGTGTTCCGCCCCTCCTGCGAGGAGGCGACAGCTTCAGCTGGACCCGTGCAATCCTCCGGGTCCAGCCCCGAAGGTCCTGCCACCTCTTCTGGCAGTTGCGGATCCGGCGCTTGTAGACCCCCACGGACCGGACAGCCCGGACGATGTCCTTCCAGATCTCCTGCTTCCGATGGGCATTAACCTGTCAGGATGACAAAGTGAAAATGCCATTACTACACATGCAACATATCCGTGCATGACACAGTTGTATATACATGTCTCAATCACAGGGGCACATGATGTACACAGGCAGTGCAACGCTGCCCATGGACAGTTTGCCAGACGTCACTACATGGTATCATTGCATGGGAAGTAAAACCTTGTTCAAATGCACTGTCACTGCACCATACCTGTCCAGTGCATGTCACTACACACTATGGGGGTGACAACTACTCAGTGAGCCTGCTAGCCAGTGGCGTGCAGACTTTCAGCCTTGCTAGTCAGACAAAATGCACATTCAGAAAGGCAGTGCACAGAACACTCACCTGCTCCCCTGGTGTCCCATACAGCTTGCTGTACTGTGGAAGTAGGCTGTCCAGCAGGGCCTGGTTCTCCTCAAGGCTGAAGGCTGGGGCTCTCTCCACAGTACGTGCCATTGCAGGGTCCAGAGGGGCAGAGACAGCAGCAGTGCAGTGGCAGATGTCGTCCTGGAGCATGTAGTGCAGGCAAGTGAGCTCTCAGGGGAACAGCCAGCAATATATATGTGCTGGAGAGGCAGATACTGTCCCTTGTGTCCAAAGTGATAGGTCCAAGTCGTTTGCATCTTCTGAATCTGGCCAATCCATGGAATAGCAGCACCAATACACGCCCACAGCATCTTTCAAATCTTCAACTTCATGACATACATGATTTTGCCACATTGTTGTGGGTGACCAACTGAATTTCCAGCAACCGACTCGTTCGAATTTCAAAAACGCGTCCGTTGCCAGGCTAGGCCATTGTCAATGGGTGCGCACCGATCGGTCCATTGCGGTACAACGCGTACAGGGGTACAACGCGTACCCGCACACATTGAATGCAATGGGCCGGCCGGGGGCACCGATCGGTCCATTGCGGTATCAACGCGTACAGGGGTACAACGCGTACCCGCACACATTGAATGCAATGGGCCGGCCGGGGCACCGATCGGTCCATTGCTGATCAACGCGTACAGGGGTACAACGCGTACCCGCACACATTGAATGCAATGGGCCGGCCGGGGGCACCGATCGGTCCATTGCGTGTACAACGCTGCACTCGCGACACATTGAATGCAATGGGCCGGCCGGGGCACCGATGGGTCCATTGCTGATCAACGCGTACATGGGTACAACGCGTACCCGCACACATTGAATGCAATGGGCCGGCCGGGGGCACCGATCGGTCCATTGCTGATCAACGCGTACAGGGGTACAACGCGTACCCGCACACATTGAATGCAATGGGCCGGCCGGGGCACCGATCGGTCCATTACGGTACAACGCGTACAGGGGTACAACGCGTACCCGCACACATTGAATGCAATGGGCCGGCCGGGGCACCGATCGGTCCATTGCTGATCAACGCGTACAGGGGTACAACGCGTACCGCGACACATTGAATGCAATGGGCCGGCCGGGGCACCGATCGGTCCATTGCTGATCAACGAGTACAGGGGTACAACGCGTGCCCGCACACATTGAATGCAATGGGCCGGCCGGCTGCACCGATCGGTCCATTGCTGTTCAACGCATCCCTGTACAAGTGACTGGCATATGTCACCATGCCTGTCTCAGATGGACATATGCCAGCCACAGATCGCTCCCAGGGAGTGAGGGGCACACCTACAACACGACAGCCTGTCCAAACTGTATGATAAGGCATGTTAGGCTGCATTTGCTATTGTGTGTATGTTGGTGTACATGTTGTCCTGTGGGTGTCACCTGGGGGCAGCCACCCCCAGGCTGTGCACGTGTTCATGGGGACAGGATCCTGGGTGTTACGTGTACATGACCACTATGATGTGCAACTGTTCATATCTGTGCATGTGCCATGGTCACATTTCACGGTGGTGTATGTGTATGTCATGTCACATACCCCGTGAGTCCCATGTGGGACAGTATGTTTGAGCCAGGGTGTCCCAGTGGCACAATAGTGATGGTCCTCCACAGTCTGTGTGGATGTAGTGTTTACAATGTCTCTGATTTCATGTGCACAATGGGAGACAGTCTCCACATCCACGTTGTGTGTGCATGGACTTTGATGTTGTGCGTGTGTGTGTCACAGACGTCCATGTCTGTCCTGCAGTGGCAAGTGGGACCACTACCTGTGGGGGTCATAGTTGTTTTGCTGTGGTGTATACATGATACTCCATGTAATGCCAGTGTCCATGTGGCAATACAGGGTCCCTGGGAATGTACCTGTCGTTGAGCTGTGATGCCTGGGGCACATCTGTCCTCACATGTCACTGTGGGGGTGATTGTGACACGGCAGCAGGAGATGGGAACTGTGACACGGCCTCATGATATCCAATGGGCCAACCTGGGACTTATTGATGCCACTTGTTGAACCGTGATGACAGATGTTGGCCATGTATGTACCATACATGTCCTTACGGAACTGCACACTTCATGTAGTTGTGCCTCATAATGATGTATGTTGGGATATTGAGTGTATTCAATGCCGCATATGTGGGCTGACTGACAATCTTGCTTTCTTCTCCTCTGCACTGCAGGGCTCCTGCTGTCCATCGACCATTCCCAGACCTGGCAACGATGGTGGAACGGGACAGCATCCGACGGTACCGCTTCACCAGGCAGCTGATTGAGGATTTGGCAGTGCAGTTGGCCCCACATTTGCAGCCTGGCCGGCCGTATCCTACAGCGCTGACCCCCAGGTGAAGGTGATGGTGAAGGTGATGGCAGCCCTACACTTCTTTGCCACCGGTACCTTCCAACATACTGTGGCGACTGCTGGTGGGATGTCACAGACCATGTTGAGCCGTGTGCTCCGCGATGTTTTGGCGATACAAAAGGGGATGATGGACGGAACGTTTGAGCCAATCAAACACTCACCCCCAGTCAACTGATCTGGGTTTAATCCATCATCATTCTTTAGCTCACTCCACCACCCCAGTTCAGACATGGCCATATGCAAATCAGTCTGACCCTGTGCCTCATGGGAACAGTCCAGCCCGAACTGCCAAGCCATGTCTTCCCTGGACCGGAAACAAGCCTCCTAGGACCGGTTTCTGGCATTCCAGCCGTCATCAGCCAGGCTTGCTTGAATCCAGTGGCAAAGTGAGCAAGGGACCCACGTCTGGGCATACCCCCGCCAACTTAGGGTGACCAAAGCGATACAAAAGGGGATGATGGACGGAACGTTTGAGCCAATCAAACACTCACCCCCAGTCAACTGATCTGGGTTTAATCCATCATCATTCTTTAGCTCACTCCACCACCCCAGTTCAGACATGGCCATATGCAAATCAGTCTGACCCTGTGCCTCATGGGAACAGTCCAGCCCGAACTGCCAAGCCATGTCTTCCCTGGACCGGAAACAAGCATCCTAGGACCGGTTTCTGGCATTCCAGCCGTCATCAGCCAGGCTTGCTTGAATCCAGTGGCAAAGTGAGCAAGGGACCCACGTCTGGGCATACCCCCGCCAACTTAGGGCGACCAAAGCGATACAAAAGGGGATGATGGACGGAACGTTTGAGCCAATCAAACACTCACCCCCAGTCAACTGATCTGGGTTTAATCCATCATCATTCTTTAGCTCACTCCACCACCCCAGTTCAGACATGGCCATATGCAAATCAGTCTGACCCTGTGCCTCATGGGAACAGTCCAGCCCGAACTGCCAAGCCATGTCTTCCTGGACCGGAAACAAGCATCCTAGGACCGGTTTCTGGCATTCCAGCCGTCATCAGCCAGGCTTGCTTGAATCCAGTGGCAAAGTGAGCAAGGGACCCACGTCTGGGCATACCCCCGCCAACTTAGGGCGACCAAAGCGATACAAAAGGGGATGATGGACGGAACGTTTGAGCCAATCAAACACTCACCCCCAGTCAACTGATCTGGGTTTAATCCATCATCATTCTTTAGCTCACTCCACCACTCCCAGTTCAGACATGGCCATATGCAAATCAGTCTGACCCTGTGCCTCATGGGAACAGTCCAGCCCGAACTGCCAAGCCATGTCTTCCCTGGACCGGAAACAAGCATCCTAGGACCGGTTTCTGGCATTCCAGCTGTCATCAGCCAGGCTTGCCTGAATCCAGTGGCAAAGTGAGCAAGGGACCCACGTCTGGGCATACCCCCGCCAACTTAGGGTGAACCGGTACATCTATTTCCCTAGACTGCAACGACTCACTGACGTGAAGAGTGACTTCTATGCCCTGGGGAGGATGCCGCATGTCATTGGCTCCATTGATGGGACACATGTGGCTTTGGTACCACCACAGGCCCAGGAGCAGGCCTACAGGAACCGCAAGCACTACCACTCGGTCAATGCACTGGTGGTGTGTCTTGCAGATATGACCATCACACACGTGTGTGCCCGTTTCCCTGGTTCAGCACACGATGCCTTTGTGATGAGGAGTAGTCGCATCCCCAGGATGATGGCACAGATGCAGAACCAGCGTGCCTGGCTTGTCGGTGTGTACTGACTTTGTGCCATTGTGTGTGATCTGATCTGTAGTATTCCGCCCACTTTTCCAGGTCAGCTAATGTGCACTTGTCTGTCCGTAGGTGACTCGGGATACCCCAACATGCCGTGGTTGCTGACACCCCTCAGGAACCCTGTGACACCAGCCCAGATGCGCTACAATGAGGCACATGGTCGGACCAGGAGAGTGATTGAGCGGACATTTGGTCTCCTGAAGAGCCGCTTCCGCTGCCTGGACAAGACCGGAGGGTCCCTCCCATATGCCCCTGCGAAAGTGTGCAAGATTATCATCGTCTGCTGCATGCTCCACAACCTGGCAGTGCGGAAGGAGTTGCCTCTCATCCAGGATGACAATGACCAACATCCGCCACCTGTGGAGGATCCTGGCCTGGACCACGATGCCAGTGATGATGATGATGATGAGGGTGATGTCCGCACACAGCTCATCACCAACTTCTTTAGCTGAATGTGAGTATCCTGAGGTGTCATGTCAATGATGTGAGTTGGCATGATATGTGTAGGTGGTGCTCTGGTGCTGTTGGAGTGTGTCCATGGGCTACTTGACTGGATGTGTGTAGCGATGTGTGCTTACAGGTGGTCTGTACTCCCCAACAGTGTTGACATGCTAACTTGATTCTGGGTGGGTATCTTGTAACATGTATTGTGCATGAGTTTTGCTGTTCTGTCCTGTTCTCCATTGCTTTTGACTGTGTGTCATTTCTGTCCTTCACAGGGTACTTTCAGATTCGTTTGGTCAACTGTGTCCACCGACGACGTGATTGTACTTCCAGGGTGGTAGCTGTTGTGTCCCTACAGGTGATGTGCGCCACACCCATGGACTTCCTTCCTTCTACAGTTGTTGACTGTGTGCCCGCTGCCAGGTGGGATTACCTTGCATCTGTAGTGGTTACGACATGTTGCAACTGTGTAATAAACCTGTGCTTCACTTTGTGATGTGCGTTGTCTGTGGTCACACATTTGACTGCCATTTGCTTACTGCACCTGTGGGCTACTTGACTACAACTGGGAATAGGTGTGGTGTCTGTGCATTGCACCGTCTTCCCTGGCAACATCAGTGTAGGCAATGAGTCAGATGGCCTAGGTGTGTATGTGCTGTGTAGCCCTGGTGGTGTGTCTCCCTCATATGTGTCACGTTGCCTTTACTCACATGCCTGTGTTGTACTTGCTGTTGCAGTTCGCATACACAGTGTAATTTTGCAGTTCATCATCCCCATAACAGCACCCACGTTGGAATCACAACAGAGGCAAGTATGGTGTATTAGTGTGTTTATTGTGATACATTTGTGTGAATAGTGCATAGGATGGGTAGTGCTGTACATATATCTTGCAATCAGAAGTTCCTAGGTGAATTGAAAGTCCTGGTAGACAAAATCCCCAGTATCGGGGCCACAGTTGTCTGAGACATTGGTCCAACTTGTACTCCCCATGTAATGTGTGGGAGTTGTGTTGCCGTCAACAGGGTGAACAGTCTGTGCACAAAGGTGAACATCCAGAACAGGTTCAGGCTTCCTGGGAGTTGCGCTTGGCCATCGGCCTCTCACTTGCCCCTCCTCGGACGACCCCTCTTCTTTGGGGGGCCCCTCAAGTACAGGCTGCTGCGGTGCAGGGGACTCTCCGCCAGAGTCATCCTCCCTCCCTGTGGCAGTTGCAGTTTGTTCAGCACCAGATGTTGTTGGCACACAGGGAGGTGTGGACTGGTTGCTGTTCATCTGGCGGAGGCATTGTAAAATGTCCCTGTGCACCGCCGTCATCTCTTGCAGTGCGTCCCACTTGGACTCCACGCGGGACATGTGTGAGTCCAAGCGGGCATGATGGGCAGCCTGCTGCTGTTTCATGTCTCTGAGGAGCCCCACTACCTGGCTGAGATCTCCGGTGCTGGACTGGTACGCATCGGCTATGCGTACCAGTTGTGGGTCATCATGCACACCAGCAACCTCTGCAAGCAGCGACCTCTGTCTCCCACTCCTCCCACCACCCCTGCCGACATGTGCAGTAGTGCGTGCAGTGGCACGCACAGATGACCCTGGTCCACCTTGGGGGTTGGTGGTGGTGGTGGTGGTGTCCATGGCCCCACGTTGGTCCAGGGTCCCTGTGCTGGTGTTGCTCCTTGTTCTGTCCATGTCGGCAGGGATGGTATTTGTGGTGACAGTCGTTGGAGGGGTGGGTGCAGGGGGTGCAGCTGGTGGTCCTGCTGGTGCTGCAGCTGGTGGTCCTGCTGGTGCTGCATGTAGACTTGCACCGGATGTGCCAGGTTGGTCTTCTTCGTCCGAGGAGGGCAGAGGCTGTACGACACCAGTGAGCTCCGCATCCTCTTGAGCCTGGGACTGGGACTCCTCAGCGTCTGTTGCTGTGTCCCCATCATCACCTGTTTTTGGGAGACACACACAATGTATGTTATGTTTCTGCATGCATCAATGGTTGACACACCTGACAGTTGTGACTGTGCCTCTGGGTGCGGGCCTGTACATTGCATTGTCCTAAGTCGTCACAGTCAGGGGTTGATATTGGTGTGGCACATTGTCCTGCATTATTTGGCTCATTTCTATGTATTTGTTGGGGTGTGAACATGGTCTGCATTGGTTGTATTTGGTTGACAGCCGGCCCTCCTTCCCACCCAGCCAGTCAGTTATCCCACCATGGACTGTGCTTGCGTTGCAGGGAGTGGATGTTGTCTCTCAGGATGTCAGTCAGTGGTGTTGTGCTGTTTGTTGGTGCACAGTTCCCAGCAGGGCCTTGTGCTCCCCACAGCAGTAGCCAGTGTCAGCCATCTTGTGAGTCCTTCTCCACTCCCTGTGATGTGAGCATGGTTCAGGGTGGTGTTGATGGGCCAGTTGTGAGGCTGAGCAATATCTGTGCCTACTACTCCCATCATGCTATTACCTCCACCCCCCTTCCCAGCATGCCCATGCTTCCTTCCTTTTGACTCTGCTTCCCTGTGGGGTGGGCTGGCTGTGCTGACAGGATGACTGGGAGTGTTGTCCTGGCAGTTGTTTGGCTAAAAGTTCCAAGAGTGTCCCTGTGCTTCAGACAACATAACCCAGGCTGGTGGTTCTTTGTGGGATCTTGAGTTAGGATGTGAGGCATTGCATTCTCCCAGGTGGGTTCTGTGGAGTTTGTGTTGAGGGGGGGTGTGAGGGGAGGTGCTTGTGACTATGGTCAGTGCTGCAAGTCCTCCTTCCCACCCAGCCAGATATCCCACCATGGAACGTGCTTCCATTGCAGGGAGTGGAAGTTGTCTCTCAGGATGTCAGTCAGTGGTGTCCTGCTGTTTGTTGGTGCACAGTTCCCAGCAGGGCCTTGTGCTCCCCACAGCAGTAGCCAGTGTCAGCCATCTTGTGAGTCCTTCTCCACTCCCTGTGATGTGAGCATGGTTCAGGGTGGTGTTGATGGGACAGTTGTGGGGGTGAGCTATGTCTGTGACTATGACTCCCATCATGGTATTGCCTCCACCCCACTTCCCAGCATTCCCATACTTACTTGCTTTTGTGGGGAGTTCAGTGTGTGTGGGTGTGAGAGCAATGGCAAGATGGCTGACAGTGGTGTCCTGCTGTTGGTTGGTGTGCAGTTCCCAGCATGCCCTTGTGATCCCCACGACACAGCAACAGTGTCAGACATCTTTGATGGGCCTTTCCACTCTCTGTGGGATGTGCATGCATGAGTGTGAGCTTGCTGGGCCATGTGGTGGGGGATGTAGAGCTGTGACTACGACTCCCATCATGCTATTGCCTCCACCCCCTTCCCAGCATGCCCATCCTTCCTTCCTTTTGACTCTGCTTCCCTGTGGGGTGGGCTGCCTGTGCTGACAGGATGGCTGGGAGTGTTGTCCTGGCAGTTGTTTGGCTGAAAGTCCCAAGAGTGTCCCTGTGCTTCACACGACATAACCCAGGGTGGAGGTTCTTTGTGGGATCTTGAGTTAGGATGTGTGGCATTGCATTCTCCCAGGTGGGTTATGTGGAGTATGTGTTGAGGGTGTGTGTGAGGGGAGGTGCTTGTGACTATGGTCAGTGCGGCGAGTCCTCCTTCCCACCCAGCCAGATATCCCACCATGGAACGTGCTGCCATTGCAGGGAGTGGAAGTTGTCTCTCAGGATGTCAGTCAGTGGTGTCCTGCTGTTGGTTGTTGCACAGTTGCCAGCAGGGCCTTGTGCTCCCACAGCAGTAGCCATTGTCAGCCATCTTGTGAGTCCTTTTCCACTCCCTGTGATGTGCGCATGGTTCATGGTGGTGTTGATGGGACAGTTGTGGGGGGGCAATATGTGTGACTACGACTCCCATGATGCTATTGGTTACACTGACTTGCCCAGCATACACAGAATTCCTTTCTTTCAGTGGTCTTCACTGTGTGTTGGTGTTGTAGTGGTGGCTACATGTCTGGATGTGTTTGTTAGTTCTATTTGTGCCACTGCCTAGCTGTAGTTGTAGTTGTGTTTGTACATGTGATGACACGGTTAAATGTAACTTTGAGATGGCATGTGTTGTGTTTATCTGACTGACATACACATTTTGGGATGATTCTGTTCTGGTTGCTGTGTAATTGCTATGAGTGCATGGTTTGACTCTCCCCTTGACAGTGATGTGTGTGTGTATTGTGGCAGAATATTGTGTACATTTGTTGTGTACTCACCAGGCTCTGGGATGTTCTCTAGTCCATATACGCTCACTGGCGGTAGGATGGCCCGCACCTTCTCCTCCCAGGGCCTGAGGTATACTGGCTTGGCAGGAGGGCCACTGCCGGTGTATTGGCTCAGGAGGTAGTCTTTCTTGAGCAGGTCCCGTACCCTCCTGCGCACGTCATACCACCTGTTCTGGATGTCGGTCTTTGTGCGCAGACATGGTGATTGTGCGTTCACCCTGTTGATGATCCTCTCCCACATCTTGGTTTTCTGGGAGATGGGGGTCTGTTGGACCAGTGTGCCAAACAGCTGTGGCTCTACCCTGAGGATCTCGTCTACCATGACTTCCAATTCACAATCTAGGAACTTGTGATTCTTCTTGGGGGGCATGGTGATGGGTGGTGATGGTGAGTGATGTGTGTGTTGGTGTGCAGGTGAGGGTGTGTGAGTGTGTGTTTTGCTGGGTGTATGTGAGGTAGGTATTTGTTGGTGTGCTGATGGTGTGTGGCTTGTGTGAGGGATGAGCTGTGGGTGTGTGGTTGCTGTCTGTTGGGTGCTGGCAGTAGAATGGCATTTGCAAAGGATCATGGTTGGGATTTGTGTCCTTTATATGGGTGGAGTTGTGGGTGTGTCTTTGTTCTCTGTCCCCACCCCCCAGTATTTATTGGCTTTGTAATTGCTTGTTTGGCCTTTTTTGTGTAATCTTTCCTTTGTACTGTCTGTGCATGTTGGAAACGTTCTTGTGACCGAGTCGGACCCTGCATTTGTCTCGTACGGTCTTCTCCGTTTCGTTCACGCTGTGTTTGTGCAGTTTTCTATGCTGCGTACGCGTCGGTCGCGGTGTTTTGTGTTACTTTGGCTCGGTTTTGTATGCGTGTCGGTCGTACGGCTTGTCCTCCGTACGACTCGGTCGTGGTTTTCTCGCCTTGCATCGTACTTTGCGGTTTGGAGTTTGCGTGTTCGTTTCGGTCGGATTTGTTCCGGGTGCGTGCCGGTCGGTTCGATTCGCGTGTTTTTCCGGCCGGATTGCTGTTTTCCGTGCGGCTCGGTCGTTCGGCCTGGGTTCGGTACGTGTCGGTCGGATTTTGCACGCCTTGCATCGTACTTGGCGTGTCGGGCGCCACAGGTACGTGTCGGTCGGAATAAATTCCGGCTCCGAGTCGGTCGGTGCTTTTTCCGGCCCGAATCGGAATCGACCCCTTAATTGGGAAAGAGTAGATAAAGAGACATTTTTACATAGGCTCATTAAGGATAACAATCATGCATTTACAACACTGACTTCCATTGATGAAACCCCAGAGACCATCCTAGAGGCCTTTAATACCCTATGTATTTCTATATCTAAGGGCTGTCCTTAAGCAAATCCACCAAAAATAATTCACCACAAGGTCGGTTTGATGTCTGCACAGGTGCACGCACGCACACATGAGATTAACGTTTGCTCTATCAAATCAACCGTGTTTAAAAGTAGACATAATGTGTGCTAGAAGGTCGTACAAATAAACTCTTGAAACCAGGAAATCTGAGCTTAGCAAAAAGCTTGGGAGGAGTTGGAGAAGGCAGTGAAATTTAGGGACAGCGCTGCCTTTTGGAAGGTGGTAAATCAACCTTTTCTGTCAGGATATCAAAGGCCTATGATGGAATCTCTCATACCAGTACAGGCTTGGGTGGATTATTTTTCTAACGTTTTCAATCCGGGTAATAAGGGTACTACCATAGCAGGGACGTGGAATTCCTATAGCCCAACGCCCAGGACATATTGTTTGGGGTCAAGGGCAACAAGATTTCATGAGTATTTTGTCCTTGGGACAAGTAGGCCCAACCCCCTACAACACAAACCCTTTGCCTGCCAGTTTACAATACCATATTATAGACCAGGGAAGGGCAGTGTCTGCAGTTAAGGTAATATTTATGTCCATGTGGTAATGCTGTTCAAACTTGTATTTATGGTTCATTAATACAAAGCCTTTATTATTAGGGGGAGCGCTCTAAGGGCCAGATGTACGACCAATTGTAGCATGCACAAACGGGTTAGCGACCCGTTTGCGCATGCTAAAATTGGTATGGCCATGTACTAACACAATTTTGCGAGTCGCAAATGAATTGCGACTCGCAAAAAAGTGTTTAGAGACTCGCTATTTGGAAGGGGCGTTCCCTTCCAAATAGCGACTCTCTAACCCATGTACTAATGTTTTGCGACCGCAATTGCGGTCGCAAAACACTTGCAATTACCACCTACTTCAAGTAGGTGGTAATGCATTCGCAAATGGGAAGGGGTCCCCATGGGACCCCTTCCCCTTTGCAAATGCATGCGAAAATATTTAAGGGCAGGCAGTGGTCCCAGGGACCACTGCCTGCTCTTAAAAAATGAAACGAAAACGTTTCATTTTTATTTTTTAAATGCATACCGTTTCTCCTTTAAGAAAAACTGGCAGCATTTAAAAAAAAGCTGCTTTATTTAAAAGCAGTCCCAGACATGGTGGTCTGCTGAGCCCAGCAGGCCACCATCCCTGGGAGGGCCAGCCATTCCCAATGGGGTCGCAAAATGCGAGTGCCTCATTAATATTAATGAGCCTCGCATTTTGCGACCCCATTGGGAATCGCAATCAGTGTCTCTGACATCGTTGTACATACTAAATTGCGACTCGCAATTTGCGACTCATGAACGAGCGCAAATTGCGACTCGCAATTTAGTATGGTCGTACATCTGGCCCTGAGTAAATGTTGTAAGCTCTGACTGCACTACTGACAGTGATTCCAGTATAAAAATATGTACACACGTTTTCAAAGTTTAGCAATATGAGGGTATGTATAATGCTCCCAGAATGCTCTCTGATTAGATGCAAATGTTTGCAGAAGATTGAAAGCAAGATTGATGATTCTTTACTTTCAAAATAAAATGTTCACAAAAAATGCAAGTAGGAAAAAAACATTTCGCTTAACTACTGTAATCATTTAGGTACCATTACTTTGCAACATCATGTAGTAAAAAGTGTTGCTGCATGCTAGTATTTCCCAAAATTATTTATAATGGAAAATCAGTGTAACCAGTTTCAATAAGATTATGGGAAACATCAAAATAAACAAGCACTGGCAAAGCCAGTAGGTCTGAAAATGGTGGTCTGCCTTTTGATTTTGTCAATGTATGACTTGTTTTGGCATCGTTTTTGTAAAACCTTTTTGGTGTGGGAGCTGCCTGGCCCTCAACATTATAACAAACATTGGCAAAAGCAAAAATTGTTTTTGCACTCTAAAAGCACACATTGCCACTGTAATTCCTAGCATTGAAAAAACTACTTTGTGTGCTGATATGCCCTTTGTGAAAGAGCAGAATGCTGTCACTCACAGTGAAGCCAGCCGATAGACTGAGAGAGACAGAAGTTTAATAAACTCAAAAGGTCATGGTTAACGCCAGACCTAAGTTAGGGTGCCCAATTATTAAAGAAAGTCTCAAAAGTGCACCCATGGTATATGTCCTTGCATTAAGTGCAGATATACAGCTTTCGTGAATTCACAAGAATTTACAGAAGTAGGCCAAGAAATAGTACTCCTAGAAAATATTTGTGAACTGCATTTTAGCAAGAGCAAATGTGCATGTGTAGATTTGCTCATGTGAAAATCTGAGTGTTTGCAAGTTCACTTACCCTCCAACCACTTTTTCCCAACCCCAGAAGAAGTTTTATGTCTGCCATTGTCATGCGTAAATTTCCAACCTTTCTCAGTATGGGAAAAGATTAGAGAAGAGCTGGTGAAAACCCTTAAAACATGCAATTTAGTAGGTTTGCACAGACTCAAAAGGGCATTCCAATCATGGAACTATTGCTTACCACTATCTTCAGCCTCAGTATGTAGATCTGCGCAAAAGTGGCAACATAAGGGAATTGCTAGTATTCAAACTATACTATGGTATGAGCCCTAGCATTATCAGAGAGGCTATATCAGAGCTCTTATAGACTGAGATTGCTGCCATAATTTCTTGCCACATTACATGGCACAAAAGGGACAAGTGGATTTTGTTACAGAACAAGTAGATTTATGAAGCAACCTGCCTCATGGACAGGTAGATCTTTTGTTAAATTCCACACCCCTGCACAGAATGGCAGGAACCAGTAATTGGTAACTATGAGGATGCGGTCCAACTCAGCAAAGCTGCTGAGGTGAGAGATGTAATTATTGCCATTACCTCAAGCCCTTCATGAAGGGCCCCCGCCCCGGATTGTGTGCTGTTAGATTTGTATAAAGATAACATAGACCTTTGGGCACCTCTGCTAACTAATATCATTAGGGCTGCCATAATAGGGCAACGTGTTTCTTCCTGTGAGGAGGCTGTGATAGTTTCCATTTTTAAAATGGGGACCAGACACTCTCCATGTTGCTATCGCCCAATATCACTCCTAGATAGTTCCCTGAAAGTAGTAGGTAGAATTTTGTCTGCTAAACTAGAGGTTTGGATAGAGGAAAAGCAGGCTCTGTCCACAGTACAGTATGGTGTTCGTCCAGGTTTGGGGACTGTTGAACAGTGCCTGAACCTCCAGTTAATAATTGGAAAGTATGTCAGGGACAGGAGAGGATCCATCCACTTAGCATTTATGGACCTCTCCTGTACATTTGACATGGTCAACAAAGTTAAATTATGGGCCATTATTGAGAGGACAGGGATAGATCAGGCAATTATTAATTTACTCAGATGCATAGCTGCCAAGGTTTCAGATTGCCATGTGTGACATGTTCATAATTTTGAGTAATTATGAGTGACATTTCAACGACTATGAGTGACACTTTCTCCCGAGTAAAATAAAGCAATGGGAAACATAGAGGCTGTATTATTTCATAAAGACTTTTAGCTCACGCTGATAAAAACCTTTAATAGCTGAGCGGCCTACCGCCCAGGGTCGGCCACGCTGCCCCCTACCTGCAAGTTCAGTGGCACCACAATCACTAGCGCTAAGTCCCCCCCGGCTCAAAACGAGTTAGTGTGCTTTCGCACAAAACTACTGAGACAGACTGCGTCACTGCACAGTTCTCGGTTACACGGCCGCAGGCAGACCTGGATCACTGCTGCATGCTTTTAAAGGCATAACAAGTTAAGTACAACTAGAAGAATCAGGCACAGTACCTTACTTCTTTGCGAGGCAAGCCGGTGCCGCGGCAACAGACCGGTCGTGGCCGGCTGGCTGTCATGGACTCTTACTCCCGCGGCAACCAACGCCAGGCCGCATGATTCTGGCAGGTACTGTACACACAGTAGACTAGTGACAGTGCTATGGGCTGAGGAGGTCCGTGGTTCGCTCTCAGCCTGGCTGCCGGTGTGGGGTGGGCTGAGGTCAGGTCAATCCAGTCGCGGCTGGATCAATTTAATTAATAAACACCTCCGCTGGGCAAGCACCTCTTTCATCATGTTGCCAGCATTCTCTTTCACAAGTCTGCCGCTGGTAGTAGTAAGATCGGGTCCGGTCGGGGGACCCTAACCGCCGCAGTGCCAGGATTGCCCACTGTATACTTCAAAACATGACGCCAGTTCGCAACCGATTTGTTCTTATAAACACAGTGGCTGGGAACGAAAGTAGCCACTGGGCAGCCCTGGCACTGACTCCTGATGTCAGTCAGTGAATATAATTTGCCACGTGGTGTCGGGTGCGTGTACTGGGTTATATACATTGTAGCAGCTAGTAGAGCTGCCTGTGTGCAGATGAGTGAGCACCTGAGCTGCCGAGAGAAGCGCAGAGAGCGCATTGCTACTGCAGCTTACTCAGTGAGGTACATTATAGCAGCGCTCCGGCTTCACAGAGGAGGCACTATAATACGTGATATTGCATTTCAGTGCGGTGATGCGGACCACCGCACTGAAATGCGTTATCCTAACGCCTGATACGTGGTACTTGGCAGGGCTGCAGTTGGATGCACTGGGATACAGAGGCCAGGATCAGATATGGGCCCAGAGGGGAACTCGCATCTTTGATTAACTTCTTTAGGGGTCCGCTAGGGTTGTGTGTTGCTCTTTCTCATCTATATAAATGGCTTAGCAAAATATCTAAGTCAGGCAGGGCAAGATTTGCTGCAAACGAGCTCATGTGTAATAACAGTTTTACTTTATGCAGACGATGCAGTTGTAATCTCCAGAACAGCAAATGGCTTACAAATTCAGCATGATTTTTTTTTTTTAATCTTTTTATTAGAAACAGTAAACACAAAGGGGCAGATTTACTAGTTTCTCACACAGCACAGTGCAGCAGCTGCAAATGCTGCGCTGCGCGAGAAGGAGAGAGAAGAGAGCGCCATTTCCCCTCTCCCTAGTGCCCGCGCAGAAATGTGCCACGGACACACCTTTGCACCATAGTGCAAGGGCGTCTCCGTGAGTCTAGCATAGGTTTTGTACTGGAAGAGTTTCCACAAAAATTTTACGTCGTATTTTCATGGAACTATCTAGGAGTGATATTGGGCGACAGCAACATGGAGAGTGTCTGTTCCCCATTTTAAAAATGGAAACTATCACAGCTTTTTAAAGTAAATAGGGTTTAGAGTCAGAAACCTTTGGTGGTTGCATGAGAACGCCCATGCACCACCCATGGTACGCCCCCTTGGCGCTAAGTAATGCAAAGCAGTGCTCTGTGCTGCTTCATTACTTTCAAGTAATTTTCCAGCGTAAAACAGGTTTTACACTGGAAAGTAAATGTGAACTAAGAATTTGCGTCGTTTTGCATCACTTTTGTGATGCAAACACGGCATTAAATCTTAGTAAATAGACCCCAAAATGCTTTTGCAGACATAGCACTGGTAGAATATGTAATACCATCACATTTCTCCCCCCCACCTCAATGAACATGTCCCCGAGCCACATATAATTAATTGAATCTTATGCATTTCCATGTCACCATAGTCACAAAAATTGCCTGTGGGCGTTCCCGCCCATCCAGATTTTACCCCATTTTCTGGGGCAGCCTCTGCTTTCATAAAGCACCCTTTCTTCTAACATGAACCAATCTAATTCCTGTTTCCAGGCAACGATGTCTGGTGGCTGAGCAGAGCACCAGGATTTAGCAATATTCCTTTTGGCCACCACTAGGACCGTCGTCGTCCACAGTCTAGTGGCCCTTGTGGCATTTGTCTCTCTTCACATGTTCAGCACTCATCGCTTAGCTGACAACTCTAGGCCTGCACCCCCAATCGACCTCATACAGTCAATTACCGCAGCCCAATAGGTGTGTATATGCGGGCATTCCCAAAGGATGTGTGGAAGAATGTCCCTGTCTGTCCACAGCCACTTAAACACTGATCATCTCCCGACCGCCCCATTTGAACCACAGTGGTTCTTTCATAGTACGAACGGTGAGAGTCGTAGCTTAATCAAGCGAAAGCCCGACCAGCTAGCCATATCCCTAGGGGATGCCATGACCTCCTCCCATTCACCTTCATCAAAAAATCCCCACATCACTCTCCCATTTGACTGTTGCATAACATCTGGTGTGTTGTGAACCAGTTTTTTATAGGTGAGTGAAATCGCCTTCTGGGGCATATAGTCAGCAAGAAGTCTGTCCTGTAGCGGCAAGGATTTGGGCAACTCCACCCCCCTTCATGAGGACTGCCTGTAGGGCATGTTGTATCTGTAAAAAGCGGTAGACTTCCATTGGTTGCATTTGATATTCCAGTTGCAACTCGGGCCACAGAGTAATCTTCCCTCGTTTCCACAGTCTACCACCATGGAGATTCCTATAATGTCTCATTGGTCAAATACTGGGTGATCCTTCAGGGATTGCAGGACTGCTGCCTCGCACAATGGTGTAATCTGGATGATAGTGTTTTTGCACCCTAGGAATGTCGTTGCCTTCCTCCAGATCCGTATTATCTGCTGCGTAGGGTCCGCCCATTCTTTTAGCACCTTATCACAATATAGAGCTCTCAGGTAACTCTGTCACCCCATCACTGCCCTGCCCATTCGGACCGCCGACTTCGACATTGGGAGGAACACCCACCCATTGATTAACATGAGTTGAGCTGCCTAATAATATTTTTGGATGTTGGACACCGCTATCCATCCATCGAACCACCCTTTAGTAAATTTGGACTGGGCTATACATGGCGGCCCCCATCCACAGCAGCGATCGCACCTCTGCTTCAATCGCCTTAAAGTAAGAGCCTGGCACCACATAAAGAGTGTTTTGCAGTACATAAAGAAAGCGGGGTAAGGACATCATTTTAAAAAGGGCCGCCCTATCCAGGAGGGAAAGTGTGAGTGATTTTCATTGATGTTCGTCTTGCTGCAATCTATCGAGCACCGGTGACAGGTCACATTGTTGAAAAAGGTTTGGATCCAAAGTAATATATATTCCTAAGTTTTGGAAACCCGTCAAATCAATTTTCACCACACAGTCCGGGGGCAGTGTAGGCACAGGGCCTCTTAGAAGGTACAAAATTGATTTATGCCAATTGATAGTATAGCCAGAATATCTACTGAAGATGATGATGATTTACATCAACCCAGCCAGGGTCATCACCGGGTCTGTCACATATAAGAGGATATCATCAGCATATAGGGATATTTTATCTTCCCACATTCCCTCCCATTGCATGCTTGATACTTTTTATAATTTTATGGGTGAGCTGGACCTTAAAACTAATTTTAGCAAATCCTAGGTTATGAGACTGGGCCCAAAAAATACTGGATTGGATGGGGCTACAGCAGGAAATACATCAGGAAATTACCACTCAGGGTACCGTCAGCTACCCACAGTCATCCACACTTGGAATACGGCCCTTAAATTAATTAACTCATATGGCAAATTAACAGGCAAGAGCCCCCTATCGGCAATTACATACCACATGTCAGGCCTTTTGGAAATGGTATTATCTAGGCATATCACACTATGGACATGTCCTAGCGGCCAATACTTTGATGAGATCAAAAGGGAATTCTTTAGATACCTGCAACCCAAACATGCACTCCAAACATGCTTGACACAACCTAGACATACCAGAAGTTAGCCCACTAGAGGCCAAACTAACCATGTCCAGATTGCTCTTAAAGCAGTGAATGGCTACCTCATATTGCTCCATAATAATTAACACACTAGATACATTCCCTAAGCTCAAGACCGATTGGGAGGTGGATTAGAGACCAGTTGAAGAGACGGAATGGACACTTTCACTTATGGCCCCAAGGGATGCTGCAATTTCCACCAGATATCGACTAATTCAACTCAATTACTTACATTGAATCGATCTTACCCCACAACACTTATGGCGTATGTATTGGAGCTCCAACCTGGCCTTCCTCAGACATAACGCTGTGATTGGAGTCTTTCTATACAATGTCTGCTCTTGTAGACACATACAATCCTTCTAGCAAGCAGTACAACAACTAAATGGCACTGCTTAACATAGTAGTGGACAAGGGCTTTACTCGATGGAAAAGACACTTTTTTTTAATTTTATTTTTTTATTAACTGTTATTGAGAATACAAAAGAAAACAGAGACATAACATTCTTGTAGTTACAGGCATCAATCACAGTTGGTTACATTGCGAGACAGTTCCGGTAGCCTATGATGCAACGCATTCCTTATAATCACTAAACATTGCGCAATGAAAAAGGCTTCTCCTCACATCTCAATGTTGTACCCTCCTATTACTTCAATTGAAGCAGCAGTATCGGCAGCAGGCCCCGAATCCAGGACTCATAGACGATCCCCTTCCCCCCCCGAGCCAGAGCTATTGCATTTCGTGCATACGCGTTATGTTTCAGGGGTATTGGCACTCTGTGCATTGTTTGACTTGGTAAGCAAATAAGTTTGATAAAGCCCCCAGAAGTTTTTCGGTCTATTGCGGGGAGGTAATAACTCACTGTAGTGTTCCGTTTGTGTGCTGCCATATGTCATATCGTGTGTCCATCCCTTCAGGGTGGTGGGGTCGGGCCTCGGGACCAGCAAACCGCCACTCTTCTCCGAGCCATAAGAAGCCCCGTGTCCACTAGGCGCCGTAGCCCCTTACGTAAATGCTTGGAGTACCCCAATAGAGCAAGCATAGGGTCAGGTTCAAGTGGAGAATCAATGACTTCGCCAAGTGTTTTAAAAATCAATTCCCAGAAGGACGCTATCCTAGGGCATAGCCAGGCCAGGTGATAAAAATCTGCCGGGTTCGCACCACAGCGTTCACATTCCGCCGAGTCACGTAACCCATATCTGTAGAGCCTCTCTGGAGTGTAATATACCCGATTCAAAAATTTAAAGTGTATTAACCTGTGACGCCCGTTTAACGAGATACGCTTCGTATTCACGCAGCAATACTGCCAGGTTTTGTCATCAATTGCTCGATTCAGATCCGTCTGCCACGCCAACCGGGCCTTCGTATAATGGTTGGCTCTATAGCCCTGCACTATTGTGTATAGTCTGGAGATAATGCGCACCGATGAGACAGCTTTGATAACATATGTAAGTGGAGCAACCTCAGGTGGTTCTTCTAAGTCAGGGCCCAGTAGGTCTCTCAGCGAGTGTCTCACCCTGTAAAATTGAAATTGCGTCAGTGCAGTTGTCGTTTTTCCCTCTAGTCTCACGTCTTGCCATGATATCACTTTGCCTTCGTCAAACAGCTCCCCTATCGTGTGAATGTTGATAGCATTCAGGGCCCCAACCACTCCTTTATCTCTGCACGGGGTAACCAGTTACACCAGGTAAGCGGTGTAGCGGGGGAATAAAGTATAGCACCACCTTGTAGTTTCAATAGGTGATGCCAGGCGTGTGTCGTCGCATTAACGGTGTCAAGTATCCCTGTTCTACGATCATGAGGCCTAAACAGTAGCGCTGGGAGTTCCATCGGGGCAGCGACCACCTTCTCTATCCTGGAATGTGGGGCATCTGCGGGGCCACATATCCAATAATGAGCATGAGCACTCTGCGCCGCTCTATAGTAAAGGTCTAGATCCGGCGCACCCAGTCCCCCCAGACTATATGGGAGTGTGAGTATCTCCCACTTGACTCTAGCATGTTTCCCAGCCCAAGCTAAGCGCACCATCAGAGATGTTAGCGTCCGAAAGAAAGAACTTGGAAGGACGATAGGGATGTTAGTGAATAAGAATAGGAACCGGGGTAGTACCCCCATTTTCATAATAGAGATTCTGCCCACAAGGGATAGTGGTAACTGTATCCACCTATCTATATCATCTTCAAGTTTTGATATTGCCGCTCTGTAGTTTTCTTTAAGGACCACCTCCGAGTCAGTATGTACTTTGATACCCAAATACCTAACTGGGTAGTCAGGAGTAAATTGGACTGTCTCTGCCGTAAGCGGGAAAATAAGCGATTTATTCCAATTTACCTTGAAGCCTGACCGAGTCCCGAATAGGATAACTTCACGCAGCACCGTTGACAGATTCTGCTCCGGGTTTCTGACATATAGCAAAGTATCATCCGCATACATAGATATGATCAGATTGTATGTCGGAAATCTTATGCCTCTGTGGCTATGATATTCCCGCATCGCACACGCGAGGGGTTAAGGCAACCAAGGCATATAACAGTGGAGAAAGGGGGCAACCCTGTCTCGTGCCTCTGGTGATGTGAATCGGGTCAGTGACCAAGTCACCAACTTTAATTCTAGCGGTAAAGGAGTTGTAAAGGACGCTCATCATTTGCAAAAAGACACTCCCAAGCCCCATTCTCGTCAACACATGCTTCATGAATTTCCACTCCACAGAGTCGAACGCCTTCTCCATATCAAGGAAGACCGCCACCGCTTGAGTATCCCTTCGAGTGTGCTGTATAGCCCCGAATACCGTTCTAAGATTATAAGTGAGGTTTCTCCCTGGAACAAAGCCAGCTTGTTCCGGAGATATCAGCAGTGGCTCCAGGGGAGACAACCGAGACGCTAATATCTTAGCGTATATTTTAGTGTTTACATTAAGGAGCGATAGCGGTCGGTAGGAGCTGCAGGCGGTCGGAGGTTTCTCGGGTTTTAAAATAGTTACAATTAGCGCTTCCCGCATAGTAGGAGGGAGAACGCCTGTTTCGATAATTTCCTCAAATAGAGAGTGAAGGTGCGGGACCAGGAGGTCTTTGAACTCTTTGTAAAATGAGACAGTTAGTCCATCTATCCCGGGAGCGCTATTAGATTTCATTCCAGCTAGGGCCGCAGTTATTTCTTCTGTTTCTAGTGTGCGCATGAGATATTCCCTGTGCCCATTTAACAGCCAGGGCAATTTAATATGAGTGAGGTAATCTAATATCACTTCGTCGTCACGCCCGTCTTCCGAACAATAGAGGGATGCATAGTATTGCTTGAATCTATTGGCTATGTCGAGAGGCTCCATCATGGGCTCACCCTCAGCACTATGTATCATGGACACGTTAGATTTTTCCCGTCTGGTTTTGAGCAGGGAAGCTAGTACCGACCCCGGACGATCGCCCTCGCCGTATATGCGAGCCGTCGCATATTTGCCCAGGTGTCGCAGTTCAGTGTCTGCCGTTGTATTGTCCTTATCCAAGGTGCGGTGTAATTCTTGAAGAGTACCTTCGCCTGCCCCCGTTAATAATTGTTGCTCTAGGTTGACTAAGTCAGATTCGAGGTCCGTGAGGCGCTGTCGGATAGTGCGGAGAACACCAGAATGTTTGGTGATGGCAATGCCACGAATGTAAACCTTGAAGGTTTCCCACACTGTGGCGAAAGAGTCTACTGATCCAACATTGTTATTAAAGAATGTCTCAATATTTTCGGCCAGTTCCGCCTTAAAGACGGGGTCTAATAAGGAATACGGGGGGAATCTCCAGGTGAAGGGCGGTATGACTGTCTGTGGGGTGTCCAAGTCTATCTGAAGAGGGGCGTGGGCCGAGAGTGTGCGGGGAAGGACTGCACAGTGTAAACCAATCCCTCTAGATACATAAGTAGTCGATCCTAGTGTGAAGATTATGATAGGCTGAATAGTGGGTGTAACCTCCCGGGCCCTGTGAGCGTGTGCGCCATACATCACACAGATCCAATTGGGTAATGACTGACTGTATGGACCGAGCAGCAGCAGTAGGACGTCTGGGCGGACCACCTGACCTGTCTACCGTGGGGTCCAATACACAATTAAAATCCCCCCCCCCCCAGAGGAAAGGACCTGCGCCATGTTGGCGAATGCTCACCAGTAACTTTGTGAAGAAAGCAGGGTTATCAAAATTAGGGCCATAAGTGTTAATAATAATCAACCCAAAACCCTTCCCGCTGCAACGCGAAATAGCAAAGCGCCCCTCAGGGTCTGTCTCTAATGCTTCCAGGCGGAGATCAGATCTAGGATTCACCCATGTCAGTACTCCTCGTGCATGCGAAGTGAACCCAGCCGCATGTGTGTTATTCCGTAACCCCCCCCGTTGTAAGAGGGCACTGTGCGGGGGCAAATGAGATTCCTGAAGGAGAGCCAAATCTATGCCACGTCTAGTGAGGAAGGCTGTAACTTTCCGCAATTTCCAATGATCATTAAGACCCCGGACATTCCAGGTTAGGATTTTTAATTTTCGAGATTGTACAGGCATTTAACTAATGAACGGACCTCGGGAAGTAGTGTATAATGTCACCTCCATGTGGACTTGTGTAACTGTGTGTTGTGCTCTGCAGCCGCAGCTTGTAAGAGCAAGCCCAACAATACGTTGAAAAACATTCTGCTTTGGTCTCTGTAACAACCCCCCCCCCCACCCACGGCATGCATCCCCCAACAGTGCACGCACGGAAGATCAACCCCCCCACCCAACATACAATCAGCAAAAAGGCAAATCTAAACTTCCACATAGCAGCGCCAGTCCCCAGACCGAGCACCGTTGGCTACAAAACTTTTCATTAAACTGCTGAAAATACAAAACCAATACAATCAGAACAAATACCCAGTAGTGTGCTACACACGTAGGCCGAGGTTGCCAGCCCAGTAGATTGTAAGAATCTAGATAGATTAGACAATGAGTACCCACGGCCATCTGATCACACATATGTACGGTGCATTTTGCAACGATAACTCTACATCAGCCCGTCCCTTTCAGAACCCCTCCCGGGTAGCTAAGACCCATGCGTGTTGATAAATTCTGCGTGTAACACCTGGGTCTAGCCCACAAAACACCCTACCCCGCCCCACCACTGCAAATCGAGGCAACCACTAGTACCACAGACCCGGTCAATGTTATTGGACTCTCACGATCAATCTCACCAACCACCATCCCATCTGGATCAGTCGGGGCTCAGTTCTTAGTCCTGTTGCTCAAGAACGCCTCCTGTCGCTCCTTCCGAGCTGCTCTGGCCCGATTCCGGTCGCTTGTCCCTGGACCATTCCTTCAGGGCTTTTTGCAGCGTCTTGGGGTCAGTGAAGATCCGCGATTTACCTTGACGATTAACTCGGAGTCGTGCTGGGTATAACATGGCGTAGTCCAAGTTCTGGTCCCGTAGCTGTTTCTTCAATGGCGCGAATTGTCGGCGCGCCTCCTGCACACGGGTTGTGAAGTCCGGAAACAATGAAATTGTCGATCCTTCATACTGCAAATTTTGTTTCTCTCGAGCCATTTTTAACGCCGTGTCTCTATCGCTATAATTCAACAATTTGGCGATGATGGGCCACGGAGACGCACCAGGGACCGGGTGCGGCCCCAGCGAGCGGTGAGCTCGTTCCACCACGAACATGGGGGAGAAAGACTCGCTTCCCAGCAATGTTAGCAGGAGCTTTTCGACGAAGAGTTCCATGTTTCCGACCTGAGTCGACTCCGGCAGGCCCACGATGCGGAGATTGCTGCGTCAGGACCGCGCTTCCAGGTCTTCTGCCTTGTCGTGCAGGGCTTGCAACGCCTTCCCCATTTGCTTCTGTTCTGAGTCTAGGTCCGCCTGACCTTCTTCAACTTCCGTAACTCTGCGTTCGGCCATATCGAGTCTCTCCACCTGCTTGTCCATCCTTTCCGTCATTCTATCCATGCGGTAGGACAGGGAGTCTAGTTTGTTTCCCAAGACCGAGAGGCTGCTCTGCAAGTTCTTTTCCATAGCCTCTAGTAAGCCGCGAAGACCAGCATCCGGCGTTGTTTGTGGCATGTCGTGCGCATTGTCACCTTCTTCGAGGGCGTCTTCCCTCCCTCTTGACTTTCGCTGATCAAAGGTAAGCTTAGGTTGCGATTTGTCCACTCTACCCATGATGGCCAGGAGACCGGTAACTACAGTAACGCGTTTCACACTTGCGGGTTAGGCGAGCTTTTCCGCACAGTGGACCGGCGAAATGGGCATTGCAACACATTATGGAGCACCAGTCAAGAGGGTTTCAGCCTTGAAATACAGAGAGACGTTCCTGCAGCTCTCCCGTCATCCCACAAAGGCTTGGCGTCTAGAGAAATCCACAGTGTACCCAGTGTCGCAATGGAGCATGTTCAGCAGTGTCCAAAACAGAGGGTAGCAGGTGAGTTGATGATGTCAGAATTACGTAATCTGCACTCAGGGCTGGCCTGGCACCATGGGGAGGAACAGGAGTTCGGAGAGGGGTCCCACCACCTGGGGTACAGGAGCTGCAGGTTTCCGCTTGGGCCAGTTAATCAGCTCGGTTTCACCCTCAGTAACGGCTACACAGGACTTGCACCAGGGCTCTAGGTGTGGCCAACGGACCGCGCCGGCTGTGCTGTACTCCGGTATTGAGCGTCTGCTGGGCCGGATCAGAGGTAACCACTTTTTCCCCTGTCGCAACGCCGGGGTCGTCAAGATGGGGGACTATGCCCCGAGCATGTCACAGCGCAGGCGATGTCCACAAAATGGCGGTGTCCAGGGGTCCGGGACCATCCCCCTCACCTACCCCGCTGTCTCAGGAGCGCAGCTAGGGGCCAGATCCACGAGCCCCCGCAGGTGCAGGCAACGACACCAGATTCTGACGGGTGCACCACCGTTGCAATCCTCCGTGAGCGGTAGCAACGAACCCCGCGTGAAGAGTCAATTTGCCCCGATAGCAGCCGGGGAGGGCCGCGTCACCGTAAAGAATATATTTATATGTTGCTCCTCACAGTTTTGCGGTCAGTCGCGGGGCCGCCAGGAGACGTCGCGGGCCCGCAGCAATCCGCCGCATGTAGTTAGGGAAGTCGGATCGGCAGGCCTCCCAGCAGCGTCCTCTCATACGCGACTCAGAGACCCCGCCTCCTCAGCACTCCAAACCGGGGATTGTGGCCTGGGACGGGAGCGCAGTCATCGACCCGCACCGCGAAGCTCAGGAGCTGGCGTAGAGAGCCCCAATCAGTGCTGCAGATTCCAGATATCTTCCGGGGCTGACGAGCAAAGAAAGTGAGTCAAAAAGAACAGCACCTATGTCGGATTTTTAGAGGATATTGCGACGGCTCCACGGAGCTATCGGGCTATGCAGCCATCTTGGGTCCAGGCAAGCTCCGCCCCCGATGGAAAAGACACTTACATGATTGAGTCTAATCATGTGTAAGAGACATCGCACAGCACTGGAGGGCATCTGAACCTCCATCAATCGGGGGTGGTATATTAATGGTATCCAACCAATGTATTAGTATCTGGGTCAAAAGACCTTCACGATATTCTTGCACTCGCAAACCTAAAGTGAACTGCATCAAAAACAGCTTGCATCTCATCACTTTAAGTCTGCAACACCATTAAAGTGGTCTATGTACAGTAGTGGGTACCACTTGGCCTCGTCATCACCTGTTTCCTGACGTACTACAAACGGTTGTGATCTCATTATGCCTCATCGAGGGAGTATCCTATATCTTCCTCTGTCCTGATAAAGACATGATTCGAAAATCATTCCTAAAAAGGTTGAAACATCGACACCATCATAATTAAATGCTTGATTTGTGTCACAAATGAAAACTTTGAGTTGACTGTTTGCCAAGTGTACATTTAGTTTGGATTACCCAAACAAGGTCATTTTGTTTGTCTTATGTTTGACGTTAGATCACATCCGGTCCACAAGCATTGTGCCAATATAACACACCTTTAGGAACACCTTTATGATACGTATTATGTTTTAGGTGAAGAAACACACTCTGTTAAATGTGAAAAGAATTGGTGTGTACTTATTTCTTCATTTATTGTGTATGAAGAGGACTATACTTTTAGCCTCTCTACAGGTAATAATCTGCTTGTCAAACGAAATTTCCCACAAAATCACCAGAATTCATATAAATGCATATCTCTTTTCCTAGCCCAATTTGCATATCTTAGAGGGGCAGGGGAATGAGGCAAGCATAGGCTGTGGATTAGGGCACTGTAATGTTAAAATCATTGGGCCTATACCAGTGTTTATTGGCGGCTGAGCTTCGTTGTCTTTAATGGAGCTCTAAACATTCCAGTATTCTCATATTGTACATCCATTGATTACAGATAGTTTACTCGTTTTACAGGATTGGTGTGTTGTGTTGTGGCTACATCTCCATTTTCCTCACTTATCCTTGTTTTGTTTCTCTGTATCCTGAGATCTTTCTGCTACAGCATTGCATTCCTTCTAGTGCTCCTGATGTTCTGGGTTGAGAGAAGCTGGGGTTTGTGGCTGGAAGTTCTTATTAATACTGCTGATCGTGACATGGTCGATCCTGATGGTGATGAAGAAGCTGTTCACTCTTGGGGCTACATTGCTGATGGGCAAGACTATCCATCTACTTCCATGGGCAGAGTCTTGCCAAAAGAAGTTTTAGAAAAATTAATTGTCTACTGCATTTTGAAAGTGAATTTTTATGGGTTTTTACAACATTCATATATATTGCTAGTAAGATAGCCCAGCCAATTATTTCAAACTATACAACATTTGCATAGGCTTGTCTGAATCAGCTGCAACATATTCTAATACCTTTTAGGCAAAAGTATACCCCAGCATGGGTAACCGGGGGTGGTGTCATATCCCTTCTGAAAGCAGCATGAAGAACTTGTAGGAAGACTATGTGTATTCAATAAAGGAAAAAGTGGTCCACTTGCTGCCAGGCAGCAGGTTTCAGGAGCCCTGCTTAGTTCATGCCCGAGCATCCTTGTCACTCAGGCAACTCGGGAATCTCTGTGCTCGAGGCAGCAAGCAGGTATTTCGTGAGCTGCTGGAGTGCCAGGCATAAAGGCAAGCAGGACTCTTGGATTTAACGCGGAATGAAATGTCAAACTCGTGCTTCTTTGTTTACCAGATAAATGCTATGTCTTCCTGGGAATGGGTGTGGACAAGCTTTATAACTAGCCCTTCCCAAGATGGTGGTCTGTCCACAGGATGGTATACGAAGTTACAGATCGAAGAAGAAGTAGAGCCTTGTCCTGTGATGTCAGTTCCTGCTTTAATCATATGTAAGGGAGGCAATCATGAGAGGAAGATGTGACTCAATGTGTTAGTTTCCTTATTTCTCATTGCATTCTCTGACCCCTTGCTACAATTTCTGCCCCAAACTTTTTCATCTAGCAGTTGGATCTTCTTCTGGAATTCTACACTTGGAATTTTTGCTTGGCTCTTTTCTCCTTCTGGTGCCAGGGATAGTTGGTGCTTTACTGAATTCTTCAGTATTTATCTTCATATTCAATCACAAGCTTTGATTGCCAAAGAAGTGTTTTCACCTTTTTCGAGTTTATCTTCCTATCTAGGATCCTCTTGACACTCCTCACATATACTATTTTGTTCAGGGTGGTACCTTGGCTACTGGGATCAGTCGCCCTTTCCTTTAGCATTCAAGAAAGGAGCTCCACAAACCTTGTCAGCGTCCAGACCTGGACAGGAAGGTCTTTTAAGAGGGGTGTGAATAGCAATTGTAGACCAGACCAGTTTTGTCTTTCCCATAAATGTAGTGGATATCACCTATTTGTCTTATCTCCCTAGTTTTACTGTATTTCACAGTTTCCTGCCATTATAACTCTATATTTTACGCCAACTCATGGGTATTAATCAATGGGGGCTTTGATGTGTATTTTTCTCAAGATCAGGTATTATTGAGTACAACTTTGTCAGTAATTATGGGTATCTCTTTTGACAGTCAATGTATATTTGTCATACTAAGCTCCTGAACCTGATAGCATTGCAGCCTTTCTAGAAATAATTTTTTTTTAAAAGTGTTTAGGCTTTGATGAAGAATATTACAGAATACATTTATAAGCCTTAATCTCAACCCAGCAAAATTGCAATTGGATTATTGGACCAAGGATGCTGCAAGCAAATGTCTCAAATCTCTGATGTCCACCAAAGAACACGTTTGAAAGGTAGCCCAGCTCTTTGGGTAATGGTCCCACTTTTGTATCTTCTACAAATAATCTGGAATACATCTTTGATGATCAGCTCATCTGTTCTGTGCAAAACTTATCTCTGTTTGTTTTTTCTATCTAAAAAAAATCTGAGCAAAGCTCTCCATTAAAACCATGTAATGCTCGTTTCATGTTGGTTCATGCAATAGTTGACTCGTGCTAAGACTATTGCAATGTGCTATTTCTGCCTTTGATTAAAGATCAGCTTCACAAATGACAGCGAATTCAGAATTTTTGTGATTGCATGAGGGCAGTTAGTATGTGGAGGTCATCTATATGCCTTAAACTGAACTCCACCAAAATGGAGGTGTTACTGTTTAGAGCTCAACCCTCTTTCTGGTCCCAAGACTGGTGGCTGTTTGAACTTGGTCCTCTTCCATCGTTGGCTAAATCAGGTAGAAATCTTGGAGTTATTCTCAATACTAACCTGTCATATTCTAATCAGGTTAATTCTGTCACTTCTGCTGCTTTCCATACCGTCAAAACTATCAGGAAGATTCTACCCTTCATTTCTTTTTGCTTGCAGAAAACTGTGGTCACATCCTTGGTTTTGTCGAAACTCGACTTCTGCAATGGTCATCACTTAAACGCACACCAACACGTTTTTAATAAGCTACAGACCGTGAAGAATGCAGCCGCCAGGGTACTCTGCAAACCTCCTAAATATCACTGTCTCCTCTGCCATCCAGCAGGTTTACTGGCTCCCTGTCAGAGCTAGAATCATCTTCAAATCACTCCTTATAGTTTACAAAGCCCTGCACGGTCAAGAAAATGCATTTCTGAGGTCGGCCAGCTAGAACTCTACGATCCGCCTCATCTAAACTTTTGCTGGTCCCTCGCTTCAGACGAGTGAAATTGGGCGGTCGTGGTTTCATCCTGGGTGCTTCCAAAGCCTGGAACACCCTCCCTCTTTCCGTTAAATCCATGCCCAATGTTCTGGCCTTCAGAAAGGCGCTTAAAACGTGGCTTCTTATCTCTCACTAAATCCAATTTTTCTGCTGTAGCCATCACTCCTGTTTGCTCACTCAGCTAGCGCAAAGACATCTTATTGGTATTTGAGCGCTTTATAAAACCTCATAATATAACATAACAATATGGCATCCAGATTGGGTCTCGCATCCCTCCTCGAGCGCACGTCTCTGAACATCTCAGGCACCTTTATTGTCTCCTAATTGAGAAAAGGGTCCAATTCATAATAATGACATTTATTCTAAAAGTCCAACCTATATTCGCAGACATATCCTGGTTTACCAACCTTCGGGCTCTTTGAGACCTGCTGCTTCTAATCTTCTGCTTGTGTCCAAAATTCATAAACTGTGAGCTGGCTGATGCGCTTTTGTTTTTCATACTGCTAAATTATTGATTTCTTTGCAACATTAGCCTCACACTACTTCCAAATCATGTTGCTTTTAGGAAGGCTATGATAACATGGTTCTTCTAATCTTTTCTCTGGTTTTTAGTCCCTAGTCAGGTGGTTGCATTTTGGTTTAGAAACCGAATGCATTTTGGGTAGGTGGAGGCCCTATAGAATTGCATAATAATGATAAACTGAAGATAAAGGTAAAGGTTAGAGGGTGGATACTGGAGCTTGCTCTGGGAGAGCTTTAATAGGTGTGCCACGCATAGATATTTTGTTCGAGACAGATTTCTTCGCATGCTGGGTCTCGGAGTCCTGTATTTATTACACGTTAGACAGAAATGCATGTGTCAAAGACAGGACTAACTCAGATTCAATATGTGCTTTCTGCTGAGTGAATGAAAAGAGGTTGGAGCGATGCTCCTAGATCCCTAATGCGAATTAGCGGACTTCCCTACATGAAAAACCCAAAGGGGAAACATTTAGGACCCTTCTCCAGATTTGATGTACTGAAAACTTACAATCTAAAGTGAAAATCTAATCAGATGCAAGCTCTGCAGATACAAGGATTCGTTAATTAACCCCCCCACTTTTGGCAAATATAAAATCCAAAGGTAAATTGTATGTGATCAGGACTTAGCTTATGGTCCATGTAAAGCCATATTCACTCCTCATTTATGCCTGATATACTGTAGAAATGAGGCAAAACTGAACTGCAGACAAGGATTGAAAGCTCTCCGTGGCATGGGGTAACAAGAGAGGGCTGGCGAAAATGAGTAAGAGTGTTTATAGGTCACCAAACACTTTGGGTGGAGGAGGCAATTTGGGGAGGTGATAAATGACTTAAATAACTCATCGGAAAGAAGGACAATGAACCTACTGAGACTAGATCAGGAAAAGATTATTGCTGCAAAGGCTCTGAAACAGGAGGGTGGCAGTTTGGACAGTGACTCCTGCCGAGGTAATGAGCAAGGAAAATGGGGTTCTCTGAGTGAATTCAACTTTTACAGTACCAATACACTATTATCCTATCATTTTCAATTGCTCATTTATTTGATGATTTGGGGGTTGTCTATGGTGTTCCTTCACTAGTGTGGCACAATCTTCCATGTAAATGAATGGCATGCATACTTTATCTCTGAGAGGATCAACAATATTGAAAGTATCTCACCCCACGGCTCCCATGGCAATCCATGCATACCCTGGATGGTGTCTTGGTCTTGCAACACTTGTCACTCACCATACATTCCTGATACTCTCAGGTCAATCCTATCTTTAGATCTACTCCTGAGAGCAAAAATAAATTCTAATTCTTTCTTTTGTTTTAGCAGTCCCAAGATGATCTACATGAGCTAATTCCATCAGTTTTTCTCTCAAACATACCGGTGGAATCAAACACACCCCTCTGAATTTGTTAGCACACATACCTTTAAAACGCACTCTCAGGACATGGTAAGAGTTGCTGCAAATATTCGAGTTTAATTCATCTTCTCATAATGAAAAGATTAATTGAACTGGAATATTTGCAGCAACTCTTACTGTGTCCTGAGAGTGCGTTTTACATGGTATTTTGTATATATATATATATATATATATATATATATATATATATATGACACAATACAGTGATAAACAATATTATTGCTGGCAAAAATATTTATTTATTTTATTTGAAAGGTTTTATAAAGCACAAACATGACCTGTCCAGTGATATGAGAGCTGTGTACACAAAAGCAAACAATATGAACAGGAAAGGTAGCAAATTTAACAAATAAGCAGACAGGTAAATAATAACTCCAGGAAATAAGAGGTATAAAGCAATACATATGCATCACTGATCATTTCAAAGAGTACTGAAGACCTGAAGTATTAGTTAGTTCGGATGGTTTCGGGTCAATATTTGAAAATAACTATTCAGGAGCAAACCTTTGGCTTCTTTTTTGAATGTGGCAATCGAAGGGTTAGATCTGATTTCGGGAGGAAGAGCATTTCAAATTCTTGGCGCCAAACCAGAGAAGGCTTGGTTATAGGTTTTCTTCTTATTGAATTTTTGTGGTTTCAGCAGTAGATTCTTAGAGCTTCTTAGGGGTGGGGTCGATTCAAGCCGGATAGCTCAAGTTTGTTTGCCAGGTAAACAGGAGTGTGATAGTGAAGCGCTTTGTGTGTCAAGCAGGCAATCTTGAAACAAATCCTTGCTTCTAAGGGGAGCCACTTGAGTTGAAGTAAGTCTGGTGTGATATGTTCACATTTTCTTGAACCAGTAATGAGTCAGCAGAATTCGGCGTAGCCCTTAAAGGGGCCAGTTTGGCTTTGGGAAGTCCAGCTAGGGTCACAATTCCGTAATCTAAGCGAGAGATAACTAGGGATTGGACTGCCAGCTTCATGTCAACGGGAGGAAGGAAGGGTTTGATTTACCTTAAGGTGTTGAGATGGTGATTAGCTCCTCTGGTTATTGCGCTGATGTGGTCTAGCATATTTAGGTGTTTGTCCAGAATTATGCCTAATGATCTAGTTGAGTCCACAATATGAGGAGTGCAATTGGGGGCCGTTAGTTGCCTGAGCCAGTCATGAATGGGGGTAGATTGATTGCGAGAGGAGATCAGGAGGTATTCGGTTTTCAGAGTATTTAGCATAAGCTGATTGTGGGCTAACCAATTTTGCGTTTTCGCATGGGCAGAACAGAGTTAAGCGTTTTGATGTCATCCGGTGTAGAGATTTTCAAGTACAATTGAGTATTGTCTGCGTACATGTGGTAATGTATGTTTGAATGATTCAGAATTTTGGTGAGCGGTTCCATGAACAGGTTGAAGAGTGTGGGTGATAGTGCTGAACCTTGAGGCACTCCAATTGAGACTTGGGTGCTGTTAGAAAGGGAATGGTAGATTTTGATTCTTTGAGTTCTATTAAGTAGGAATGAAGAAAACCAATTTAAGACTGGGCCTGCTAACCCCATACTTTTTTCCAGCAGAGCAATGAAGTGGTCATGTTTGACCGTGTCAAACGCAGAGGAAAGATCCAGAAGTATAGCTTTCATTCTGTTCCAGTAGTCTCAAGGTGTCGTCAACGATGAGAATCAGAGCAGTTTCAGTGCTATGTCCCGATCTGAAGCCTGATTGGTGAAGGTTGAGGGGTTGAAATCGTTCCATGTGATTACATAGTTGTGTGTGCACACACTTCAAGTAGTTTGGTTAAAGTCACTATGTTGGAACTTGGTCTGAATTTGTTAGGATCAGTTAGGTCCGTATTTGTTTTTTTTGGGATGGGGTAACTTGACCCATTTTGAGGCAGTCAGGAATCAATCCTTGCAGGAGAAATTCATGGATGATTTTCGACCAGAGTGGTAGCACGGTGAATAAAAGATCTTTGAAGAGATTGGCGGGTAGAGGATCACTGAAATGATTTGAGGGTTTTAATGAAGTAATAGTATTATATAGCTCAAAGTCGTCTGGGAGTCTAAAGGTATTCCACAGTGCCTGGTTTTACGGAGAGTAATACAATGAATCGGAGAGAGGGGAAATCAACAGGGGTGACGGAGAGGTAGTAGACTGGTACACACAATGTGTATTTGTTGTGATGCGTAGTAGTTCTAATTCAATCTTTCTTGTCTTTACAATATTGTCAAAAATATTGTTTACCACAATATTGTGTTCGTACATTTATAATGGTATGTAAAAATAATTGAAAAAATATATAGTGGACAGTAATATCATCCAAAAACATACCAAAAATATTGAATTTGTAATAAATATATATATACACAGTTTAAAGTAGTAATTGTTAAATATTATAGTATATAAAATATAATGTAAAGTAAATATTCACCAATATTTAATACTATATATAAAGATATAATTATATAAACACACGTGTGTGCACACACACATATATATTTACTATACATATAATTAATTAAAACAAAACAAGGGTAAGACCTAGTTATAGTTAGGAAAACTTTATTTATTCTTTCTATATAAACCCAACTTAAACTACACACATATTATAAATTCTACATTTATAGTTAGAACTTAAATTTATAATTTAGGTACCACCCTCAAATTACAATAATTTTATTTATTCTTTCTATACAAACTGAAACTACACAAACATTAGAAATTCTGAAGTTAGTTATACCTTAAATTTTAAATGTATGCACCACCTTCAAATTACTATAGCTCGCGCACCTCCATACACAGTGTTGTCAACTCGCTAGCCATAGTATTTTACTAACTCGTGCTTTTACAATGCACTACTTATACCGTTTCATATTACATCACTTATAGTATGCAAAATCATAGCATTCATAATAATACTTATGGCATCTCAAATTACATCATTTGTGAGAACACTGTGCATATCTATGTCCCTCTACTCTACAACACACACAGTGGAGTGGCATAGAGTGTAGTAGCATGTCGTACAGTACAGTGTCAGAGTGGAGTGTCGTACAGAGGAGTAGAGTGGCGTATAGTGGAAGGGCATAGAGTGGAGTAGGGTATTCTAGAGTGGAATGTCGTAGAGTGAAGTGGCGTGTTGTAGAGTACAGTGGAGTGTCATAGAGTGGAGAACTGTCAGAGTGGAGTGTCGTACACTATAATGTCATACAATGTTGCACTGTTCAGAGGAGTGTCGTTGAGTAGAGTGTCGTAGACTGGCATAAAGTGGAGTAGAGCGTTGTACAGTGGAGTGTCATAGAGTGGAATAGAGGGGAGGAGAGTGCTGTAGAGTGGAGTGTCATAGAGTACAGTGGAGGAGAGTGTTGTAAAGTGGAGTACCATGTCATATAGTGGAGTTACGTGTTGTGGAGTGACAGAGTGACATAAAATGTAGCAGAGTAGTGTAAAGTGGATGACCACAGAGTGGAGTAGTGTGTCGTAGAGTGGCAGAGAGTGTAGTAGAGTGAAGTTGCATTCAGTGAAGCAGAGTGCCATACAGTGGAGTGGTGTAGAGTGGACTATGGTACAGTGGCATAGAGTTGGTAAAGTGTCGTAGACTGGAGAGCAGTAGAGTGGCATACCATAGGACAGAGTGTAGTAAAGTGTCATAGTACAGCTGTGTGTCGTAAAGTAGTGGCGTAGTGTAGACTCGAACAAAGTGTCATAATATGGAGTGGTGTGTCATGCAGTGGAGTGTCGTAGAGAGTTTTGGAAAGTGCCATAGAGTGGAACAGCATACAGTGGTGTAGAGTGTTGTAGAATCGAGGGGCGTTCAGTACAGTAGACTACTGTAGAGTGTGGTAGAGAGGAGTGGCACATAGTGTAAAAAAGCTGAGTGGCGTAGAGTGGAGTGGCATACAGTGGAGTATTGTTGAGCACTGTGTCATAGAGTGGAGTAAAGTGGGATAGAGTGGCATACAGGAAGTTTCATAGAGTAGAGTATCACAGAGTGGCATAGAGTGTCGTACAATGGAGTAAAAGTTGTACAGTGTAGTGTAGGGGCACAGAGCGGAGTAGAGTGCCATAGAGTGGCATACAGTGTAGTAGAGACTTGTAGAGTGGAGTTTCATAGAGTGGAGTAGAGTGTTATAGAGTGCAGCGGCGTAGAGTGAAGTGTTGTACAGTGGCATAGAGCGAGGTAAAGTACAGTGGTGTGGACTGGAGCACAATGGATTGAAGTGGCGTGTTGTAGAGTGTCCAAAGTTGTTGTAGAGTGGAGTGCCATAGAGTGGATTAGAGTGATGCAGTGGTATAGAGGAGTGTTGTAGTGGCATAGAGTAGTGTAAAGTGGGATAGTGGAGTAGTGTGTCATAGAGTACAGTGCAGTAAACTCGGGTGGAGTTGCGTAGAGTCTCGCAGAGTGCAGTAGAGTGTCATACAGTGGAATAAAGTGTCATACACTAACAAGACTGGAGTAGACTGTTGTACAGTGGAGTGCTACACAGTGGAGTATAGAGGGAAGGGGCGTAAAGTGTTGTAGAGTCCAGTGTTATGCAGCGGAGTGACCTAGATTGGAGTGTCGTAGAGCGGAGTGGCATAGAGTGGAACAGCGTACAGTGGAGTGGAACATCATAGAGTGAAGTGGCATAGAGTGGTGTACAGTGTAGTGTGGAGTGGCGTAGAGTGGAATAGTGTAGAGTTGAGTGGCGTACAGTGGAATAGCATATAATGGAGCGGGGTGGAGTGCTGTAGAGTGGAGTAGCATGTCGTAGAGTAGAGTGGAAAAAAGCAAAAAGAATAGATGATGGACGGAATGCTAAACACTGCAAACATTCACCCCCAGTCACATATCTGGGTTTAATCCATCGTTTTTTTGCTCACCACGCCACCCCAGTTTGGACCCAGCTATATGCAAATCAGTCTTCACCCTGCTACTCATGGGAATAGTCCAGCCCAAACTGCCAAGCCAGGTCCTCCCTGGACTGAAACAAGCATTCCACAATCGGTTTCGGGGTATCACCCCTCATCAGCCAGGCTAGCTTGAATCCAGTGGCTCAGGGAGCACGGGACCCATGTCTGGGCATACCCTTCCCTCTTAGGACGACAAAAGCAAAAAGAATTGATGGACTGAATGCTGAACAATGCAAACATTCACCCTCAGTCACAGATCTAGGTATAAGCCATCGTTTTTTTGCTCACCACGCCACCCCAGTTTGGACTAAGCTATATGCAAATCAGTCTTGACCCTGCTCCTTGTCGGAACAGTCCAGCCTGAACTACCAAGCCAGGTCCTCCCTGGACCAGAAACAAGCATCCTGGGACCAGTTTTGGGGTATCACAAGATTATCTTAAAAACAAAACCTCTAATTCCAGGCGACATTCCCAAAGATCTTTATATTCACATGCTTCACCACTGGCTAAAACTGGTGAATCTGTCTCTCAGCCAAGGAACGTTTCCTGACTGCCTAAAAAACTGGACAAGTCATCCAAGTCTTAACAAATCCCTCTGCAGACACTAATGATCTCAACAACTATCGCCTGATCTCCAACCTGCCTTTCCTCTAAAAAAATCACTGAAAGATGTGTAGCGGATGTGTAGAGGAGCAACTCTCCAAACACATCAAAAACAATGACCTCCTAGTCGATTTACAATCTGGTTTTGACCAGGGCTTCAGCACAGAACCTGCTCTACTACAGGTGGTCGTTGATGCTCTTTGAATTCTAGACTCCAACATCCCCTTCCTACCTGATTCTTCTCGACCGATCATCATTCTTCGACACAGTCAACCACCACACGCTCGACACACTCAAAAATATAATGGGCATAATAGCATGGTCCTTAAATGGTTCACTTCTTTCCTCATGAGCAGGTCGAGAGAGTAAAAATTGATGACCATCCCCTTATAGACGAATTCCTTTCTGACATCCCCCCTCGCCGATTGTCCGATGACGTGCATGACTTGCTGGATAGCCCTATCGCATTGGACGAACTGCAGGCGGCGTTGACTAATGTCCACCCAGGCCGGGCTCCGGGTCCGAATGGGTTCCCCTGCGACTTTTTGCGCCCACACATGGCGACCCTGGGGTCCCACTTACTTGGGGCACTGCACGAAGCCCTGGAACAGCGCATTTTGCCACTTGACTGGCGGCATGCTGAAATTGTTGTTTACATTAAACCAGGTCGTCCCCCGGAGGACCCAGGCTCATATCGTCCCATTTCACTGTTGAATTTCGAACCCAAGCTTCTGGGGAAGGTTCTGGCTGACCGCCTTCGTACCTGTATTCAAGACCTGGTACACCCAGATCAGTCCGGCTTTATGCCACAGCGCTCCACCAGACACAATTTCAGGCGAGCCCACAATGCTATTGCAGAGGCCCCCAGCTTGGGTCATCCCGCGGCGGTTCTACTGGCCGATATTGACAAGGCGTTTGACTCGCTGAGCTGGACTTACCTTTTTAAACTCCTGGAGGCAGTCAACCTGGGTCCCCGGTTCATAGCGTATGCGAAGCTACTGTATACGGATCTCACTGCCTCGGTTCGTGCGGCCGGATGCTGCTCGGCCCCCATTCCCATCCGTAGGGGTACGCGCCAGGGGTGCCCCCTTTCTCCGCTCCTATTCGCCTTAGCGATAGAGCCTCTGGCCGCGTGGGTGCGCCAAGACCCCCTCATTAGGGGACTGGATTGGTCGCCGGAGCATTCCGACAGAATTGCGCTTTACGCAGATGACGCCCTGTTCTTCATGTCAGACCCGTGGGCCTCGGGGCCTAGTGTCCTCCAAATTCTCCGTATCTTTGGGGGGACCTCCAGGATCTTCGCCAACCCGTCGAAATCTACGCTGTTTCCTATCCACGGCGAACAGAGGAGCCAAGCCTGGGCTTCGGAGCCAATTATCGCAGAAATGGGCTTTAAGTACAAGGGGGTCTATATCTCGCGGTGTCCCACCGTTGCCTGGACGCACAACATTGCTCCACTACTCCCGGCCGTTCGTGATGAAACGACGATTTGGTCTCAACTACCCCTATCGTTGTACGGCAGATCTGCAATTTTTAAAATGGTGTCCCTACCACGCTTACTCTATAGGCTCCAGAATTATCCATACCCTATCCCCCCGGTCGTGATTTACCCAACTTAACGCACTTTTGAATAGATTCCTTTGGCAAGGGGGCGCGGTTCGTGTGGCGCCCTCAACGTGTACACAGTCCACGTATTGCGGGGTATCGCGGCTGCAGACGTTCGCGCGTACTACTATGCCTCGCACCGCCTGGTGATTAACGAGTGGTGGTACAGTTCCCAGACGGACCCGGCCTACGCCGAACGGATTGCCATGGCGGGTACTCCTTTGCTCCATTTTTTATACAGCAGCTCTTCCCTGGACGCGCTTCCTCCGGCTTGCCAGATAGTCATCCAGACATGGAGGCGGGTGGTTCGATCCACGGGCTGGTGGGGTAAGCTGACTGGCGCCACTCCCTTCTGGCAGGGTACTTATCTACGGCCGGTTTCGGCGCTCGTGGGATTCCGCAGGTGGGACCTTATTGGTATATCTACGCTTGGGGACGTTATGCAGGGGACCACTCTTAAATCCTTTCAAAGGTTGCAGTCTGATTTTGACCTTCACAAATCGCAGTTCCACCGCTATCTGCAGCTTCGTCATGCCTTGACCCCCCTGATTCGGCAGCTAGAGTCTCTACCGGAGTTCCACCCGCTGGAGGGCTGCCTGCTGATGGGGGCTCTTGAGGCCCACAAAATCCGGCAAATTTACCAGACGCTCAATACACATTCCAAGACCACTATACACAAAACCCGGGAGGCAAGGGCAGCTGATCTGCCGGCCCTCACAGATGTCGACTGGGCCGAGGCGTTGGCTAGCCCTCGGTATGCCGCCGTCTCTACCAGATATAGACTAATCCAATTTAAATACCTCCACAGGGTATATTACACTCGTCTTTGGCTTTGGAGAATGGGGGCAATCCACTCCCCGGTCTGTCTTCGTTGCGGTGCAGACGAGGGGTCGTTCCTCCATACGGTGTGCGGCTGTGGGACGCTGCAGCTATTCTGGTCCGGCGTGTTGTCTTGCTTAGGTCGTGTCCTGGCGTGGGATATCCCGTCGGACCCCAGATTGGTGCTCTTACATAGCACGGAAGACATTGGGGGGAACCGGTATAAGAGACACCATTTGTTCTTGGGCCTCACCTTAGCTAAACGCGACATAGCGCAGCATTGGAAGGATGCGTCCCCACCCAGCATAACTAACTGGAAAAAGGCACTGGACAGGTGCATGTCTGCGGAGATTGTGGTATTTCAGGCGAGGGGGTGTCCTCAGAAGCATGGGAAGATTTGGTCTCGGTGGGCAGCGTACAGAGGTATAGATCTGCCTCCAATGTCGCAGTCCGCCACCCGTGATCCTATTGAACGATTGGTGGTGAATAATTTACCTGTCTAATGCATCGATGTTAAGGAGACGTGGCTGGGAATTTCTTTGGCTTATACATGCAAGGTTTCCTAAGTATGTACGGTGCACATTAGGGGGGTGGGGGGTTACTTGTTTTTCCTGGTCTGATGTTCTGCAGACTATTGGGGGGGTGTCATACGGTACCCAGAGACATTTTATGCCCTTCCTCTGTACTTTGCTTGTCGGGCTCCGCCCCTCTGGTACGCTGAAAATTTAATAAAATCTGTTAAAAAAAAATTGATGACCATCTCTCCTCACCGATCGCGGTGGGCCAAGGGGTCAATCCTTGCCTTGACACTATTCAACCTATACATCAATCCACTTGGACTCCTTCTTAAAAAGTCAGGGATCTTCTATCATCAATATGCAGACGACACAGCTGTATCTAAAGGCCTCCTCACAAAACAATATCTCATATCTTGTCACCACCATAAACTCTTGTAATGACTGGATGTCATCTTATCTCCTACAGCTAAACCGTTCTAAAACTGAATTTCTCCTCATCTCCCCTTCAAAATCAACACTTCCGCTGCGATCCTGGATGGACACGCACAACATCCTTAACAGTAAACCCACCATTGTGTACAATGCCAAATCTCTAGGAGTCATCCTCGACCAAAGACTCAACCTACATTCTCAAATCAGCACCATGGCCAGAAACGTGTGCTATCAACTACGTCTTCTGTGTGGAATTTGCCACTACATTCCAGAGCAAGATCTAATATCTCTTGCTCATACACTTGTGCTCTCCAGAACCAACTATTGTAACTCTCTCTTAACTGGTCTCCCCAAACTCCATCTCACTCCCATGAAATCGATTGTACACTCTGCAGCACGGTTCGTCTACGGGGCCAAAAGGAATGACCACATTACACCCATGTGATCGCTCTCCGATGATTGCCAACTGAAGCCAGGACTATTTACAAGACTGCCTGCATCACCTATAAAGCCCTGTAAACAGCCATTCCCTGTTACCTGGCAGACAAACTCACACTGTCAGGCGACTTTAGAAAACTGCGACACGCCAAAGCAACGCTGCTTGAACCCCCGCCTGTTAAATTCATTTTTAGAGGACCTATGATGTTGTATTGTCAGAGTATAGTATGTGATTATCTCTGTCCTGTATATCCCCCATGTTTTCCCCTTAATGGTTGTGTCCACTTCGCACCAGTTTTAGAATGCGGGGGCTGGCAAGATTCTGTGTTGAGTGTTGGTGCCTCACTTGGGTGCCGACCACTGTTATTGAGACATTAAAGTTGTGAGCTCTTACCTCGTACTCCGTCTCTTCTTGAAATCGTAACATATTTTGGCAAACAGGATGGCAGAAATCCACGTGTTGCTGCGAGGACATGCCAACGGCTGCCACTTGGGCTGCAGCTGACTCACTCCGTCTGTTCTAAGCGACTCCGACAGCACCACACCATGCGAGTACATAGTGGGAATACTGACTTCAAGAGTTACACCCTCAAGCGGATGTTCACGCCCCATTGGGCAGTCAGTAAGTGATCTTGGGGAAAGGTGTAGGCGGCCACTAATGGAGCTCTGAGGAGAGGAAACATGGCGCTCCAAGCCTCGTTTTTAAATACAGCTGCCATTTTAAATACTAATTGGCTATTGTGAGAAAATGCGTTCCAAAGTTAAATAGAGTTATTTTGAACAAGCGAACTCTGTACTAGATGTTTTAAACGATATGAAATACAAACCGTTAACCTGAGAGAATTAGAAATAAAATTGTACTGATACCAGATAAAGTAAAGTGAGGTTGATTCGACCTATAATTCAGGCACATTGGAAAGAAAAATAGAGAAGATACAATTTGATCCACTACAAAAATGTTTACAAATTAAAGGGGAGCCACCACTTCCCTGGAAAGGATGGAAAGAAGAATTTATGATCTACGTGGTGGCCATAAAGGAAATAAAATGTCTGTTGAAAGAAGGACATGCATATTATTACACTCTTTAGGATCGGAAGGACAGGATGTCTTCAGGTCACTTGCCAAAATTGACAACCCTGAAGAAGAAGATGAATACGATGAGTTAGCAGGAAGTGTTGATGAGATTAGAGGCTAGATTCAAACCAATCATAAGCACCACCTTAGAACGCTACCATTTTTATACAAGACAGAAAAAAGGTGAAACAATTGATAGGTTTCTAACTGCCTTGAGGTATCTTTCAAATACTTGCAACTTTGGAGTAAATACTAATGAAATGATATGACACCAGTTCATGGTAAATACAAACAATAAAAGAATTCAAGAGATTTGGAAGAAGTTGTTACAGCAACAAAGGCGATTGAACAGTATACAAGGTGGGTCGAGGAGGTGAACGAGAATCGTTCTTGTAAAAAAGACAATGAAGTGTGTTATATGAAAGAAAAACAGAATGAAACAGAAGGCATGAGAGAGGAGCATTATGGAAACAAAATCTTCTGCTATTGATGTGGCAGTCGTACACATTTAGCAAATGCAAAGTCATATCCGGCCATTAACAAGGAATGCAGCAACTGCAAAAAGAAGGGGCACTTTTCCAAGGTGTGCAGGGAAAACAGGAAACAAAGTCAGTTGGGGTGTCAAATCTTAATGAAGAAACAGAAGAGAATACAGAAGAGAAGGTGATGAAGAACTTGATGATTAATAATATGGTTTTAATGGTAAAAGAGGATGGTGTTGATGACAATGATGAACCAATGAGACCTCCTAGGAGTGCTAGAAGACTGCATGAATTAAACCTGTCAGTCATGGCTAATTCAGGGTCCCCATTCACAATCATATCCAAATCTTACACTGAACCCAGGGCGGTGAGGGCTTGACACGTGCGCACAAATCGTTGTTCTTGGATAATATTGTTCTCAATTCAAATAGCAACGCTCAACTCCCCGTGGCCCACCGCTCACAGGCCACAATCCTCAATGAAACAATACCAATAGGAAAGGAGCGTAGCCCCTTCTTTCAATGTTATCAATCAATTATTGAATTTCTCAAAGAAAGTCCAGTCCACAGGCCATTTTTTCAGTTCCAAAGAATTTTTGTTCCAAATTTATTAAAGAAAGATCATATAATGTCATTCATTCAATTTCATCAAATCTTTTCAGACAATTTCATCAAATCTTTTCAGCCTACGCGTTTCGTCCTAACCCGGACTTCATCAGGGCTGAAAAAAAGAAAATATATACACCAATCAATTCCAGACAATGTGATTCATTATTATGTTATACATTATACTGATACAAAAGCACTACTCACAAAAATCAATTCAAACCCGCAATACTACATAAACTTTTAGATGCCTGCCTATCTCCATTCTAACAAACATACACCCAGGACGGGATTTCAATTAGTCCAATTGTCATTAATAATACGCTTCATTAGTAAATCTTTAAAATTATCAAAAGACTCTTCATATTCATTGACATTGTTAACCTCATTTTTACATTCTTGCGCATTCGACATGATGATGACATTCCAATACCCAGGTTATTTACCTAAGAAAAACCTCCATTGCCTCATCGTTTCTCTCCTAAATACCAGGGACATCCCTGTTCTCTTACTTTGCATTATTATAAGCCCTTATTAACTATTGTTCACTGCTCATTAAGGAAGAGTCAGAAATTCTCCAAAAATGTTCTGTTATTTACCCAGAGGCCTACTGTGTAATTTTTTTTAAATTTAAAGCCTATTTATGCACCTTTCTATTACCCTTAAATAATCTTAGAAAAAAGTACCTTGTTCAATTCTTGTTGGACCTTTATTCATATCACAAGTCAAACGTGCATCTTTTTTAAGCGCTCCCATGAATAACCTCTGAAAGTTCAAACAACATCTGCTATTACCACTTTAATTGTAAAATTTATCCCTTCAACCCTTGCTATTTTTTAGAAAAACAACATACCTTTATTTCATGTAACCAATTTCTTATACATTCCTCACGATCAATCCGTAATCAACGTCCTGATTTTCACACTATCTCATTCACGAATACTGTGTTCTGTATAAAAATATATTTACACCCATATTATACTCTAGTGCCGATCAACTGACAAAAAGCATAGATAATGCTTATTTCCCAATCAGGGTGCTACCCCTACAATTAACGCTGTCTATTTTTAAACTCCCCCTCCAACTGTTATCTATTTTAGTTTATATTTATAGATACACTGTACCTTGTTTCACATCAACAGTTTTTGCTCAGTCCTCACGATCTTCCTTATTCCATATTCTGTAGTCCTCTCTTTCACAATCACAAGTGCTGCATTCTGCATAAAAATATATTTACACCAATGTCATCATGTTATGACAATCTGCTGACAATAGGCATAATTAATGCATTATTGTCCTAATCAGGGAGCTACCTCTGCCCCACCCTACATACATATACCCAACATGGTGGTCTAAAGTCAGAATTCTTAAGTATAAACACAATTAATATCCACCATCAACTCATATCCCCACTATAGATTAAGCCATAATCAGTTAAACCTCACTCCAAATCTATGTTTCTCCTTTTCCTTCCTCCGTTATCCAAAATCAGGCCCCCAGCACGTATTTTTCTCACCTTCTCTACTTCAGTAAGTCATTCCCATGAGCAGCCGGTCCAATAAATTCCACCATCTCAAAAGCTCCCGCTAACACTTTCTTTTAAAGGAAGTCTCCACCAATCCAATTCCAGCCATGTTCGTCCTCACAACCAATCAAATTCATTTCTTTTCAAGCCTCCATATTAACTATTCATATGGTTTCCTCTGTGGTCCGCTACCGTTCTTAACCAATCAAATTCCAGCTATGTTCGTCCTCACAACCAATCAAATTCATTTCTTTTCAAGCCTCCATATTAACTATTCATATGGTTTCCTCTGTGGTCCACCACCTTTCTTAACCAATCATATCGATTGCTGCTAACACCCACCTCCATGTAACAACTTCCTCTTTCCACGTAGTTTCACCCGATTCATTTCTTGTTTACAACCGAGCTATTTTATTGGTTAGCTTACGCATATAACAACATCCTCTTTCTACGTGATTCATTTCCTGTTTGTAATCAGGGAATATTATTGGTTAACTTGCGCAACCTGCCCACGCGCTCATCTCATGCTCAAATCTCCTTTCTCTAAATTTACTCCCAACACCCATCTCCATGTTCCAACTTCTTCTTCTCAGTGATTCCGCCCAATTCCTATCCTGTTTGTGCCCCAGTAATTTTATAGGTTAGCTTACGCTACCTGTTAACCGCGCTCATCCCTTGGGTTGTAGTTATATTAATAGAGCACTAACGTCAACAATCTACTACAGTATGATGACAATTACTATCTCCACTGACTCAAATTCTTAGATAGTGGCTCAGGAAATGATTAATTTAAGAAATGATGTAATTCATTATCACTGTTTAGGCCCTGAGTCACCGACCTACATCTACTGATCCATATGGCTTCTTGCTTCCTTAATTGTAACTCCCAATCACCTCCCCTTGTTTTCGGAACAATTCTTTGAATACCATGAAACTTGATCCTCGCTCTATCCTCATGATTCTCCCTAATATGTTGATATATAGGGGATCTCACGTCTTTATTAACTATTGCTCTCCTATGTTCTTGTATCCTAAGTTTCAAGGTGCGCTTTGTGCTCCCTATGTAGATCTTCAAACATTCACACTGAATTACATACACTACTCCGCAACTATTACAATTAATGAATTCATTTATATGGTATTTTTTCTTTGTATTGTAGCTAAATTCCTTAATGCGATTAATACCTAAGTCGCACATATTACATGCACCACATGTGAAAAACCCTTTCGGTGGAGCGGGGAGCCAGTTTCCTCCCTGTACACGTGAAGGTTCCAGATAGTTCCTAGTGATTAAACTACCAATGGTAGGACATTTCCTGTAAGTGACCTTAGGCTTATCCGAAATTACATCCAATAGTCCTGGTACACCTTTTAACAAATTCCAATTCTTATTCAAAATCTTATATATTAGATTTTGATGCATACTATATGTTGAAATGAAAGCTACTCTTTCCTTCGCTTGATTTCTCTCTTTCTGCACTAAAGTAGACTCTCTCTTCACCAACTTCACCCTTCTTTTTGCTTTCTCCAAACAATCACGCGAATATCCTCTTCCTAATAGTCTAGTCTGTAATTCTTCTAGTCCTGTTTCAAAATCTTTCTCCTGACTGCAGTTACGCCTTATCCGTATCATCTCTCCATATGGGATGCCTTTTATAACTGCAGGTGGGTGTGAACTATCAGCTCTTAAAATAGAATTTGTAGCTGTTTTTTTACGGAATATCTTGCTTTGCACTCTATTCTCAACTATAAACAGTTCCACATCCAAAAATTCAATCTTTTCTTTATGGTGACACAAAGTGAAAGTAACATTGAAATCATTGCTATTCAGAAATTCAAAATACTCTGATAACTCCCCATCTGTCCCTCTCCATATAACCAAAACATCATGAATTCATTAATTGTAATAGTTGCGGAGTAGTGTATGTAATTCAGTGTGAATGTTTGAAGATCTACATAGGGAGCACAAAGCGTACCTTGAAACTTAGGATACAAGAACATAGGAGAGGAATAGTTAATAAAGACGTGAGATCCCCTATATATCAACATATTAGGGAGAATCATGAGGATAGAGCGAGGATCAAGTTTCATGGTATTCAAAGAATTGTTCCGAAAACAAGGGGAGGTGATTGGGAGTTACAATTACGGAAGCAAGAAGCCATATGGATCAGTAGATGTAGGTCGGTGACTCAGGGCCTAAACAGTGATAATGAATTACATCATTTCTTAAATTAATAATTTCCTGAGCCACTATCTAAGAATTTGAGTCAGTAGAAATAGTAGTTGTCATCATACTGTAGTAGATTGTTGACGTTAGTGCTCTATTAATATAACTACAACCCAAGGGATGAGCGCGGTTAGCAGGTAGCGTAATCTAACCTATAAAATTACTGGGGCACAAACAGGATAGGAATTGGGCGGAATCACTGAGAAGAGGAAGTTGGAACATGGAGATGGGTGTTGGGAGTAAATTTAGAGAAAGGAGATTTGAGCATGAGATGAGCGCGTGGGTAGGTTGTGCAAGTTAACCAATAATATTACTTGATTACAAACAGGAAATGAATCACGTAGAAAGAGGATGTTATATGCGTAAGCTAACCAATAAAATAGCTCGGTTGTAAACAGGAAATGAATCGGGTGAAACTACGTGGAAAGAGGAAGTTGTTACATGGAGGTGGGTGTTAGCAGCAATCGATATGATTGGTTAAGAAAGGTGGTGGACCACATAGGAAACCATATGAATAGTTAATATGGAGGCTTGAAAAGAAATGAATTTGATTGGTTGTGAGGACGAACATGGCTGGAATTTGATTGGTTAAGAACGGTAGCGGACCACAGAGGAAACCATATGAATAGTTAATATGGAGGCTTGAAAAGAAATGAATTTGATTGGTTGTGAGGACGAACATGGCTGGAATTTGATTGGTTAAGAACGGTAGCGGACCACAGAGGAAACCATATGAATAGTTAATATGGAGGCTTGAAAAGAAATGAATTTGATTGGTTGTGAGGACGAACATGGCTGGAACGGATCGTGAGGAATGTATAAGAAATTGGTTACATGAAATAAAGGTATGTTGTTTTTCTAAAAAATAGCAATAGTTGAAGGGATAAATTTTACAATCAAAGTGGTAATTGCAGATGTTGTTTGAACTTTCACAGAGGTTATTCATGGGAGCGCTTAAAAAGATGCACGTTTGACTTGTGATATGAATAAAGGTCCAACAAGAATTGAACAAGGTACTTTTTTCTAAGATTATTTAAGGGTAATAGGAAGGTGCATAAATAGGCTTTAAATTTTAAAAAATTACACAGTAGGCCTCTGGGTAAATAACAGAACATTTTTGGAGAATTTCTGACTCTTCCTTAATGAGCAGTGAACAATAGTTAATAAGGGCTTATAATAATGCAAAGTAAGAGAACAGGGATGTCCCTGGTATTTAGGAGAGAAACGATGAGCCAATGGAGGTTTTTCTTAGGTAAATAACCTGGGTATTGGAATGTCATCATCATTTCGAATGCGCAAGAATGTAAAAATGAGGTTAACAATGTCAATGAATATGAAGAGAGTCTTTTGATAATTTTAAAGATTTACTAATGAAGCGTATTATTAATGACAATTGGACTAATTGAAATCCCGTCCTGTGTGCATGTTTGTTAGAATGGAGATAGGCAGGCATCTAAAAGTTTATGTAGTATTGCAGGTTTTAATTGATTTTTGTGAGTAGTGCTTTTGTATCAGTATAATGTATAACATAATAATGAATCACATTGTCTGGAACTGGTTGGTGTATATATTTTCTTTTTTTCAGCCCTGAGGAAGTCCGGGTTGTGACGAAACGCGTAGGCTGAAAAGATTTGATGAAATTGAATGAATGACATTATACGATGTTCTTTCTTTAATAAATTTGGAACAAAAATTCTTTGGAACTGAAAAAATGGCCTGTGGACTGGACTTTCTTTGAGAAATTCAATAATTGATTGATAACATTGAAAGAAGGGGATACGCTCCTTTCCTATTGGTATTATATCCAAATCATATTTTGATTCCAAGCTAAAATCGGCGCTGCAAGAAATTACGCCTCTGAATATTCAAGCGGTCAACTTTGATTGTCAAATGTTTAATTTTGTTGGACATTTTGCTGCTAAAACATATTTCAGATGAAGATCGGCCAGAATCAAGATTTATGTAGCACGCAAAGATAACTTTAAATCCCAACTTGGAAGACCTGGTGCTTGTTGTAAGAGAAGACAACAACAAGGAGAAATTCATTACTTCCTATCCACATTCATGCATTAAATAAAAGTGAAGAGCCAGGCTGAGCCATGAGACAAAAATTAAGAGGACCACCATTTAATGTATAGAAGAAACCACAAGAATAGCTGGGTCGCATGCAGGCTGACAGCATTATTGAGGAGACTGAATCCTCCAATTGGGTGTCGCCAATTGTAATAACTAAGAAAAGCAATGGAAAGCTTAGAAAGTAGACTTAAGTGCTCTAAACAGTAATATATTAGTGGACCGTCACCTATTATCCTGGATTAACGATTTACTATCCATTTTGGATGGGGCAATGGTATTTTTTACTCAAGACCTTACGAATGCTTACCACCAAGTAGAACTGTCTCCGGATCCAAGACCTTTAACTGCCTTCATTACATGATTTGGGGTGTATCAATTCAAGAGGATGCCTTTTGGCATTGGGGTCCTCTGTGTTTCTGAAAATAATGTTTCACATGTGCAAAGAAATGAAAAAACATGTCCAATGTTTCCAAGACGACATTTTGGTATTCTCTAAAGACCACAGTGAGCAAGTAGAAATCTTGTCAGAGGTGTGCAGAAGACTGAGTACGATAGGGTTGGTTCTCAGTGCCAACAAATACCGCTTATTTGAGTCCAAGGTGGATTATTTAGGGCACACCATTTCTGACAAAGGAATTATCCCAAAGGAGTTGTTGGTAAAAGCTATTTCAGATGCTTCAGAGCCTGACAATAAAGAAAAGTTAATATCTTTTATACGACTATGTGAATACTACAGTAAATTCATAAAGATCTTTGCATCACTTAATAAAGCCCCTGCAACAACTACTAAGGACGGGAACAGATTTTGCATGGAAAGATGAGCAACATAAGTCTTTTGATCACATAAAGTAACAAATTATGAATTAACCTGACATTGCACCCTTGTGACTATGGGAAACATTGCATCATCATAGTAGATGCAAGTGCATATGGTCTAGAAGCCATTTTGTCACAAAGGGATGGCAAAGTCGAATGGGTTGTGGCATATGCTCCCAAAACATTAAGTGAAACAGACAACTGTATTCTGTCATAGAGAGGGAGCTTCTTGCTTGTGTATGGATGCTCAACCACTTCAGACATTTTGTTTAGGGAAAATTTTCATTGCATACTGACCATAAACCATTAATTAACATTCTGTCCCCTGGGGGTGGAAGGAATGCCATGGCTCGATTGCTTGCCTGAGTACAAAACTGCAAGAGTATATTTTTGATGTTACATTTGTGCCAGTAAGAAATAATTGCACTGCAGATTGCTTATTTAGACTTCCATATAATGAGGAAGAAAAGAGCATGTAGGATAATGAGGAGTGTGACGTTGTGTCCTGTGTGAAGGATTTTTGTATGATGAGTGATGAGGCATTCAATTAGAATGAATGGATGACTGAAGATTCGAAGGATTCAGAGCTGAAATTGGTAAAGAATGACATACGTGTTGGTTGGCCTTCCAGTAAAAATCTCAGTGGTGCACTGCATTCTTTTTCACAAACGGCATCAGAGTTAATTGAGAATGGTAATTTGATCTTCAAAAATGACAAATGGATGCCTCCTGTGGGAATGAGAGAGAAGTTAATGAAGATGTGTCACGCTGGGCGCATGGATATGACTGCATTAAAAAACTTGTTATGTGAACATTATTGGTGGCCGGCAATGGATGCTGAGGCAGATTGTACAGTGTCAAATTCATTTTGCAGCAAATAAAAAATTGTTTTACAAAAAGAACGCCATTGTTTAATGTTGGGTGCATTCAAAAACCTACCAAATAATATGCGGTTTGCCATTCTTCTTATTGATTCCTATTCGCAGTGGCCCAAGGTTATGTTCACTGAGAATATCACCACAGCTGTCGTATTAGAATTCTTTATGGAGGTATTCAGCAGAGAAGGGTTTCCAGAGATCATAGTCACAGAAAATGGTATACAGTTTGTGTCCTCTGAAATGGCCACTTTCTCACATACACATCACATCAAACATGTCAGGTCTGCCCTTTATGACCCGGAATGCAATGGCCAAGTGGAATGTTTCAATAGATACTTGAAAGAAAGCATCCACTTGGCCATGATTGGGAAAAATTCCTTTCCTTTTAGCTGTACGAGACAGATTATGGGGTTATAGGATTACCTCTAATTCAGTGATGGGTGTGTTGTAATTAGTTTTACTCAAGGGAAGACATCCATCTTCTTCCATTTGTCCATCGTGGCTTAAAACTAGATTGAGGAGTAAGGGTTGGGCCAATGTGAAATCTGATCTTGCAAAATGAGGTCTAAGATAACACAAAAACAGAAAATGTCCAAAAAGAAAGATATGATCCCTTGCATAAGGTTGACATGCCTGATGTTTGAGTGGGAGACTATGACAGAATAAGATTTGCAAAAGCGAGCAGAAAAGGTAAAGAGTCAGTTCGCCAAACTGATTAAGGTTGTGAAGATCAACAAAAATAGGGTCATCACACAAGATGGGAAATGCTGGAGTCTTAAACAAGGGGCTTAAAGTATGTCTGATCATTGGGGGTGATGCCACAACAATTGGGTGACCAGCAGAACATAGATGGACGCAACTACGGCGATGTATGTGCATTTGATGTTATGAATGATGTATCTGAAGTGAACATCTGAATGATATCCCAAGACAGGATGAGTATTCGAGTGCTAATGCTAAGACAGAAGTTGAAGGACAGGACAATAGTAATGGGTACAATTAACCCATTGCTCATCGTGTTAAAAGTATGTCTAGAACAAGAATGCTGCAACAAAACTTTTATATGAAGATTAATAAAATAAAACCTTAGTTAGTTTCTTTAGGAAAAGAGATGTGTTACATTTATACCTAGATGACCTACGATGTCGTATTGTCAGAGTATAGTATGTGATTATCTCTGTCCTGTCTATTCCCCATGTTTTCCCCTTAATTGTTATGTCTCCCTTGCGCCAGTTTTAGAATGCGGAGACTAGCAAGAATCTTTGTTGAGAGTTGTTGCCTTACTTGGGTGCCGACCTCCGTTATTGAGACATTAAAGTTGTGAGCTCTTACCTCGCACTCCATCTCTTCTTGAAATCGGACACCGTCCTTTAAAAAGGAATGCCTGATGGCACAATTCTTCTTGGGTAGCGCAACCAGAATCTGGAATTCATTACTTCCAAATCTTTGCTCAACTACCTTGCTGGTGACTTTCATAATGGACCTGAAAGCTCTTCTTCTCCAATGATATTTTAGCAGAGACTCTGTAATCGACTCTAGGAACAGACATCAACACCACCTCAACCTTTCCATGGATGTATATCCCTCCTAAACCCCATGTGTCCAGCTTCCTCCATAGGGTTGCCATATCAACCCTGCCAAATGCCACACTATAATAGACGAACCAGCAAAATAGAGGTAGACTGCTGTGTTTTGTGGCTTAGTGCCTTAAGAAGGATAATGATAGGATGTTGTCCACAGTTGATACCCCGGCTCCAAAGCTGGATTAAAAGAACGGTAGGATCTGTTGCTTGTGAGCCCATGCCTCCAGTTGCTCCAGCAGGGTATGAGGGTGTACTTTGGTCTCCATGTCTAGAAGTGCGATGAAGTGATAGTTTTAAAGGCACTGACCGGTCCCCCTTTTTATATATGGGGCAGAGGATAGATGCTCTCCACATATCAGGAACTGTCGCCATTTGAAACGCACCGTTATAGAGTGGGGTCAGCATCCTTGCCCAGTTGTCTGGGGCACATTTAAACAGGGACACTGGTAATCTATTGGGACCAGGGGCCCCATCCTTCCTCTTGAGCTTAATGATTCTTTCGACCTTCCTGGAGCTTGGGTGTTCGGTTCCTGCATGCTTAGGTTCACCAGATGAAAAGGGCAACTTGTGCCCTGAGGTAGCTCTGTTCTTAGGCCGGACTGCTGGTTACACTGTGTAAGTAATCAGTGGGGAGGATTGTCTGCCGTTGCCCTCTACCGGCGAGTGGCAGGCGGGGATACCAAATTGTCGGTGTACAGGTTTGTAACATGGCTGACCCAAGCTGCTTCCGAGACGCCATTCTCCCTTGATTCATTGCAGCTCTTTAGTTTGTTCACGTGCTCCCAGAAGCGAGTGCAGTTAGGGTCTTTCAGCAGTTGAAATAGGGTTGCCTATTCCTTTTGGTGCCTTGCCTCCTTGTGTTCCTAAAATGTTTTCGCGAAGATTCGTCTATGGTTGACCTCGACTGCAGTGTTTATTGTAGATTTTTGTTTAGGTGACCGCTGAGCTCTGCGTAGGGCCCTTCTTCCTGTGATGATGGCTTTGTCATATTGCAGTGCTGGCCTGAAGGCCCCACCAGATTTTGTCGAGTAGAGTCTAGTTACATCTCCTTTCAAGGGGGATCTGAGGCCCTCCACGGTCTTCTCCCACCACTTGAGATTCAGGTCCAGCTGCCTCAAGTTTGTTATGGGCACCTGTTTGCCTGGCCAGGCTATTACAGATGATGAGTACTCTGGCCTCCATTTTATTCTCTTGACAAAGTTTGCTTTCTCCTCGCCTGTTGATGTACCCACAGTCGTGCTCTCGGTGGAGGGTTGTACCTGCAGGTTCACAGTGCATTTTAGAGGGCTGTGATGACTTTCCAACCTTTCTGTGTTTTCAAAATACGCTAATTGCCTAGCCAGGCAATCGGAAAGAAAGACATACTTGATGGTTGAATGACCTTTGCAGGTTGGGGAAAATAAACGTTCCTTCTCTTTTGCAAGCATCTCCCGTTGGGCTGATACCAGTTTGTACATATGCAAAAAGAACAATTGATGGACAGAATGCAGAACAATGTCATACATTCACCCCAGCACAGAGATCTGGGCTCAAATCCATCGTTTTTTTGCGCCCCATGCCATTCCAGTTTGAACCCAGCCATATGCAAATCAGTCTTGACCCTGTGCCCAATGGGAACAGTCCGTATATAGTAAGGACAAAGGTCAAGAAGAGGCCGCTTTATGTCCAGCCCGAACTGCCAGGCCAGGTCCTCCTGGACTGGAACCAAGCATCCTAGGACCGGATTCGGGGTTTTACCGCTCATCAGCCAGAATAGCTTGACTCCAGTGGCATGGAGAGCACAGGACCCACGAAGGGAGAGGGTATAATTTGTTTCCAAGACTGATTTGCATATGGCTGGCTCACCATGCCATTCCAGTTTGGACCCAGCCATATGCAAATCAGTCTTGACCCTGCGCCCAATGGGAACAGTCCAGCCCGAACTGCCAGGCCAGGTCCTCCCTGGACTGGAAACAAGCATCCTAGGACCGTTTTCGGGCTTTCAGCCCTCATCAGCCAGGATAGCTTGACTCCAGTGGCATGGAGAGCACGGGACCCACGTCTGGGTATACCCGTCCCACTCGGGGTGACAAATGCAAAAACAACAATTGATGGACAGAATGCAGAAAAATGTCGTACATTCACCCCAGCACAGAGATCTGGGCTCAAATCCATCGTTTTTTTGCTCCCCATGCCATTCCAGTTTGAACCCAGTCATATGCAAATCAGTCCAGCCCGAACAGTCCAGCCCGAACTGCCAGGCCAGGTCCTCCTGGACTGGAACCAAGCATCCTAGGACCGGATTCGGGAACAGTCCAGCCCGAACTGCCAGGCCAGGTCCTCCTGGACTGGAACCAAGCATCCTAGGACCGGATTCGGGGTTTTACCGCTCATCAGCCAGAATAGCTTGACTCCAGTGGCATGGAGAGCACGGGACCCACGAAGGGAGAGGGTATAATTTGTTTCCAAGTAGGCCAAGGCTTTCCTACTTGACCTAATACTCCTGAGGCCTGCCACATTCCACAAGAGTATTGATAGCGATTTGATTGGTCTCAAGGTCAAGTGAGTAGGACCTCTCATGAGGCTAGGGCCTAAACCTATGTTTTTCTAGTGCAGCTGGCACCAGCGCCCCCCACATGCTGTGTGTGTCTTTTTTCGTGTCTGATCGCACTGCCCTCTGGTTGTGCGTGCAGACAATAGTTAGCGTGCATGAGCCTACGTGACCATCAGAGAAGACAATTAATTAGACCAGTGGGCCTGGCCCTTGGGGTGCGTACATGCCTGGACGCTTCCTTTATTTGTTTCTCCCACTCTGCCCCTTGATATCTGGCAAGATGTGCAAAATTTGTCAACATACTTAGGCTGCAGCTGTCCTCGTTTACTGTGTCGGACTTTATAGAAGGACAAAATTGATCAAAATAGCTAGCCTGTGTAGCACTGTCTGAGCTCAGGCCGGGTATCCTGAATTGAAGTATTGGTATGCCACCTAGAAGTGGGGAGGCCATCCTGCAAGCGCCAATTGATCAATTAGCCCCGAAATGCACCAAGTCCTTTTTGCACAAGCTAGCAAATCCATTTTGTAACGCACTGATCTACATATATTTTAATTGCACATGCTTTCATAGCTTCCAAGGTTTCAGATTGCTTGTGTGTGACATTTTCATAATTTCAGTGTAATTATGAGTGACATTCAACGACTATAAGAGACATTTTCCTGTGAGCAAAATCAAGCTGAGGGAAACAAATAAATATCAGAAATTACACCCATTTGAGCAACAAGAAACTCTAAGATCTTAAAACTGCTGCAAAGCACCAGAAATGGAAGGGCATTGTGAGACCCGACTGTACCAAACAGGATGTGAGAGGACATAATGCCTGCAAATGAGCCTCATATCTCTGACTCCCGCTGTGTCCACTGAAATGTTGTTGGGCACGTATGCAGGAGGCTCTTTCACTACCGCCTTTGCAGGTGGCACACACATACAAGAAATGGAGAGAGACTGCTGCATGTAAACCAAAGCTGGCACTTCATGCGTTCAGGAGGTTGACCTCCTGACCGGGCAAGGTATATGCACACAGCCTTCACACTATCACAGTCAAGCTCAGTACTGCCAGCTTATGAGGCACATAGGCGTATAACCCCACATTCATACATTAAAATCACCATTAGTCCTAACTGTTGACATTTAGAAAATTAAAGACTAATGAATCTCAATGATTGCATGACATTCGTGTGGAACACCAGGAATATGTACTGCAAGGATTAGCCACTTGCCTCCAAGGCCGGAGATCTGGCTTGGAAACCCCACAGTCTTCATGTTCTACTCCGCCAATCGCGATGTTCCTTTCAGTTTTATACAGGGACAAGTCTGCACTACATGTTTACTTTGGAACGACCCTGTGCACACTTGAAAGAGTTTGAACTTTTGAATTAATCATTATGCACTGTATATTCTGTCCCCTGAAAGGCATTTTTAGAATTATATTAGAAGGACGAAAAAGCAATAACTTTTTCAAGAAAATTTAATAACCATTTCTTCTTAATAGTCCAGATTAATGAAAAAATATCTTATTGTTGTTATGGTTTGTCAATGTTACGTGGTGTGAACGATGGCTTAATTGTTTTGATGTTTTTTCGGACAAAGATTGGTCGTTTAATGATTATTTCATTGTTTTTTCTATGTATTTGTATTAACATCTTGTGTATTCACCATTCCAATATTACATATCCTATGGTTATCTCGAATATTTTTGTGCCATAAAATGTTTTCTTCCAGATGATTTAAGCCTGTGTGGATAATTATACTATGGGCCCCCTATACGAAAACGATAGATGGGTGATGTAACACAAAATTATATTGGAACATTATTGGTGTGTATATTTCAGGCCAATTTCCTTATTTCCTTCAGCCTGGGACGACTCCTGGTGGCCAACATCACTGGGAACAGTCCCGCCACCCACCGACCACGTACGCAACCTAGGGGTCATCCTCGACCCCACCCTCTCCATGACTAAGCAGGTCAACGCCGTTTCCTCATCCTGCTTCAACATCCTCCGAATGCTCCGCAGGATCTTCAAGTGGATCCCCACCGAAACAAGAAAACAGTCACCCAGGCCCTCGTCACCAGCAGGCTGGACTACGGAAACGCCCTCTACGCAGGAACGACGGCTAAGCTCCTGAGACGGCTGCAACGCATCCAGAACGCCTCTGCACGTCTTATCCTCGACATCCCCCGACGCAGCCACATCACACCCCACCTGAGAGACCTGCACTGGCTCCCTGTCAACAAGAGGATAACCTTCAAGCTCCTCACCCACGCACACAAAGCACTCCACAACTCCGGACCAGCCTACCTCAACAGACGACTCAGCTTCTACACCCCCACCCGCCAGCTCCGCTCGACCAGCCTCGCCCTCGCCACAGTCCCCCGCATCCGGAAAACGACCGCCGGCGGCAGATCCTTCTCCCACCTCGCCGCCAAGACCTGGAACACCCTCCCCACCAACCTCCGACAGACCCAAGACCTACTGGCCTTCAGAAGACTCCTCAAGCCCTGGCTCTTCGATCAGTAGCAGCACCACCCCCCTCTTCCCCCAGCGCCTTGAGACCCTCGCGGGTATGTAGTGCGCTTTATAAGTGACATGATTGATTGATTGATTGATTCTTGGCTCGCCTTTCTTTTGTCATGGGATCACAACTGAAAAAAATCGGCAGTGGGTTTTACTGTAGCCTTTCATTATGTTCCTGGCGAGTGAAACCTCGCACATTGCTCCACACCGTCACGGAAATCCTTAACAAATGCTCAACACCTACAAATAAGAATCGAGGAGGAACCTTCACCTTAAAAGGGAAAAGTTGCCGTGGCCTCTCACCTGCACGCGTGTTGGAGACGATTTTCAGTTCATTCAATCTACTCCACCTTGAGCTCTATTCGCCAATGATCACAAGACGCCTAGAAGCGGGATGAATTAATATGACCACATGAGAAGACTCCCAGGACATTTACAGTTGTTGGGAGGGCACCATCATGATGTTTAAGCATCCGTCCAATCTGCACAGTGTTAAGGCAAAAGAATGCGTGGGCAGGCCAGCTCACGCAATGATTGTTCAAGGGTCTACGTGACTCCGAGAAAATGTAAAGCAGGAGACAGAGCTGTACAGAGTCAAAGTCAGCCTCAGCGCATACTTCCAGCCCGCCTTTTCTAAGCAGTGTACACACACAGCAGGTGTTAGTTACTATTCCCTGATTTAGGGTGCCTAATCTACTGACCTAATTAAGATGATACCAGGCCTCGAAAAATCATTAAAATGTTACTAGACCTGCAATGACTCCGGCGGTCTCTGTCCAGACTCTCACAGCATCATGATGAGAGGCTGCAGGCTCTCTCTCTGGCACTGCAGCGGCCTAGGTCCATCTCTGGTCAGGACTCGAGCAGCACCTTGATGAGAGGCTGCAGGCACCATACTGGCGGGCGGTGTGAGCAGCGGCGAGCTTCACTCCAGCCAAACTTTAAGAAACTCTCTGATAACTGCTGGCCACTTGCGTCACGGGCGGCCCGCCCTATATAATAATCTATGTCTCGGCATTGGGTACACATGGGACACATTGTTGCAGTCTCCATAACGCCATGAGATCACATGAATGCCGAATGGAACCCGCGAGTGTAGCTGAGCCAGCCCGCAGCAGTCAGAGTCCCTGTTAATCACACTCTGCTGCTGCCAGAACAGCGCTGACCGCACGCACTTCTTTGCTCAATGTTAATTATACCGCACCGGCATGACAGCTTCAGGAGGCGCTATAAATGCTTGGCTTTGCATTCTAGTGCAGTGATGCGGAGCACCACACTAAAATGCGTTAGCCTAACGCCTGATGCATGGTACTTGGCAGGGCTGTGCTTTTTGTACAAAACACTTAAATAACTAATCTATTGATCTATTTCCCTGTAATGCACTAAGTCTCAGTTTTACAAACTACCAAATGTATTCTGTATATTCTAACTGCACATGCATTTTATACAAAACTCTTTAAATAATTTATTATATAACTGTTTTCATGCACTGCAGATCTTACCAATTGTAATGGTTGTAATTAACTAAACAATAAAGTTACATTACGCTGCATTATACCTCCATACATTGTTTTATGCAATGATCTACTATGTTGTATTTCCAACCTTTCTAATTGTTTATAGTTATATTGTTCTGTATCATCCGTGTAGAAAAATATTTCTCCTGTAAAGCGCTCTAGCACCTTTTGGTAAAGTCCGCGTTATATAAATATGCATAAATAAAAAAACAAATCAAAACCACTGGAATTTCCTCTCACCTCCATTCAGGTCTCGCCCCCAAGCCAGGACTCTCATGCATTAATCCTTTAGCTGCTACGCCTAACCGCGTACACTTCGCGTGCTCTTCCAGGCCCCGCCCCTCCAGCTCTGCCCCCTGCAAGCCTCGCCCTGTTTTTCACTGCTCCAGGCTCCGTCGACCTCCTCTTCAAGCCTCGCCCTCTTTTTCACTGCTCCAGGCTCCGCCCCCTTTGACTCTCGTCTAGGCGCGCGACCGCGTGTCGCCGACGTGAGGTGTTTCCAAGATGGCGGACAGGAGTAGGAGACGGACGCGCGCTTCCCAGGACAGCGAGGAAGAGTCCGGTTCTGACAGCACAGGCTCTGGGCCCGAAAGGGAAGCGGGCCGAACACGACCGGCTGCTACCAGCGTCCCCGCAGTACCGGAGACCATCCCTTGTGGCGTTCCACTAGGAGAGGGAGAGTCTGAGTGTGTGAGTAGTAGGGGGGGCTATGATGTTGGGCTAGGGGCGGGGCTATGCTGGAGTGGTACTTGACAGTGAATATGGGAAACTGGGGGTACTTGGGAGGGGGGTGGTACTTTGCACTAAAGGTTGTCTGAAACGCTGATGGTGGCGGGGTGCTTGGGGTTACAAGTTTGTTCAGACCACTATGGTGTGTGCAGTGGGAGTTGTGGAATCATTGCGCTCTGGAGAGCCGTGATGCTGGCAGATGAGTAGTCTAGGTTTTGACGAGAGGGTATCTGTGGTCTATAGGGCACTATACGCTGGGTGGATAAATGAGGCACTTGAGGGCACGGGATCTGATGTGAAGTGCCCTAGGTGATATGGGACAGTTATCTAGGGTGTTGGGTCTCTGGCGAGTGGTGGCACTGGAACGCAGTGTTGCTGATGAAAATGTAATGGTTGTAATTTGAAATTTATTGATTGATATAGACCTCATCCGAGATCAACAATATGTTAAAATAATATATACAGATTTACAGTCCCATAGTATTACAATATATCATAACATTCTTTATAGGCAAAAAAGATTATTATTCTTATCTTGTACATCTCTAAAATAGCGGGAATAACACTTTAAAAAAGTAAAAAACTTTGTAACCTACAAATTCATCAGGTGGGGTTCTTATAATTTCAATCAGATCCATAGTTTTGAAAATATTATATTTTGTACAAATCGGTTTTAAAAATCGAGAGCCTGCATCACCGAAGCTGCTAATTGGACAGACAAATAGGACATGTAACAAATCTTGGATTCCACCATTACACAAATCACATTGGCCGGTTTTGTCAAAGTTTCCGCCCTACTTTTTTGTTATATCTTTTAACTGTAGTGTCCTCAGTCTTAGCATCAGGATGCAACGCCTAACCTTATGGTCCAATGTAAAACTCAAATATTTTGGGATCTCTTTATACTCCACACTAGCTAGCGTGAGCTTATAATGCGATAACTGTTGACAATAAAATGTATCAATTTCGTAGCTTAGCCTCGGAGTAGATTTTTTCCAAAAGAACTTCAAGAGTTCCGGGGACCAACTTTGTAAAAGGTTCTTGGAGCATTGGAAGTGCTCCAAAGCGATCTCTAAATTTCCTTTAAAAGTATATACTCTTGGATCAACCTTAAAAGTTTCTTGACGTATAATTGCTCTTAATGTACCTTCAGGTGCATTAGTATGTTGTAAGCCCACCTGACAAGGTTTGCCATAGCTCTTCCGTATGCACTCACTACCCCTAATTCCAATCGGAGTGCCTGAAGGGTAGTGGCTTGGCTTGTAGTAGTAAGCATACGCAAAAGTTTTCCCTCCTTGAGATTTAAAAAAAAAAAACATCGATTTATAGGAATATATTCTAAACTATATGTTAAGATAAGGGTAATCTTTTTTCAAAAGAGGAACCACTATACTGCCCGACCATGAGTTTGGAATTTGGCCAGTTCGATAGCAGTACATAAATAAGGGGGGCCAAGAATCTACTCCACCCTTCGATGTGTTCTTTTAGAACCTTCACCGGGGTCCTGTCTGGTCCCATTGCTGCTGTATCTCTCGCTTTCCTTATGTATACGGCAATTTGCTGATCATTAGGCGACTTTATCTGCTGGTCGGTCTCGCTGTCGGTTCCATCACATAGAGATTTCCCAATACCAATAGAAGGTAGATTTTTTTTTGTATAATTTGGATAAATAAGCGACCCATTCTTTTTGTGGGACTGGAGTTGCTCTCGGGGTTTTTTTTTTTTTTTCCACTAGCTTCTGCAACTATATCCCAAAAGGCTTTGGAGTTTTGTAGACACACTGCTTCTTGCAGGTCTACCCAGTATCTATCCATTTTTGTTCTATTCTCTTTCATGCAGAGCCTTTTTTGTCTTTTCTTCAGGGTGGAAATTTCGGCCTTCCTAGCCGGAGAGAAGTTCGTAAATTGCAACCTGATCAGCTTATTTAATTTCTTAGAAAGGAGGTTTACTGTCAGATCTTTTATTTTTAATGGGCTATTTTTATGGGCATGGCTTCCTCTGCATAGTACTAGATATCAGAATTTTAAAGCTTTCAAAATTGGCGATTGGGTTGGCTCACTTGTTGTTTTGCTCATGCATCTGGAGCTCAATAATCTTATTAATTTCTTTGTAAATTTGCTTGTGGTTCTCGCTGCTCTGTAATGGTTGTATGTCGATACACTGCATGGAACCTTCTGGGTGGCATGTTGGCTGTTGCTGTGCATTGGTATCTGGTCTTGGTGTGGGGTCACCAGCGTAGTGTTATTTGTTGGGGCGGCGAAGGTTAACGGTGAGTGAATACTGAGGCTATTGATATGGTAGTAACCCATGATGCGCTTATGTGTGCCAGTCAGTCACAACAGTGATAACGCACACGTCTGTTGTCTCCTTGCGTGTACATACTGATGGATGACACACTACTTCTCTTACCAGCTCCAGGAAAACCCTTTTTCTTTTGTTAACATGCCAGAACTCACATTTGTGATGCCCTCCCCCCTTTCTTTTCATTACCCTCAACATGTCACAGTGTTCAGTGTCTCTAGTTGTCTCTTGCAGGGAATACTGAGTGCTTTGGCTTCTTGTAGAGCTGTTCCAGTCTTGGCTCTGTGACCTGTTGTCAGTTTCTTGTTGCGGAAGCCACAGCTTTAATTTGTGATACAGTCAAGGTGTCCAACTAGTTTGACATCTCAAATTTGCTTCCTGGGTGGTGGTGTTTGACTAAAACTGTCATCAACTCTTATGTCTTGGTCTTTGGCTCCTCTCTTTTTGCTGGCTTTGTCATTGTTCACTCTTCTAGCTGCCCTTGCATAGTATCCACGAGGAAGTATTAACAATTGTGTCTCGTGAAGCACAGGAAAGCATGATCGCTGCAGTAGAACATTGAGTTATGCAGTGAGGTGTATTCTGTATGCATGGAGTGAATGTTTTACTGTGTACTCAGTAGTTTAGTTTTGATCCACTCCTGAGTATTGTTTTGAGTGTGCTTGTGAACCGCACTACTTCCCCCTTTGGCTTTGGGCCAGAGTGGAGTTATAGTGTGAGGATGGATTTGGAGGAAATTGAGGTATTCTTGGAACTTGCTACTATTGAAGGGGGAGGGGTGGGTGCCTGTAGAAAGTTTTACGGCTGTCAGAGATGCTTGAATATGGCAGGATTATTTTCTGCAGTTTGGGCTTGACATGTTTAAAGGATGTGGAAGCTGCAATTTTTACCACTTATTTTGAGCATGCATTAATAAGGACCAGAAACAATGTATTGTCTGACAGGATGCGTATCCCTTTCCTCACTCTGGACCACAGTGGCATGCAAGCTTCTTCAGTTGTTATGGGTACAGGTTGGACGTTTGTCTGCTTGACACACATTACTGATTAGTATGATGTGTTTTGTAATGGAGTGCGTGCTTAGAATGCAGATTGATTCTTTGATTTGTGCTTTAGTCTTGGCCATGCCTTGATGCCCTTGATGGGTGAACTGAATCTCTCTATAATGAAGGATCTTGGAGATCACTAACTTGTCACCTTTCAGAACTGATGTTTCTGTGAGGCTCACCTCATGTCACACTTTCCACAGTTTGAAGGGAATCCGCCTGTTGTCGTCGCCTCTAAATTGGTGGCCTGCTAAGAATATGTCCCACTGGTCATTGATTGGGGTGCTATTTGTAAATTGTAAGCATATATCTTCTTTGGATGATCGGAATACCTCATCCATAACAAAACTACTTGCCGTCTTTAGGCAAGGACAGCCTATTAATTTGGGAGGTGTAGAGGGGAGTATATTGCAAAGGTTGGAGCATTAATGAGTATGTTATCACCAGCATGATGATGTCAATGAGTCCTGACCGCATATCTTACAGCATTTTGCTATACATCTGCCCCAACGGTATTCCAACGTTTAATCATTTGTATTTTTGAGTCCCGCTTGTGTAGCAAGCGTGGTGATGTATCTCAAGTCTTCGTCGAGTATTATTTGGTGGTATCCAGTATTCAGATGCAATTTAGAAAACCTCTTTGCGTAATTTGTGTCAGCCACTATGTTTGTTGTTGGAGTGATATGCCACTCTCTTTTGATAAACTCCTGAGCAGAGGCGCATGTTGTCAAGTTGTATGAGCTTCATCACAACCACAAAGAGTGTAACCTGATGTATGGGTTTGTTGATGTGTGGCTTTACTGACTTGGATTTAAGGCATTAAAGTCCAGCAAACAACTCCCGTAATTCACTCAAAAGACACAACAGCTAGTATAAGACATGCATGTCCTTCAGGTTGTGGGTTAAATACATGTGTCTCCAGCATGGCCTCAAGTAGTTGTAGATCTTGCAGGTTCACTGAGATCTTGGACTGGCCTCCTCAAATGAACGGGACTGGTGCTGGTGAGGTCCTACTTGTCTTCCGTAGGTCCTGAAGGGTAGAGGGAATGATGGCAGTGGATACCTTTCTCCAGGCTGGGTAACAGTTGAGGGAAAACCTGTCATTGACGATGGCTGCAGATACATTGATTCGGGCTGATACGAGTGCATCCCCATCAATCCACAATGTGGCTGCAAGCTTACTACCACATCCTGTTAGTCCCTGAGACTGCTTCCTTCCATATTCAAGTGAAATTTGCCTTGCTCAACATCAAAAATTTCCAAGCGCATAGATAACCTTTCGTTTAAAATGAATGAGCATACAGTAAGACCCTTTCACATGTATATATGGAATGGGCTTTGTTAACATGATTGTCGGACAATTCAATGTGTTCACAGTGCACACCTTGTAGACCATGTGCAATAAGCTATTTGTTCTATTTGCAGTCACAGGATTTTCTTGACTTGTTTTCTTTACCAATTGTAGACTTACTAGAGAGGCAAATCTATCCTTAAACTCTTGCTTCACTGCGAGTTTAAGTGCGATGATCAGATAAGTGTCTTCAAAGACATTTTCCGTTTCCCAGTGAGTGGCAAACCATTTCTAGCACTAAACTGACAGCGAAGAATTGCTGTTCCAAGATATGGAGTCGAAGATGTCAGGCTTCGAAGAATTATAAAAATGTGATCAGACGTGAAGCTCTAGTGATTAAATTAATCTACTCGACCTAACTGTAATGCACTTGACCCATAAACCGATCGCAAATTGTGTGATCCTAGGCAAATATTTTGTTTCACATAATCACTGTTTTTTCATTATCACATAAGAGAGCACCTTCCAACACGTGGGTTCAGTATGTCTGCCGTATTTAAAAAAAAAAACAAACAAAAAAACTTGTTTGATTCAATAGACTAAACTTTTGCTGTAGAATAAAAATCTAGCCCATGTTTAGGGTAGACATGACTCCCGACTTGCTTCTTAGCTCAATAATAGCTGTTTCATCAGGTCAGGTTCAGGAATGTTTCTCACTTCATGTTTAAAAACTCTCACTTTTTCATAAATGTAGTATTAATGTGTGATGTGGTAGCCCACCGTCATTTACAGGCGGCACATTTTCCATTGAACTGGCCAGAGACTTTTCCACTGACATGCATTTTTAAAGTTAAAACTATACAGCGTGCAAATTCTAAAATGTGGAAATCTGGTTTCAGCAAATATTTATCATTTTCACATCACCAAGTAAAGTGTTCTGATATGTTTTGATCCCATTAAAATCTTTGTTTCCATCACTCTTCAGAATGACAAAATAGTGCCTTCATAACTTTGATACATTTTGAAATTTTTGTACAGTTCATTTACAAGCTATTTAAATTTTATGTTAGAAAAACACACTCTGTGTACCCCGGCACGATTGTCGGACAGTTCACTTTACAAAATCATCTGTCGGAAAAATAAAAATAAACACCAATCTCCAGGATAAAATAAGCAGCAATTTGTAAGAAGACAAGCTGACATTTGACCTCTGTCTTTGAATGCACAGCAGATGTGCCAAGATAGAAACAGGATTTAAAGGCCTCTTTATTGCTCATTCGTTTTCTGAATGAACATAAAATCTGTTCTTTGCCAGCTTAAGCTCTCCCACTAGAATGGGCCAGTAGGCCCTAAAAATGACTTGCCCTGATAAAATTTCACTCACCATTGTGAGTGGGCGAGTAGTTTTTTCGAGGCCTGGAGGTTATTTGTGTACGATGTTCGCCGTTAGATGGCAGTGGCACATATACTAAAAGATTAATTGAGGGCATCTCTGCTGGTTGTCTTTCTCCTTTAGACGCCATCCTACATGTCTTTTATCCCAGGGTTTCAACCCCAGTCATGTTCAAATGTATTTGTTGCGATGGCCGTCACCCAGTAACCAAGGAAACTTGGCTCAGTCTATGTAGCTCATATCTACAAACATGTTGTACTGTTTCTGACCAGTCTGTCCTATGCATGCCTGTCAATTAAGGAAACCAGCATTTGCAATGCAATAGGTCTCGCATTTACGCGAGTTTAAGCTATTGGCATTGTAAATGATAATGCCTTTTATTTATGTTTTAAAAACAAAAACAAAAATAAAAGGCATTGTTATTTGCAATGTCAATAGCTCAAACTCGCGTAAATGCGAGACCTATTGCATTGCAAATGCTTGTTCTTTAACTGTTGTAGAAGGCAATGCATGCCATGTGCTTAAGCAGCAAAATCCGTGCATGAAATAACTAAGTATAATTCGTTATTGGTCTGATAGGGACACGTGACCTGTACTGATATGACATGAACCTAGCTGCACAGCAACACAGCGTGTGCATCATGCTTAGTATCCCCTCCACCATTGCGATCCTAAAGTTGGGAAGACACTTTCTGTGTACCTTACCTGTGTATGCTGCAAGAGGGAGAACCAATGCCTATACATTTAGCGTGCAAGCAGCATGTTTCTCAAGACATTAATGAATGTATTTGTGTAATGGCATGAAGACAGTATACTGCTGGTTTCCAACAATCTTCACCATCATTGTACATCTTTAGTATACATTTATAAATTAGAACCCTGTATGGAATTTTGAGATTGGCTCATTTAGTTAGAAAGATGTCACTGGCATCTCTGATTTTCCTCTATTTGAATTCAGTGCACGTGTGAAGCTGGGTCATGTGGAAGGCAGGGAGGGCTGGTATGTTTGCCTGTGTATTGGGACTGGTGTTACTAGCCTTCCTGCCCACATGCTGTTGGCGTTAACAGCAGCTAATTGCCCTTCACTTCATTATGCATGCGGACGTTCTGCTCCGGCTATAATTGCGGATGGGCAGTAAGTGGTAGTTAAGTTAATGTACTTTGAAGAGGATATTAACCACTGTTAAGAGTTGGATCAGGGGCAATAAGGCTTAAAGAAGTACAGCATTATATTCTTTCATTGTGGCTTGATTTTGACCACTGCTGTGCAAGCTGTATTTTTTGTTTGTATGCATTTTGACCATTGTTGTATAGGTTGTTCGTGTTTATTGTCCTGAACATATATAGCAAACACCACAAGATGATGGATGGAGTGCTGAAACTTTTCTAACACTCACCCACAGTCAAGAGATCTGGGTTAAATCCATCGTTCTTTTGCTCACCATGCCACCCTAGTCTGGACCCAGCCATATGCAAATCAGTCTAGACCCAACCACCCGCCCCCCCCCCACCCCCGGGGAACAGTCCAGGCCGAACGGCCACCTCACGTCCTCTCTGGATTAGAAACAAGCATCCTGGGACCGGTTTCGGGGTATCACCCCTCATCATATATAGAGCCGTGTGACCACATACGCTGGTCAAATCATCATTGAATTACTGTAAAAAAGTTACAGGGTTTTATGGACATTTCGAGGCGCTCTGCAGGTGCGCTTCCACGCACCACTGTCAATCTTGTTAAGTCATGAAGACAGGTGTAAGGATATGAAACAACACTGAGCATGAAGTCACTGTGACCGATATTGTCACGAGAACTGGTGACTGAAAGGTTCATAATGGTTAGTTGGCAATGTTTCCCATAACACATTGTTGCCTTTTAACTGCACTCTCTGGGATTGCTGTCCCCAAATCTTACCGACTTGTCTTTTTAGGTCGAGCCTGGGCAGCGCATGTGCTGCTCTGCGAGGCATGCTGTATTCGAGTATGGACTTGAAGCTCTGCCCATATTTTTCATTGGCTTCTGTCATTGTCCTTTGTAAATGCTGGCTTCTGATTCGTTAATAGGCTTATTAGTCCCTCCTTAGTACCCCCTTGTCTTCATTTGTAACCTCCCATGAGGACTGGCCCTTTTACTGCTGTTGTTACACGGTATGTCTTTTTTAGTCTGTAAGCACTATTTTCTTTAATGAGTTTCTCCTACTGCAGGCACGACATGCTTTCCTGCAACATTCAGCGCGCTATGCGCACTTTCTCTTTCCAAGCAGCCCGGGACAATGGCAGCCGCTTCTTTGAAATGAATTGGGTCTCGCTTTTACAAAAGTTTGAGCTCTTGGCATTGTAAATGACAATGCCTTTTATTTATGTGTTAATTATCAAAACAGCTAAATAAAAGGCATTGTCATTTACAATGCCAATAGCTTAAACTCTTGCAGTTGCGAGACCCATTGCATTGCAAATGCTTGTTTATGTCATATATGACACCGTCAACTCGATCTGGATTTTAACCAAAAGGACTTCACATTATGGAATTTCCTGTTGATTTCTTAATGTAATAAGTATGGGCCTAAAATTCCCAGCAAACAAAGAGCTGTCGGATAAAAAACAGGAGTGACTGAAGGGTCATTTGACAACTATACATTCCCATAGTGTCGAAGAAGGTCCTCCTTGACTTCTAGTTGTGAACAGACAAGAGTTCAGATGAGTGCAGTTATTAAAACCACGTTCACGCTGTCTCTTTTCAAAATATTAGTACCCCTGCTGTAAGCAATAATCTGTCACCCGTGTTGCAGTTGTCTGTGGATGTGATTTGAAACCGCTGCTTCACTAGTTCTTCTTCTAGCTGGGCTTCCAGGATTACACCCAGGACCCTGGAGGGGACAGCTGAAGGTGCAGGATGGCAAAGAGAAGGCATGTCTATGCTTTGCTTTGTGGACCTCTGGTGCACCACACCCTGGTGTTTTGACTTTAAAACTGAATCCTGACACACCGAGATTGCTGGGTGTATCAGTGCTGTCCCAGTGAGGTTAGTGGTTGAACCGGCAGGTCTTGGACTGTTTACAGAATTACAGGTGGGGAGTGGTCGCTTTTATAGTGGTTGTGCCTCAGAAGGAGGCAACGGGAGGCTTTGGGAACTTGTGGCAGAAAGGGGGGTTGGTTGGTACATGGCTAACTATGAAAGGAAGTCGGTTGCCATGGCGCAGTTGTTCTGTACAGCGGGCCATGAATAATCAGATCCATTACACCATAGACATGAGTGATGAGCTCAGGCAAGAGAAACCAAGCATTGGCACCGAGGACCGCTTTGAACTCCAGCGAGGGATGCGTGTGACATCACAGTCCGAGGGCAGCCTCAGTGAAGAAGCGCGCGGGAAGCCAGCGCCAGATTTACTGCTTGCCTTTTAGACGGTTTCTCCCGTCTGCAGGCACTGCACAGTCTACGACTGCAAGAACAGCCGTGATGAGATGCAGTCACTCACTTACTGCCACCAACATCAGTCTTGTGGAACAGACAGCTCCTAGTGTGTTCTTTTTGTGCGCTCGCTCTCTTTTCTCACACACGCACTCAGCAACTCTCTCAACATTATTCCTCTCAAGGGCCGATTGCAAAAGTAACCGTACATATTCTTCTCCGAGGACCACTCGCGGCCTCCGAGAGCCAACGATGCCTGGGAGAGCTCAGACAGAGCGGGCGGAGCGAGAGGGAGGGAGGGAGGGAGTAAAGTGACGGGTGGGGCGCGTTGTGCCTGCCTGCAGCCCTGCCTCCTTTTGGGACTGCCCATCCGGACTGGATCACGGCTTGTATATATAACACGTCTCGTGAAGATAAGAAAGTGCTTCACGACAGAAGTAAACCAAGCCATCCATTCCGGAGGGGCCGTCCCAAAAGGTGAAAGGGCGGCAACAAAAAACCCTCATTTCCAATGGCAGGCCACCGTTTAGCATAAACGGTGACGCCAGCCAATGAAAATGAGGGGCTTGAAGCCCCCTTCTGAAATCCCTCTCTCACAATATCTCTCACCAGCGAGCAGCGCATGCGCTGCAACGCTAGGCGAGACCTAAAAAAGGACTTTTTATGCACCTCTTCTGACTGGAGGACTAGTTAACACCTAAAATACTCATCTGTCCCTCCACAGTAGCGCTAAAACTGGATAAATAATTGCCTCCTTGGCCAGAGGAAGTCTGTTCGCCTGTACTTCAAGAGTAGACTGCCTTTGTAATAAAATAAGGTCAACAAAGGTATAAAGAGGAATACTTTATAAATAATTTCTTCTCTTGTTTTTTGGGTTTGATTCTTTTGTTCCCTAGTGAACACGTATCTTGTCTCACACAGGTCCAGCAGTGTATTAAAGTTTTTCCCACTTCACTCGAGGTATCAGTGTAGGGTTTTGTTGGCCATGTTCTATATCCTGGTCCCTGAAGTTTTTGAAATGAGTTTCTAGCACTTACAGTTTTGGAGATATGGGCTCCTGGAGTCGCCTAAGTACTGTGTATTTCATGATACGGGCCGGTAAAGGGCAATACTCCATTCAGGTTGTGGAATTCCAAACTCATGAAATTGTTCAGATCAAGGGAAAATACATTTTCTTGTTTATTTTGTCCACTAGAAAAGTTTCTAAATGTTCGCTAAATTTAACAATTTGAGGCTATTTATATAACTCCCAGAATGCTTTATGGTCATATGCAAATGTGTGAGCTTTAAAGCAAGATTGGCAAAATTGTTTTGGTGTAAGAATAAAATGTATGTTAAAAGCATGCAATTTGAAATAAAGTATTATTGAGTGACTTTAAATACCATTTATCTGAGGCATCATTTAGTAAAACGTTTGCATGCCAATATTTATTAAAAAATATATTAATGAATCAGTGTAATAAACCATTATGGGCAGCATAAAAATTAATTGGGTCTTTATTTTTAAAGAGAGTCATGAAAGCGTACCTGCAGTTGTATGCCCTTTCATTGGTGCAGGTTTACAAATTTCTGGAAATTACAATAGTTTACAGAGTAGGCCAGGAAACTGTGCTCTTTGCAGACTTCTTTGAATTCCATTTTTCAGATGCATGAATATACACATGTATATTATTTGCTCATGCAAAAATCTGCTGAGTGATTTCAGATGGTTTTCCCTACACACATTTTCTTTCCCACTGTGGAAAAGTGTTTACTCTTGACCTTTTCAAAAGTAAATTTCCAACCTGGGAAGAGACTGCAGAGGAATTGGTAAAAACCCTTAAACATGTTTGAAAGTGTGTAAAGACCTCAGAGGGCATTGCAGGTCTGAAACTATGGCTTCATGCCTAGTTCCAGACCCTGTATGTAGACTTGCAATAAGGTTGAAAAATCAGTCTTGCTTGAATCTAAACCGTGATATATGAGGAGCCCTAATATAATAAGGGAGACTTTTGACAGTGTCCTTTTATAAGAATGGCACCATCTTTCGTGGTCTCACTGCTTCTCAAAAGTGACAAGTGAATGTTTCACAGGCTGTCTATTTCTGAAGGATCCCGTCCTTTGGACAAGGAGCTATTTTTAAAATTCCATACCCCTTTGTCATAGGTATAACTTTGAGGGTGATGACACTATTCCAATACCCTGGCTCTTTTCCAAACTGCGAGACCTCCCTATGTCTCTAAATGGTCCTTCCTCAGTTGTCCTGTTGAATACGTATCTCCACACCTTCTGCAGCAATGTTCATCGGACTACAGACACTACTAAGAACTAGAATTTGGCATCAAGAACTGTTTGATGTTGTTTGTATCCCTGTCTAGTTTTGGGTACATTGGAGACCTTGTATTTTTTTTATCCGATATTTCCATTGTATGTCATAAGGATTACATCCTGGATGACCCTGCATCCCCCCAGACCAGCTTCCGAGTATAGTAGGACCATAAAAATCGCTCTAGGACCTTGTTGGGACTGCATAAATGCTTAGCTTTATTAGTTTATAATGTAAGTGTGTCACAATATATCTTTGCACAATATCCTTTGGGACAGGAGGTCACAAGTGCTAGATAATTTAGTGGGCTTGCGTGTTTTAGCTGTGTTTATGTCGAGCCTGGGCAGCTCATGCGCTGCTCTGCGAGGCATGCTGTTTTCATTTATGGACTTGAAGCTCCGCTTATTTTCCCACCCATCTTTTCAATTGGCTCCTGTTACTGTCCTTTCTAAATCGTTTTTTTTGATTCATGAATAGGCTTAGTAGTCCCTCCTTAGTACCGCCTTGACTGGAATTGTAACCTCCCATGAGGACTGTACTTTTTAGGTCTCGCCCTGAAAGCCAGCGCTTCAGCGCTGGCTCTGGGCGAGACATTTTGTAGTGTGGGCTTGCAGAAATGCGACCACAACTTTTGGCTGGCCTAGAGCATGCGAGTACGCGCACAGTAACGCGCTTTCCTCGCATGCTCCAGGCCATCTGCCTTTGTCACTTGCTCCTCCCCCCTCCCCAGAGCGCTTCTCGGGGCCGCGCGGCCACTCCCCCCCCCCCCCCACCACAGAGCACGTCTCGCACGGCCAATGCTTGTTACCTCAATGGATCAGACACCCGAAAAGCGAGTGACACTCTAAATGTTACACTACTTAAGCCTTCGCGTGCCACAGCCTGAACTCCTGAAAGATTAACGTCCGCCAATGGGTTGCCTGTGCAATTATGTAGATGTGACACCCCACTCCCCGGATGAGTGACATCCAATACCCACGACACTTTGGGTGCTTTACTTTGGATGTTACCGGCTAGATGTCTGCCACCCCTGCATGCCCCCCTGAACACCCGACCTTAATTCACCCCAGTATCTGTGAAACCCAGCGTCCTGTATTTGACAGCTCTTCTGCCCTCGCGGATGTGTCTCTCTCTCCTTCAAGTCCAATCTCACCATGTCCCCAGGCGCTCTTCGCTGTCCGGCAGCGCTACTTGGTTCACCCTGCCCTTTCATCCTTTCGGTGCTCCGGTTATAGTTGTCCTGGCTGCAAAGACAGGCAGCCCGAAACTAAAAACAAAACAGTCTCTAAACCCGTGATGGGAACTGAGCTGACCTCATGCCGGAACTGATGTCAAACAACGAGACGGCGTGTGGCAGAAAAATACAAGCTTAGAACTGCTATCTAAACGAAGCCAATGCGCATGCTACAGTGGCCATCTTGGTATGGGGAGCTCTAGTAATTTCCACAGAGGTTCTTCCCAATCTATTTAGTCCGACGTCTCAACCGCGGCCATTTCGCAACGGGATTCTTTATCGTTCTTCAGTTGGTGGCGATGTTAAATGCTAGAAAGACGATCGCCAGGAACATAAGGCATATAAACCTGCAATATCTGTTTTTGATGTTCGTTGCGAATCCCTGCGAACTGCTGGAAAATATTTTTTTTCCATAGCGTTTACGTTGCAGCGTGGTGACTCGTCACATGACTCCCAGATTTTTTATTTTTTTAATATATTTAAATAAATGACAGTGCTTTATTTTAGAGGTCTCTTGGCTCTATTTTTTCCTACCAAGAGCAGGACTTGTAGAGCTAGTTTTATTATCAAAGTCTGCAAGTCCCAGAATTCAAAGAAGTACATCGACAGGGAGGAGTTCATCACGCAGGGATTTGGGAAACTTGGCTGAGCTGCCAATTCCGTATTTAAAACAAGCATTGGCATAGCCAATAGGTCTCGCCTTTGGGACCTTATAAGTGTTTAGCCATGCAACAGTTGATGTTGTTGCACCAAGGATATTGTGCTGCATAACTAAATACTTATAAGGTCCCAAAGGCGAGACCTATTGGCTATGCCAATGCTTGTTACTTGTGTTGTTACACAATCTGTTTTATCTGCAGCCTGTAAGCACTAGTTTCTTTAATGTCTTTAATCTAGCTGCTGTTGCAGGCACGACGGGCTCTCCCTAACCCACCCTGTTTTCATGACAGCGCGACACCTAATCATGGACGTTGTGCTTTATCTTTAAAAAAATGCTCCCTGCATGTGCTATGCTGCTCAACAAATGCTTTTTTTTTGTAAAAGTGCCCCATACCGCGCTTTCACTTTAATGGCGGCCGCGCATATTTCTTTAGACCCGGGTCGTCTAAAGAAAGGGGCGTGGCCGCCATTAAAGTGAAGGCACGGCATGGGGGCGCTTTTACAAACAAGCATTTGTAATGCAATAGGTCTCGCATTTGCAAGAGTTTAAGCTATTGGCATTGTAAATGACAGTGTCTTTTATTTATGTTTTAAAAACATAAATAAAAGGCATTGTCATTTACAATGCCAATTGCTCAAACTCTCGTCAATGCGAGACCTTTTGTTTCTTACTATGATCTGTTTACAGTGGTTGCTTTTTTATCTCCAGTTGTAAGCCATCCATACCACCTCTCTCCTGAATTTGTGCTCCACCTGTTCCATTTTTCTTATTAGGTCATGCCTGAAACTTGGTTTATATCTCAGTTGCAATGTTGACTCTCCCATCCCTCTCCCTGTGAGGCTACCAGGAGACACATGATAATGTGTGCCACCTTTGGCTTCCCACAAAGTTGGGAAAGCTAGGGCTCCAGACTACTGTTTTGGAAGTCAGTGCTCCTACTTGAAACTCTTTGGTGGCTGTCTTTATTCCAAGAGCCTTGTGATGTTGCCTTTTAGATTAAACAATAATTTTTTTTAAATTGTTTTTTTACCTGATCTTCTTGATTGGGATTAGTAGCATATTAATATTGCCTCTACATTATGATAAATCACTTGAAATTGTGCTATTATGATGTGAATACATGCTGTATTGAACATGGGAATAAATGGCAAAAAGAGGTAACGCCAGAGAGCAACTTTCCCCCCCCCGAAAATGTACTTCATGTTCAACCTAAAAAATGCAGTCTAGCAGAGGCAGCTGAAAATCGGTTATGGCAGGTACAGTTGATCAGTTTCATAATGGACTAAGCTCTAAACAACTGCCTTTCTCCTGCCCTTTCGCACTTTATGGCAACCGTTGTGAAAAATATTGATTTCAATTGAGGCTATTTGGTGCTGATCTTGTATGTATTTGAAAATGCCCAATGCATACTTGTCGGTAGCACAAAGCACTACGTTAATGTAATAAATAGACTAACCACAAAAGTAGGTATGTAAGACCTTGTCACAAAAAGATGAGTGTTTTGAGCCAAATATGGAGAAGGGTTAGAAAATGCACACACTGTCCTAAATTGGGTAAGATATTAATTAGTCCTTTAAAACTTTGAGAAAAATGGCACCTTCTGATTTTTATTTGATTTTCACAAAGAGTGAGAAGTAAGATAGAGCTAGAGTGGGAGCATGCTTGGTGTGGAATGTGCTTCTCAAAATTCAGCATAGTTGATTACAAATGGATGGAACAATTGTGAGTTTAGTCTTGTTTAAGTTTTGTAATCTATGCAATAAATGTGCTTTTATTTTTTCATTTATTAAATTTGAGCTTCCTAAAATGTGAAGTGGTGATTACAATTTGTGATTTAGGAATTTTGGTACTAGTTTCAATAGTTGAGCTACATTCTTGATAACCATTGACCGGTTTGAGCCACCATTGCGCTTCTTTGCACTGGATGTCTGAGGGGCATGCAAACCTTAAGGAAAAAAATAGAAAATGTGTATCTTTGCATTTCCTTAGTCTCCTGGAATTGTATTTGCAACAATTGACCTCAAACAGTTCTGCATTGTAGCTAATTACAGTTATCTGCTGTTTTAATGATAGAAAAACTCCCTAGGGACTACTCAAAAGTGAAATTCGACTCTGTGTACAGTATAGAATTTCCGCAGCATTACTTGTATGCAATTGTTTCTAGTGGACCTTTAAAATCTAACCAGGTTGAGCTTCTCATCGGCTAGGGTTGAACAACCATGAATTCTATTTGTAACCTCCTTTCCATCTCTCCTGCCCTCTTGGCACGTTATGGCATCCATGGGGTGGCATGAAGTGTCACACGAGAAACCCGCATAACCCACTGTGTAAGAAGCATTGTTGTAGCGGGCATGCTCATAACAAAAATCTAACCATTTCTGGGATGCTAACCAAATTCTTTTCTCTTCATAGGAAAGTGAAGATGGTATTGAGGGAGATGGTGAGTATGGCAATTTATTTTTCGTTGTTTTTTAAGCTCTTAGAAAATCTTCTTTATACACTGATGCAAGGATATTTTAAGGCCACATAACACTTGGTGTGGTCCTTATACAATTCTCAAAGGTTGTCCATGACCCCCAAATCAATAACATAGGGAGATCTTCTTGAGTTTACCAAAAAGTTTCATTTCTATAAAATTACTGAATTCTGGCGAATGAAAAATCCCCACAGTTAACAGTGCTATTCTCCAACTTGATGTAAGGGATCTCTAGACATTTGGCTGCTTGCTGCACAGATGCTGCGCTGCTGTACAACATGGCTAAAATAAATTGACAAAGCCAACAGCTCTACCATATGTGAGACCTATTGGCCTTGTCAATGCTTGTTTTTAAGCATTCTTGGTAACTCAGTTGGGACAGCAACAAAGTTTATTTTTCAGTATTCCTATCTGTATCCACTCAGTCATCCTGTTTACAAAACGCAGAGGCCAGAACGCTTGCAAAAGTCCCTGAAGCAACCTGGAGAAAGCCTATTTGGGTAACAGTGGCCATGGGGCTACGATTAATAGAAAGCACCCAATACTAATGAACTACAAAGGCATTTGGGATCACAGCTAGATCCTGGATGGTAGTTGCATTATATAGGGGAGAGGTGTGGCAGAGCGGCTGTTAGAAATGGGATCTCTAGTTGGCAAGGGCTTGCACCTTTGTCCAAGTAGGGACCCTTCTTCCTAGTCAGGGTAAGGGTGTTACACTCGTGAAGTAACCCCTGCTCACCCTCGTGGTAGCTTGGCACGAGCAGTCAGGCTTAATTCAGAGGCAGTGTGTAAAGCATTTGCACATAACCAACAGTAATACAGTGTAAGCACTACAAACGGACACCACACCAGTTTAGAAAAATAACCAATATTTTATATACTCAAGACAAGACCAATTACGACAAAAATCCACAATACTATACTTTACGAATGAATGCTTGATACGGTAACTTCTTCTTTGCAGGAATAGCACAAAAGCAAAGTTCGTACGAGTCGGTAGCTCCGTCCGAGCCTACCGTGATGCTGAAAACCACAGAGTCTAACAGTTCCAGCCGACCGCGTCGATACGGGCCAGCAGAGTCATGAACAGACTCGGTTACAGTACCTTTCTCGTTGTGGCTGGTACGGAGTGTACGAGCAGGTCGGCGTTCGTCGCGGTTGCGGTGCAAGACGGAGCGATGCAAGGTGCGGTGTCCCTCGATGCGGTGCAGGCAGCGGCTCGATGAGCGTCGTGCAGACGGGGTCGGTGAGTCCAAGGCGTGCGATGCGGGGTGAGACGATGCTCGATGCGGTGCTGACAGGTTGCGATGCAGGCGACCAAGCCGGAGTGCGGGAGCTGGCGTCGGACAGCGGTGCGAGTCGGAGCGGTGCGTCGCAGACGTGCGAGCGGTGCCCCAAATGCGGTGCGGTCTCGACTCTTGAGCCAGTTGCAGCGACAGCGTCGGTCGGGTCCGGTTGGTTCAGTGAAGCGATGCGATGCGAACTGCGGTGCCCACAGGTCACGGTGCAAGCAGCGGCTCGATGTTGGCGGCGTCGGACGTCGCCCACGGTGAGACCAGGGTTGCGATGCGAAGCGGGGCGATGCGGTCTGCGGTGCAAACAGGTCACCGGCCAGGGATGGATTCGGTTGACGGAGTCAGTTGCGGTTCCCTTCCTCTGTGGCAACTGAAACAGCGTTCCAGAAGCGGTACCCAGAGGCTTGTGAAGTCTTTGCAGTCCCTGAGACTTCTTAACAGGAGGCCAGCTCGGTTCCAGGCCCTTGGAGATACTCAGCACAAGTTTGTAGAAAGTTCAGTCCAGTCCTTTCACTGCCCAAGGCAGAAGCAGCAGCTGCAGGCCAACCCAACAAAGCAACAACACAGCAAAGGGGCAGTACTCCTCCTGGCAGCTCTTCCAGCTCTTCGTCTTGGCAGGTTCCTTGATTCCAGCGAGATCTAAATTCATGGGGTCAGGGCCCCAATATTTATATCCCAAATTCCTTTGTTCTCTGAAGGCAGAGAGGCCTTTGCCTAGTCCAAACCAGTTCTGGAGCACTTTGTTGACAAGTCTCCGTCCCTTCTTTCAGTGAGTAGGCCAGGGACATCAGACGCACCACAGGAGGTGGAGCCAGCATTGTGAAGGGAAGGCACTGTCCTATTCAGGGCCCAGGTGCGACCCCTCCCACCCATCTACATGTAGATCTTGCTATTCAGCCCTGTGCTGACTCACCCTGTCTCCTGGCATCCCCCAGCCCCTGTCACTCACACTCCAGACAAGGAATACACAACCTCGCAGAGGCAGGCTTGGATGGTTAGACAAGAAAATACCCACTTTCTAAAAGTGGTATTTTCAAACACAGAATGTTAAAACCAACTTCACTAAAAGCTGTATTTTATCATTCGGAGTCCAGGCATACTAAACTCGAATTTCTACCATGTTCCCGGGGTCAGTTAGGATTATAAGCTGTAATAATCAAAACTGCCCGTTCTGGCCTAGGGGGAACAGGTAGCCTTGCAATAGTGAAAAACGAACTAGGCTGTAATTCACTATCAGGACATGCCGCACACACCCGGGCATGTCCTACCTTTCGCGTACAACGCACCCTGCCCACAGGGGTACCTTGGGCCTACCTTAGGGGTGACTAACATGTAGCAAAGGGAAGGTTTAGGGACTTGCAAGTGTGTGCACTTGCCAAGTCGACATGGCAGCCCCCGGCTGCGCACAGGCTCTGCAATGGCAGGCCCGAGTTACCTTTTACGGGCTGTTTGCGTGGGTGGCACAATCCAGTGCTGCAGCCCACCAACAGCATTTGGTCTGGAGGCCCTGGCACTCGCAGTGCACTTTACAAGGGACTGACACCTAAACCAAATAGGCCAATCATGGAAACACCAATCCATAACACATTTTATACAGGAGCACTTGCACTTTCCCACTGGACCGCAGTGAGGAAAGTGCGCAGAATCATTACACCAGCAAAAACAGAGTCAAAACCGGGAGGTCAGAAAGCAAAAAGTCAGGGGAAACACGCCAAAAGATGCCAAGTCTAACACATGTCCCCTCCAGCTGAAAGTAGGGAGAACTACCCAACCCCATTGGAGTTCTCTTCACTAAGGCGGAAGAACCTGGACAGACCATCTGCGTTGGCGTGTTCTGTACCAGGACGGTGTTCCACCGTAAAGTCCATTCCCTGTAGGGAGATGGACCACCTCAGCAGTTTTGGATTCTCACCCCTCATTTGCATCAACCATCTGAGGGGCCTGTGGTCTGTCTGAACCCGGAAGTGAGTCCCAAACAGGTATGGTCTCAACTTCTTCAGTGCCCAGACCACAGCAAAAGCTTCCCTTTCTATGGCACTCCACCTCTGTTCCCTGGGAAGTAGTCTCCTGCTAAGGAAAACTACAGGCTGATCCAGGCCCTCTTCGTTCAGTTGTGAGAGCACCGCTCCCACACCATGCTCTGAAGCGTCAGTCTGCACGACGAATTCCTTGGAGAAGTCAGGTGCCTTGAGCACGGGCGCCGTGCACATGGCTGCCTTCAGGGCATCAAAAGCTTTCTGGTAGGACTCAGTCCAGATCACTTTCCTGGGCTGCCTCTTAGAGGTCAGCTCTGTTAAGGGGGCAACGATGGTGCCATAGCCCTTAACAAATCTCCTATAGTAGCCGGTGAGACCTAAGAAGGCTCTCACCTCTGTCTGGGTCTTGGGGGTTCCCAAGCCAGAATGGTGTCAATCTTGGGTTGTAGGGGCGCCACCTGGCCGCTTCCTACCTGGTGTCCCAAGTACACCACAGAACCCTGCCCGATCTGGCACTTACTGGCCTTGATCGTGAGGCCTGCACCTTGCAGAGCCCTCAACACTTTCTCAAGGTGCTGTAAATGTTCTTCCCAGCTGGAACTGAACACAGCAATGTCATCCAGGTAGGTGGCACTGAAATCCTCCAGCCCAGCCAACACCTGATTGACCAACCTCTGAAAGGTGGCAGGGGCATTCTTCAACCCAAAGGGCATCACCCGGAATTGGTAATGACCTTCTGGGGTTGAGAATGCTGATCTCTCCTTGGCCCCATCGGTTAAGGCAATCTGCCAGTACCCAGACGTCAAATCAAACGTGCTGAGGAACCGGGCAGCTCCCAACCGATCAATGAGCTCATCAGCTCTGGGGATGGGGTGCGCGTCAGTCCTGGTGACGGCATTGAGCCCACGGTAGTCCACACAAAACCGGAGTTCTGGAGTGGCACCGGGCGCCGCAGCCTTTGGGACCAAGACCACTGGGCTGGCCCAAGGACTGTGGGAGGGCTCAATCACCCCTAACGCCAACATCTTAGAGACCTCCTCCTTGATGCTGGCTCTGACCCGGTCAGTCAACCTGTAAATCTTGTGCTTCACAGGAGGGCTGTCACCGGTGTCCACGTCATGGGTACACCAGTTAGTAACACCGGGGGTCAGAGAGAACAGTGGGGCGAACTGTCCCAACAACTGGCGACAGTCCCCCTGCTGCTCCTGAGTCAGAGTAGGGGAGAGGATCACACCCTCTACTGACCCATCATGCTCCTTGGTAGACAGGAGGTCAGGGAGAGGCTCACTCTCCTCTTCCACCCCATCATCTGTCGCCAAGAGCATACTCACTTCGGACCTCTCGAAGTGGGGCTTGAGGCGGTTCACGTGAAGGACCCTCAAAGGGTTCCTTGGAGCCTGCAAATCCACCAGGTAGGTGACGTCACTTTTGCGCTCTTTTACCTCATATGGCCCAGTCCACTTGTCCTGCAAGGCACAAGGTGCCACTGGGGCCATGACCCACACTTTTTGCCCAGGTTGAAATTCGACCAGAGTGGCATTCTGGTCATACCATCTCTTCATTTCTTCCTGGCTTGCTTCTAGGTTCGCCTGAGCGAGTTTCCTGAAGCGGGCAGTTTGGTTTCTAAAGGGCAGCATGTAGCTAAATACATCCTGGGGAGTTTTCCTGGGAGCTGCCTCCCAGCCTTCCTTTACCAAACTCAGAGGTCCTCTGACAGGGTGGCCATACAGGAGCTCAAAGGGGCTGTACCCAAGAGACTTCTGAGGCACCTCCCTGTATGCAAAGAGTAGGCATGGCAAGAGGACGTCCCACTTACGCCTCATGGGTTCTGTTAGACCCTTGATCATGCCTTTCAAGGTCTGGTTGAATATCTCCACCAGACCGTTTCCTTGTGGGTGGTAAGGAGTGGTGAACTTGTAGGTTACACCACACTCCTTCCACAGGGATGTCATATACTTGGATATGAAATTGGTCCCCCTATCAGAAACCACCTCTCTGGGGAATCCCACACGGGAAAAGATCCCCATTAACGCCCGGCCCACCACTGGCGCCGTCGTTGTCCTGAGAGGGATTGCATCCGGGTACCGGGTGGCATGGTCCACCAAGACCAGGATGTACCTGTTGCCCATGGCTGTCTTGGGATCCAGTGGCCCCACAATATCCATCCCTACCCTTTCAAAGGGTGTTCCAACAACAGGAAAAGGTTGGAGAGGAGCTTTGACCTTCCTCCCACTCTTACCACTTGCCTGGCAAGTTTGGCAAGACCTACAGTGTGCATCTGACTGCCTTCGCATTTGGGGCCAAAAGAAGTGGGTGACAAGCCTGTCAAAGGTCTTGTCCTGCCCCAAATGTCCTGCCAAAGGCACGTCATGAGCCAGACCCAGTAGGAAGGTCCTGAAGCGCTGGGGTACCACCAGCACACGGGCTGACCCAGGCTCAGCAACCTTAGGCTCACTGTATAGGAGACCGCTCTCCCAGTAGATCAGATGTGACCCGGACTGATTACCAGCTGCCTGGTCTGCAGCCTGCCGCCGCAGACCCTCCAGAGTAGGGCACTCGTTCTGCTCCCTGCAGAACTCCTCCCTGGTGGGACCCCCTTCTTGCTGCCAATGGGTCAGCTCAGAGATGTCTCCCAGTTCGGCTACGTGCTCCCCTGTAGGCACCGGGGCGTCCCCCTCGAGGTCCGCCTCCTCCCGGTCCGTGGGAACTTCGGGGGCCGGTTTCCCGCGCCCCCTGCCCTTTCTCTTGGCAGGGACTTGGGCCACTGTTTCAGGCTCCAAGTCCTCTTGATCACCCTTTCTGGCTGCCATTGACCGAGTAGACACGCATGCCCACTCTGGCAACCCAAGCATCTCCAAGTGAGACCTGAGCTCAACCTCCTTCCATGAGGACTGCTCCAGGTCGTTTCCTAGCACACAATCTACAGGCATGGTAGGGCTCACAACCACCCTCAAGGGACCCGAGACCCCCCCCCATTCAAAGGGAACCTGCGCCACCATACATTGGCGCTCTGAGTTGTCTACAGCAACTACTTGGTGGAATGCTCCTGGGACTACTTGCTTCTCAGACACCAGGTGATACCGGACTGAGGTCACACTGGCTCCAGTATCTCTGAGAGCCTCTACCCTATTCCCATTAATGGTCACCCAGGTGCTATATTTCTTTGTGTTAGGGGGCACCTGGTTTCCTGGGACCATCTCACTGTCCCCTAGTGAGACAAGGGTCATTTCTGCGGGATCCCCACCCTCCTGTGGGCACCCCTCCTCCCCAAGCGCTACACTAGCCAACACTTTGGACTGTCCACCGGTGGGCGGCTGTGTCCCCTTCGGGCACTTGGGGTCCCCCTTAAAGTGACCTACCTGGTCACATGCATAACACTTGCGGGGGCCGGTCTCAACAGGCTTCCTTGTGGAGACCCCTTTCTTCTTATCACCGGGGGGCTGGGAACTTTTACCCTGGGTACTAGTTTGGGGCCCTTTAGAGAACTCCTGTGCTTTACCCTTGTCCCCCCACCTTTCTGCTGGGGACCCTGCCCACCTTTGGCTGAGTCTCCCCCAAACGCTTTCTTGTGGACCCTGGTACTCACCCAGCGGTCCGCTTCCATAGCAAGCTTCCTGGGGTCAGTTAGCTTACTATCCACTAGGTGCTGGCGCAGATCTGCAAAACATAGACTAGACAAGTGCTCCCATGCAATCAAGTTGTAGAGCCCCTGAAAATCTGTTACACTACTGCCCTTCACCCAACCATCCAGCGACCTGCAGAACACATCCACACATTCCAACCAAGTGTTGGCATCAGACTTCTTACTGGACCTGAACTGATCCCTGTACTTTTCAGGAGTAAGACCATACTTCGTGAGAAGGGCATCCTTCATGTCAGCATAGGTGAGGTGATACCCCTTACCCAAAGCTATCAGAGCGTCCCTTGCTTCTTTAGGGAAAAGTGGCCACAATCCTGCTCCCCAATTCTCCTCAGGGACCCCATTCATGTGTATGGCTGCCTCATAACCCTGAAACCACCTTTGTATGTCATCCCCCTTCTTGAACTCCTTGCCTACGTTCTTGGGAATGTGCACAATCCTGTCTGCCTTTCTGGACGAATTGCTGCCACCATCTGAGCCTGACTTACTCCTAAGTTCTAGCTCCTTCAGTTCTCTCTCATGCTCTAAGAGCATCTTCCTCTCCTCTATGGCCAATCTCTTCTCCTCCCGCTCACTCTCCAGCCTGAGCTTCTGCAGCTCGAACTGCCTTGCCTCCCGCCTGTCCTCCAGCTCCTCTGGGGACAGACTGCTGCTGCCTGACCTGGCGGGTTCCCCCCTACCCAAAAGCACATCCACCCTGGAAATAGGCTCCTCCGCCTCCTCACCGAGATTACCAGGCAGCCCATTGGCATGTCTGGCTGCTACCCAGGCCCTCAGCGCCTTCTGTAGCTCCTCCTTCCTTGTGAGGCCTTTAATTTGGACTTTCTGGTTTTTACAAATCGCTCGTAACTCCTTTACGGCATAGGATTCCAACCTATCCTCCTCAAAGATAATTTCCAGAGATGCAACGGATGATGCAATTGATTCAGGCATGACAAAAGTAGTGAGTTGAAACTGGCAAGATCAAAAATAGGCCAAAAGAAAAAGAACCAGTATGTGGTACGTAATGGTCTGCGATATGGTAGTAGTGCACACCAATCACTGTAAGTCAAGTGCAAACACAAGTCCTATCCTCACCGCTGACAACCAATGTTAGAAATGGGATCTCTAGTTGGCAAGGGCTTGCACCTTTGTCCAAGTAGGGACCCTTTTTCCTAGTCAGGGTAAGGGTGTTACACTCGTGAAGTAACCCCTGCTCACCCTCGTGGTAGCTTGGCACGAGCAGTCAGGCTTAATTCAGAGGCAGTGTGTAAAGCATTTGCACATAACCAACAGTAATACAGTGTAAGCACTACAAACGGACACCACACCAGTTTAGAAAAATAACCAATATTTTATATACTCAAGACAAGACCAATTACGACAAAAATCCACAATACTATACTTTACGAATGAATGCTTGATACGGTAACTTCTTCTTTGCAGGAATAGCACAAAAGCAAAGTTCGTACGAGTCGGTAGCTCCGTCCGAGCCTACCGTGATGCTGAAAACCACAGAGTCTAACAGTTCCAGCCGACCGCGTCGATACGGGCCAGCAGAGTCATGAACAGACTCGGTTACAGTACCTTTCTCGTTGTGGCTGGTACGGAGTGTACGAGCCGGTCGGCGTTCGTCGCGGTTGCGGTGCAAGACGGAGCGATGCAAGGTGCGGTGTCCCTCGATGCGGTGCAGGCAGCGGCTCGATGAGCGTCGTGCAGACGGGGTCGGTGAGTCCAAGGCGTGCGATGCGGGTTGAGACGATGCTCGATGTGGTGCCGACAGGTTGCGATGCAGGCGACCAAGCCGGAGTACGGGAGCTGGCGTCGGACAGCGGTGCGAGTCGGAGCGGTGCGTCGCAGACGTGCGAGCGGTGCCCCAAATGCGGTGCGGTCTCGACTCTTGAGCCAGTTGCAGCGACAGCGTCGGTCGGGTCCGGTTGGTTCAGTGAAGCGATGCGATGCGAACTGTGGTGCCCACAGGTCACGGTGCAAGCAGCGGCTCGATGTTGGCGGCGTCGGACGTCGCCCACGGTGAGACCAGGGTTGCGATGCGAAGCGGGGCGATGCGGTCTGCGGTGCAAACAGGTCACCGGCCAGGGATGGATTCGGTTGACGGAGTCGGTTGCGGTTCCCTTCCTCTGTGGCAACTGAAACAGCGTTCCAGAAGCGGTACCCAGAGGCTTGTGAAGTCTTTGCAGTCCCTGAGACTTCTTAACAGGAGGCCAGCTCGGTTCCAGGCCCTTGGAGATACTCAGCACAAGTTTGTAGAAAGTCCAGTCCTTTCACTGCCCAAGGCAGAAGCAGCAGCTGCAGGCCAATCCAACAAAGCAACAACACAGCAAAGGGGCAGTACTCCTCCTGGCAGCTCTTCCAGCTCTTCGTCTTGGCAGGTTCCTTGATTCCAGCGAGATCTAAATTCATGGGGTCAGGGCCCCAATATTTATATCCCAAATTCCTTTGTTCTCTGAAGGCAGAGAGGCCTTTGCCTAGTCCAAACCAGTTCTGGAGCACTTTGTTGACAAGTCTCCGTCCCTTCTTTCAGTGAGTAGGCCAGGGACATCAGACGCACCACAGGAGGTGGAGCCAGCATTGTGGAGGGAAGGCACTGTCCTATTCAGGGCCCAGGTGCGACCCCACCCACCCATCTACATGTAGATCTTGCTATTCAGCCCTGTGCTGACTCACCCTGTCTCCTGGCATCCCCCAGCCCCTGTCACTCACACTCCAGACAAGGAATACACAACCTCGCAGAGGCAGGCTTGGATGGTTAGACAAGAAAATACCCACTTTCTAAAAGTGGTATTTTCAAACACAGAATGTTAAAACCAACTTCACTAAAAGCTGTATTTTATCATTCGGAGTCCAGACATACTAAACTCGAATTTCTACCATGTTCCCGGGGTCAGTTAGGATTATAAGCTGTAATAATCAAAACTGCCCGTTCTGGCCTAGGGGGAACAGGTAGCCTTGCAATAGTGAAAAACGAACTAGGCTGTAATTCACTATCAGGACATGCCGCACACACCCGGGCATGTCCTACCTTTCGCGTACAACGCACCCTGCCCACAGGGGTACCTTGGGCCTACCTTAGGGGTGACTAACATGTAGCAAAGGGAAGGTTTAGGGACTTGCAAGTGTGTGCACTTGCCAAGTCGACATGGCAGCCCCCGGCTGCGCACAGGCTCTGCAATGGCAGGCCCGAGTTACCTTTACGGGCTGTTTGCGTGGGTGGCACAATCCAGTGCTGCAGCCCACCAACAGCATTTGGTCTGGAGGCCCTGGCACTCGCAGTGCACTTTACAAGGGACTGACACCTAAACCAAATAGGCCAATCATGGAAACACCAATCCATAACACATTTTATACAGGAGCACTTGCACTTTCCCACTGGACCGCAGTGAGGAAAGTGCGCAGAATCATTACACCAGCAAAAACAGAGTCAAAACCGGGAGGTCAGAAAGCAAAAAGTCAGGGGAAACACGCCAAAAGATGCCAAGTCTAACAGCGGCCGACTGCGGGGCTCACGGTTCGGTCGTCCGCGACAGCTCAGCTTAGCATCATGTGACTCTAGGCAGTAGCTCACTTAATCTCCCTGACGGCCCCCAGCACCTTGAGACCCTTAGGGGTGATTAGTTCGCGCTTTACAAATACCAGATTCATTTATTCATAGTTTGTGTGGGTCTTAGTTTTAGGCGGTCTGTTTACATAAAAGTAATGGGCTGACTGGACAGCGAAGTTAAGTGTTAACTTTTCTGTCACATTGAATGAGATTCTAACCCCTTCCCTCTTCTGGAGTAAACCTTGACTTCATGCTCTTGCTGCTTGGTTGTAGATACAGTAGTAGCCTTTCCACCTTCTAGAAGAGTGCATAAAAAACAAGTTTTTTCTTTGGCTGAGCAATTCACATTTTTTCATGGGAAAATTAGCCATGCAGCTTCACTGTGCGAGACTTCCCTGTGGCTTCAGGATTTCATATAAATCAGAGACCACTTATGAGTGCTTTTTTAAAACCAACATTCTGAACAGTAGTCTTGCGGGGACACACAAAGTGAATTGTAGAAATGGTTTGTGCTGGGCTAATGTGTTTTCAGACATGCTATTTTAAGGTGGATAATCTTGTGTCTAAATTTCCCTTTAAGAAAAAAATAGCTTTAACCAGACGTGCATAGTCTCTTACAAGCAGAGAACCAACTGTATGCCCTTTCTTAAAATGATGTGTAAATCTCTGTTTGTTTTTCAGTCATTACCTGAATTTTAATGTATGGATTGTTTACTAAGCGGGTACAGCATCGCTAAGTCTCCAGTTTAAGTAGAGTGCGTAATTAATGCATAGATAACTGACTGTTGCTGCTTGGAATTTTTTCTATGCCATCTTAAAATTCTGCTAGTAAAGGAAAGGTTACTTATCTGCTACACTTTCTCGTCGACAGAATATGTGAGGCTCCTGGACCTGCCGGGTGATGACCAGTTTGGATGCTACAAATTATTGTAGCACGGTCCGTGAATCAATAGGGTTCTTTCTTTGTTAGAAAGTGTCATTCCTGCCAATCTCGAATGACTCCAATGTATTGTCACTTTGGTAAAGAAGTATGCGTGAAAACAATACAGGATCATGCCTGAGGTCAGAAAAGACGTCGGCAGCATAATCAGTTTAAGGGGGTACCCATGTTAAACTAAAAGTTAGGTAATTTTAACTTAACAATTTTCCCGATATATGGTTACTCTCTATGCTTGTATGTTTTGCAGTGATTTGTGTATACTCTGTTAAATGTCTCTCTTGTGACTTTTTTTGCAGCTGTCCTATCAGATTATGAAAGCGCTGGGGAAGAATCTGAAGTGAGTGCATTTTAATTTTTCAACATGGGATGTACACAGTGCATTTTGGAGTGACTGTTTAATAACTCAATTGGCTAAGTCTGGCAGCCATTAGAGTAACTGTTGACGCGTTGTCAGAGTAATTCATTGCATAAACCCTAAGCAAGATAAAGTGGCTCTGTGTGATGCAAATTACAGTGAGGCTTAATGAGGTCATGTGAGGTTAACCACACCCAATTGCCCATATCTTGTATTTCTTGGGTAAATGGAAATTGTATTCATAGTGTTTAAGGGTTCCACTTAAACTTGGGTTCCATAGCAAAGGTATTTGTTGATCAACCTGCTTGGCCGTACTCCTTTCACATCAGAAAGATTGGATAGTCAATCCTTCCCTTAAGTCCATTAGGTTGAGGGAATGATTACTGAACAGCTGACTTCCATGCATTTGAGCTCCACTGTGCAAAATCAGAGAAGTGGATAGAATCCACCGCACGTCCATCTCGTCTGCCACGTCCATCTCGTCTGCTCCGAAGTATAGATATCTTGGGGTCTGGTTCACAGAATCTGCCCAAGACTCTGCTCACAAAAACGACCTAGTAAAGAAAGCAACGCCATCACCTACAGTTTAATTAAGCTTAACAACCTACAAAGTCCGTCAGCTGAGGGAATAAGGAAAGTCATCCAAGCATCTCTTCTCCCGGCACTTTCCTACGGACATCAAGCATTCCCGGGAGCCTGCACTGACTGCCTGGAGCGGGCTCGGTGTGTGGGATCCAAAAAGATTTTCCGACTACCGAAACATCTGCTTAAGGCGAGACTCAGGCTGGAATTTGGACTGGTCAAAGGAGCCCTAACCATCGAGGCTGACTTTCTTAAATACTACATCCGTATTCTGAAGTCACCTGAAAAATTTCTAAAGAGCCGCTTCAGAGTCATATTTGAAAAAACCGGCTCTCCGTGGAACACTTAGCTTAAGAAAGCACTTGTCACTTTGGAGATAAATTAATCTGCACTTGTCTTGTATTTCCTATGTAACCTGGAAAAAGACCATTAACAGACAAGTGCAATCAGCCTCCCTCCAGCAAGACCAGGCCTCAATAAAAACCTCTTCTTTCTTGGCATCCTTAAATGCCTCATATCTGGCAATCAAACCACAACCTTACCTCTCAGCTTCTCTCAACCCTAAAGTCAGAAGAGAGATAATGTATATGCGACTGCTGGCCCTACAGATTGCGGATTTCAACCGGGCCTGGGCCAACTACACACCTGGAGGAGCTTGTAGGCTCTGTAATTATTAACATGAATCGTGACTACATCTCTTATGTTGTTGTCCCGCTATAGCCAACGCAAGGAGAACCCTTCTTAGGGAACTATATTTAAGCGCAAGAAGCAAGTACCTGCCTAGAGGCCTCGGCCATATGCCTTACACAAAAGGACCCCTCCACCTTGGCTCGCTGTGCGAGATTCGTACAAACCCTCAGCCCCGTCCTGGTACTCGTCAGCGCCCACACAAAGTGCAAAAACTGATACTCGACTACTTCAAATGAAAATCTAGGCTTGGTCCTTTTGCTGAACTAAAATGAAATCGCGGGATCACGTCCTTACATCAGCAAAGCCACACCATGATCGGAGCCCACAGCACTCCGACAAGATCTATTTATCTCCGGATTGGGAACCTCAGTGTTTGGGGATCACTAAGGACCAAACTCCACAAAAGCCAGTTTCAGGTCCCATGGCGGGACAAAGCACAAGCAATTTCAATACAGAACATGGATCAAGGGCAAAAATAGGCACTGCCAAAGGGAAACGGAAGAAGAACCGGAAGGTGGACTGTCTTTGGGGTTTGACTTACTGAGTAAAGGGACGCAAATAACATGAATTTTAAGCTTTAGGCTATTTAATTGCACAGAGCACATGCACTTTATTAGAGAACTGGCCCTCGGGCTAAACACGTGCTGCTAAAGGGTGAGGGCCACAGAGCCGGAGAACTAAAGGGATAGAACTCTGGCGATACTGTCTGTATGGGTCGGCCCCCATGAAGCGCGTGCTTTCTTGTACATTGCCTGAAACCACCCTACCTTTCTTGAACTTTGACGCAAGGGCCAGCCGCAACCTTCTATGTAAAAACCTTTTTAACTGGACATGGAAGAAATTGGAGTTTTTTAGCTAACGTACTCATTCTTGTGGTTTAGTATCATGTTTTTTTAACTATTTTATCTGTTATGCAATGATTTTAATTAACTAATGCAAATAAACAAATATTCACTGGGAAATAGTATGGGAGTGCAGGGATTTAGGTTTTCCGTTCTGCAATTAGAGCAGGTTGGCAAACGTCTAAACTGCCTTTTTATGGGTTTCCATTTAGATTTATTGTATGGTTACTATATGCTTACTTTTCAACTGTTAAAAGCTACTGATGTCCACTAAAGGACTTGATAATTAGAAAACTGGATGGTCACACTGTGCTTGTCTTTACTCTAGATTTTTTTAACTAGCTATCCTTGAGGTTGAAGAAGCAGCACGTTAAATGCGCAGCAACTGTCATATACTCTGTCCCTGCACTACTATCTTATTTGAAAGAGCTGAGTATAAGCATTTTCTGCACTGGTGCAATACTTTTAATAGGAGAACGCCTACACTTCTCAATAGCAAATAGGTACTCTGGGATAGTATGTACCTGCACTTCTACTTCTATGTTTCCATTTCAACTACTGGTAACGAGGATAAAGAATTCATATTTGATTACTTTATCCTTTTTCCAGGACTTCATCCCAACTGCAGCTGAGGCTAACTCCAGCAGTTATGTGCTTCTGGATACATTGAAAGGAAAGAATAGTTGAACCCATGTTTTAAAATCTAAAGACTGTGCTCCTTCAATAACAGTGGAACCCTGCTTAAGTGAATACGGAACTCCATGCTGTGAGGCTGAGAAAAAGATGTAATATCAATGTTCTGTTATCGATCAGTGTAACTCTGAACCTCACACTAAAATCACGGCAGTACAACACAGAACAAGCTAAATTCAATCTAGAGCATCTATTGAGCCATTTATCAATTTACGAACAAATTGTTGGACAATACAGTCCTAAGCTCCTCAGCTACTTAACATTTCCTCATTTTGCACTGGCCTACGAACATGCACTTCCTTTTGCTCTACAGTGCACTCATTCTTGCTTGGTGGCTACCTCGTTTTTAGAAGGGATTTTTACTTTTATTAAATGTAAATATTACTATAACGCCACTTTGTGCTAGTCCATAAACGATGACTACCTTGCTTCAGAAGAGAACTTTTATCAAAATATTAATATTCTACTGTTACACTTTTATTGATTGCGATGGGAGCAGTATAGTGTAAAACGTTTGACTAATGTTTTAAGTTTTTATACACATTGTAGTGATTTAATTAATCAAACAATAAAATATTGATATGCAAACTCTGGGCTCATGGCTTTAGGTGATACTGAAACGATGATGTACTTAGACTGAATGTTCCCTGGGTTCCTCTCAACCAGGTACCCAGGGCCTATGTTCTTTCCCTAAACTGTACTGTTGCAAAACCCAATTGGCAACTCTCTGGCCATATGTAAGTCCCTTGTAAGAGGTACCATAGGTACCAAGGGCACTGTGACCAGTCGCAGCCGGCATGACTCGCGGTGGGGGTCGGGGGGGAGGTGGGGGGAAGGGAGGGGGGAGGTTTAATTTAAAAAAGAAAGAAGAAAAAAAAACACGCCGCATCTCTCGCTGCTCCTCACAGGAAGCAGGCAGCCTCACTCTCCTCCCCTAAGCCAATCGCAACGCTGCAATGGCAGCGTTGTGATTGGCTGGGACGCCGACCACACAGGCGTCTATGGGGAGGCCGTTTTCTCCATGCAGGCTGCATGCAGCCTACATGGAGAAAACGGGAGAGTGCGTATGACTGGTTTGGTCGGCCCTGGGGACGACCAAACAGTCAGCGCCCACAACAGTGGGCAAGCCATTCCTCCCCTGCCTGGAGCAGGACCGCCCATCCATGCGCCCCCAACCAAGCCCTTCTGCTTTCTCGCAGTGCGAGAAGCAGAAACATGAAATGGTATTCATAATACCATTTTATGTTTCTGATTCTCGCACTGCGAGAAAGCAGTGGAGCGACGCTCCTCCGCCCACGTGGAGGAGCCGCCCCTGACTGTGACCAGGGAAGGCCTCTAAGGGCTGCAGCACTTATTGTACCACCCTTAGAGACCCTGTACCATCACACACACACACCCACCCCCCCCCCCTATCCACCCCCCTCCCCCCCATCCCCATATTGCAGACTTCGTGTTTTGGTGCAGAACAAAGTGAAGAGTCGACATGGGACACATCCCTGTGTGCCATGCCTACAATCCACTGCCCTGGCATAGGTAAGCCACCCCTCTAGTTGGGTGCACTATACCAGTGATGATGGTACAGGTGCATGAGCCCTGTACCCCTACAGTGTCTAAGCCAATTCTTAGACATTGTAAGCGCAATAATTCCATAAAGAGTATATAGTGCTGGGAGTTTGTCATTACGATCTCCACAGCACCATAATGGCTTTACTGAAAACTGGGAAGTTTAGTACCAAACTTCTCAGCACATTAAACCCACACTGATGCTAGTGTGGTATTTAATGAAAAATGCACTCAGAGGGCCTCTTGGAGATGCCCTCTGAAAAACGACCTAAGTCTAGTGTCCTGGCTGAGTGGCTGCTCGCCAGCTGCCACCACCAAACTTTTTTCTGGACTCCTGGGTCGAGAGCCTTCCGCGCTCGGGGTCCTGAAACAATGCACATCTTGGGACGAGAGGTGCCAAGCCTCCTCCCCCAGAATGGGCATGGTCCACGAAGGGGAAGCTTCAAAGGCTTGCCGCCTTTGTGAGCTACCCCAGCCATTTACTGCTCCCAGCAACTGGCCCCCACCGGTTCTGACCCTCACTTTGGACGGGAGAATCGGTGGGAAAACCAAGTTAGAAGGAGAAGTGTGCCCACCTTTGCCAAACCCACCCCTCAGGTGGGGGAGGCGAGGTGAAGCACAACTCTGTCACCGACATCTTGCAGATGGGGGGGACCCAGCAAACTAGAGGGTGGCTGTACCCACCCCAAGGAAGAGACCCATTGGGCCCGTCCTGTACCTACTTGTAACGCCCCTTGTTCGGGTATTTAGGGGCAACACCGAACCATGCCTGCTCAGACAAGAAGAGAGAAGAAGGACCGACGAAGCCGTGCTGAACTAAGAGAAGGGCGCCCACTGACTTGGCCCCAGCCCTACAAGCATGTCCCAAACTCAAACCTGCTCCAGCGAAATACCGGCGTGTTCTGCAGCCAGCAGCCCACGGCCCTAGTTCTCGTGGCCCAACACCACGAGGAGTCTCCCTGGCGATCCTGACCTGTGATCTGGTGATCTCTGACCTGCCTCGAATCTCCAGTCGACGCTTGCAGCCCCTTTCTGGAGGATCCCCACGACTGGAGCTGGTAAGAAAAACCCGACGCCTAAAGACACCCCTGCACCGGACATCCCAAGGCCTTGGGTGGCCCAACCGACGGTGTCCCAGCATCCCCAGATATTCCAACTTACCTTTCCAACCGGTGGTTGCCTCAAGAAGATCTTCGTCCCCGAGCCTGCAGTGTTTGTTGCAACGGGAGAATCCCCATTGAAATCAACAGGGCACCTGACCCCAAACTAGCACCCTGCACCCGGCCGCACCTGTGCCACTGTGGGTGCACTGGGTGTGCTAAACCGGATCCACCTTTGCCCTGAGCCTAACACCAGGAGCTTTGCTCCCACAACCTTGTGGCCTGCTCGTGAGCAGCCACCAACCGTAGGCCCTCTATTCCCCACTGGATAACATTGGTCCTCAGCACTCTGCACCCGGCCGCCCTAGTGCTGCTGAGGGTGCTTTGAGAGTGCATCCTCGACCCTGGGGGAACCCTGGTTCTAACCCCAGAAACCCAACTCCCACAAACAAGTACTTACCCGTAAACCAATAAGTTAATTTCCTCTCATAGGATTGCATTGACTGCTTTTCTTTGAAAAAAGTGTGTAGTTGGTATGTATGAAACCTTGAAAAACTGAATATGTGTAAAAAGTGAATTATTGACTTTTTGTCTAGGAAATGTCTCAGTGTGATATCTAGGCATATCACACTGATTAGCAAAAATAACTTAAAAAGTAATCCAAGAAGTAACGTGCACAGTAATCTATAATGTAACTGAGAAGTAATTTTTAATTGTTGACTTGCCTGTAACTCAACCAACTGCCTTTGAACCTGCATTCTACTGTAATTCACTGCATAAATATTGCAAATGATTATTTCACTCACCTACACCAGGCCTGGCTTGGTTCTAGAAATAAAATAACTGAATATTTTTTATACAAACAAATTGGTCTGAGTTCAGTCTTTGAGTGTGTGACATCATTTCTTGCCTGAGTGTGTACAATAAATGCTTAACACAGCTCTCTGAAAAAGCCTTACTGCTCGCCCACACTACCACAAATAGAGAGTAAGGCATTATCTACTTTTACCTCTTCCTACCTTTGGGGTTCCACTGGACTCGGTGCACACTATACCTTACTTTGGTATAGTACACAGAGCCAGCTTCCTACAATTACCCATTAATAGTCTTATAAATCTGAGTGATAATGCGTTTATGGACTCCATCTATGCAGTCCATGATCGCTCCTGCCTTCTCAGTAGGCTTCCTTGGCTGGGCCAGTTAGTAAATAGCACCTAGACTAAATCCCTTTGGCATCTGTTTTCATTATACCAGAATACCACCAACGCATCAGATCCATCAAAAGGACCTTCATCCAGAACAAGATCCTCACCAACGCCAGCAACTCCAAGGAACTCTTCAGCGTCCTCCAGGAATTCACCAAACCCCCCAGCGAAACCATGGACATCACCCCCTCCCAGGACCTCTGCAACAAGCTCGGCTCCTACTTCCATCTGAAGATCAAGGGCCTCTACGACAACTTCAACGACCAGACAACTGACTCCGAAACCACTCCATCCTCCCGCAACACCAGCCAACCCACCATCTCCTCCTGGACCCCAGTCACCACTGAAGATACCGCATCAACCATGAAAGGCAGCCATGCAGGAGCCCCCACGGACCCCTGCCCCCGCACATTTTCCACAGAGCCGCCGCCATCGCTCCAGAACTACGATGCACCATCAACGCCACCTTCGAAACTGGCATCTTTCCCGACGACTGGAAATGCACAGAAGTCAGACCTCTACTCAAGAAGCCTTCAGCAGATCCCAAGGACCTGAAGAACTACAGACCCATCTCCCTCCCCCCTTTCGCTGCCAAAGTCACCGAGAAGACCGTCAAAGTCCAACTAACGAAATTCATCGAAGAAAACGCCATCCTCGACCCCTCCCAATCCGGATTCCGCAGCAACCACAGCACCGAGACCACCCTACTCGCCGCCACAGACGACATCCGCAGCCTCCTCGACCAGGGACACACCGCAGCCCTGATCCTACTCGACCTCTCTGCAACCTTCAACACCGTCTCCCACCGCACACTCACTGCCAGACTCCGTGAAGCTGGCATACAGGGACCGCTCTCGACTGGCTCTGCTCCTTCCTCGCCGGCAGAACCCAAAGAATCAGACTTCCACCCTTCCTCTCCGAACCCACGCAAATCAACTGCGGAGTACCCCAAGGATCGTCGCTCAGCCCCACGCTCTTCAACATCTACATGGCCCCCCTCGCCGCCATCGTCAGACAGCACGGACTCAGCACAGTATCCTATGCCGACGAGACACAGCTCATCCTCTCCTTCACCAAGGACCCCATCACCACCAGACTCCGATTCCAGCAAGGAATGAAAGACGTCGCATCCTGGATGAGCAGCAGCTGCCTGAAGCTCAACTCTGAGAAGACAGAGGTACTCGTCCTCGGACCCTCCCCCTCTGCATGGGACAACTCCTGGTGGTCCACTGCAGCCCCTCCCACCCCCACGGACCACACCCGAAACCATGGCATCGTACTCGACTCCTCCCTCTCTGACTCAACAGGCCAACACCGTCGCCTCCACCTGCTTCAACACCCTCCGCATCCCCCCGAATCAAGGAAGACCGTCCCCCACGCACTCATAACCAGCAGACTGGACTACGGAAACACCCTCTACGCCGGGATCAACAAGTCTCTGCTCCGCAAACTCCAGACCATCCAGAACACCGCAGCCAGACTCGTCCTCGGCATCCCCCGACACGAACACATCACCCAGCACCTGCGTAACCTTCACTGGGTCCCCGTCGAGAAAAGAGTAACCTTCAAGATACTCACCCACGCCTACAAATGCCTCCACAACACCGGACCCCAATACCTCAACGACAGAATCTCCTTCCACGTACCCAAGAGGAACCTCCGATCCGCCGACCTCACCCTCGCCGAACCCCTGCGCATCCGCAGAGCAAGAACGGATATAAGAACCTTCTCCTACAACGCGGCCAAGACCTGGAACGGGCTGCCGATTTAACATCAGATGCGCCCACACCCTGCACATCTTCAGGAAGACCCTCAAGACCTGGCTCTTCGACTGACCGGAGCTGCCCCCCCCGCCCCTCCCAAGCGCCGTGAGACCCTCACTGGTGAGTAGCGCGCTTATAATTTCCCTGATTGATTGATTGATTATGCCTCAATGTTGATTTCAGATCTGGTACCCAGGGAAGTTGGGCCACAATGAAAACACAATTGTCTTGATCTATAGTAGATGCCAGGGCTGCTTACCAGTTCTTCAATCTACTGTGAGGATTTTTTGGGCTTTGGAGTTCGGGCACGCAGGAACAAAAATCACAGGGGCAGAAAGCACAAGTTACTCTGCATACTAGCCGTCGTACACTGTTTGCACCCTCAGTTGAAAAATCTGCTGGTATCAACTCTTCCTTCTACACTTCCTGCAGTGACACAAAGAACTGAGGCCCTGGCAGACAAACGGATGTTTGGGTCCTGTGGCCGAATAGGACCTTGTTTATAAAGTGTTATGGCATGTGTTCTACTACCATGCATTGAGATTAGTTGTCCAATCTATACAGCTCTATCATTGGAGACTATAAATATTACTGACTGCTTGTGCGAGTAGTTTATACTAATTCGATTACCAATTTGTCCAAGTTAACCCCAAGGAAGAGAAACTCTGAAGGTGCCCTAACTGTTTGTTTGGCTAGTAGAAAGAGGTGAAGGGTCTTGATTATTGACTTTGAGAGTAAGATCTACATAGGTATCAAATTCAACTAGCAAATTTTTTACAGGGAGAAAATGAGGGGGAGTACAGTGAGGAAGAAGAGCCTGTGAAGGTTATCTTGAAACGGGAGAACATCGCCAATGAAGAGCCTGCATCCAAAGAAAAGGAACCGCAGGAGAAAGGGGAGAAGAAAGACACAACTACAGATGAAAGGCAGAGTGGCGATGGGCAGGTACGTTGTTTCTATGACCCTGCTTTTGACTTGGATGCCGAAGTTTGTTGTAATGGTATGAGACGGACCTCCAGAAATGGGGGAGAGGCAAGGGTTGTGAGATTGCAGAAGTTACAGGAGAATCTACAGTAATGTTCAGGGGGGGAGGGGTAGTAGCCTAACACTGATAACCCTTTCGCAGATTGTACCTAAGCCTTAATGAGACACATTGATTCAGCAATGAAAAACGTATTTACCTCCTACACAGTTGACCAGCGTGTACCTTTGAACTCCTTCATTGTTGGTTATTAGTAAACAAGATAAATAGCATATTTTGCATCACTGTTTATGCCATTTCATGGGTAATACTTCTAAACAGAGTACCCTGAGTTTAATGTAACATTTAGGGGAACTTAGAGATAATAGTAATTTGTAAGAAATAAACTCCTAGAGAAACAAATCGATCATCCAAGAAGGAAACCACTGTACAGACCCATCCTTTAGTACCTATAATAGCCGTGTCATTGGCAAAGTTATGGAAAGCAGTGTCTTGGCTTTGTTCATATCTATTCTTACATGGGAGAGCCCTTGGAATTGTATTGCTTGCAGGCCATGAACGTTTAGAAACAAACTGGCTTTGTGTTTGTACCACTGTCCACAGAGCAAAAAATCGAAATTGTCTGTGTTAAGGGGGCTGAATCCCTAGATTGTTGGACTACTTTAGCTATTTAAGGCTTATTTGGATACCTTTTTGGTGTATTATCTATTAAACAATCGGAGATTTATTTAACTCCGAAGTTCCTTAAGCTGAAGCTTGGGTTACTTCCTTCTTTTCTCATGCATTCCCAGCTTTGCTTATATGGTTACACCCTTGCCTGTCTGCTGTTTGAGGGGCTAAAAGTCTTTCTGGAATACAGTGGATTTGTGTGATTCTCTTCAACATGTCTGTAGTGTGCAACTTTCCTGCAGACTTTATGAAATGCCTCTACATTTCTTTGGAGGAGGGGGTGGTGGTGGTGGGGTGTTTGAGTGTCTTGTTGTTTTGTCAGTATTTGGCCTTAAGCAATGAAATCTGTAAACGTACTTGTGCAAACATGAATCTGTGCTTGGATCAGCATGTATCAAATAAACTAATGGATGTATTGTATTGTGAATATGGCTCTGTTTTCCCTCTACCAAAATTAATTCTTACTCATTCTTGGAGATGGATAAAGGAAAAGAGTGCTGAAAACTCTTCTTTTTATTTTGCACTACAAAGCAGGTTATGCCACATAGATTTTACCTTAGTATTTAGTGCATGTGAGACACTCAAGTCAGTTTAAAATCCTGTTTGTATATGTTAAGGTTGGGTAATTGCATCATGACAAAACATTCTAAATCTGTGATACACAGGCCTGAAATCTATATGCAAGATGGTTTCTGATCCTTCCTCTGTGATGTGCTCTATAGCTTTTCGATCTTTTCTAGAGGGGTAAACTAATTTGGAAATCTGGGTGCAGTGTCCAGGGCTAACTGTGAAAAGGCTAGCCAGCTCTCATTATTGTGTTTTGTTTTTCCAGGAGAGCACAGAAAATGATGAGAATAAGGCTACCAACAAATCCCAAAAGCTGGATGATGATGAGGATCGAAAGAACCCGGCGTACATTCCCCGCAAAGGACTTTTCTTTGAACACGATCTACGGGGGCAGATCCAGGAGGAAGAAGTCAGGTATTGGTGTTGCAGAACTTATAATTTGTCTATAAACTGGTAGTTTTGCAGAGCGTGCCTATTCTAGATTCACATAGTGTGCATTATTCCAACCACTAGTTTTGGGGTCTGGAAGTCTTTATAGCAAACATATTTTATCTTTTTCTTTTTGGTCATTGTCCCTAGAGTCATATTGACACCCAGACGCCTGGTATTAGCTCATAATGCCCCTGTATGTAGTCACCATCTTGAGATTCTTTTTCCACCATTCAGTTTGGAAGCAGTATCACGAGCTCCATATCAGGGTCGGCAAAGGAGTGAGAAACACCATTGGCAGTGCTGAGAAAAGAAAATTTCATTTTGGATGCATTAATGTTAAAGGCAAAACTGCTAAATTTTGGAATTTGAAAGCAAAGACGTTTGGTTTGGGTGTCAAGAATGTAAGAAAAACAAAGGAGACCGGTTTTTCTCTTTGGGTTTTGACCACAGAGAGTCTTGGGATGCAAAGTGTGGGGCTTCTTGAAATCCCTACGTCTCTTCTCAGCTTTGAAAAGGATTGAATTGATTTTGTTAAAACATTTTCCACTACTTGAGTCTTTTTTTCGCCAGTTATAAGAAAAAAATATTAGCAAGTGCAATGAAAACCAAATGGTTAAGTAAGATAAGGGGTTGTTAAAAGGTTAATACAAGTAGTTGAAACTGTTAAAGAAAATAAATGTTCAGTCTATTAACAAGACGTTGCATAAGGGGAACACCAACACAGGGCATCAAATTTGCACTGGCCAAAGGATGAATAGCTGTCAAGGGGACAAAGCAGACATGCAACGAACATGCAGGGGGAATGATTATATTACTCTGATTGATAATGGCCTTAAGCGATTTGGTCTAAAACTAGTTTAAAGTCCGGGCTCCTCCTCTAATTTTAGGATTTGATCAGGAGTTTCAAGAAAACTGCCTGTACCACATCCAATGACGATGGTCTTTTTCTGACAATTCTGTGATTTGGAGCCTTTTTTTAATTAAACTTGAGGTTCTGCCATCACCCATTCCTAGTACCGCCTGGTGTGTTGAGCAGTGCTTCTAAAAGTTCCCTGCTTGTGACATTTGACACATTTATGATAATCTGGTTCCTTGTTCCACTTGTGGCATGTTCCTCTTGTGCTTCAAAATTTTGCCTTGGCCTATAGATGTCCTAGGAAATTAAGCACGAGCTCTCGCTTTTAAGGTCTTCTTCCTTAGAAAATAAATCCTTTTGGCAGTCACCTGTGTGACAAATTTGTGCCTATTTTTCTTGGTCTGGCAGTCTTAAATGGCAAACAATATGTGGCAATGTTGCTTGTCTGGACTTTGGGCAGTCATTTGTGACATTTGTGACATTGGTGACATGAGTGTGCTTTATCTTGAGACAAATGGCTGCTCTCTTTTCTGCTTTGAGTCTTAAGTGCCTGGGCCAAACTCACCGGAAGCCTACTATCTGAGGGAAACTTGGGGCCTAAATTCAAACTTTCCATTGCCGCATCAAGTCTTTCTCCTTCTTTTGCACGGCCACCTGCTTTACTAGTTGCTCATACAATTGTGGCTTTAGGCAGGTAGTATTTGTGTAGGACACAGGTATAACTATCTTTATTACTGCCTTCTTGCAGTGGCTACCTCTGTTATTTCTCCTGTCTCTGGTAGTTGCCATTTCTGATATCTCTGATGGGGCGCTACTCTGTATCCAGTTCCTCGTTCTCAATGAGGCTGCCTGATTTCCACCTCCTTGGATTACATTTTTTTAAATTTTTTTACATCTGTTGTGTCTTAAGAGAATGTAGAATAGCGGCAAGACTCTTTATCTAATGGTGCAAAAGTAGATTGGCAATGGAGAAGGTAGATTGCAGTAGGTTTTCTTTAAATATAGCCATCTTCTTTTCTTTTTCCATTACCAGTCTCTTCTGTCGTCCAGCACTTATCAAGCATAGACCAGAAGCACTTGGGGGTTCACTGGGGTTGTCCATTGAGGAACCAGTTTTCCCCAGTTCTTTTCTTTGGCCATTCTGATTCCTCACCAGCACAGTGGGGACCGCTAATTTAGAGTGATGATGAATGCTTACCTTTAAAAGTATGAAGCTTTTGACATTCCGAAATGTGATTTAAAGAAACCTTGAGGCAAGCATTCCTTAATCTGTTTGCTTCATTTAGAAAAAGCTCAATGAACTGCCTCTGTGTACGTTTGCGAGACTAGTACTATATGTGTATAGGTATGTACCAGCAAAGGGTTGGCTTATATGCTCTTTTGCCACTGTTACCATAGCACCTACCTACCCTAACTTTTTCTTTGTTCCTCTGCCACGTTCAGCAGCCTTGACAGGCTGAATGGAGCTTAACAAGAATAGATTGTGATAGAGTGGGGGGTAGGTTTTACAATATATTGGCTAGCTACCCAGGAGAGGTTATTAGAGGAAGAAATGCCATAAATGTCGGTATTAACAGATGATCAAGGACATATACTTTGCAGATAACAAACAGACAATTCTGAAAGAGTGACATAGCTTGCAAAGAGATGGCAGGTAAGGGGAAAGAAGACTATAACTGAATGCTAAACTTTTTGTTTATTCTGCACTCAAAATGTAATGTCTTTGATTTTGATCCACACGGTCACAATTATTTTGTTTACTTGGGTTACTGCACCACATACTTTGGACAGTGTAGCAGTAGAGTAGATACATTGTTATCCCTCGGCAGGGCTGCTGAAGGGCTTGTTCAGGTCTCCTGTAAGTAAGTCTTCTGGACTGGGAGCCTCTGCAATCGAGGAACACTGTTTGACAGGTAGCTCTGTGCCCACACACGACTGCAATAGACTTGTGAGTTTCTCAGCATGGCAGCCTCTGTCACGGAGCCATCTGTTTGGGGGAGGGGAGAAGTGGTGTAAAATACTCCCTTTAGATTTTGCCATAAGTGGTATCACAAATTAGCATAGAAGGACCCACACAACTTATGCTTTCCAAAGAACCATTAGTAAGTTTTTAAGGTTGTGAAGAATTCAAACCAAGAACTCCAGAAGTTTAGAAGACATGCTGTTGGACACACTGTGTCATGACAAAACAATTTTCCTTGAATGTCTTGGGCTACTGAGATGAGGATGGTTAAGATGGAGGTGGGGAACAACTCCAGATATTTGATGTTAAGGATTCTGCAGTGATGCATCTGAAAGTAACCAAAAAGGTACATGCGATGCAGAAGAAACATAGGCCTACAAACCCTCATTAACCGCTCTAAAGAGCTGGAGCAGTCTGACTCAAAGACAAACACACTGACCTTGGTGTAGATGCATAAGATGTGGGCAGCTTAAATAAGTAAAAAAGATAAAGGAGCCCTCTACATCGAAAAACTGAGACCGTCATGGACAAACCTTCAGACTCTGGCTGGACTTGAAAGTTGATTTAGATTGAAAGACCGTTAGAAAAACTAAAGCAGATTCTCTAAGGACAATTCACCCGTGTCTTCCTACAAGAAGAATGGCCCGATGTCTGTGTCAGGGTGAGAGTAAAGGTGATCGATGAGGGGAAAACAATGATGCCTTGAGGTCTGAATAATGCTTTATTGCATAACAAGAAATGGCTTGGTAAGACGCACAGGACATTTAGAATTTCTTCCAATATGAGCTGTAAAAGACCTAGTGAGGAGGCTAAGATAGGCGGTGCGTATGTCAGGAATGCAACTCTAGAACCACAAGCGGGATTTAAAGAAGGGCACCCGGATAGCTCGGGATCAGGGTAAGTGTGGTAACAAAGAATCCTATCAATTGAATGTCTCTCCATTTTTGTTTTCCAAATGTAAGCCAGTATGCAAGAAATAACCACTATTCCTAAACAGTATCTTAGGCACATCTCAAAAATCCATAGGTTTCTTTCATACCCGTTTTTCATTTTAGATTTTTATCATATGAATTGAAGCTTAGTCTGTTCATGATGAAAAATCATTGTAAGCTGTAGGTTAGTTGTTGTCTCTGAGTATTGCATATTTTTGGACAACCAACAAACACCATATACATCCCTGTGACCATAGGGGCTAGACAGACTCAACAGTACATTACTGTTGCAAGTCGGACATCGGTAAAAAAAAATGACAGCTGAAACATTGTCAGCTATTTCTTTTTTTTTTTTTTTTCCCCAACAATTATTTTCTTTGGGTAAACCCCTTGTTTAATTTGGAATTTTGTCTAGTTTTCAGAAATATGTAGCTTTCCTGGTTCACTCTTTTTTTTACACCACAAAAAAGGAAAAATAGACTATCACTTAGAAAAAAATAAAAGCTGAGGTCTTTTTTTCTTTTTTTTCTTTTTTTTTTAAAAAACTCTACCATTTTCGCAGGTTGTAGGAACAAGTAATCTTAGCACAGCAAACCTTTTGGTGTAGCCATTTTTAGAAAAAGCCATACTTTTTTTTTTTTTTAACAACAAATTTTATTGAGTTTTCAGCGTACCAGATGGGCAAAACCCAACAAGAAATATACAGAGAAAGCGCATCAGATAATATCTCTGGACACCTTATACAAATCCCCAATAGCCTGCAGAACATCAGACCAAGGAAACATGAAACTCCCAACCCCCCCAAAGCGCACCATAAATACTTAAGAAACATTACAAGTAAATGCCTAAGAAGTTCCCAACCACGTTTCATTAGCAACAAGACGAAAAAGCCATACTTTTAGCATATGGCTATTATCCCTGTCCCCTTCAGGGGAATACACAAAGCCTGGATACCTCTAAAATCCCCAAGATGTTTTGGGGGGGGGGGGCGGATGGGGGGACAAATTTGGCCTTGGTAACTCGTGGGGGGGGGGAAGAAGAAGTTCTGAAGGCTTAAGCGCGAAGTTCCCCTAACATCAACTTTTAAAAATGCCTTTTTGTGTGTGTGTATATGTATATAAATATATAGGATTTAACATAATTTGGGTACTTTATACTTAAAAAGAAGCACATTGCAAATGGAAAAAGCCCTGAATTTTTCTGCTGATCTTTTGAACAGTAATCTTTTTATAATAGGAGAACGCAACAGAAATGAAGCGAGATGGTGTCAAATTGCTTAAGCTCTTGAAGTTCAAACTTAGTGTTGCTTTGAGGCAGGCAACTCCTTCATTGCCCCATCAGGTCTTGCCTTCCAGTAGTCTCACTTCTTCTTTTGCAGCTCCAGTGAGCAGCATCCTGAACCATTAAGCTCGGTCATTGAAAGTTTTTCTGACAATCTTTCTAACTGAATTTCTTTTTTGTGTTTCACTGTTACAAAATGTAAATTAAAAAAAAATGTAAAAAAAAATGCTTGTTTACTATTAAAACAGACTTACAGAGATTGCTACATCTAGTTAGGACAAAAAAAACTCATTTTAAGTTGAAAACCTACATCTACTACATATTGGACATATAACCCCTCCCCTCTCTCCAACATATAACTTGGACATTTCATTAAAAGATGAAGTAACACAGCTGGATTGTCATATACGCAATAAGCAGCTGATACATACTACTTGATCCCACCATGTTTTACTTGAAAAGCAAACAAACAAGTTCACATATAATGTAGTTTTACACTCAAGCAAAATAATTCATGACCTTTTCGAAAGACCATACAAGAAACTGCAGTTAATTTTAACATGGTCTATCAACATAATTTCAGCCCAGAGTCAACATCATGATCAGTTGAACATAAGATTCCTGTGTAAGTATTGTGGTTCTGGGACAACGCTGGTTAACAGTAACTATAAATGAGAGAGCTCATTGACCAATGACTACTCCAGGGCCCCAAGAAAAGGCCTCAAGGACAGTGCAAGGCTGTGCTCCTGGACTCTCACCTCCAATGTTATTTTTAGACCTACTTGCCGTTTTGCAAACCAGATGTACTAAATAAACTGCAAATCTTTTTTTCTGTCGTAATGCTATTTGGTGCGCATAATGAATAGGAACTTCATAACATGAAGGGCACGAGATTAAGATGTTGGTTGGCCCAAGGATGATGAGGAATAGCCAACATTTTGAACCAGATGTGATGAGCAATGATACCTTTATTAAAAGCCTTAACTCCTTTATGGGCAGAATCCTGAAATGTAGGAAGCTGGCTCTTTATATACTATACCAAAGTAAGGTATATAGTGTGCACAGAGTCCAGTGGATCCCCAGAGGCTTTACTGAGGCTAAAGTAGATACTACTAATACTCGTTTGTGGTAGCGTGGGCGAGCAGTTAGGCTTATCAGAGGACTGTGTTGAGCATTTGTTATACACACACAGGCAAGAAATGATTACACACACTCAATGACTAAATCCGAGACCAATTGTTTGTAATAATATTACTTTTTGTATATTTATTTCTTAGAACCAAAGATACTTTGTTGCATTAAATTACGTTTTACAATATTACTGTTTTTCAATATCAAAAGTGGACACTGCATTTTTCGTTCAATACAATGTTATCCTATGGGAGGAAACGCAAGACCTCCGCGCACCACCAGCGGAACTCGGGCGACTGTGTGCAGAGGTCAAACTCTGGATCTGGTGCCAGTGTTATCCAATGGAAAAAGGGGGCAGTTGAAGTGGTACTACTTGCAGGTAAGTTCCATGGTTTTGGAACCCATTCTCCCAGGTTTAAGGTAAGCACGGGGGCCCCAAGGCAGCACCAAACCTAAACCTCAAGCGGCACAGGGGTGACCGGGTGCAGAGCGCCAACACAGCGTTGGGTGGCCAATGGGGAAACTCTGAATCAGAAAAAGGCTGCAGGCTCATGTGAGGAGGCTGATCGATGGAAACCTACAGCGGCACTGGGAAGCTAGGATTATTCTGGGGCATCGGGACACCATCTGTAGATCTCCCCAAGGCCAAGGGGCTCCAGGTGCAGGGGTGTCCTTTGGCATTGGAAGTCAGCATACCAGTGCAATCGCAGTTGAGGGGGGGGGTGAGGAGGGGAGCCCAGCAGGGGTCAACCCATGAGGGTCTCTTGCTCAGAATCGCTGGGGAACCATTTCTGAACCGGTGGGCCTCTTGGACTCTGGCCGTGGGCGTCTGGTGCAGAAGTGGTCAACTTTGCAGTTCCACAGGCAGAGCTTTGGTCTTTTCACTTAGTTTTCTTCTGGACAGATTCGCTGTCCACAGGAGATCAGGAGTCTTTTTAGAAGGCAGGCAGCCCTCCCAGGGTTCTGGAGGTCACTGGGCTGTGGGAGGAGTCGCTTTTCTGTAGCAGGGTCTTTGAGGGGTGCAGACAGGCCGGTAGGGCTGGGGCCAAGTCAGTTGGTGTCTTCAGTCTTCGCTCCTGCACAGCTTTTTTGTGCCTCTAAATACTAGCTTTAGGTGCTTTTCAGGGGTCAGGAGGTAGTAGCCAATAGGCTACTTACCTTTAGGGTGACTAAACCCTTTGTATGTCCACTCCCTCTGGGAAGGGGGCATACCCGTAACCCAGTTGGCTAAAATCCTCCAAAACAATATGGAGGATTTTCAAAGGAGGGAGTCACTTCAGCTTAGGACACCTTAGGGGGTGGTCCTGGCTGAGGGAGTACACTCCTCTCCTCCTTACTAATATTCCCGCCGACCTTGCCGCCAAAAGTGGGGCTGGGCCAGGGGAGCAGACCTCTCCACTAGCTGGAGAGGCCCTGGTCAGCCTAACAAATGATGGGAAGCCTTTGAGGCTCGCTGTCCTTCAATGCTGTTCCTGCTTAGGAGTAGGTGTGAAGCACCTCCACCCAGAGCAGGCTTTGTTTCTGATCCACAAGAGCAAAAGGCTCCCACCTCAGGGGGTCAGAAACATGTCTGGAAGTGGCAGGCTGGTGCAGACCAGTCGGGCACACACTAGCGGGTTGGTAGGTTTTTAGGAGACACCTCTGAGGTGTCAACTGAGTGCATTTATTAATGAATCCAACACTGGCATCAGTGTGGGCTCAACAATCTGAGATGTTTGGTACCAAACATCTTGGAATTCGGTGGAGCCATTGTGGAGCTATGGAGCTTGCAGTGACAAGCTCCCAGCCCATGTACTCAGTATGGCGTCACTGTGCACTTATAATGTCCAAGAATGGATTTAGACACTAGAGGGGCATATCTGCTCATGCAGTTATGCCCTCACATGAGGTATAGTGCACCCTGCCTTAGGGCTGTAAGCCTTGCTGTAGGGGTGACTTACCTATGCCTCTTGCAATGCTGGCAGGCCTGGCACACAGGGATGTGTGCCAAGTTGACTCTTCACTTTTATCTGCACCAAAACACGTGGGCTGCAGTGGTAGTATGCCTGTGTTTGGTGAGGTCTCTTAGGGTGGCACAATACATGCAGCATTGGAGACCCTCTCTAGTCACAAGGCCCTTGGTACTACTGGTACCTTTTACAAGGGGCGTAAATGTGAGCCAGATGTGTGCCAATTGTGGAAACAGTGGTACAGTATTTGGGGAAGAATACAGGCACCGGGAACCTGGTTAGCAGGGCCCAATGCACACTCAGTCAAAGATGCATCAGTCAGGCAAAAAATGGGAGGGTGGGTACTGCAACAGAAACCCCTCTCCTACAGATGTGATGAGCAAGGATATGTTCATTAAAAGCCTTAAGTCTTTTATGGGCAGAATCCTGAGAAACATCCAGTCCAGCACTAGGAGCAATATGACCAGGAAGGCCAACCAAGAGGCAATCGTCAGCAGCTCTTCCCACCCAACACAAATCAGTCACTTCTTTGTTTCCCTATCTGATGGGAGGATAAATTGACTGATTAACCTCTAAAGCGCATCATGCACCTTCCAGGAGCTTATTGCTGGTAAAACCTAAAACTCTCTGCAGGGAAGGCAAATTTAGAAAGCCACAATAAGTGACTGGCACCTCAGATTGTGTAAGCAGGAAATTATTGATTGCTTTTCAGAAGGTGCTGTGATTTAGTTTCAGAGACGGGAAGGTCATATCAAAGCTTAGGGGCTTGATAACTGAGGGACCATCTCCCAAAACAAGCTTTGTTTTTTCTGAGAATCTGCAGAAGAGGTGAACCACAGAATCCAAGGGGTCTGTGTGTACAGTAGTGATTTGGGTGATAATCATTCCTCAAAGGGTATTTATTGTAATACATTTTGCATCTCGGGCAGAGGTTCATAAACTTCATCCTTGAGTCTGTGGGCAGCCAGTGAAGTCTTCTTGCAGCTAAAACCCAGTCCTATCTCTTTTATCTGCAAACCAACCTCCCACATACTGGTGAATGCATTGGAGCCTCGCAACTTGTGTTAGTGGTAGACCCGAATTCAGGGCGCTACAGTAGTCCAGCCTAGACAAAATGCAGGAAGGTAATACAGACACAAGATTATTTTGGGAGGAAAGGCATCATTTCCCTGAATGTGTTTAGTATGCCAAATCTTATGTTCACTACTGAGGTTTTCGTACAAGATTACCTCGAGTGTTTTCACCGTTGCTAAGGGGATCAGTAGGTGTCAATGGAAGTAGGCAGTAGTCCTAACAAAGTTAATCTCTACCCTAAACTAGGATCTCAGTGTTGCCTGGTATTGTAATTTAGTAGATTACCATTCATTGATAGACCGTTCCAAAACAATTGTTGATTTTAGCTGCAGAGTTGATGCTTAGTAAAAGTAAGTATAACATACAATTAGCAGAATGGATTAAAATTACCCAATCCAAATCCTGAATTATGTACTTATTGGTTATGTTTTTGAGGTTCAAGACGTCTCTAGCTACTATTCAAATCTTTCTGATACCAACTTCATTCAGCTGTGGCAGAAAGTCTGTTTCCTGAAAAAATAAACTTTGGTATTAGTTATTTCAGGGAAATGGCTATCTATTCCTGATACTTCATATTACAAAAGAAAAGCCAAAAACAGAAATTCAGAGCCATTCTCCATCTCAGTATACCAACTGAGCTGACGTGAAAATAAATCTTTCCTGTCCTCCGAGACACTGGATGTGTGCCATCTTCTTTTTTTAATTCCTAATTTAAATTGAACACTTGATGTTACTTAACAATTAAACTTTGAGTAAGCACTCTAATCCTATTCTAGGTGCATGGCTGATGTGTTGCTGATGTGGTTAGGATGCTTACTTGGGGCCCTCTTGAGATCTAGGGCACCTTGTATCAAGATAAATCACATAAATCTCATGGAACTCCTGGCAGTGCATCTGGCCCTGAGACTTTCTACCACGCTTTAGCGGAACACAAGATATTGGTACAAACAGACAATACCATGACAGTGTATTAATGGATCAATAATTGAGTGCCAGGTCAAGAACCTTATTGTTGGTTGCTTCAACCTTGTGGCATTGACAGGTAATCGAAAATCTGCATGTGTCTTCCAGGTGTTTACTTTATTTGACATTTGGTCATCTGGACCTTGCATACAGAAAGTAAAAAAACAAAAACAAACTTGTGTGAGTGCTTTAAAAGCGGGCTAGAGGGGATTACAGTGTTGGGAACCATGTGCCCATGAATCTTGGATGTGGTGGCTATGAAAGTGTGTGTGTCTGGCAAATAGGACCCTCCACCAAGTGAAATAAGAGTTTTGTTATTGGTCAGCCTTTTCTGTCCATGGCCAGACATCATTCCAGTTTTTTCCTTATGGGTTGCTTAGAAGTCATTTCGTTGTGTATCAGAGATCAGTAGATTTGGCCCCACACCCAATATGATGATGCTTCTCTGATGTGAAAAATTAGGAGAAAGTTAGGCATAGATGGATGCAAGCACACCACTGGGTTTGGTGTTATGTCCTTGCTCGAAAGGCTGCGAGTTTGCTTTTTACCCTACTGATGACTTCTGTGAGTTTGCAGCCATCGCAGAGATTTTGGTGCTTCTAGTTTTCCAAGCTCTCTTGAGGAGAAGACAATGAATTTCAAAGTTATTTCTGAGAAGTCTCCAGATTGAATTAGTCTGCCTGAAAGCTCATGTTCCATCCGTGGCTTTGTTCGTACAAAACAACAGTTTGAAACCTGCTGGAGTGACATTTCCTTGATCTTCTCTGTCAAGTGTGGGAAATGCTGAGACACACCTTAAGCGGGGCACAGAATAAATCCACAAGTGGAATCTGAGCAACAACATTTACCAAGATAGTCTTATATTGACTTTATTAATTAAAACAAGCTTCAAAAAGAGGCCAAACTTGTCATCAATGTACTTTTTCTCAAGGTCTGTGGGTGTGCCCTTTTGACAAACTGTAGGAGTTTCTTTAGACTCTTATCACCAATCAAGTCAACAGCCATTCACAAATTCACAACTCTGTGATGATTCCATTGCCCCAGACAGCCTAATAAGTGGTGGTTCTCCGATCTTCTCCAAATGTTGGACATCACCCTTGAGGGTTGCTGTACAAATCAGATCTCCTATCCAGTATTCAGGGCAAAATCATCTAAGCTTATTATTGGCTTTTGAGGTTTTGCAGTGTTTCCATTCACATGTGCCATGAGATTGCATAGGCATATTTAAAGAAGCAAACTAAAGCATCCAGCACCAGGGCAACCTATGGTTTCAAGTGTGTTTAGAAATGCATTCAGTCTGTGGTGTGGTAAGTGTAGGCAAGGTTGCTTTGTCTCCAGTTGCACCTAATATCTTGGACAGTTTTCAGGCAAAGTCCTTTGCAAGATTCCTTTTCCACCACGCTGGTGATAAGATTTTCGTGAGGTGTAGGAAAGTGCCCCTTTTTGACACCCCTTATTTTTTGCCTGGTATTGGATGCAATTTTGACTGCAGTGCCCTTAGGTTCCTGCTAACCAGTTCCACAGTGCCAGTGCTCTTTCCCTAAAAACAAGGTAACTGTGCAATTAGTCCACATTTGGCAAGACCTTTAGCACCCCTGTAAGTCTCTAGTAAATGGTACCCCGGCACCTAGGGCATGGGTACTAAAGGGCTGCAGCATGTATTGTGCCACCCTAAGGGACCCACCATCAAACCCACGCAGACTGCCATTGCAAGCTGCGTGAAATGGTGCAGACCAAAGTGAAAACACGACATGGCACACACCCTGTGTGCTATGTCCCCAGATAGATATATATATATATATATATATTAGTCACCCCTACAACAGCCCTAAGGCAGGGTGCATTATATTACATGTATGGTCATATCTGCATGAGCAGATATGCACCTGTGCTGTCTAGTTCATTTACTAGATAGTACAAGTGAACTGGGAAGCCATCTTAAGTATATGTACGGGGCACTAGTCATTACAAGTTCCCCAGCTAGGTGCAGGCGTCACTTAAACCTATGGTATTTGATATCAAACACTGTCTTAAAAAATCCACTACTGGCATCAGTATAGATTTATTAAGACATGCACCCAGAGGGCATCTTAGAAGTACCCCATGAAAACCTACTAGCCTCTAGTGTGCTGGCTGACTGGTGTAGTGCAGCCTGCCACCACAGGCAGGTTTCTGACCCCTGAAGGTGAGAGCTCGCGCTCTCTGCAGCCAGAAACAATGCTGGCTCCGGAGGAATGTGTTTACACCTCCTCCAGCAGGATGGCCAGTGATTTTAGCATATCGGGCCAGGGAATTCAAAGTCCCTGCCGCCTTTGATATGCAACCCCGGCTCCTCTCAGACCTGGGAGATGCCACCCCCTGTACCCGGAGTCCCCTTTGGCACCAGGACAGGTGGGGAATTTGGTATGCAGGGAGGCGTGGTGCACCACCAGGCCAGTCACACCCCTAAGATGGACTGCCTGATGTGACCCACAAAAGAACAATTCAACCATCTTGATTTTGGTGGAATTAGGAACTCTGGGACAGGGTTATGCCCACTCACCACAGGAAGAGGTAATTTAGGGGGTGTAGTGACTCGCAGGGTAAGTAGGCCATTGGCTACTACCCTTCAGTCCCCTTAACGCCCCTCAATTCAGTAGTTAGGTGGCTCCCTGACACCAAGAACTCAGATTTGACTGACTCAAGAAGGAGGACACCGAAGAGCCGCAAGAACTGAGGAGCAACAACTAACTTGGTGCCAACCCTGTAGGAAGCTGGCTCTGAATATACTATACCAAAGTAAGGTATAGTGTGCACAGAGTTCAGTGGATCCCCAGAGGTATAGCAGAGGCTAAAGTAGATAATACCTTACTCTCTTCTGTGGTGGTGGAGTTGAGCAGTCCGAATTATCAAAGGGTAGTGTTAAGCATTTGTTGTACACACACAGGCAAGAAGTGATGTCACGCACTCAAAGACTGAATCCAGACCAATTGTTTGTATAAAAAGTTGTTACTTTGTTATTTTTATTACTAGAACCCAGAGTTACTCAGTAGCAGGTAAGTGATACTTTCAATGCAATGATACTTTTCAAGATATAGTGTGTACTGGTTTTGTAGAAGCATACAAGTTACTTTGCAGTAGAGAAAATGGGTTGTACACTCTTTAGAATACTTGCAATTACTTTAGATTACTTTTTAGTTACTTTGCAATTACTTTTCTAACTTTACACAAAACAAGCTAATCACACAGTTTGGGCATTGTAGTACATTAGCAAGCAGGTTAGCTCATTTGAAGACTCCAGGTTTCTTTGTTGCAGTACAAGACAGGATCAACACTTAGAACCGTTTTTTCAGAGAAAAACCCACGATGCAATCCTATGGAGGAAAAAGCAGTGTTAAGTTTGCAGGTAAGTAAACGGTTTTGGTAACTGAGTTTTGGGGGGGTTGAACCAAGGTTCAATTAAGTACTCGAGGTGCACCACCAGCGGCACTAGGGCAGCCAGGTGCAGAGTGCAAGAGTGCCAAGGTTAGCCAATGGGGCTAAGGGGCACCTCGGCGGGTGGCTGCTCACGGGTGGGCCACTCGGTTTTGGGAGATCAGCTCCTAGGGTTAAGGTGAGGGCAGAGTGGGCCCCAAGTCAGCACCAAGACTACATCACCAGCGTCACGGGGGCAACCGGGTGCAGGGTACTTAGACGGTTTCGGGAGTCCATTGCAATCCAATGGGGGTTGTCGTCTTTGGATTTCGGCTGCAGGCTCGGTCCAGGAAGTCTTCCGGGAGGAACCGACAGCTGGGCAGGTAAGTAGAGATGTCCCTCGACGTCAGGACACTTCGGGATCAGGTCACCAGGACGCAAGTTCGGAGACTTGCACGGGTGCCTTTCGACATTGGGAATCTGCTTACCGGTCCTGTTGTGGTGTGGGGGGGGGGTTCATTGTGAAGAGGCTGCTGGTGTCGACATGGAACCTTGGAGGTGACACAACTCGATGGTTTTGAGGTCAGAACCGCTGGGGGACTACTACAGGACGGATGGACCCTCAGGACATTGGTCGCGGACGACGGGTGCAGAGGTGAGTCCTGGAGCAGAGTTTCTTGGTCCATTGGGGGGGGGGGGTGGGCACAATCCCTGATCCTGATTTGGGGGTGCTTGCCATCTGCAAGATGGCAGGCACTGAGGAGTTGGCTTCCCCTCACCTCCTACATCTGAGAGGTGGGGTGGGTCAGAGGTAGGCACACCTTCTGTGCTGTCCTGATTTTTCCAGCCTGTCTTACCGCCAAAAATGGGGGCGAGACAGGAAGGGAGCCAGCTCCTGATAGCAGGAAAGGCTGGAGGTCGCGTTGCAGAGGCAGCAAGGCATTTGAAGCTCCCCTGCCACAGATGGCTCTTCCTGACCTGGGGGAGGTGTTAACACTTCGGCCCAGGAAAGGCTTTGTTTCTGGGTCCAGGGAGCGCTGGCTCCCACCCCAGGGGTCCAGAAACTGGTCTCGTGGTGGCAGGTTGGTGTTTACCAGTCGGGAACACACCAGTGGTTGGTTTGGTTCAGGACCCCTGCGTGCAGGGAATAATAGATCTGACACTGGAATCAGTGCAGGTTTAATATTCTGAGATGTTTGATACCAAACATCCCAGGATTCAGTAAAGCCATTATGGTGCTAGGAAACTCGTAATGACCAGTTTCCAGACCATATACTGTGGATGGCTTTACTGGGCACTTATAATATTTAAGAATGGCCTTCGATATTATAGGGACCTGTCTGCTCATGCAGATAGGTCCTCACATGAGGTTTAGGGCACCCTTCCTTAAGGGTGACTTAACTAGGCCTCATGCAGTGCTGGGCAGGCCTTGCCATCAAAGCTTTTCTTCCCATCATTCAGGGCAAATTGGGTCTAATAGTCAAGCAGGTTGGCACTCATTCTCTGCCCCTCTTCTGGTTAGCTCAGACCATTATGCATTGGGCACTCGTCCAACGCATTCACCTGATAGCGTAGTACCTTCCGTGGGTAGACACTGGCCTTGCCAACTTGCTCCGCAGGGCGCACCAACAAGTCCATGGTGGTAACTCCATCCACAAGTCCTCTGCAGCTACTTCCAGCTCTTGAGCACCCTGCAAATAGAGCTCTTTGCCAGCCTCAAATGCTAAAAACACCCAAGTATCGCATTCAGGTACCCACACCTACAATCCCTAGGCAACACACTATAGATGAACTGTACAGGGCTATTTGCTTAATCTTTTACTTCTTTCTCACTCCTTCCATTGAGGCAGACATCTCAGACTCATATCTTCGTAGCCCCAATCTGGGCCAGACATTCCTTACTATTCAGCACTCCTCAAACTATCGATCAGCTCCCACGAGAAGCAGACTGGACCTTCTCACCAGGAACCAAGATTTGATCCGGCATCCAGATCCAAGCAGCTCAGTCCAGCGATCTTACGCATGAGGTATTAGTTTGCTTGCCTACGTCTCCCACAAGAATGCATGGACATCTTGCAATCAAGAGCATGTTACACAGCCAAGTGGATGAGATTTGTCCACCACTGCATTCCTAAACACCTGGACCACTTAAAACCTGATGTCCAGGATACCTTACTCTATACCATCTCCAGAAGTCAAACTTGGCCTCATTGAGGTTCATAAGGACAGGTTAGTACGGAGAACCAACCCCAAGTTCCTGCCCAAAGTGGTCTCCCCTTTCCACCTTAAAAATACTCTTGAACTTCCTATCCTTTTTCCCCAACCAGACTCGGTAGAGGAGAGAAGACTACACACACTAGATGGTAAACGCATTCTCGTGAATTACATTGACAGGACTGAGCCTTTATGTAGGTCAGACTCTTTGTGGCCTTCGCAAAGCCTCACAAGGATCAGCCTTATTCCAAAGCAGGTTTCACTAGATGAATAGTTCAAAGCATTCAGAGGTGCTATCACGAGGCCAAGAGCCCTTCCTGTTATACCCAGGGCACATTGTACACAAAAGAGGGCTGGGACTATGGCCTTCCTAGGGAGCAATCCCTTAACGGACATATGTAAATGACCCACCTGGTCAACCCCACACCCTTCGATCAAACACTACTTTGCGGATGTCCTCGCTAGAAAACGGGCTGTGGTTGGCCAGACAGTCCCAATGAAATTTTTTCAGAAATCTGCATCATCCACACGCTAGTCACCGGGTGTTGAGGGGTACTGCTTTACAGTCTATACAGAGCATGTGTACCTACAGTAACACATGCTACGAATGGAAAATGTTACGTTGTAAGCATCTGTTTGTAGTGTGTAGTGCTGTAGATTCACATTCTTCCACTCTTCTCCCCTGAAGCATGCCTTTCTTATTACAGATCTCTTCTCTTCTCTTCACTAATTATGCTTCTTTCACAATACACATGTGCACCACACTCGCTGTACTTGCCACTCCATGGTACTGTCACACACTGTGCAAAAAACGTAACATATAACATGGAATATGTGACCATGCGCATTGCCAGCTAAGGGAGTAGTCACCATATACGTCGTGACTGGAAAGACTTCTTCAAAGAGAAACAACTTGCAAATGCTCAAGTCCAACACTATATGGCAGGAGTACACAGAGCATGTGAATCTACAGCATTACACGCTACTAGCAGATGCTTACCAGTATGTACCATTATCTATCCCACATAGTGTTTAACCGCTCTAGCCTATCTGTATGCATTCATCATATCGGTGGATATGTCAGGGGTTTCTAGATCATTGTAAAATCTATCATTTGATTAGTTTGCGTCATATGATTTCTGAAAAGCAACAAGAAATAAGGATTCTCTAGATTCAGGCTGCGGACGTCTGAAATCTTTTGCTTTGCCATCCGTTTATTTTCTAATACGGAGCCCAGTTTCTGAAACGTTTTCACAACCATGTGGAACAAAACCATGCCCCACACACATGGGAACTAGGTGGAGTGAGGATGCACACCAGAGAGATTGAAAATTATATCAAACCACAGTACACTAATCCATAGATATTTCCCCCAACTGTTCAAGTGCATATGACTCCACGGATCTGTAGAGACTGCATTAGGTCCACAGGAAATTTTAATTACTATAGGGACCCAGATTGGTGATATTGACTGAAGTATTTTGTTTAGATCCGCTAATAGAAAAAATTATGAAGCCATGTGTTTGGTGAAAACGTAACCGATATTATGGGGAAGTTCAAAAACCGCTGAAATTAGTCAGTAGTGTTTAACCACATCACTAGCATCAAAACACCACCTACGTGAAGCTTCAACAAGAAGAGCTATGAATTAGTCCTGTATTGATATGGAAGTTGAGCTTATAACAGAAACTGGCCAATTTCAGCGTGGTTAAGTTATTTGAACCCAGCCATTTTTATTTGTTTGGAATGTGTGTGTGTGTGTGTGTGTGTGTGTTAGTGTGTGTGTGTGTTAGTGTGTGTGTTAGTGTGTGTGTGTGTGTGTGTGTGTGTTAGTGTGTGTGTGTTAGTGTGTGTGTGTTAGTGTGTGTGTGTGTTAGTGTGTGTTAGTGTGTGTGTTAGTGTGTGTGTGTGTGTGTGTTAGTGTTATATCTATCTAGCCAAAGCAAGTAGCTCCTTCCAGGAACCGGCGACCCATGGAGGGAGGTGCGCTGACCGGTGGGGCGGGCCGGTAATGAATATACAATCCGACGAGGTAATAGCGCGCACAAGGGCAGCAACACGATGGTAAGGCACAAAGGGGATTTATTACTTCATAAACCCTGCGTTACGTGTTTCGGGTGGCAAGCAGCCTTGATCACACCTCAAATCCCCTTTGTGCCTTACCATCGTGTTGCTGCCCTTGTGCGCGCTATTACCTCTTCGGAATGTGTGTATATATTGTAAGAAACTGGCTCTATATATACTGCACCAAAGTGAGGTACAGTGTGTGTAGGAGAGTAGGATCTGCCTTTTATGTTGCCCCCACTTTTTTTCTGATGTTTACACTGGTTTCTGGCTATAGTCTGGCTGGGTCCCTGCCAATCAGGGCCCCAGCCTCTCTGTTCTCTCTAAACGACTTGGAGTGCACTCTAGGTGCACTAGTGATTGGATACTGTGGTACCTTATGAGTCCCTAGTATATGGTACCTTGGGTACCAAGGGCATAGGTACTTCACAGGCCTACCAGGGGCTGAAGCATATATTCTGCCACCCCTGGGAAGCAGACTAAATCTGACACCACAGGCCTGCTACTGCAGCCTGGGTGAGGTGGTGCTAGCACCCCTCACTGAGATATAGGTTTCCTATATCTCTCCTGCCCACACATTTAAACCTATCAGTCACCCCTAAGGCAGGCCCTATCAATCCTGAGGGCAGGGTGCTTGGTTCCTATGTGAGAGGGTGCCTCTGCCTGAGCAGGGCCCCTCTGCAGCTCTCAGAGTCCATTTTCTGGGGCTGTTTGTGGATGCGGTTAAACCATATACTCTTAAGTGCATTATATCCTCGCGGTAGAATGCTAACTTTGGAATGGCTGAATCAAAACATGTCGTGTTTGGTGTCAAACATCTTGGAATACTACCCCTCCGCCAGTTCTGGCGGCGGGGGTAGCATTCTACCCTTCTAGAGGGATAGACATGTACCTACTGTGGAAACGCGGTAGAATCCTGCAGAGCCCTGGCATCACAAAATGGATGCCACCAGTCACAGACACTGGGCTGCCCTCCTGCTGATGACCGAAACTCACAGTGGAGGAAGCCCAACAATAGGCATCCTGTCACAGGGAGGTGTAACCACCTCCCAGACAGGGTTTAATGTATTGGGGCTGGGTGGGTGCACTCTTAGAGTGCTTTGAAGTCCTGCACTGGGGGAGCAGAAGGCTCCTCTGTGCATATGCCAGTTCAAACCAGCTCAGGGGCTACCTGCCCCTGCTCTGGCGCGAAACTGGACAAAGGGAAGTGGGTGTAGCCACCCACTCACCTGACCCTCCCATAGGTGGGGTCATAGAGCTAGTCCCTCCCTTTCTTTTAGTATAAGAGGGGGAACCTGTGCATTGCAAACTAGATACCCCTGGACGACGCTCTGAAGAAGAATCCTGGACCTTCGACGTTCCACTACCTTTGGAAGACTGAAGAATCTCCCTTGGAGTCAAGGAGTGACTCCCCTGCTTGGCAGGCACCAAAAACTACAAAAGACGGTCGCAAACTACGCCGCTCCCGCCGGAGTCCGAAGTCCCTGCATCCCAAGAAGTGGATTTCCTGACTTCTCAAAGGCCATCGTGAGTCCCCAGCGAAGCGGAGGCCAGTGGACCCCAAGAGTGACGAGGAACCGCGACCCCTGGGTACCGTGCACTATTGTCGAGTGCAACCCCTTCACAATGTTCTACAAACTTGTGCTTTGGACCACGTGTGGTCCTAGCCTCCAGCAGGAATCCCTCCGAAGATCAGAGGCCTACCACGTCCCGAGTGACCGTGGGCCCCTGTTGAGTGAATCCTCCCGAGGCGTCTTCGCGATCCCTTGCCAGCCGGCTTGTGGGTCCCCTGAAGGCTTTCCTACAGAACCAAAGGGCTCCCCTGGTTGCTCCGGGCCTGCCCTGACTTACCCTCGCTGGGTGAGTCCCTCAGACCTTGCTGGTCTACGCCATTGACTTTTTACACTTTCCCCGAGACTTGCTGTTACCAAGGCTTGTTGGCTCCAATCGAGTCGCCGACACCGCAGTAAGCTGCAGACATCGTGGGACACGCCGAATCCAGCTCCTGGTCGTCGTCGACGCCTCCTGGACCTCGTGGCTGAAGAGTCAAGGCACCCGTGATCGACCTGAACCTTGCGACGACGGTGGGCATCCATCTTCCTTGCCCTGAGTCACTGCCAAGTGACTTTGAAGACTGTCCCCTCTGCTTTCAGGTCTTCCATCTTCTGAATCCAGGCTTGGATTCCTCCGGACACTTCTCCTGTCGCAGCAAGTCTTCACTGGCTCCCATTGAAAACGACGCCGCGACCCGACACCAAAGAACACCTATGCACCCGGCTCCCCTGGGTGAGGTAACTTCAGCACTACGGTGCTCCTGTGGGTGTGGGCCCTAGAACTACTTACCCTGTAAGTGACTTGCTTGTAGCTACCCTAGAAGTGCCCTAAAACTCTTACTTTCCAAGTGCGACTATCGCGCTGACTCGTACATGGTTCGCGTCTGTGTTAGACACACCGCGTCCAACTCCCTTGCAACTCTATCTGTAACCGCGTCCTTCGACTCGTACAAGGACCGATCGGTGTGTTCGCCTCGAACACGCAAGGGACCTTTAACATTGAGATTTCAATCGCGTCTGTTCGCATAGACTCGTACAGGACTCGCACCGGTGCCAGGACACCGCGTCCGTCCCCTGTGGGTCTCCTACAACTACCTTGGCTGGTTCTTGGGGGTCCCTCGATTCTAGATGCCCTAGACCTAGGTCTAGCCAAACTAAGATTGTGATATTCGATTGTGCTAAACTTATTTTGATAACATTTGATTTGTACATATGTTCCTGACTTCTAATCTCATAAAGAGATTAGTAGAGAGTTGTTTATTAATAAATACATATATATTTGATATATATATACCTGTGTGGTGTCTTTTCATTTGGTGATTCAAGAGATTGTGTGGTAAAACAATGCTCCTTTACATTCCTTCAAGACTTAGCCTGAAGGCTGCTCTCCACAGCTACCACTAGGATAGCTTTCTTTAAAGGTTGTCTTAAACCTATCTACCATAAGAGTCGAATTGTTCTGGTGCAAGGTGTCCACTTTAATTAGTGAACAGCATATACCAGGCCAACTTCTCACAGTGTGTTTCAATAAACATTCTTTTGAAAACAATCATTCTTTGTTGAAAATACTGTGAAAAATTTGGACTGATTCCAATGAATTGAAAGCTCACTAGAGGGCTCCAAAAAAATCTAAAATAAAATGACAATTGAGAATGGCAGCTTAATAACGTGAAAAGGGGATATTGATCATAATTCTCACGAAAAGAGAACTCTGAAATGAATGTTAAGAGACTATACATATACAGGATAACTTATATGTATATACATACAAACAAAATTCATTATGTAACTCACTAGAGAGTATGACTTATCAACATCCGACTTATATGATTTGACTTACAATTGTAAATCAACATGGATCAAATGTTTTGCCTCATTAATTGGAGGAAAATCTCAAAATGATTGTTTTCAAAAGAATGTTTATTGAAACATGATTTTAAACCACAGCACAGTTTTGCACATATGGGCATGGCTATTGCCTTTTTGCACTGAATAAATAATTTATTCATTGATCCCGAGTGAGTGCATTCTTCGTGAATCTCTGGGCTGCAGAGGTACTTGGTGGAATATTGACCGGCTGCCCTGCCGGAGAAGATGCGCACCGCCCCACATGAGAAGCGCCGGCGTTCTGAAAGAGGGCGTTGGAAGGAATATATATATATATATATATATATATATATATATATATATATTCCATCCACATCCCTCTGCTCGGGGTACCGTGATCAAGTTCTCAGCAGAGAACGAAACGCGTCGGTGTAGCCTTGACATCTGATGAATTGAAAAATAAAAGAACGTGAATTACCAAACCTGGGAGTGCGACCCTGTTTTTCCCCCGAGCAGAGGGATGTGGATGGAATAAATTTGGCGTGGCTCAAGCCAAGGGCTACGCACCGAAATTGAAGCGCCGTAAACCTCAGCAAACTTTGAGCCAACTTTGGAGAAATATATATATATATATATATATATATATATATATAATGTGTGTTTTGCAAGAGTTTATCTCTGCTTAAATGTTTTCATGGATCCTGTATATAGACTTGAGTAGCTAGTGGTTGCCAGGAAGGGAGGGAACTAAGATTACAAGAAGTGTTCTCTTTACTTTTTGTTAATAATCAAAAATGGTATACAGTCCCCGGTATGGTAAGTGTCCATTTTGGTGCAATGAAACTGTAAAATCTCATCCACAGTGTTCGTGCTCCTGCACAGATTCACATTGCTTTTGTGGGGTCAGAACATTCACTACTAGAGACGGGGATCCCCCGCTTATGATGATTTGAGCGAGTGTGTGCTGCTTTGTTGAAGTGATGCTGTTCAGGGATTTAATTGAGCAGTCCTTTCTCTGGCAAGGCTAATCACACTTCTCCTGCTCTTCCAGACCAAAAGGGCGTCAGCGAAAGCTTTGGAAAGATGAAGGGCGCTGGGAGCATGATAGGTTCCGTGAAGATGAACAGGCTCCAAAGTCCAGGGATGAACTGATCACCATGTACGGATATGACATCCGCTGCACCAGGAATCCTGATGACATACGGCCACAGAGGATGCGCAAACCCAGGTGACATGCTTCTCCTTATTATTTTGCTGTGCGGTTGAGGTCAGTCTACTATGAACCTGTAAAGGTAGTTGGTGGATTTGGGTCAGGTATTCTGAGCCACCGTTTCCTGTGTGGCTAGGCAATTGCCACTGCAGTAAAGAGGCAGGGTTTCATGAAGGTAAAACTGGTTCTGCAAGGGATGTGATTTCCTCCCAACTTACAGGACTGCAGCAATTTTGGTCAGTGCCCTAAGGAAGAAAGTGACTACCGATGATCACACCCACAGGGAGCAAATATGACCTGCAAGAAATTGGTCATTGTGCGTGGCTTTGCAGTGCCTGCTAGTCATTTTGCACTGTGTCTTCTGTTCCCTGTATACGTGAAACACCTCTCCGCATGCTTCCAATTACATGGTAGATTGAAAACATGGATCCCAGTTATAAGGGCATGTAGAAAGTCTTAAATGCCATACCTAAATCATGGAGTACTTCTACTAGCATTGAGGATTGTCAAATCTGAGGGAAAACCGAAAGCTATCTAAATTATATGAGCATTGTATTACAGCCCTGTTTTTACAAGACATGCAGGCCTCGAAAAATCAAAAAAGTTACCAGACCTGCAGGTTGAGAGACTTAAATCTCCTTGACCTAGCTCTAGTCCGCTTGACCCATAAACTGGTCTTAAATTGTGTGATCCTAGGCAAATATTTTATTTCCCCCGAGTCACCTTTTTCTTCAATTATCACATATGAGAGCAACTTCAAATATGTCAGTTCAGCATGTCTGCTGTGCAAAAAATCATTTGGTTGATTTAATATACTATACTTTTGCTTCATGTATAATAAAAATGTAGCCCACATAAGTGTACATATGACCTCTGACTTGCCTCTTAGTTAAATAGCATTGTCATCAGGGAAGGGACAGGAATGTTTCTCAGTTCATGTTTAAAAACTCACTTTTAATAAATATATTACTAAAGCATGATGTGGTAGTGCTCTGGCCTTTACACATTGAAATGGCCGCAAACCTCTGTGACATTCAGCTTTACTGATAAAACTATATACTGTGCAAACAATATGTGGAAATCAAGTTTCAGCAAATATTTATCATTTGCACATCACCAGATAGTGTTTTGATACGTTTTGATCCTATTTTGAAATATTTGTACCATTCATTTACAAGCTATTTACATGTTATGGCAGAAAAAATGACATCCTTCAGCTTTTCGTGTATACTGCCTGTACCCTGTCACAATTGTCCGATAGTTCACTTTACTTTTATTTCACTGACTGAAAAGTTAGAGGATTTTGTAAACCCCAATCTCTAGGATAAAATAAGCATCAATTTATAAGAAGACATAAGCAGACATTTGACCTTCGTCTCTCAACACACAGCAAATGTGACAAGATAAAAACAATATTTAAAGGCATCTTTATTGCTGAACACCTGTTCTTTATCAGGAGCTCTTTCGCCAGACCAGGCCAGTAGGCCCTAAAAATAGCTTACCCTGATAAAATCTGATTTGCCATAGCAAGTGGGTGAGTAGATTTCTTGAGGCCTACATACATAGGAAATATGTAACTACATTATGTAGCATAAGGAGCATCTAAAGGTGAGGAAATGTGGAGGGGAGGCAGTAGGTTGAAATATAAGCAAATGCGGTAGGAGATGAAAGGTATTGTTCTAGTAGACAGATGAGCAAGCTGATGGTCGAAAGACGTATGAGGCACACTGCAGAGGGCTGCTGGAAAGGAGAATACAACATGCCTGGTAATTTGATGGCTACATTTGGAGTTCTTCTAGTTATGCTCTCCTAATTTACTTTTGGTATTTCAGTGTGATAGTTTAGGAGTATTTGACTCCCAATCCTGAAGATAATGCCTGCATACTGTAACTCTGCCTTGTAGGGCCATGCAATTGCAAACCATTTCCACGAGCCATGCCCTAGAGATGTCTTCTCATCTTTTGTTATAATTGATTGACAGTTGGCCAGCATTTGAGGTGGTCTTAATTTTATAAAGTTGTACTTCAAGATTTGTATTTTTTCCCCTTTGTCGTAACTGTTTCCAATTTAAATTTTTGAATATTATTTTGTTGGAATCGCATATAATTCCCTTAAAAATAGGGAGTGTGCTTGTGGGATGGTGGCATAATTATTAAAGTATAAGCATCACTGTGAAACTAATTGTCTTATGAGCTGCTACCTGTCTTTTTCTGTTCTTAGGTTTGAAACCCCAAAAAGCCGGGATCAGGGCTGGTCTGAAGAGAAGCTAGAACGACCCCCACCACGTTACCCAGACCATAACCAAGCCTTACCACCACAGCGCACTTTTAACCACCGGTTCTCTTCGGGTAGGATCCCGCCATCCAGGAGTTTTCCCAGGACCAACAGCTATAAAGAGAATCGTCAACATTACAGGGCCTTTGAAGATGGCCATGAGCGTCCGAAGCCTCAAAGTAACTACTATAGAGCTAGGAGCTGTGAGTACCAGCCTGATAGGGAGCCGTCTCCTGAGCCTGCTGTACCACAAACAGAAAGGGGAAGTCTGGATAAAACAGAAGAAATTACTATAGAAAGCCCAAGCCCCACTGCAGATACAACAGAGGCACCATCGCCACAGGACAAGCCTGTAGAAAAGAAATCCTATTCACGAGTGCGGAGGACCCGAGTTAAAGGTGGCGAGACTGGAAAACCTCCAGAAGAGCCAGCTCCACAGGAGCCACTACCCCCACCACCAGTAGAGGTAGTAACACCCCCTCCTGCAGTGAAGCCTGAGAGCTGGGAGGCTCCAGTGGAATCTAATCTCAATGGACTTGAGCAAGAGATGAGTCAAATGAATGTAGCAGAGCAGAGTTGGACACCAGGACAGCCTCAATACATGCAGCCCAGAGATCTTCATGGTAAGTAGTTTCGTGCTGATGACATTTTTAAATTAACTCTGCCTATTTTTTGGTAAATCACTTGGCATCGCTGCCAGGTGTTTTAAACTATCATGGTGTGTGTGTAAGACGTGCATATTTACAACTATGTATTGTGCTTTCTTGTATAACATTGCTACATTTCCTTCACTTTTAAAGAAGCAGTAGATCAGGACTCTGACGTTTCCAGTCTGCTGTGCGTAGATCACATACCCCTTATACCCACAAAAACCTTTTCTCTTTCCTTTTCTACTTCCAGCAAAACAGAAGCACAGTGCCTGCTTTTTAGGAGCAGATCCCTCAAGTATGTTTTTTTCCTTCCACTTGTATTTTTGCAAGGACATTTACCACTTTTTCTCCATTGCTCTTTCTGGGATCCATTTTATGCTATTCAGTTTGAAGGAGTGCAGTAACTGAAGAGCTCAAAACTCTTGGTACTAGTCTCTCCTGCAGTGTGGAATATTTTCCAAAGAAAAGTAAAATTAGTCATCCCTCCTCTGTTTCAGAACTGGGCCTGGGTCATTTAAAAAAATCTCACCCACAATTGTTCTGTTAGAATTCCTCTACAAGAAAAAGTTACGGGTGGCAAATTCTTATTTTGCCCCTCGCTTGCCAAATGAATAATGCTGTATCCGTTGTTCTCGTATTGGCCTAACTGGACAATAATATTTAATCCTTTATGCCCTGTGTACAGAAGCACTTAAGTGGAATCTCCATTTTAAAATTTCCGTGGTTCACACATGCTCTCCTCAATGATACAAAAGACACACAGTTGATGGATGGAATGTAGAACAAATCAAAACATTCACCCCCCAGTCAAGAGATCTGGGTTAAATCCACCATTCTTTTGCTCACCATGCCACCCCAGTTTAGACCTGGCCATATGCAAATCAGTCTTGACCCTGTACCTCATGGGAACAGTCCAGCCCGAACTGACAAGCCAGGTCCTCCCTGGACCGGAAACAAGCATCCTAGGACCAGTTTCAGGGTTTCACCCCATATCAGCCAGGATAGCTTGAATTCAGTTGCACAGTGAGCCCGCGACCCACGTCTGGGCATACCCGGCGCACTTAGGGCGAGAAAGCAAAAGAGACACAGTTGATGGACGAAATGCAGAACAAATCAAAAGATTCACCCCAGTCAAGAAATCTGGGTTAAATCCATCATTCTCCTCAATGGTACAGCATAGGATTTAAAGAAAACAACTCCTGCTACTCGGAGTAGAGTTGAAATGGTGGAAACAAACACACAATAATGACTCATGTTTTATGTTTTAAAACCTACAAAAAGAAATTTGGAATAACAAAAGAGAACATTGAAAAATGAAAAGAACAACTAAGAGTACATCTGAAACTACTTCCTACATACTTGATTTGTCTCTCCTTGCAGACACTTACAACTTGGGGCACTTGGGTATCTCTCCTTCCAGACACTTATAACTTAACCTTTGTTGGAAATATCTGCCAGGGAGTGGTCAAGATAAAAGTAACCATCGCTTTTAGCTCCTCCGTCGCACGACTATTATAATAACACATAATTTCAAAGGTTTACCTTGAGGCTGTTCACACTTGATCCGGTGAAGCATATTATGCACTGTCTCAAGCTTACCAAAACACACTTCAGTCCTGTCAGTTAATACCATTTGGGTAGCAAAAGATCCCTCCGTGCACACAAAGCCAGTTTCAAACAATGTCATTGTAACGTCAGTTAAGATACGTGCTAAACAAGGAAGGAAACGTGCCTCCCTGTTAGCTCTCCAAAATGAAACATTAGAGGTCCCCAAACATATACATGAAATGTTCCACACCAATACACAGTCGCAGGTCTCCATCAGTAATGAGTCGGAGTATTCACAAGAATTTTCAAGTGCTGTAATTCTGCCCAGAAACAAAGTTGCAGCTAATCCTGTTTTTTTTTTTCCCCAAAAATTCCTTTTATTAAACAATTGTGATGGTACAGTAACAAGTCACAGGCCCACACGGTTGCAACGAAGCCCGAACAGGGCAGTTGTACATATTTACCCATTACATCACAGCACATTATAATATTAGACATGAAGAGCATCAATATCCTTAACATTTCTGCGTAATTCTACTGAGGGAGGGATACAGATTTCGCCTCTGAAACATTCCACTTTGCCCATTTATTATCCCACTTCGCCGGGCACCCTCGATGCTTGAACACATCTTTTTCTGCGAGCATGGCCCTGTCCATATCCTTGGCCCACTTCGAGTGCTTCGGTAGGATACCAGTTCCCCCATCCCTGAGCAATATTTCTTTTCGCCAAAGCAAACCCTAGTGATGCCCATGTACGTTCGGTATGAGTCAGGTCCGTAGCTTCCCATACATCCAATAAACAAAGCTGTGGGGACATTGTGATAGCTTTCGCACTCACTCACCCTTACCAACTCAGAGACTATTTTCCCCCAGTAAGGTTGTAACTGCGGGCACTCCCAAATTGTATGAAAGAAGGTACCCTCCGAAGCACATCCCCATAGGCAACCTGGGTGAGTCCGACGGCCCATCTTAACCAACGTGTGTGCGGTCAGTAGGATCTATGTAAAATCTTGAGCTGGACCAGACTCATGGGGATGGCAACCACCCGGGGGGAGGATAGGGCTTCCTGCCAGTCATCGTCCTCTAAATAACCAACGTCCGTTTCCCACTGTTGGCGAAGTCGAGTTAATGGATCAGGTTGATTGTTCAAAAGTTTACGGTAGGTGAGCGAGATCGCCTTGCTTGTCAGGGGGTCAGTCAAGAGTCTGTCCTCCAGCGGGGAGTCCTCAGGCAAAGTCTCCTCCTTAGGGACCACAGAAGTAATTGCATGTCGGATCTGAAGGTAACGGTAAGTCTCTGACTCGGCTAGTTGATATTCTTTTTGGAGATCTGCAAATGAGACCATGACGTTGCGTTTCTATAGGTCCCCCACCTAGGAGAGTCCAATAAGGTCCCATTTGTCGACCCCGGACACCAGCTCAGTATACAGAGTCGTTCGGATTCCCACCGGGGGGTGCGTAGCGTGATTTTGTTGTGCCAGCCCATTTTCTTGGTTACCGTATGCCAGATTGTCACTGTGTGAGCGGTGGGGCCTCTGAGTTGCAGTCTCTTGGGATTGGAATAGAGTGCTCGCTGGTAACCTCCCTTGGACAATACCCATCTATCCGTACGGAATGCCGGCTCCAGCGGAGGGGCAAAAACCCATTGATTTATCACAGCAAGCTGGGAGGCCCAGTAATACCGTCGCAGTTCGGGCAACGCAATCCCCCCATCGTACCATCCTCTGGTAAGCTTGCGTGTCGCTATGCGTGGGCACTTCCCGTCCCATAGGAGGTTTCTAACCTCACTCTCCACACTGACAAAGTAGGCATCGGGGACTCTGTGAGGAGTGTTGTGCAGTACATACAAGAAGCGAGGGAGAGCTAGCATTTTGAACAACGCCGCTCTGCCTAGCCGATTAAGGGGTTGCGCCCGCCCGTGAGTTGCGTCGTTCCGGAATCTGACCAGAGGGGGCAGAAGGTTAGCCTCATAGAAATGGGTCGGGTTGGGTGTGATATAGATACCGAGGTAACGAAAGCCCTCAATGGCCACAGTAATGGTAATGTCTTTGGGCATCCGTGGTGCCGGACCCCGCAGCATGAACAAGACCGATTTTGCCCAGTTTATGGTGTAGCCGGAGTGGGCACTAAAGATAGCAAATATGTGTAGGATTCGGTGAATCGCGGCCCTGGGGGCTGCTACATACAGCAAGACATCGTCCGCATAGAGGGAGATTCTATCCTCATGCTGATCTGTCCACTTCAAGCCCCTGATCATGGGGTCGCCTCTAATCCATGTTGCCAACGGCTCCAGCAGGAGGGCGAAAATAAGGGGCGATAGGGGGCAACCCTGACGAGTGCCTCTTCCTAGGCCAAAACTACGGGAAGTATGTTGGTTGACGACCACCTGTGCTGTGGGGTTAGTATACAACAATCGAACCCACCTGGTAAAGTGAGGGCCGAACCCCAACCGCTCAAGGAGGGCAAATAAATAGGGCCATTCGATAGTATCGAATGCCATTTTTGTGTCTAGGGATAGTAGTGCCGCCTCCTCCAAGATGGTGTCAGTTCTCCCTAGTACGCCATGTAGTCGCCGCAAGTTGTGGGCCGTGTTGCGGCCAGGCATAAAGCCTGACTGATCAGGGTGATCAATTTTACTCGGTACTGGAAGGAGTCGGTTGGCCAACACCTTGGCAAGAATTTTATTCTCGGCCGTCAACAGCGAGATTGGTCGGTAGGACTCACATCTCGTGACCGGCTTGCCTGGTTTCCGTAAGATGACAATAGAGGCGTGCATCAGTTCCTTGGGTAGGAAGCCCGACTGGTAGCTTTCGATATACATAGCGTGTAAAGCGGGCGTTATCTTGGATGACACAAGCTTAAAAAATTCTATTGGGAGCCCGTTTGGGCCCATCGCCTTGCCAGATTTAATGGCAGTCGCAAGCTCCTCCTCGGTTAGATCCCCCTCTAAGTATTCTCGGTCTGCCGGAGTAAGGACCTCCACAGGAATAGTGGGTAGTAGGTCTCGTGAGTCCTGCAGAGTGGTGCAAGTGGTGGAGGAGTATATGGAGGTAAAGTGGGAGGCGAAGGCCTCTGCGATCTGCTGCGGGTCTGAAACTAAGTCCCCTGCGTCCGCCTCTGAGGGGCACCCATCTTTCCAGCCATGCCAGCATCTTACCGGTGGAGTCGCCCAATTCATACACTCTATGCGCAGTTGCCCTGTGTTTAGCCCTGACTGCCTCCCCTGCCAATTGACGATAGTCTAAGCGTTTCATACCCAGGGCGTGGGCGAGTTGTTCATTGTCATTAGTCGCCACCTCTTCCTCCAAGTCTCTTATTTCTTGTTCTAGAGCCACCAGTCTGGCCGTTCGTTCCCTCCTATATCCCGCAATCAGCGAGAGTGCCTGACCCTTGATTACTGCCCCAAAGGCCCCCCACAGTGTACCACTGGATTGAACTGAGTGTGTTTTTTCTGTGAAGTAATGACCAACCCCGTCCGTGAGAGCACTTCTGACCTGCGGGATCTTCAAACTCCACGGATTGATAGATAAGGTGAGGCGGCAGCGTTCCCGGGGCACTGTCAGCTGAGTCAGAACCGGGGAGTGGTCAGATGCCACGAGCTAGGAGCGTGGCTTCGCTAAAGTAGGGGAGATCATCTGTGTGTGTGTGTGTGTGTGTGTGTGTGTCTGTGTGTGTCTGTGTGTGTGTGTGTGTGTGTGTGTGTGTGAGAGAGAACAGGTGGTCAATGCGGGACTGGCTCCCATGGGCCCTGGAGTGAAAGGTGAAGCTTTGAGTTAGGGGGTTGAAATGATGCCAGAGGTCCAAGAGTCAAAACGCTTTGAGGAAATCCATCAGGGGGGATGTGTCATGTGTGTCCGGTCGAGGAGGCCGTCGGTCTACGCAGCCATCCAGTGCTAAATTAAAATCACCTCCCAATACCAGTATGCCAACTGGAAGCTCTAGTAGCAGTTTGCTAAGATCCGACAGTGTGGACGTCTTAAGAGCTGTGGGAACATAGACTGAAACAATATTAAGGGGCTTCCCTTCCCACGTACCCGCTACGGCAGCGTATCTGCCCAAGTCATCGGTCCAAGTGTTGCGTAGAATAAAGGGGCACTGTTTGCGGATTAGAATGCCCACTCCTCTGGAGCTGGGTGTGAACCCGGCATGTGTTACCAGCCTGTAGCCCCACCGGTCGAGCGCGTTACAGCTATTGCCTTGGAGATGTGTCTCCTGGAGCAGGGCTATATCTGGGGCCTGTCTCTTAAGATAGTGAAGTACCACCCCGCGCTTTAATTTGTCACCCAGCCCATTTACGTTCCACGTTAGAATGTGGAGATACCTCGTCACTGTACGGTCAGACATAGTGTGTGCAAGTGGTGTAAGGCATCATCAGGCCATGTCTCTATCGTGTACAGTGGTGCGTAAAATATCAGATCTACGTGCTCGGTGTACTCCTGTATATGCGCTGTGAAATATGTCGTCTCCATCACAAAATAAAAAACTGCATAACAATTTAAACAATGCCCTACTCCCACCCCCCTCCCTGCCTCCCTGCATGACGGGCACAGAACCTCCCGCCACCCCCAACTTGCAGAGTGCCTTTCGCCCACCCTCAACAGTGTTCGGAACGTGATCCAACCCCACTCCCTGAGGCACTTATTCATGCGGGTACCCATACCCCCTAACATTCGACCCCACCCCATGTCAGTAGGACCAATCAAAGGATACTCGTCAGAAAGCAAGAGCAACGGAGTCACCCCCACCGGAGGCGGGTGTAATTACAAGGCTGGCTAATATAAAACCCTACATTGCACTGGAGTTTTAATGTGAGGTGGGTTGACGACAGGGCGTCTTGCGTCTGTCGAGACTCATCTCAGCAAGTCCTGTTGACCAAAGACCAGTCTCGCACACTATCGAGCTTCCAAACTCTATCCTGTTGGGCCCCGCGCTGCTAAATCGCCGTCCGCCGGGGACTCAGTCTGCGGGCTCGACCTGTTGTTGCCGCCTCTGTCACCAGCTGGCTTACGATGACGTTTGTCGACTGTTCTCCATCCCTCAAGCCAGTCCCATGCGTCCTCAGGCCTAGCAAAGAACCATACCTTCCCCTCCGATTCCACCTGCAGCTTGGCGGGGAACAGCATGGCGTATTTGATGTTCTGGTCCCGCAACGCACGCTTCACGTCCAGGAAGCTACGACGTTGTTTCTGGACCCGCAGAGTAAAGTCTGGAAAAAGGGTGACTTTGCTGTTATCAATGGCCAGCGGCGGGGCCGTTCTTGCCGTTTGAAGGATGACATCCCCGTTGTGAAAATTGAAGACTCTTGCCAAAAGAGGTCGGGGCGGTGCGCCAGGCCTGGCTCTTCCCCCCGGCACTCGGTGTGCGCGTTCAATGGAAAAATGTTGGGATAGTCCCTTCGGCTGGAGGCATTTGAGGATTAAGTCCTCGACAAAGAGGTCTGCTGTGGGCCCTTCGGCCCGTTCTGGCACCCCCAAAATGTGGATATTATTGCGCCGCATGCGGCCTTCATAGTCATGGAGTTGCAGTGCCATTGCTTCCTGGGTGGTTTGGAGATCAGCAACCTGGAGCTTGAGAAGGTCAGTATCTGTTGACAGGTCCTTGGTCGTGATTTCAACTTCGTGCATGCGTTCCGCCATTTTCCTCATGTCTGCTCTCATCAACGAGACCTCCGAGGCGACGGTATCAATACAGCCTTCCAGGGAGGTGCGCACCGACGTTATAGCTGTTAAAATATCCTGTAGCGTGGGTTCTGGTTGCTCCCTGCTAAATTTGGGGTTAGATTGCTTCTCATCCTGGCCTTTCTGCCACGTGTATTTTTCTAGCTTAGTCTGAAGCGAACCACGTCCGCTGCGGCCGCTCGCCATGATGTTGCCGGATGGTGTGCTGTATCTAAGATCGGGGCCGTACTAGCTACTCGCCGCCGCCTGCTTGTGAGACTAGCCCACAACGGCCTGTCGGTTTCCGCCAGTCAGTCCCAGACCCAAGGTTGCCGCAGTTCCAGGGGAGACCCACACCGGCGAGGGAGGAGGGGAGAACGTACAGCTACCTCGCTAAGGGCAGGGCCTGCTGGTCAAACGTGTGACACTGCGTCCAATCTGAACTGTGCAAAGAATGGCGGCCCGAGTGTAGGAGCAATGGGGTCCAACTCCCCTCCCCTTGCAGAGAATTCGTGTGTCCACTGCCCAAACAGCCAGAGTAGTGGAGGCCGGTCAGATCCGGTCACGGCCGTCGCTCCCACCGCCAGTAGTGTCAAGTGGCTCGGGACCCTTAGGAGTCGCCCAAAACCAAGGTCCTTAATTCAGTGCAGACTACGGTCTGCCCCACTCTGTTGCGTCATTACCCCCCAGCACCGAAGCTCCCAAAAATGGCCTCAGAGTGCACACGTAGAGCCCAGTTGGATCAATGGCTCTGTAGCTGCTCTGTAGGGCGCACTCGAGTGCACCGCAGCCACGATGCACAGCGCCTCTGTGTTGGGGCCTCGAGGGGCCGAGGGAGCAGAGCGCGTCGCAGTGGTTCTGATCGTCTGGCTCTCTGGGTGTGCCCCGGTGTGTGGGCGAATCCGGGCTGGCCGCAGGACAGGAGGGTGCTGCACACGTCTTCACGGCCCGCACAGATCAGCACGAGCCAGTGGCCTGGGATTTACTGGCACATATGGGCCTACGGCGGCCCGCGGGGCACACTGGCAATCAGGCTGGTCGTTGTGGGGCCGGCAGGGGGGGGCAGCGCACTCACCGGTGAAACCGCTGATTGTGGTGATCGTTGTTCGGCCCTTCTGGCGCCTGCACGGGCCTTGGATCTTCGCCGCGGCGTTAATTAGGTGCGCGCTGTCGGAGTGTGACTCGGCACGCCCAGCGTCTTCCGGCCCCGCGGCACAGCTCCGCCGCCGTTCGGCCGCCCAGGCGCCACCGATCGGGGCAGTCTTCGGTCCAGCACACGGGCACGGTACCAGGGCCAGGTGAGCTCCTCAGCTAGCAATTTTGGCCGGGACAAGTCGTGATTTTCAGGATTTACCGGGAGTGGCGCGACGGAGCGAAGCTACCGTGCGGCCATTTCCCTCGGCTGTTGGCCACGCCCCCCTAGCTAATCCTGTTTTGATCTTTTATTTCCTTCTTGATTTTAGCCAATACATGTTTTGTCATTTTGGGTATTTAACCCCTTGACTTCATCAGGGCTAAGTGATGCGAGATAAATAACCAGGAGGAGGATTTTTCCAATCTCGTTATTTTATCATTAAAGCATCCATACTCCAGAAAATGTAGACCTTTGTAATGTCCAAATAGTTCCTTGTTCCAGTCATAAGTGGTGTGCAGTGTAAGGGCCTGTTTAAAACTGGCCCTCTATATAGTGTACCAAAACGAGGTACGCTGCAAAGAGTCCAGGCAACCCATATTGGTTTACAGAGGCACAAGTAACAAACCCAGATGCTCTCTTTTGTGGTAGTGTGGGCGAGAAGTTTAGGCTTATCAGAGGGTAGTGCTAAGCATTTGTTGTACTCTCAGAGGCAATAAATAAGACACACACTCAAGTATAAATCCGAGACCAACTTAGAAAAAGAATACATTTTTATACAAATTTCAGTACCAAGAACTTCGGTATCAAGTAAGCACTTTTTGAAATGTTGATTTTTACTGGGAAGTAAAATGTTCACTTAAATGTGTCTTTATGCAGTAATGCTTTCCTAGGGGGGTGGGGGGGGGGGAGAGGCATATATGTAAGAAACTGGCTCTATATATACTGCACCAAAGTGAGGTACAGTGTATATAGAGTCCAAGGGTCTCCAGAGGTTTGGCAGAGGTTAAAGTTAGATAGAACCTTACTCTCTAAAGTGGTAGCTAGGTCGAGCAGTAAGGCAGTATCAGAGGACAGTGTAAAGCATTTGATGTACACACTCAGTCAGCAAATGAAACCACACACTCAAGAACTGAACTCTAGGCCAATTGTTTTGTATAAAAAAAATACTGTTTTATTTTAGAACCACAGGTTTGCATAAAAGAATAAGGCGGTATGCCTTTGAAGCTTCTCCTTCGTGAACCCTGCCCATCCTGGGGGGAGGAGGCTTGGCACCTCGTCCCAGGATGTGCATTGTTTCAGGCCCCCGAGAGCAGCAAGCTCTCGACCCAGGGGTCCAGAAACATGTCTGGGGGTGGCAGCCTCGGCAGCCACTCAGTCACGTCACTGGGAGTTGGTCGAGTTTCAGGGGGCATCTCTAAGATGCCCTCTGTTGTGCATTTTACATTAAATCCCACACTGGCATCAGTGTGGGTTTAATGTGCTGAGAAGTTTGATACCAAACTTCCCAGTCTTCAGTGTAGCCATTATGGGGCTGTGGAGTTCGTAATGACAAACTCCCAGCACCATATACTCTTAATGGCAGCACTGCACTTACAGTGCCCAGGAATGGACCTGGGTACTGTAGGGGCACAGGGCTCATGCACCTGAACCCTCACCACTCGCATAGGGCACCCAGCTAGAGGGGTGACTGAGGTATGCCAGGGCAGTGGTCTGTGGGCATGGCACACAGGGATGTGTGCCATGTCGACTCTTCACTTTGTTCTGCACCAAGGCACGCAGCCTGCAAAGGCAGTGTGTGTGTCAGGGTACAGGGCCTCCAAGGGTGGCACAATAAGTGCTGCAGCCCTTGGAGGCCTTCTCTGGTCACAGTGCCCTGGGTACCAGGGGTACCATTTACCAGGGGCCTACCTGTGGCCAGAGATGCCAATTGGGTTTAGGCTTCAATGCAGTTTAAGGGAAGGAACACAGGCCCTGGGTACCTGTTTGGCAGGAGCCCAGGGCACACTCAGTCAAAGCACATCAGCAATTCAGCAAAAAGTGGGGGCATACCATGCAAGAAAGAGGGCACTTTCTCACACAATACCCCCCCCCAAACGAAAGGTGATGAGACTAACCTTGCCCTTGGGAGTCTTCATTGTCTAAGTGGAAGAACCTGGAAAGTCCATCTGCATTGGCAGTCCTAGGTCTGTGTTCCACTTCAAAGTCCATTCCCTGTAGGGAGATGGACCACCTCAAAAGTTTTGGATTTTTCCCTTTCATTTGCATTAGCCTTCTGAGAGGTCTGTGGTCAGTTTGAACTAGGAAGTGAGTACCAAACAAGTATGGTCTCAACTTCTTCAGGGACCAAACCACAGCAAAGGCCTCCCTCTCAATGGCACTCCAACGCTGCTCTCTGGGGAGAAGCCTCCTGCTTATAAAAGCAACAGGTTGGTCTTGGCCTTCATCATTGGTCTGGGATAGGACCGCTCCTATCCCTAGCTCAGAGGCATCAGTCTGCACTATGAACTGCTTGGCATAATCTGGAGCTTTTAGAATTGGTGCTGAGCACATTGCTTCTTTCAGGGTGTCAAAAGCCTTTTGGCAACTAACTGTCCAGTTAACCTTTTTGGGCATCTTCTTGGAGGTGAGTTCTGTGAGGGGAGTCACAATGGACCCATATCCCTTCACAAACCTCCTGTAGTACCCAGTCAAGCCAAGGAAGGCCCTGACTTTGGTCCGGGTTGTTGGAGCTGCCCAGTCCAGGATGGCCTGGATCTTGGGCTGTAAGGGCTGTACCTGGCCTCCACCAACAAGGTGGCCCAAGTACACCACAGTGCCCTGCCCTATCTGGCATTTGGATGCCTTGATAGTTAGACCTCCAGTTTGCAGGGCTTTTAAAACCTTCCCAAGGTGGACCAGGTGATCCTGCCAGGTGGAGCTAAAGACAGCAATATCATCAAGATAAGCTGCACTAAAGGACTCCAACCCAGCAAGGACTTGATTCACCAACCTCTGGAAGGTGGCAGGGGCATTCCTTAAACCAAAGGGCATAACAGTGAACTGATAGTGCCCATCAGGTGTGGAGAATGCTGTTTTCTCTTTTGCTCCTGGTGCCATGCCAATCTGCCAGTACCCTGCAGTTAAGTCAAAGGTACTTAAGAATTTGGCTGCACCCAATTTGTCTATCAACTCATCTGCTCTTGGGATAGGGTGTGCATCTGTCTTGGTGACAGAGTTGAGCCCTCTGTAATCCACACAAAACCTCATTTCTCTCTTTCCATCTTGTGGGTGAGGTTTGGGGACCAGAACCACTGGGCTAGCCCAGGGGCTCTCAGAGTGTTCAATAACCCCTAACTCCAGCATCTTGCTGACCTCCGCTCTGATGCTTTCCTTGACTTGGTCTGACTGTCGATAGATCTTGTTCTTGACAGGTGCACTGTCACCAGTGTCCACATCATGGGTACACCAGTTTGTCAGACCAGGGGACAAGGAAAAGAGCTTAGCATACTGTTGCAAGACTTGCTTGCAGTCAGTCTGCTGTTGGAGTTGTCTTTTCAGACACCCTCTCTGCCCATCAACTGACCCATCTTTTGGGCTGTATGAGAGGAGGTCAGGGAGAGGTTCACTCTCTGCTTCCTGCTCCTCATCAGTCACCATCAGCATGGTGATGTCAGCCCTGTCATTGTAGAGCTTTAGGCGGTTCACATGGATAACCCTTTTGGGTGTCCTGCTTGTGCCCAGGTCAACTAAGTAGGTGACCTCACTCTTCCTCTCCAGGATAGGGTAAGGGCCACTCCATCTGTCCTGGAGTGCCCTTGGTGCCACTGGCTCCAAAACCCACACCTGTTGCCCAGGTTGAAATTCAACCAGTGCAGCTTTTTGGTCATACCAGTGCTTCTGAAGCTCCTGGCTGGCCTCAAGATTCTTGGATGCCTTTTCCATGTACTCAGCCATTCTGGACCTTAGGCCAAGCACATAGTCCACAATATCTTGTTTGGGTTCTTGGAGAGGCCTCTCCTAGCCCTCCTTTACAAGACAAAGTGGTCCCCTCAGAGGATGGCCAAACAGAAGTTCAAAGGGTGAGAAACCTACTCCCTTCTGTGGCACTTCTCTGTAAGCGAAAAACAGACATGGCAAGAGGACATCCCATCTCCTTTTGAGTTTCTCAGGGAGCCCCATAATCATGCCTTTCAATGTCTTGTTAAATCTCTCAACAAGGCCATTGGTTTGTGGATGATAGGGTGTAGTAAACTTGTACTGCACCCCACATTCCTTCCACATGTGTTTCAGGTAAGCAGACAAAGTTAGAACCTCTGTCTGAAACCACCTCCTTAGGAAACCCTACCCTGGTGAAGACACCAATGAGGGCCTTGGCTACTGTAGGAGCTGTAGTAGTCCTAAGTGGGATTGCCTCAGGGTACCTAGTGGCATGATCCACTACCACTAGTATGAATTTGTTCCCTGAGGCTGTGGGAGGTTCAAGTGGACCCACTATGTCCACACCTACCCTCTCAAAGGGCACCCCCACCACAGGCAGTGGTATCAGGGGGGCCTTTGGGTGGCCACCTGTCTTGCCACTGGCTTGACAGGTAACACAGGAGCTGACAAACTCCTTCACCTTTTGGTGCATCTGGGGCCAGTAAAAGTGGCTGACTAGCCTTTCCCAAGTCTTGGTTTGGCCCAGATGTCCAGCTAGGGGGATGTCATGAGCTAAAGTTAGGAGGAAATCCCTGTACTTCTGTGGCACTACCACTCTCCTGGTGGCTCCAGGATTGGGGTCTCTTGCCTCAGTGTACAGTAATCCCTCTTCCCAATAGACTCTGTGGGTACCACTGACCTCTCCCTTTGCTTCTGAAACAGCTTGCTGCCTCAGGCTTTCTAGAGTGGGACAGTCTTGCTGCCCCTGGCACAACTCTTCCCTAGAGGGTCCCCCTGGGCCCAAGAGTTCAACCTGGTAAGGGTCAAGCTCCATGGGCTCAGTTCCCTCTGGGGTGTCCAAGTCCTCTCCCTGAGGAGAGGGGTCCTGATCCTTTGGCTGTATAGAAGCTGGTCCCCCAGTCTTCTTCCCTTTTCTCTTGGTAGGTTGGGCCATTCTTTCAGGTTCCAACACTATTTCTTCACCCTGCCTTTTGCTCTGTGCTCTTGTTTTTACACACACCAATTCAGGGATGTCCAGCATTGCTGCATGGGTTTTTAGTTCAACCTCAGCCCAGGCTGAGGTTTCCAGGTCATTGCCAAGCAGACATGCAGCTGGTAGCTTTGGAGAGACCACTACCTGTTTCAGGCCAGTAAACCCCCCCTCCCCTCCAGTCTAATGTCACCATAGCCATTGCATGATTAGTGGTAACACTGTCAGCATTGGTGACTGGGTAAGTACGCCCAATCAAATATTGCTCAGGGGAAACCAGTGTGTCTCTCACCATAGTGACACTGGCACCTGTATCCCTCAGAGCTTCTATCCTAGTTCCATTGATCCAAGGGTACTGTAAGTATTTCTTTAAGTTGGGTGGCCACACAGCTACAGTGGCAAACTCAACTTCCCCCTCTGAAACTAGAACTGCTTCAGTGTGCATCCTGATTTGCTCTGGGCACACTGTTGATCCCATTTGTAGACTTGCCACCCCAGGAGTAGCTGGACTTGTGGGTTTAGGGGCCTTGTTGTGAGGGCAAGACTTGTCTACAGTTAAGTGTCCCAACTTCTTACAGTTGTTACACCAGGCCTTTGTGGGATCAAAGTTCTTCCCCTTATAGGGCTGTGGCACATAGGGAGTAGTTTGGGACCCACCCCCCTGTACAGGTTTTTGGGGCCCTTTAGAAGACTCAGACTTTTTATCTTGGGGATTCTCACCACCTTTCCCCTGGGGAGGTTTTGTAACCACCTTCTTCTGGTCACCCCCAGTGGTTGTCCTTGTCACCCTAGTCTTGACCCAGTGGTCTGCCTTCTTTCCCAATTCTTGGGGGAAATTAGACCTAGGTCTACCAAATGCTGATGTAACTTTTCATTTGTGCAATTACTTAATATATGTTCCTTCATAAACAAATTGTAAAGTCCAGTAAAGTCATGCACATTGTGTCCAGTTAACCAACCATCCAGTGTCTTTACTGAGTAGTCTACAAAATCAATCCAGGACTGGTTCTGGGTTTTGTGAGCCCCCTGAATCTAATTCTGTACTCCTCAGTGGTGAGTCCAAATCCCTCAATCAGAGTTCTCTTCATAAGGTCATAGGACCCTGCATCTGGCCCAGAGAGGGTCAGAAGCCTGTCTCTGCAGTTACCAGAGAACAGTTCCCACAGGAGTGCCCCCCAGAGGTGTTTCTTCACCTGTCTCAGGTCACAGGCCCTCTCAAAGGCTGTGAACCATTTGGTGATGTCATCACCCTCCTCAAATTTAGGGACAATCCCTTTGGGGATTTTAGGATCATAAGATTGCTCTTTATCCTTATTATTGGTATTGCTGCCACCACTGATGGGTGCTAAACCCATCTCCTTTCTTTCCTTCTCTAGAGCCAGGAGTCTGAACTCTAGATCTATCCTTTTGGCCAACCTTGCTAAAAGGTTGTCCTCCTCACTGAGGCTGTCCTCAATGTCCTCTCTGGGACCTGAACCACCTGTGTGGCCTCTAGGTCCCCAGAGGTTAACTCTTGGAAATAAGGGTGCAGGGACCCTTTCTTCCCTAGGCAGTGGTGGAGGTGGGTTCCTTTCTCCATCCTCCTCACTCCTTTCCTCCTCTGCTTAGTCATCACCATGCTCAGAGGGGTGGGCCTTTGCATACTCAGCCAGGAGCTCCTGGAGCCCTTGTTTGGTTGGATGCTGGCCCTTTGGTATATTTTTAAGTTTACATAAGGACCTTACTTCCTTGAAAGACAAGTGAAGGTAAGGGGTGAGGTCGAGCTCCTCAACCATGTCCTGTATGTTATTATTATCTTCACTAATAGCTGGGTTCTTTTCTTGAGACATTCTAACAAAAAAGTTCTAACACCCCTACCCTTGACTATAGTGACTTTTTATTTTCTAAAATTCTAAAGGGACTTAAGCAAGGCCCTAACAAGACTTTTTTTGTAGTTTGAAAAAAAAATGCCAATTTGAAAAAATCAGAATTCTAAAGGCAATTTAAGAGTTCTGTCGTGTGATCAGATGGTAACCAAGTAGTCCAACAAATGCAAGTTTGTATCCCACCGCTGATCCACCAATGTAAGAAACTGGCTCTATATATACTGCACCAAAGTGAGGTACAGTGTGTATAGAGTCCAAGGGTCTCCAGAGGTTTGGCAGAGGTTAAAGTTAGATATAACCTTACTCTCTAAAGTGGTAGCTTGGTCGAGCAGTAAGGCAGTATCAGAGGACAGTGTAAAGCATTTGATGTGCACACTCAGTCAGCAAATGAAACCACACACTCAAGAACTGAACTCTAGGCCAATTGTTTTGTATAAAAAAAAAATACTGTTTTATTTTAGAACCACAGGTTTGCATAAAAATACTTTCTCAGAATAAGATGCTGTTTGTTGAATACTTTCAATGAACAATAAACTTTAAATGCAATATGGCACAGGGGTTGCAATAGGCAACACAATACTTGGTATACTATAACATTGAGCTCAATGGGATTTTTAAGTAAACCGTAATAGAATTACTTTACGAACGTTTTTCTTACTCAGGGCTGGATTCTGGATTCAGCCCTGGTGCATTTCCTGTAAACAGTTGAAAGAAATCGTTTTTGTTACACAGGCGATTTTTAAGGAATATTTGTATGTTGCAAAAATCGACACTTAGAAGAATTTCTGGCAAAGACCAGGCAATGTTATCCTATGGAGGAAAATCAAGTTACCGGAAAATCACAGTTGTAATCACTTTTTCTAGTCAGTGCTGGGTACCTAGATCCAGCACTGGGATCTCTCCTGAGAACAGGTGAGTAATTTCGTTTTTGATATTCGGACGATTTTTAGTGAATATTTCAAAGTTCCAAATCTCGACACTTTGAAGAATTTCCAAGTGAAAACCAGTCAATGTTACCCTATGGAGAAAATGCAAGTTATCGGCTTTCAGGTAAGTTCTCGGCTGGCAGAGTTAAGGTTCTGGGGCAAGACTCTGGGGTCTCCCAGGTTCAGGTTTGTACTGTTGTTACACCCTCAGCGGCACAGGGGCGGCCGGGTGCAGAGAGAGTAGGCCCAACGTTAGCCTATGGCGGGCGGGGGCCTTTGGTTGGTGGCTGCTGGCAGGCAGGCCACTCGGCTGTGGGACAAAGCTCCTGGTCACTTACTCGGGGCAAGTGGGGAAGTCGAACAGGGTAGTTGGTGCACCCTCAGCGGCACTGGGGCGGCCGGGTGCAGTGGGCTTTTGGGCCGTCGGACGCCCAATGGATTTCAATGGGAAAGCTGCAAGACGAACAAAGGCTGCAAGCTCGTGGACGGTGATTCTTCAGGTGCGACCACCACTTCGAGAGGTAAGTTGGGAAGCTGTAGGAAGGGTAGGCACCCAGGAGTTGGGCACAGGAGGCCGTGGGGCGCCGGGTGCAGGGGTGTCTTTAGGCGTCGGAAATCTTACCATCTGCTGTCGCGGTTGGAGGGGTCCCTGGTATTGAGGCTGCAGGCGTCGTCAGGAGCGTCGAGGGGAGTCCTTGGGTGCTGGATTCTTGGTCACAGTCGCCGGGGGGACGTCCTCGTGGTCTTTGTCCACTTCAGCTCGGGCCGGGCTCGGCGGGTGCAGAGTGTGCAGGATCCACGGTCTCAGGCTGGCCTGGGGTTGCAGATGCTTTGAGCAGAACCACTGCTCGTGGGAGTCCCAGCCTTTTAGTTGAGCAAGGCAGTCGGGTCCTCCGGGGTTTTTGAGGTTGCTGACCACTGAAGAGGCCGGGGTTTAGCAGGAGCAGGTTCGAGGGTCGACAGGCCGGTAGGGCTGGGGCCAAGTCAGTTGGTGTCGTCCTCTTGTTATCAGCTGCACGGCTGGTCTTCTTTCTTCTTGTTCTTCTTGTTGTTTTTGGAATCGGGATCTCAGGAAGGAAGGTTCAGGGTGCCCATAAATACTGAATTTAGGGGCGTTGCAGGTAGGTAAAGGGCAGGGACCAATGGGTCCCTTCCCTGGGGTGGGTACACCCCCTACTCTGCCACTCTCCAGTGGGAGGGGGGCAGGAGCCTGTCCTTGGTTTGCTGGGTCCCCCCATCCTCAAGATGGCGGGGACTCGAGGTTGTGCTTCACCTCGCCTCTCCCACCCTAGGGGTGAAGTTGGCAGAGGTGGGCACACCTCTCTTCCTCACTTTGTTTTTCCCGCCGAGTCTCCCGCCCAAAGGGGGGGGGTGGAACCAGTGGGGACCAGTTGCGGAGTACAGCAAGTGGTCTGGAGAGGCTCACAAAGGCGGTATGCCTTTGAAGCTTCTCCTTCGTGAACCCTGCCCATCCTGGGGGAGGAGGCTTGGCACCTCGTCCCAGGATGTGCATTGTTTCAGGACCCCGAGAGCAGCAAGCTCTCGACCCAGGGGTCCAGAAACATGTCTGGTGGTGGCAGCCTCGGCAGCCACTCAGTCACGTCACTGGGAGTTGGTCGAGTTTCAGGGGGCATCTCTAAGATGCCCTCTGTTGTGCATTTTACATTAAATCCCACACTGGCATCAGTGTGGGTTTAATGTGCTGAGAAGTTTGATACCAAACTTCCCAGTCTTCAGTGTAGCCATTATGGGGCTGTGGAGTTCGTAATGACAAACTCCCAGCACCATATACTCTTAATGGCAGCACTGCACTTACAGTGCCCAGGAAAGGACCTGGGTACTGTAGGGGCACATGGCTCATGCACCTGTACCCTCACCACTCGCATAGGGCACCCAGCTAGAGGGGTGACTGAGGTATGCCAGGGCAGTGGTCTGTGGGCATGGCACACAGGGATGTGTGCCATGTCGACTCTTCACTTTGTTCTGCATCAAGGCACGCAGCCTGCAAAGGCAGTGTGTGTGTGTCAGGGTACAGGGCCTCCAAGGGTGGCACAATAAGTGCTGCAGCCCTTGGAGGCCTTCTCTGGTCACAGTGCCCTGGGTACCAGGGGTACCATTTACCAGGGGCCTACCTGTGGCCAGAGATGCCAATTGGGTTTAGGCTTCAATGCAGTTTAAGGGAAGGAACACAGGCCCTGGGTACCTGATTGGCAGGAGCCCAGGGCACACTCAGTCAAAGCACATCAGCAATTCAGCAAAAAGTGGGGGCATACCATGCAAGAAAGAGGGCACTTACTCACAATATACTAATACTGCATACCGTAACTTGCAATATGTTTCCGGGGGTCCCCGTCAGTACTTATGGTCTTATGGTGGTAGGGGGCCATGGTCCAAAGAACCACCAGCAGTTAGTCTTTACCTGCCTTGGAGTGTCCGGGTGCAGAGGTGCTAATCGGGTTGGTAGCTTTGCACACTACACCAAAGAAAGGGGGGGAGGGGGTGGCACCTAGAAACAGGCTGCAAAAGGTGACTTGGTGGCAAGATAGGAGCTCCCAACAGGACGCTCAGTTTGTGAGGGCCCTAGGAGCTGGGGAGCACAATCTGTTCTCAGTAATCAGGTCTGGAGCGCTCGGGTGCAGAGTGATTGTCGGGTGGGCTGTGCATCACTGTTGCCAGTGTCTCCTGGTTGAGGGGGCAAAAATCAGGACAGCTGGGCCACTCACGAGGTGGGTCTCTGGGGTGCTGACGTCCTTCGGCGGCTGCTCCGTCTTGGAGTCCGGACTGGACTCAAACCGGCTTTGGTTGCTGCAAGGAGTCGGGTCCCCCCGGGTATTAGTGCTGTACGTCTGTGGTTAGACCTGGCGTCTTCTCACTTGGTAGGGAGACGGACCTGACCTTCTGGAGCACGGAGACCTCTTTCTGGGCAGGTGCTGCATCAGTAAAACTGGTGGGGAGGGAGGTAGGGGGGGTGGGGGCGGCAGAACAGTAGACCGTGTTTTGATGCTTGTTGCCTGCAAGGGAGATCGCTGGCAGTTTGCGAAGTGCTGACAGCCCACCGGTGTTCTTGGCAGATGTACAGCGTCATGACTAGTCGGTTTGTCGCGATTATCGGGACAGATGCAGGGTGTGACACCAAAAAGCCTGCAGCTGATCCGCATTTCTCGCTTTCTTCGCTCTTCTTTGTCGTCTTCTTCTTGTGTCTGTCGAATCAGAGTTCCTGGTGTCGGGGGTGCCACCTAAATATTCAATTTAGGGGCGTTAAGGGGAGTGTGTCAATGGGCTACTTCCCTTTGGGGTGTCTACACCCCCTTTATGACCACTTCCTGTGGGGGGTGGGCATAACCCTGACCCAGTGTATTTTATTTCACCAAAAACCAAGATGGTGGAATTCTATTTTTAGTGTTCACTTCAGGTATCCCACCTTAGGTGTGTAACTAGCCTGATAGTAAACATGGAGTTTTATATAGCGCGAATGTGACCCGAAGGTATCGGGTATCAGAGCGCTTTACATAGCACCAGTTGCGTTACATGAGGACACATTCATTTTTGTTAGGCACGGGGAGATTAAGTGGTTTGCCAAGAATCACAGGATGTTCAGCGTCCTTGCCGAGACTCGAACCCAGTTCCCCAGATTCGAGGTTTACCGCCCTAGCCGTTAGGCCAACTCCTCTACCCCTGACATGCCACCTGACTAGCTAATTTTCCCGCCTGTCCTGGTGCCAAATGGGCCCTGGGCAGGGGATGGCATTTCCCCTGTCTGGGGGAAGCCGGGGTCACATATGAAAGGCGGCAGATGCCTTTGAAGCCTTTTGCCTTGATATGCTGATTACTAGCCATCCTGGTTGGAGGAGGTGACACCACCACCACCGGCTGGGGCAGGCATTGTTTCTGACCTCGGAGAGTGTGGGCTCTCACCTGCAGAGGGTCAGAAACCTGTCTGTGGTGGCAGGCTGGTCTACACCAGTCAGCCACTACACTAGAGGTTGGTAGGTTTTCAGGGGGCACCTCTAAGGTGCCCTCTGTATGCATGTTTTGATAAATTCACTACTGGCATCAGTATGGATTTATTAAGGCAAGGTGTTTGAAACAAAACACCATAGGTTTCAGTGAAGCCATCGTGAAGCTGGGGGAACTTGTAATGACCAGTGCCCATTACATGTACTTAAGATGGCTTCCTTCTTCACTTGAACTATCTAGTAATTGAATTAGACAGCACAGGGGCATATCTGCTCATGCAGATATGGCCACACATGTCATGTAGTGCACCCTGCCTTAGGGCTGTGAGGCCTGCTGCAAGGGCGATTTACATATATTGCATGCAGTGTCTGGAGACATGGCAAACAGGGTGTGTGCCATGTCGTGTTTTCACTTTGGTCTGTACCATTTCACGCAGCCTGCGTTGGCAGTCTGCATGAGTTTGGTGGTGCCATTTGGTGGCACAATGCATGCTGCAGCCCTTAGGGGTCCTTTTTAGTACTCATGCCCTGTGTACTAGGGGTACCATTTACTTAGGACTTACAGAGGTGCTAAAGATCTTGCCAATTGTGGAACAGTTGTACAGTTACTTTGTTTATGGGATTAAACACTGGCATTGGGGACCTAGTTAGTAGGAACCCAGTGCACTTCAGTCAAAGTTGGGACTATTCCTATTACTGATATTTGTAAAGCAGCTACATGCTCACCACCACATACTTTTACAAAACAACATTGTGTGGATGTACTGGCTCGCCTACCAGCCAATGTTGGTTGGGCAGTTTTACATACACTTTTCCAAACCACTGCAACTACAATAGGCTAGCCACCGATATTTTGGGAGGACTGCTTTACAGTCTATGTACATCATGTGTATCTACAGCCACACATGCCTCGAATGGAAAATGTTACTTACCCAGTAAGCATCTATCTGTGGCATGTAGTACTGTAGATTCACCTGTGCACCTACCCCCATGGATGCCTGTGCTAGTTACAGTGAGTTTGATATTTCTTACTTTCCTCTTTGCATGGACATCCCTCTATACTACGCTTCACATTTCATCCTCACTCGCTGTGTGGGAAAACAATCTAACAATGGAGTCTGACCATGCACATTACCAGCAAGAGGAGGAGTCGCGATACCTCGTGACTCTAAAGACTTTCTTCGAAGAAAAGCAAATTGCACACATCCAAGCCCAACACTAGATGGCAGGATTATGCACAGCATGTGAATTTACAGCACTACATGCCACAAACAGATGCTTACTGGGTAAGTAACATTTTCCATACAAACAGTAAGTGATCTGTTTCCATTACTGAACACTTCGATGTTATTTTTCTTCTTTTCACTTGTTACATGGCTTTCTTTGGTGGTTGTAGCCCCAATAAATCCTAGACTAGACGACTGCAATATCTGTGCATGACATTTCCTTCCTGTAGATTTGGAGGGTGAAAATTGCAGCAGAAAGACCCATAAAACATGTTAATAAAAGAGGTTGTGTCACTCCTGCCAGAAGAGCGCTCCACTGGCTGCAAATCTAGCAATGAGTATATTTCAAAATGGACATTATTACTTTTAAATTCATATGCAGTCTTGCCCCAAATGAAAATTGTCCTAGCAAACCTAACAAAGTGTTGATTTTATTAAGGGCAAGGAGTCGTCGATTATGTGGTCTTCTTAATTCCACAGCCATTTTCAACATCATGTAATAAACTCTTGGGAATAGACATGAACAGTCAACCAGTCATGATCCCCGACTGGGCATACCTGTTTGCGATTCTCCATAACTCCTCTTTCTTTCTGCGACACAAGCTGAAATTTTTTCCCCAGTTTTGAAGAGTAATTGCCTGAAACAAAATTGTAGGAAAGTGGGTTTCTGTTGCAGTAACCCCCCCCCACTTTTTGCCTGATAACTGATGCACTTTTCCTTGGTGTGCCCTGGGACCCTGCCAATCAGGTACCCAGGGCCTGTGTTCCTTCCCTAAAAACTGTACTAAAGCCTAAACCCAATTGGCATCTCTGGCCACAGGTAAGCCCCTGGTAAATGGTACCCTAGGTACCCAGGGCACTGTGACCAGTGAAGGCCCCTAAGGGCTGCAGCACTTATTGTGCCACCCTTAGAGGCCCTGTACCCTGATACACACACCCTGCCTTTGCAGGCTGAGTGTCTTGGTGCAGAACTAAACAGAGTCGACATGGCACACATCCCTGTGTGCCATGCCCACAAACACACTGCCCTGGCATACCTCAGTCACCCCTCTAGCTGGGTGCACTATGCCAGTGGTGTGGGCACAGGTGCATGAGCCCTGTGCCCCTACAGTACCCAGGGCCATTCCTGGGCCCTCCAAGTGCAGTGATGCCATTAAGAGTATATGGTGCTGGGAGGTTGTCATTACGAACTCCACAGCACCATAATGGCTACACTGAAGACTGAGAAGTTTGGTATCAAACTTCTCAGCACATTAAACCCACACTGATGCCAGTGTGGGATTTAATGTAAAATGCACGACTGAGGGCAACTTAGTTGCCCCCTGAACCTAACCTACAATCCACGTCTTGTCTGAGGGGCTGCCCCGGCTGCCACACAGCAGACATGTTGCTGGACCCCTGGGTGGAGAGCCATCCGCTCTCCTGGGCCTGCAACAATGCACATCCTGGGCGAGGTGCTAGGTCTCCTCCCCCAGGATGGGCAGGGGAAGCTTCAAAGGCATACCCGCCTTTGTGAGCTTCTCCAGGCCACTTGCTGTACTCAGCAACTGGCCCCCACCGGTTCTGACCCCCTCTCTGGCGGGAAGACTGGCGGGAAACCCCAAGGGAGGAAAGGGGATGTGCCAGCCTCTGCCAACCCCACCCCTCAGGTGGGGGAGGCAAGGTGAAGCACAACTCTGGGCTCTCGCCATCTTGAAGATGGGGAGCCCTGCCCAATCAGGACTAGGCTACTGCCCCCTCCCACAGGAGAGGGGCAGGATAGGGGTGTACCCACCCCAGGGAAGGTACCCATTGGTCCCTGCCCTTTACCTACCTGTAACGCCCCTAAATTTAGTATTTAGGGGCACCCTGAACCTTCCTTCCTCAGATTCCGAAACAAGAAAGAACAAGAAACAAGAAGACCTGCTGTGCAGCTGCTAACAAGAGGAACACACCAACTGATTTGGCCCCAGCCCTACCGGCCTGTCGACCCTCGAACCTGCTCCTGCTAAACCCCCGGCGTCTCCAGTGGTCAGCAACCTCAAAAACCCCGGAGGACCTGACTGCCTTGTGACTCTAACTACCTGGAACTCCCACGAGCAGTGGTACTGCTCAAAGCAAGTAACAAGCCCCTGGCATCAGCCAGGAACCGCAAACCCTGCACACTCTCACCCGCCGAGCCCGGCCTGTGCCTGAGTGGACAAAGACCACGAGGACGTCCCCCCGGCGACTGTGACCCAGAATCCAGCACCCAAGGACCCTCCTCGACGATCCGGACGACGCCTGCAGCCTCAGAACCTGGGCCCCCTCCAACCGCGACCAGCCGAGGGTAAGATTTCCAACGCCTAAAGACACCCCTGCACCCGACGCCCCACGGCCTCCTGTGCCCAACTCCTGGGTGCCTACCCTTCCTACAGCTTCCCAACTTGCCCCTCGAAGTGGTGTCACACCTGAAGAATCACCGTCCCCGAGCTTGCAGCCTTTGTTCGTCACGCAGCTTTCCCATTGAAAACCATTGGGCGCCCGACGGCCCAAAAGCCACAGCACCCGGCCGCCCCAGTGCCGCTGAGGGTGCACCAACTACCTTGTTCGACTTCCCCTCTTGCCCTGAGTAAGTGACCAGGAGCTTTGCTCCCACAGCCGAGTGACCTGCCTGCCAGCAGCCACCAACCAAGGGCTCCCTGCCCGCCATAGGCTAACGTTGGGCCTACTCTCTCTGCACCCGGCCGCCCCTGTGCCGCTGAGGGTGTACCAACTGTACCTACCTGACCCTGGGAGACCCCTGAGTCTATGCCCAGAACCTTAACTCTGCCAGTCGAGTACTTACCTGAAAACCGATAACCTACATTTTCTCTATAGGGTAACATTGACTGGTTTACACTGAAATTTCTTCTAAGTGTCGAGTTTTGAAACTTTAAAATAATCACTAAAAATCGTCCGATCAACGAAAACGAAATTACTCACCTGTTATCAGGAGAGATCCAAGTGCTGGCTCTTGGTGCCCAGCACTGACCCTGAAAAGTAATTACAACTATACTTACCGATAACTTGATTTTCCTCCATAGGATAACATTGCCTGGTTTTTGCCAGAAATTCTTCTGTCGATTTTTGAAACATACAAATATTGCTTAAAAATCGCCCGATCAACAAAAACGAAATTACTCACCTGTTATCAGGAGAGATCCCAGTGCTGGATCTTGGTGCCCAGCACTGACCCTGAAAAGTAATCATAACTGTACTTACCGGTAACTTGAATTTCCTTCCATAATATAACATTGCCTGGTTTTTGCTGAAAAAGTTTCTCTGTGTCGATTTTGCAAACTTACAAATATTCGTTAAAAATCGCCTGTATAACAAAAACACATTCTTTCAACTGTTTACAGGAGATGCACCAGTGCTGGATCCAACACTGAAAAAAGTAACAATAACCCCACTTACCTGCTAAGTGAATTTCCTCCCATAGGATAACATTGGTGATTCTATGTGAAAAAGTTTCTAAGTGTCAACTTTTAAAATACAATAATATTCCTTAAAAATCACAGCTGTAACCAAAACGTTTTTACTCAACTGTTTACAGGCGATATCCCAGGACTGAATCTAGGATCCAGTCCTGTGGTAAGAAAAGTAATCCAAAAAGTAATCTATTGCATTTAACTAGAAATTCCCATTGAGCTCAATGTATTATTGTGTTTGAAATTGTGTTGCCTATCGCAACAACTGTAACTATTGTATTCAAAAGTCTATTGCCTATTTGAAAAGTATTTAACTAAAGTAACTCATTCTGAGAAAGTATATTTTGATACCTATTGTTGGTTCTAAAATAAAACAACTATATATTTTGATACAAAAGAACTGAACTCTAGGCCAATGGTTGAGTGTGAGAGACCATTTGCTGACTGTGTACAACAAATGCTTTACACTGTCCTCTGATACTGCCTTACTGCTCGACCAAGCTACCACTTTAGAGAGTAAGGTTATATCTAACTTTAGCCTCTGCCAAACCTCTGGGGACTGTGGACTCTGTGCACACTGTACCTATTTGGGAACAGTATATACAGAGCCACTTTCTTACAAAAATAAAACCAGGTTTACTATTCCTCTCTAGCGGAAAGAAACATTTTCTTTCCAGAAACACCATTAATGCTAGAAGTATCTAACCAACAACTATCCATGAATTGCATAACCATTTTCATAATACTTAACGGTCATACTTTTTTTAACATATATATACCTTCTCAAAATAAACCTACTTTACCATATACATCTTAATTTACTTTCTTCATCAGGAGGCTCACAAGGAAGGTGTGATCATATCTGATCTGTGGGTGGGATAATCCTCAACATGTGGTACGTTTACTAGGACGTTTTTCACTCTGTTTGGACAGGAGGCAAGAATTATGCTTGTTTAAATCTTACCACCAAAGAGGACCCATCTACAACTGGTTTGAGGTAAAACCTCTTAAAGGTGGAGTCGGAAGACCAATCTGCTGCATTCAGAATGTATTAAAGTCTGGCCCCCAGGGCAAATGCTTTAGATGCCATAGCAACCCATCTAGTGATGGTCAGAGAAGAAATTGCCCGGTGGGGTTTGTTGATCGCTATAAGTAGTTGTCTAGCACCTGGAGGGTAGAGTTCCTCCGTCATGGACTGGTATGCCTTTAGACATCTTACCACACACAGCTTTGGAGAATCCAGAAAAGTTGGGTATGACACAATTCTGGAATTACCCTTTCTTCTGAATATATTACAAGTAACCCTATCAGGTGTGAACACCCTACCTGTTGTATCCAGAGTTCTGACATCCAAAACTCTTCTGCAGGATATTAGGTGCAATAACATCACCAACTTACCAGACCGTTCCTTCTTGGAAAGATATTTGTTAGTCCTTCAGGATAGCAAGAAGTAGAGGACCGTATTCAAGTCCCAGAGGAAAGAATAGCCGTAGTTCTGGAGGCGTGTGCCACTCAGGAGTTTCCATACCAGCGGCTGTTCTCCTGCAGAATGGTCCTCAATTGGGGAGAGCCCTGCCAAGATTGCCAATCTAAAGGTATTTACTGATCTGTATGACATTGCCTTTTCTGACATTTGTGCCAAAAAGTTTGGAATATGAACTTCTGCCCCCAGGTTCCTCTACAGCCACCAACCCAACCATCTCGCCCATGCTGACATGTAGCATTTGATTGTTCCGTCAGCCGAAGCCTTGGATAGGAGTGAGTGAGCCTGTTGCAAAAGTCCTGGGACCTTCCATCTTTCACTGTAATCCTCCATGCCATGAAAGACATAGTGCCCTACGTTACCAGGCGGCGATGGTTCCCTGATGGATTTAGGAGCAGATCTGTAAGAGAGGGTAGACGGATTGGAGAATCCCAGGAAAGTTCCCTCAGAAGTGAATACCTAACTTGAGATCTCCATATTGGGGTCACCAACACCACGTCGGTCCGGTTTCTCACTTGCGCTGATACCTGCATTATCATCAAGAATGGAAAGGCAAATCCCTGCTGCTGTCCTGGAGGGAGGCATCTGTCACCACTCCCTTGGGTCCGGCCTCCAGCTGAAATACCTGTACATTTGGTGGTCCAGTCTCGAGGTAACTTGTTTGACTGTGAAAGGACTTCATCTCGTCACAATCTATTTGAAAATGTCCACCTTCAGTCTCCAGCTGCTCTTGTCCTGCATGTGCCTTGAGTGACAGCCCACCACCTCGTTGGAGGCCTCTGGGAGCTATTCTGCTGAGATGTGGTTGTCCAGGCACAAATCTAAGACGTTCTTGGTCAGGTTTGTGAGGATCTGTAACTTCTTCCCCCCCCACTTGATTTAAATAATGCACTGCTGCCACGTTGTCCATCTTGAGGACCTGGCATTGAACCTTGTCCTTTGTCCAACACTGGACTGCAGAGGAGCCTGTGAGGAGTTCCAGGCAGTTGATTTGCAGCAGTTGTTCGTGACCAGACCACTCTCCTCCTGTGGAGAATTCGCCACTGTGGAGAATTCGGCACAGCTGGTACCCTATCTGGTGTCTGATTCGATAATAAGATCTGAATTCTAAGTCGGGACCGGAGGCGAGGATTATGCTTCAATTAATGCGCTCAGCACGTCTTGCCTGCCACTGCGGCTAGTGTGTCTGTATCCTCAGAACCCAATCGAGGAGCGTGACCGACTGCTACTGTGCACAGCAGGAGAAATTATCTGCTTTGGCAGTATTAATATAGAGCCACACCACCTGGAGTCTGAACGCCTTCATTGGGAAGGGTGGGAGGTGGTGGTGTGGGGGGGTGTGTGTGTCAGTATGTATGCCGCACAGCTGTAGCTATATTGGGACATCGACCCAGGTGAGTGCAATACGCCATTCAAATAATTGTAGTCCTTCAGACTTTCACCTGTATGTTCCCTGGGCCACCCCCAGTCATTGACTGCCCTAAAAAATGCAGGACTCTGCATCATCCTATATGGAGGAGGAAAGTGTTACCTACCTCCCTATCAACAATAGATTCTGTGAGGTCATTGATGCCTCCGTCCACAAAACGGCAGATGACGCAGTGTCTCCCTTGGAGAAGAAACTACTCCAGATGGCAGCACAATGGCTAAAAACCCCCCACCCAAGGGAAGACCTCCCTGGACCCCTGGTCCGTTTACCTCTAGGGCAGCCTACCATGACACCAATGGAGGGCAAAAGGAAGCGCGCAGACAACCCAGGCGTCGATCTGGATGAGTTTGATAGATTAATCATGCTCAGTCCCTGGCCTTTGACCCTCCCGTCACCTCAGAACCTGGCACCTCAGAGGGGCATCTAGCCCATAATCCAGGCCCTCCTCCATCCCTGGATCCCTTGGATGGGTCCCCTACAGCCTCGGACGGGGACACGCATCCCGATAGGCCATTTCCTTCCTCCGCCATCCCACTTACCCCAGATGACAAAGCCAATTTTGCTTCAAGATATTCACGACACAGGGTACAACATGCTAGATTCCAACTAATTACTACATCCACGCTCAGCGGAGTGGACCCCAGCGGTGAAAATCGCCGTTTACGTGGTGGGCAGCCTTCGGAAGCCACTAGACAAGGAGGTGCATAATCGTCTACAGGCAGAGTGCCCACGACCATCTCTGGACGGCAAAGTTGCCTTAACTCCCAAGATCAATGCTTGGATAGCCACCTTTCTGCCCAAATCTATCTGAGACCCTAAGAAAGGTTTAGACCGCTCCTTGCGCTCATGCCAGTATAAACTCCTAGATATATCTGGCCCCCCTCTCCAAGATACTGGATTTGACAGAGGATACCAAGGCGTCCGGTTTCCTAATAACACCAGAAGCCCTATCGGGTTGGGCCCAGCCGGACATCATTTTCCTCTGGAATGCCAATTGCGCCATTTCCACTGAACGTCACCGGTCTCTGCTGATCAAGATCGACCCAAAGTTGGGAGATCTGGCGACCTCTGTGGCGGACACTTTTGCCCAAGGGTGTCTCTTTGGGGACTTTTTTTATACAGCAGCTGGGGAAGTTTGTTGCCACCTTTAACTCACTCAGTAAGGCTCAAGCCTCTATAAAGCGGATTTTCACCCTACAGGTTTTCGCCGGGGCTAGTCGGGTCAGAGGGTGCTCGGCTGGCTGCGCCCTCTATCAAGCTCCCTCCAGAGGTTCAGGAGCCAGATGAGGACAGCAGTAGGATTCCGCCAGGTTTAGCACCTTCTACCCCAGAATGAGTTACCCCTGCCAACGAAGCTTCAGAGGAGGCGCCAGACATGGTTCCTCGCAAGGTGAGTGTACAAACTTTTTCCCAAGTAAACCTAAGGGGCAGGGTGGTGTATTTTGCACGCAGGTGGGGGGGTACTCACATCTGACTCCTGGGTCCTTCAAATTATTCGAAGTTTCCACTCAGTTCTATGGCTCCCCACACCAACCTTCCTGGCCACGCCCTCCCTCCTGCTCCGACCAACAGGCTGCACTCATGGACACAGAGGTTGCGGACCTCCTAGCTAAAGGGGCGATTATCCAGACACAACCCCACCCCTCTGGGTTCCTCAGCAACCTTTTCCTGGCATAAGAGGGATGGGGGACAGTGCCCTTTTATCAATCTGAGTGAATCCAAAGAGTGGCTGGTCTTCACCACTTCAAGATGGGAACATCCACCTCCTTGGAGATCTTCTGCAAACTAACAATTGGATGGTGTGCCTGGACCTGAAGGACGCCTATCTCATGATCTACCCCCTTCATCAGCGTTTCCTGCAGTTTCAATGGTGTCTCCAGACTTTCGAGTTCATGATAGTCCCCTTAGGGCTGTCTTTGGCGCCATGGTATTTTTACCAAAGTCCTGATACCGCGGTAGAACACCTCCAGGCCAGCGTCATATCCAGTCCCTGTACAACAGACTGCTTATGGGTCAGTGCCCAAGGAGACTGTCGGAGCACCTCCAGATGACTGTCGACCTCTTAGAGTCCCTGGGGTTTGCCATCAAGGATCAGAAATCCATAACCTTACCAACACAATCCAAAGTGTTCCTGGGCTTCATAGTAGATTAAATCCAAGCCACTCGGAGTCTCCCCCTCCCGGAAACTCAACAGAATCGAGCACGAACTCAGGATGCCGGTGGACAGGCCATCCCCCTTCCTCCGGCACATAGCCCGGATTGTGGGCCTTCTGTCGTCTTCCATACTGGCTTTATTCCTGGGACCCTTGCACTACCGGGCTTTGCTACTACTAAAAGCCTTCCACCTTTGGAAAGGTCTCACATACTCCCATTCGGTTCCCCTGTCAGAGGAAGCCGGGGAGGAGCTAAGGTGGTAGATTGCCCATATGGAGGGTTGGAATGGCCGGCCTGCCTTCGGATCCCAACCGAACCTGGTGATCGAATCCGATGCCAGCGGCACAGGATGGGAAGTACGTTGTGGGGAGTTCTCCACCGGCGGAAAGGGTCCTCTGACAAAAAGACACGCCACATAAATTGCCTTGAACTGATGGCAGGGTCCTTCGCAGTTAGGTGTTGGACCATGGACAAGATACAATACTGTGCCCTCCTGAAGATAGACAATGTAGCAGTGGTTCGCTATATTAATTATCTCTGAGAAACCAGATCCAAAACTCTCTCAAACTTGGCTCAGAACTTTTGGGCCTATTGTCTAAAGAATCACATTAACATAACAGCGGAACACCTCCTGGGAAAATCCATTCAGATAGCAGACTGGCAATCCCAACGCTGGCAAGATGCGATCCTGTTGAAGTTGGACCCTCTGGTGTTCCAGGAACTCCAAACCAGGTGGGGACCTTTCACGGTGGACCCCTTTGCGTCCCGACTCGATCATCAGCTGGTAAGGTACCTCAGCTGGAGGCTGGGCCTCAATGCATCAGCAACAGATGCTTTCCTTCAATTTGGCTGGTCGAGAAGTGATATGCCTTATCCCCATTCACTTTGGTAATGAGATTGCCCACACAGATCCGGATACAGCAAGTGGACTTGGTGGTAGTCACCCCAATCTGGAGGTCTCAAGTGTAGTTTCCTGTTCTGATGGAACTTTCCTGGGATTCTCCAATCTGTCTACCCCTGTTTTCAGGTCTCCGGGATCCCTTTGGGAAAACCCCATCCCCTAGTGTTGGATGACTCTCTACATCTTATGGTTTGTAGGATTACCGGGAGCTTTGGAACGTCTCAGACCTATCACGACAGGCTGCGTCACTACTCTCCAAAGCATGTGCGGATAGTACGATCAAGCGCTACCGATCAGCTTGGGCTCGATGGCTGGGTTGGTGGCACCAATGACAGCTAGGTCCTGTGGGGATGGAAGTTGTTCAAATCCTGAACTTCCTCGCTTCCTTGCTCTCGGAGGGCATGGCGTATAGGTCCATCAACCGTTTCTGTTTGGCGATTTCGGCAGGCCACTCCCATATCTGAGAGCACCCGATTGGTGAGCATCCTTTGGTACGCAAGCTCCTCTGAGATATTAAACTGTACCTTCCTCCAGAACCGAAGTACTCCACTTTTTGGGATGTCAACAAAGGTCCTAAATCTGTTCCTGTCCTAGCCTTCAAATGAGTACCTGTCAAGAAAACGGATGTCTGAAAAATTGGCTACCTTGGTATGTCTGGTAGCCTGTCAAAGGGTCTCAGACATCAGATCCCTCGAGGTAACAGGTAGAGTATTCACCCCGGAAGGGGTTAATTTCCATATAGCTAGGAGAACAAAATGTAATTTGCATGTTGTTTCGTATCGTGTTTTTCCAGATTTATCCAAGATAAGTGTGATACGTGCAGTTAAGGCGTATGAGCCTATGACATAGGGTGTTCGCTCCCTGGCAGAACGGCAGTTACTCATTTCCCTTAAGAAGCCCCATAAGGCAGTTCCCTCCCTCACCATCACTAGATGGGTTCAGTGGGCCATGCTAGAAGCTGGCATTGATACTAAGATCTTCGGGGCACACTCTGCGAGAGGAGCTACGGCCTGCAAGGCCTTTGCCTAATGCAGCAGACTGGTCATCTGTTTTATGGATTTTACTTCAAATTAGTTCCTTATATTGCGTCACTGGTGGTGGACAGGCATCGAACCAGCATAATCTTTACCTCCGGTCCTGACATAGAATGAAAAACTTCCTAGCTATCGTGACGGAAAGTTTCAATTCTATTGAGGACGCACAGGCGAGCATTAGCCCACCCTTACCTTCAGGATCTGTTAGCCCACGCAGTCAGAAATATTGTGATACCTACATTACATGTAAGTAAGCGTCTTGCCTCCGTGTCCTTAATAGAATTGAAACTTTTTGTTACGATAGCTAGGAAATTTTTCAATGGAGCCAAAAATTGCTCTACCATTCCATGTTTCCATATGAGAAAGCCACCAGCCTATTTCTTCTTTGTCCTCCCAGATAGCGGGACCTTTTGCGAGTATGTGCTCCATTTGCGAAGATGATGAGCCTTGAGACATTGCCAAGCCCTGCAGTGGAGCAGGCCTGGGAATATGACTTGTCTGGACGTTGAAAGGAGGCCTACCAGACACCTGACGTGCCATAGTCTTGCACAGTTCTTGTCGTATTTTCGCCATTTTCCTGGAAGGAAGGCTGGGTATCGCCGTCACAGAATCTGACGCATCCCAGAATGTAATTTATGCTGGGAAGAGAATTGATTTGTTCATGTTTATGAATGCTCCAAAGGTACACTGTACGTTGAAGAGGAGTCATCAGGGTTGTTTGGGTCTGATCCAGCAGAAGAATATCGTTGAGATAGACGGTAAGTCGGATTCTTTGTGACTGTAGGTGCTCCATCACCACCATTAGCACCTTGCTGAAGCACCAAGGCTTGGCCGAAAGGCCTAAAGAGAGGAATGTGAATTCAGAGATCTGAGCCCTCCAAGAGAACTCCAGGAACTAACGATGAGTTAGCGAAATGGGGATTGTGAGTCTTTGAGGTCCAAGTGAACCATCCAGTTGCCCAGCCTCCGCAGATCCCAAACGGATCGGGCGCCTCCTCCTCTGAAGTGGTCTCTGGAACCCCTGTTCCTTCGGTAGCCTCTGTAGGGGAAGAACCCACTGAACCTTGAAAGGTCCTGACATAGTCCTTGCTTCACTCCTTGACACCTGAGAGGGGCTTGTTTGGAGAAGTGGCCGGTCGTGCACCTCCTGCCACACCTGGCCCCGGAGAAAACCTTTGGAGTAAATGCCATTTTGGCATGTATCTCGGGCGTGAGAGCCATTTTGTTGTCCATAGACAGGATGGGTGCGCCCCGCCCTTAAATGGTTGCGGGCCCTTTTTCCAGTTGTTTTCGGAGCCTCCTTGCCACATAGGCGTCCACCTTCTCTCCTCTACCCACCTCAGCCCATTTCAGCCTTAGCTTATCTCTTTCTCTTTGAGTGCAACTGCCCTATGCCACATGGTGTAGCGCCGTTGCACCTAGAGTGCCTGAAAGTCACTCACACAACGGGCTGAAGTAAATTGAAATTAGACTGTCTTTAAATTCAGGTGATGCAACAAGCAGCTGTGCATAGTCTTATAGCGTGTACACATGAGAAATATTGGCCAATTTAAGTTCCCAATGTGGCATTAGGAATGTGGTGTGGTGTAGGAACAAATGGGTCTCAAACCTTTTATAAATCTCATCACAATAGGTGATTTAAACAAGGGCGGTTGTCACAGTAAATGGCATCAATGGACTTCATGGAAGGGCACCTGGTGGCAATGGTGACATTCACCACTTCAGGCGGCACTTCATTTTGGTAGATAAGTTACTCTATTAGGGCACCTCACTGTGTCAGGCTAGTAAGGAAAATCAGTCACTGCTTACTGCAGCAGCAGGAGGGGTTAGAAGCTCTGAAGGGTGATAGTAAATAACATTCAAGAACATCTGTGTTCGCACAGATAGGTTATAGAGCAGCTGAAATGAAGATACACAGAGAAAGACAGATGTGCTTTCACGTTCCGGGACAGAGGATTTGAAAGGTTCATAAAGATCCTTAGAGCTAGATTTCTCTTAATATTGTCCCTGTGGCCCGTGTTCTAATGGGTCAGTAAAGGCCTTCTGGTGGAGGGGAGGATAGACATTAAGAATGCAGTGTAACAATAGATAAGGTAATAAAATGACCAGAAATTTCTGGGCCAGAGAACCAACCTCAAAGGTGATTGTGGCTCTTACACTTTAGGTGTAGAAATAAAGTTGATAGTGAGCCCTAAGGCCACTGTCCTGTGAGGGATGTACAGGATGGCTCAGAATTTCTCTGGACCATTTGGGCTAAGCCTTAATTGATCAGAGGTGCAGGCAGAGATACAGTGGATCAGCTTTGTAACTAATGTCTGGCCATGTGATTCAGTGATTGAGATTTTGAGTTGTAGAATTTGTGGAATGTAAATATCCCTCACTGGCCCAAACCCACCTACAGATTTGATTATGCTCCTTGTGGCAAGTAAAAGTTGCATATGTTGGCTGAAGGGAAGAAGGTTCATTAGCTTAAACCAGTTAATAGGCCTCAACTAGCCTCAAAGCACATGAAAGTTGTGGGGTTGATTTCTTCAAAAGTTGGAAGGAATAAATCTGAGTTTGGCTTAAAACAAATATCTTGGAAACTTCATTGAAAGCCTGCAAATTCTTTCCTGAGAGATGTTTAAATCCGGTGCTCTCAGTCAGTTCCCGTCGCTCTCCTGTCACTCTGGATTAGTTGCTTGCCAACCTGTTTTTAGTAAAACTAGACTTTCTCTAACCCCAAAATTATGGAACTCTCCTCTTCTAAAAACTCTAATTTGTGTATAAAATGTGAGGATTGGTGCGTGGCCAAGATGGCGGCTGGATAGGACGCAAGATTGTGTCCCTCCGGCATTGCCTTCTCCTAGCTTTGAATTGCGACCCTTTCCCGGTCTGCATACACCGGCTAGGGGTACCGGAAACTGGCGAAGTGTAACAGGGAGCCAGTTTGAGACCTTTTGGTGGTTCCGCCGCCCTCGCAGGCCTGATTTACACAGCAGCGGAGGCAGAGCCTGGTCCGTTGCGGGACGTGCAGGACCCGGACTGACAGCGGACCTCGGAGTGGCCGAGGGGTGAGCACTGTGTGGGCACAGTCGGCAGAAAGATCACTGGGGACATACTGTTGAATGCCTGTCGGGTGGCGATCCATGAAGGAGCTGACCCAACTCACGGCGGCTGTCCTGAACGGCGAATACACAGCACCCAACATTTTGTTGCGAGACGACGCCTGCAGCGTGAACTGCAGAGGGCAGAGATCCCGCTCCGGCGATGTCGAGGCCTCAGAGGTGTGGAGAGCCCCGTAGGGCTTGCGTGCCCGATGTACCTCGCATGCATCCAGCGCAGGAATGCGGCCTGAGATGACCCTGTCCTGCGGAGCGCCAGCGGCCCAGTGATCCAGTTCGTGGCAGCCGGCCTACCTCTAAATGGGCAAACGTGAGTAAGGCCGTGCGGCCTACCTGCCTGGCGCTAGGCAGATCAGCAAGCTCATTTTGGACGGCGGTTGGCCGGCAGGGAGGGAGCTAGAGGGAGCGGACAAGGCATAGGGTGGACCGGAGAGGGCTCTTCCTGGTCAGACACTGCAGGCCCTCATACGCTCGGGACAACAGAGGGCGCCGCTGATAGCAGCTACAGCCGAAGTGAGAGGCCCTCCCCCTTGCAGCGGCCGGCCAAGAGTGTGGCACCAGCAGAGGGGGCGAGAAAACGGCTCGAAGCGTGTAGGCCGCCACGCACGGAGCGCGGGCGATGACCAATCCACTTCTGGCCTACGATACCAGCACATGGTCCAGGTGCAGGCGTTAGAGCCAGCCTATATGCCATTTCCACAGAGGACTTTGGAAACAGCATCCCTGGCAGCGTCCCTCAACACATTAGGGCCTCAAGACTAGGCGGCATTGGCCCAGCAGAGAAGGACGCCTCTGGTCAGCGAAGAAGCACGCATGGCGGATCTTAGGTGCGGCTACAACCTCTGGGAAGTCGTACGTTAGGAACACGCAGAGGTATGACAGACGCAGCTGGTCTCTTCTGAAGCGCCCTACAGGGAACGATTGGGGAGGCGAACGAGGTGGCCCTAAGACGGCACTAGGGCCCCACCACTGTCTGGTCAGGACAGGAGCACTGGACGGACGGAGTCAGCAACATGGCGGCGGCACGCACAAAAAAAGATAGGACCCTGAAAGAGATGCTCCTGAAACAGCCGGGGACTTCCAGCGCCACAAGCACCGGATCTGTGGATGAGAGACCGGCTGAGGCACTGGAGGGGGGCGATGGCCCGGCCACCAAGGCCTTTATGATGGAACTGTTCTCTGCCATCAAGGAATATATCCAGGACCTGAAGGTCAACTCTCCGCTGATCTAAAAGAGGTCAGGCGCGACATAGACGAGGTGGGAGAACGAGTGGCCACCCTAGAAGAACATGAGATTAGCCGAGAAGAGGAGTTCCACCAGATGCAACAAGACCTGCTCCGCCTAAAGGAACAGCACCTAGACCTGCAGGCACATGCCGAGGATCTTGAGAATCGATCTTGGAGAAATAACGTACGGATCCGAGGTGTGCCTTGGCGGGCGGAAGGAGACGATCTTAGGTCATACGTTTTGGCCCTTTTTCAGCAGGTGTTGGGTGAAGAAGACTCAAAGGACATACAAATGGCCCGGGTTCATAGGGTGGGCCTTCATAGAGGAAATAAAGCTCCGCCACCGGACATACTAGTATGTATCCATGACTTTCAGCTCAAAGAACAGATAATACGCAAAGCCCGAGAATCTCAACCTGTCCAGTTTCGGGGTCATGCTCCTGCACTTTTCCAGGACCTAGCGGCGTCCACGTTAGCCAAACGGCGAGAATTTCGGTTGGTTACTTCCCACCTTCGTGAACAAGGGATTCCATACTCCTGGGGCCATCCCTTCCGCATCATCTTTAAACTCCAAGGGAAACTGAGACAGATTCGCTCTCTCACCGAGGCACTCGAAGCGCTGGGTCTGGAGAGCCCTGCGACAGCGGAGCAGACGGAGGGCCCTAGAGACCGTGCTGCCTGGAGATCATCACGCTGGCAGTTGGTCGGCAGACCTGCATCCAAACTAAAGCCGGACCCAGCAACGATGGCCAAAGAACGTGAGGCGGTGCTCACTTCTCTGGCTCAGCCCCTGGAGCGCCCGGTCACCCCCTGATCTAGGCAATCAGTCTGCTCTGGATGGGGTGACTTGGAGGGCTGCTGGGGGGCACGTGAGGACGTCTCCTGACCCCTGCTAGCAGAACGTTTTCTGGCTGCATGATGCAGACCAGGTACTCCATCACACGACTCGTCGCCCGAGCCATCACCCCCCTGGGTTTTTCTCTACAGACGATCTTTTGCCTACCTTTGTTCCTAGTAGTTGGGTTGCTGAAGGGTTTTTTATTATCATTGAAAGTTATAGTTTTTCTTTTTTGGGTTTTCCGCACCAGTCTAACTCACCCGATTTCTCCTCGCCGATGCATAGCGGCTCTCGGAGAACTAGAGGGCCAGACAGTCTGACAAGCGCACCGCAGGCCATGGCATCCCTACCCGCCCACTATGGGAAGACCCTTAGGATTGTTAGCCTTAATGTGCGGGGTTTAAATAACCCTGTGAAGAGAGCAGCCATCCTTTCCTTTTTGTAAAGTTCGGATGGGGATATTGGTCTTCTCCAGGAGACTCATCTCCTCTCTAAGGAAACCCCTCGCATGTGCTCTAGGCGCTTCCCACAACAATTTTGGTCCTCAGGCCCGTCCAAGAAAAATGGGGTAGACCGCGGGCACTGTGCGTTTTAAATGTTTCTATATAATTGTCTTGATTGTAATGGAATGTATGCAAAGATAGATCTGATTCTGACAAGTTAAAAATCAATAAAAAATGTTAAAAAAGAAAAATGGGGTAGCGATCTTAATCAGAGCACACTTCCCCGGCAAAGTGATAGCGACTGCTGCGGAAATAAAGGGGCGCTTGCTGGCGCTTCGGATACAATGGGGAGGTACATACATCGCACTGGCTTCGCTTTATGTGCCCAACACACAACAGGAATCGTTTATAATCACAGCTCTAACAGAGGTACTTGCGTCCCAAGACACAGCGATACTGATCGGAGGGGATTTTAATTTGTTAATGGATGCAGACTTAGATCGATCAGGGCAAAGGTCGAATCAGGCTGGGGCATTTTCCTCTCGGGGCTTAGACTGGCTGGCAGACAACGGGCATATGGCGTGTTCAGCACCCCGGGGTGAGGGATTACACCTATTACTCAGCGGCCCACAAAACGTAAGCGCAAATTGACCACTTTCTTGCCTCCACCACCGTAGCGCGCCGATTAATAGGCGCTACTATCGAACCCCGGTCTCTATCAGACCATGCACTCATTAGTCAGTATCCCCTCCCAACTCATCCACACAGCTCCCCCAGGTTGGCGCTTGCGGGAGGGTCTCCTGCATTCTTCAGAGATGGTGACGGGCATTAAACAAAAACTAGTTGATTATCTGCAGATTAACGATGTGCGTTCTGCGTCATTGTCTGCTGTATGGAAAGCCTTAAAACTGACAATACGGGGCGAATTCATTGCAATCTCCGCGGCAGAGAACAAGGCACGGAAAGAAAGGCGTCGAGAGCTAGAAAAGGGGGTAGCGGAGATGGAGTCCATCCATAAAAGGACAGGAGCGCCGAGGGTGTGGAGGGAGTTAGAGAAACATAGGCGTCTTTTGAAGCGTCTGGATCTTGACAAGGCAGAGCACGCACTTCTTCGACTCCGCCATAAATTCTATCTTAGTAGCGACAAGTGTGGCAAGCTCCTAGCTCAACAGCTGAGGGCTAAAACACAGGCATCTTTTATCCAGGCGATCAAAGAGCCGACTGGGGAGGTGATTAGCGCAGACGCGCAAATAGTGAAGGCCTTTCGATCCTTTTACCACACTCTCTATACTGGACAAGATCCGCCGGTACTAGACCCTCTTCTTTACTTAGAGAGCTGTGCGATCTCCCCTCTACCGAAAGCTACGGCGGAACAGCTTGACTATCATTCGCATTGAGGAAGTAATCTCAGCAATATCTCGATTAAAACTCGGTAAGTCACCGGGCCCGGATGGCTTTTCAGCCCTATTCTATAAATCCTTCTGCCATGAACTAGCTCCCTTTTTAACTAAACTATTTAATTCCTTCTTGGAGTCGGGCGCAGTGACGGACTCTATGTCCGAGGCAGCTATCTCAGTCATTCTGAAGCCTTCCAAAGACCCTAAGGACTGCGGGTCCTACCGGCCCATTTCTCTACTAAACATCGATGCGTAAATCTTCGCCAGCATTCTCGCGGCACGCCTAAATCCCTTAATGGCAGACTTAATCGACCCCGACCAAGCGGGTTATATCCCTACCAGACAGGAGGGAGACAACACGAAGCTCCTCTTCCATCTCATGGACCGTGTGCAGAGATCACGCAAGCAAGCCTTCTTTTTATCAATTGACGCCGAAAAGGCATTCGACAGAGTGAGCTGGACTTACCTGTTCGATACCCTGCGATGGTTTGGGGAGAACTACATCAAATGGATTAAATGCATCTACAGCAATCCCAGGGCCTTTGTGAGAGTCAACGGGACTAGGTCCGCTACCTTCCAAATATCGCGGTGGACACGGCAAGGTTGCCCTCTGTCCCCCCTTTTATTCGCTCTTTATATGGAGCCGATGGCCCAACGCCTAAGGGCCGACCCACGAATTGAAGGCCTGAAATTCGGGGCAGATATTAACAAGGTCAGCCTATATGCTGATGACGTGATTCTCTCCCTCACCAATCCTCAAACGACCCTGCCTGCTCTTCTCTCGGAATTACACAATTTTGGGGAGACATCTGGGTTTAAAGTCAATTTGGCCAAATCAAACATCCTAAACCTGTCGATCCCTCAAGCTTTGGCAGACGGCCTACAGCAACAATACCCATTCCAATGGACCCAGCAAGACATATCGTACCTCGGTATTCGCCTCGCGCCAACCAATGCACGTACGGTGGCCCTAAACTATGCGACCTTGCTAGAACACACTGCTAAGGCGTTGGACACCTGGGCGCGCCTACGACGGGCTTGGTTTGGGAGAATCGCGGCTGTCAAAATGACTGTGCTCCCCCGCATTCTTTACTTATTTCAAACGATCCCCATGGCCCCTCCACCGAAGGCACTAGCCCAACTACAGACCCTTGTCAACAAATTTGTGTGGGGGGGGAAGAAACCTCGCCTCTCGCTAGCCCAAATGGTCCGTCCGAAAAAAGATGGGGGAGCGGCCTTCCCTTAGAGGGTACTATCAAACGTCGTGCCTTTGATACATCGTGGAGTGGAACAGACCTATGTCTGGTAAGCATTGGAACTTCATGGATCAGGCGGTGGCTGGAATCAATATCTGGCGGGAGATTTGGTTGCCCCACAAGCACAGGGCCTGGGGGCTATACTCTTCACCAGTTACCTCCCCAACATTGAAGCCATGGGATAAGATGGCCATCAAAAATGGCTGGAACACTTTTCCCTCGCAGATGACCCCGATTGTAGATAACCCGGACTTCCCACCGGGGCGGGCCTCAACAGTGTTCCAACGGTGGAGAGAAGAGGGATGCATGAGGCTTGGATCTCTTTTTGACACTGAAGGGCTGATTCCGTTTGACCAGCTTAGACGACAATACGGTCTCTTAGTGACTGACGAGTTTGCATACCGCCAGGTATATCACTGGGTCACAACGTCATCCGACTATAGCAGGATGTCCCGACCTCCAACAACATTCAAGAAATGGCTAGTATGCAAAAAAGACGATGACGCCTTCTTTCCGAACTGTACTATATGCTCACTGCAAAACACACAGGGCAACGTACAAAGGCACAAATTCGCTGGGAAACGAAGTTAGGGAGGCCACTAACTGCCAAAGAATGGGAGCACATACTCTACCGCATACATCACACAGCACACAACACTGCAGGGGCGGAATCCGCTTTTAAGGTTTTTTCATACTGGTACTATACCCCAGCGCGAATACACAGCTGGGATAAAAGCAAATCTGAGCTATGCTGGCGTGGTTGTGGAATGTCTGGAACCTTAGCACATTTATTATGGCACTGCCCCAAGCTACAGCGCTATTGGACGGAGGTCCTAGATAACATTGACGAGGCGTTTGACACTTCTATACCCAGACTTCCGGAATATACCCTTCTCGGATTGTCGCATCCCCGTTCTTTCCCCCTACGCGCCATGAGAGGCAGACAAATTGCACTAGCCTTATTGGCAGCGAGGCAAGTCATCTTAGCCCAGTGGGGAGCAACCACTGTCCCAGAATTTAAGACATGGCTACATCGTCTCTGGCACACTCTCGCTATGGAGCGATTGTCCCTAGTAGTAGATCAGAGAGGGGAGGTCTATGCAGAACTATGGGCCCCTTTTTTGCATCTTCTATCTAAACAACTAAGAGACATCACGTGCCCTAAATACTTACAAATTCTTAAACTACTGCCACAGGACATCTCCCAAACCACACCTATAGCAGCTACCTGAGGATAGCTTTCACGCAGTCCTGGTGACCAAGGGATTTGGGGCTGAATGGGGAGGGCAGACTGGTGCGGAAAGAGGCCGGGGGAGGGTTGGGAGGGGTTTGGGAATGTTCTTCTTTTTCGCTTTTCTTTTGTATTTCACATTTAAAAATTAAGAAGTCACGATCTACTACGCATTGCCATGCCTGCTATAACGCTGCCGGCCCCAGGGTTGTAGGCATACAGCTGTGTAACGTTGTTCGATGTGCGCTCTGCCGGCCTATGGATGTAGGCAGGAAGCTGTGTTCTTTTGCTCTGACTCTTTACCAATAAAAAGATTGGTTCCATAAAATGTGAGGATTGTGAAACACAATTAGTCAGTTTATAAAGATGTCTATCTGCAAGAATCTTCTCATCTCACCGATTTGTTCACAAAAATCCTCTCGCCCTTATGATTATAGTATACTTACTGAGTGTGCTTGTATGAATGGCTTACTCTCAAGGTACGTACCTTAGTAAAGTTTGTTCTTGGTCTAAATGGCTTGGGCAGCTATTTTTGGATTTATTTATTTTTCCTCCTAGTATGCTCTGTGTGCTGCTGGAGATGTGGTAGCTGGTTAGCCATGCTTTTATGCGTTTTCAGTGATTGATAAACAGTTATCGCACCTAAACACGACCAAACCTAAACAGGACCAAACCTTTACATGGTTTTCTATCTTTGACATCCAGTAGGTATTAAAAAAAAAAAAAAATCTATCAAACAGTTTAGAGCAACAAGTGCATCTGCTTTAGTCTCTTTTTGAAAGCCCTGGTTAAATTCATAATTTTGTGAGCCTGTATGTCCAGTCTGGTTCGTTGTCTAGATTTGTTAGGAACTTTTAGAGTAAGCGTTGGTTTGTTTGAGGGTGCTTTTAATGTACTCCTATATCCAGCTTTGACGAAATCTTGTAAGGAGTCTTTAGTGTCAACAATGTAACAAGTGGCCAATTTTCTTCGTTTGTTATGTCGAAGAAATGCAAAATTAATGGGTTTGGTACTTTTCCAAGTAAGCATGGTTCGTTAAAGTAGGCATTTTAATACATACCTTCCACTACAAAATGTTTTATGCTTTCATGAGTTCCCATTAAATCATCCCTGATAAAACTTTTATAATTGTAATTACTTTTAAGTTATTAATTTGAAAGGGAGTGATCACATGGCTCTTAAAGTACATTTTTTGTTTTTGAACCTTACTAAACAAAGTGTATCTGTTCCTATCTTTTGTAGAAAAGGTATAACTCTGAATGCATGGTTAAATTAAGTAGATTACAAATTAGATTACAAGTTAGTCATCCCATTCATAATTATTTTGGCCAAGAGGTCAATGTATTGGATTATTGGCCAGATTTAATGAATTTAGGTTGTTCACCATTTCAGTTCATATTCTGGCCTGGGGCACTTTTTCACAGTAGTTCAAATCCTCTTAAACTGTTGCTTTGAGAAGTGTAGGGGTCAAAGTTTGTTTTTAAAGCGTGAACCGTAGAAAGCAGAGTTAGAAAAAAAAAAACCATAGTCTATTAGGATAGCAGATGCCTTGAACCTTAACAACTGATTTGTAATAAGTTATCTCGTCTCTTCCGGGACTTCCTGAAGCATTGGGGGAGCTTATAGGCCATTTGTGGTGTTGCTTTTTTGACTTCTAAACACTTTGTTTTAGTGGATTTAGTAACTGGCGACCTCATGAGTTTGACTATGCCGTCCAGCCTTGAGTGACCCTGCAGATTCATGCTTGTGATTAAGCCCAGGAGGACATTGATGTTACTAGTTATCTCATTACATACCACTTAGCAATTATTAAAATCGAGATGTGTGTTAGTCACTGCCTATTTTAGCCTGCTCTTAACTGATTTGCTGAATCCTCTCTTCATAGGTCATTCAGGTTCTCTTAAAACTGGGAATGTCCATATCTCTTGTATGGCTTTTTGCAGATGATTTATTAACTGTGAACTGTTGGATAGTGGTGGCTCCAGGGTAATCTGGGCCAACTACAAAGATATTGTGCTGCCAACATGTTTAGTTTTCAGTGATTTTATTTTAAAAAAAAAGAAAAAAGTTAAAGGATATGGATTGTTTTTTGGTCATAAACCTGAGATGTCAGTTATTAAAATGTCTTGTCAGTCTCCTCTGGTTCATTGACTGAACATCTAAAGCAAACACAGGCTTGTGTTTTTCTGTGACTTGTGGTTTAACAGTGTAATAGTCACTTTGGCGGGTTTTCCACGGTCTACTTTTGAAAGTGTCTCATGTTAAAGTAGTGCCCATAGTGTAGCTTTGAGTTGAGATTGTTTCTCTTAATGCGATGATTTACTTGAATCACCTTGAAGGGAAATAATTATAATGGTTATTTTCTGTGTGACTTTTGCGTCTGTCTTGGCTCAGTCCTGTATTTTGAGGTTTTTGCATTTCCTTCCATTAGTTAGGAGCATACAAATTTTGTTTTGTGTTGGAGTTACTGTTGTGAGATGTAATTGGGCTGTTGTTGAATCGCTCCTTGATCTTTAAACTATACTACCTCCTACGGCAAGGGAATTTTGTTTCTGCTGGATACATCTTACTGAGCAAGCAAGTCATTAATGCATACATCACAGACTTGGCTGGATGACAGTGAGGTGTTTGAACTTGGTGGCCTCTGTGATAAAAGCTTGTGGTATATGTTTTTAAATTTTGGGATGGCGATGAATATTGACTGGCAGATCCTCTGGGTTTAAGCTGAATTGTGAATAATAAATATGTTTTTGCTGTTTGTAGGGAAGTGAGTTTCTGTTGCAGGAACCCCCCACCCCACCTTTTTGCCAAACTTCTGATGCACTTTGACTTGATGTGCCCTGGGTCCCTGCCAATCATGTTCCCAGGCACTGTGTTCTATCCCTAAACTGTACTATTGCACACCCGATTGGCAACTCTCTGGCCACATGTAAGTCCCTTGTAAACGTCACCATGGGTACCAAGGGCCTTGTGACCAGGGAAGGCCTCTAAGGGCTGCAGCACATATTGTACCACCCTTAGAGGCCCTGTACCCTGACACACACACACTGCCATTGCAGGCTGCATGTTTTGGTGCAGAACAAAGTGAAGAGTCGACATGGCACTCATCCCTGTGTGCCATGCCTACAACCCACTGCCTATGGCCTAGGTCAGCCACCCCTCGAGCTGGGTGCACTATGCCACTGGTGAGGGTACAGGTGCATGAGCCTTGTACCCCTACAGTGTCTAAGTCCATTCTTAGACATTGTAAGTGCAGTAGAGCCATAAAGAGTATATGGCTAGGTAGTTTGTCATTCCGAAACTCCACAGCACCATAATGATTTTACTGAAAACTGGGAAGTTTTTTTTTCTTTTTCACAACAAGTTTTTATTGTCAACAGCCACAGCTGGCCTGGCGATGCCAGGTGCTACAGCAACACAGTATACATATTAGCAGGTAAAATGTTGACTTTTTGGTGCCATTTAAACAATTGGAAAACAAAAATAATGCAACTAAATAGAACAACATAAAACTGTAGTGTCATACATCTGATACATATTATAGTACATGTCTGGTATAGCCACACCAGTCGACTAATTTATATATTTACAACCATACTCATCCCCCGATACCTCCACCCCATCCAGTGCTAATATATGGAGATAGTGGGAATGGGTTCTCGGTACATCCCCGATACTCCCCCCATCTCTTCCAGATCTTGGGGTGTTTTTGGGGACATCCTCGCGCTTTAAATATTGGTATCTCTAACCCCATACAGAAATTGAGACCTTTCTTCCACACACCAACCAGAGGCGGAGAGGCATCTTTCCATGCTCGTGCGATATCTCGCTTGGCCAGTGTGAGGCCCAAAAGTAGGAGATGGCGCTTATATATGTTTCCCCCACTATCATCTGTAATGTGGAGCAGGGCCAAACGTGGGGAGCAGGGGACGTCCCAGCCCAAAACCTCTGACAGGCACGTAATGAGACCCTGCCAGAATCTATATAGTGTTACACATTGCCAAATGGTGTGCATAAGAGTACCATCACAATACGACAGCGCAGGCACAGCGGCGATTCAATCAATCCAGCTCGCCACAATTTATACCTGTGAAGGTACTTGAATTGTATATAGCGTAGCCGTGCCTCGATGGCGGCACTACGTGGGGACTCCAGTGCCTCTCGCCAGTCTTCGTCATCCAGAGGGCCCAGGTCCTTCTGCCAAGCCTCCTGCGTACCACCCAGTGTATTGGGACTATTTGTTATCCATGTACGATATATCTTGGTAATTTTATGTTCTCCCAACTCTCCCATGAATACTTTGGCCTCTATAGGGTTGAAATCTGGTATGGTCTTCTGGCGTGTAAGACAGGGGGAAAATGCATGGCGAAACTGAAGGTATTTATAGAATTGTGATCTAGGCATCGAGTATTCGTGTTGCAGTTCCTGAAAGGACTTCAGGGTCCGGCCGTGGAGCACATTCCCCACCATGGTTAGTCCTATAGCCTCCCATCCAGAAAAACCAGACAACCCTGCCAGGGGGGGTAGAAGACCGTTGTGCCAAAGAGGAGTTTCTTTTGTCAATCTACCCCACCATCCCATGTGTTGCAGCGAGCGTTTCCAGACCTTAAATATTGTTTTGGTTGCTGGTGGCAGCGTTTTCAGAGCCGGGCCTGCATACAGGATCGTGTGGAGCGACATATTGCCCATCAACAAGCGTTCAACCGCGTATGCGGGATCACTCCTGTCACCATACCACCAGTCGTTGAGGATAAGAATATGAGAAGCTTTATAGTATGCTTGTACGTCTGGCGTAGCTATGCCTCCACAGTACGTAGACTGAAGCATGTGTTCAATGCCACTCGGGCGAAGCCACCACCCCAAATATGGGTGATTTTGAAGGTGGTATAATAGACGGGGCAAAGAAACCATCTTAAAGATGGCGGGTCTGCCGAACAGGGATAGTGGTAGATGTGCCCACGTGCGGGTCTGTTCCTTAAACTGCATCCACAGCGGGGCCAGATTACGTTCCCATGACGGGCTGGGAGGACGACAAGAAGACCCCCAGGTATTTAAATCCATCATGCACTATGATCACTTCACCAGCCTATTCGCCCAAGTGTGCTCTATCTCGCAAAGGCCACAAGTATGATTTCCGGGAGTTCGTATAGAGCCCGGATGTTTCGCCAAAGATCTGCATAATCCGAAGCAGTCTGGGTCCGGAACAAGCAGGACGTGTGATAAAGAATAGGACATCGTCCGCATATAGAGCTATACGATCGGAGACCTCCCTGGACCATTCAAACCCACGGATTTGCACTTCGATTCGTACCCATGCCGCGAGAGGCTCCATAGCCAATGCGAAAAGATATGGGGAGAGGGGACACCCCCGACGAGTGCCCCGCCCTATTGGGAAGGGCTGTGAAGTCTGCGACGCAGTCTGAGGCGGTAATGTCAGTATACAGAAACTGTATGTACTTAAGGAGGCGGGGGGCCAAAGTTTTACCGATTTAATAATGCAAATAAATATGTCCAACTAAGGCAATCAAATGCCCTATCGATGTCGGCCAATAGAAGCGCAGCCGGCTCACCAAGGCGGTCGGCGGATGTTATGGCGTGTGGCCCGTCCAGGCATAAACCCCGCCTGGTCTTGATGAACTAAATCTGTAATGTGCGATACGATGTGGTTGGCTATGACTTTAGCAAGGAGCTTGGCCTCGACATTGAGGAGTGATATAGGGCGGTATGAAGCGTGCTGTTCAGGGGGTCTACCTGGTTTTAAAAATACCACTATCTCTGTATGGCGCCAGTCCTTGGGCAGTCTCCCCTCGTCCAAAGCTGCTGTAAGTGCCGCAAGATAGGGGGCCGTCGAGGGATTGATATTTTTTTATAATATTCGCATGGAAAGCCGTTTGGGCCGGACGCTTTACCCGAGCGCATGTCGGATAAAGCCTTCTGGAGTTCCTCTGCAGTTATCGGGACGTCTAGTTCCTCCCTTACTGCGTCTGCCAAGGCACGTGGAGGCAAATCATCTATAAATTTATGAATAACGTGAGGTAAGAGAACTTCTTTAGGAGCATACAGATCTTCATAATAGCCTGCGAAGCTAGTCGCTATGTGCAGGGGGTCCGTAAGTACCTCCCCGGTGGGGCCATAGACACTAGGAACAGTCACGGGATTGAGCGTCCGCTGACAAAGGCGATACAGCATTGCGCTGGATTTATCTCCCCACTGGTAAATTCTACTACTGATAGCCAGCCACGCCGTTTTCGCCTCATCCATCAGTTCACTAGCGTATACCCGTTGTGTATATACTAGTTGTCGGCGCGCTGCGCGTCCTTCACCCGTCCTACTCCGGAGCTCTAAGTCTATAAGTTGGGCCTCCAATTGTACCAATTTTTCGCGGCGTCTGCGCCGTGCAGTACAGTACGCAATATCTACCTCCCGGAGCGTCAGCTTCATGGCCTCCCACAGAGTTAGAGGACTCTACTGTCCCGGTATTTTGTGAGAAATAATCTGTGATAGCCATGTGTATATGGGTACTGTATTGTTCATCGTGGAGATGCCGTGGGGATAGGCGCCAGCGGAGGGGGGACGCGCAGAGTTCAATCGCAGATCTAGCTGGACAGGGGAGTGGTAAGAGAGGCCCCTAGGTAATTTGGCTGCGTCCAGTCTATGTATATGAGTTACGGAGATAAAAACATAGTCTAGACGGGAGAAGGATCCATGTGTACTGGAGAAATACGTGTATTCCGAGTCGGTAGGGTGTAGTCGTCGCCAGGCATCTGCCCAGTTCATTCCCTGCACCAGGAGCCGCAATTTCGATTAGCGAGATTCAGCCGGTCTATCCGCTCTGCGCCATCTGTCAGTAAGAGGACACATAATGTCATTCCAGTCACCCCCAACTATGGTCAGAAACGGAGGAATCTCAGCCCAAAGTCTAGTCAGGCGCTCAGTTAAATTCCAGGCTAGTGGCGGAGGAGCATAAACGCTACCCAGAGTGAATGGTTCACCATAGAGTGTGCCTGTAATAATAATCTACCTTGGGGATAAGCCACGTGTTTTGGTGAAGGAAGGGAATCCTGCGAAGGATTAAAATGGCCACCCCACGGGAGTCCCGGGTGAATCCAGAGTGAAATGTCTGTACATAGCCAAATCGTGACAGACACGGAGTCTTAGTACCTAATAAGTGTGTTTCCTGCAAAAGCAGAACATTGGCTGCATATCGTTTAGCCTGGCGCAGCATGGCTCCCCGCTTGACCTTATCTAGCAGGCCCCGAACATTCCATAAGACAATGCGAAGATGCCTGTCACGAGACCGAGACATATCTGACGCAGTGGTAAATAATGCATGTGGATGGAGCTAAGGCATGTGTGGCATAACTACTTGTGGCAGCACATATGTATTGTGGAAGCAAGACACTATCAACTTTCACAAACCCCCATCCCCCTCCCTCTCACCCCAATACCTCAGGAACGGTGAAGCATCTGTCGTGGCTAGATAGGCGCCCCGATCCCAACGGGGGTCAGGAACTACCTTCCACCAGTGAAACCCCAAAGAACGTCCCTTGTACATACAAGCGTCTTCAAAGTCAAAGGAAGACGCTACTAAGAGTAGCCCAGGATGTTGCGCCTTTGACATGGCAATGAAAGTTCACACGGTGGATGTACCAAGGCCGCCTTCCATCATATAGTACCCTCTGTAGAGCGGATGCAGGATTTGCTGCGGGTCTTAGAGGGTCTCTTGGAGCGTGATCTGCGACGCTGCTTGTCGTTGACCAGGGTGATCTTCTGGCTCGGGCCGCCCGACAACGAGTCCTAGTCCACCCTGGGCGGCATGTGGGGCCTGAGCCTGACAACCTTGTCGGTCCAGCTGAAGACCTCTTCAGGTGATTCAAAAAAGTGTGTCCGCGACTTGTAGGACACCCGCAGTCTTGCCGGAAACAGCAGGGAATATTTAATCTTAAGGGACCGCAGTCTGGCTTTAGCCTCCGTAAAGGATTGTCGCCGCTGTTGGACTAGCCTCGTATAGTCCGGAAATATCAGGATTGTTGGACTTGGCCCTTTTTGCAGGGTCATCCCTGAACTTTTTGCCTTCCTCCTAGCCTATTTTCTGACCTGTTTTTGTTGGTTTTATGACTCTGGGCACTTTACCACTGCTGATCAGTGCTTAAGTGCCTATGCTCTCTTTTGTAAATTGTGTAATGGATTAGTGACTCCATGATTGGCTTATTTGATTTACTTGTCAGACCGTAGTACAGTGCACTATGTGTGCCCAGGGCCTGTAAATCAAATGCTGCTGGTGGGCTTGCAGCACTGATTGTGCCACCCACAGAAGCAGCTTGTAAAGTATGGCTCAGGCCTGCCATTGCAGTCTGGGACTGCCATGTCGACTTGGCAAGTGCACCCACTTGCCAGTCCCTAAACCTGCCCTTTTCTACATATTAGTCACCCCTAAGGTAGGCCCAAGGGCAGGGTGCATTGTATGTGAAAGGTAGGACATGCCCTGATGTGTGTGGCATGTCCTGATAGTGAATTACAGCCAATTTCGTTTTTCACTATTGCAAGGCTATCTGTTCCTATAGGCCAGAATGGGCAGTTTGATCATAACATTTTATAATCCTAACTGACCCTAGGAACAAGGTAGGAAAATAAAGTTTAGTATGCCTAAACTCCAGAAAGTTAAAACACATCTTTTAGTGTGGGTGATTTTTACATTCTGTGTTTGAAAATACCACTTTTAGAAAGTAGGTATTTTCTTGCCTAACCATCCAGCATGCCTCTGCTAGGTTTGTGTATTCCACGTCTGGGTTGTGAGGGACAGGGGGCTGGAGAGGGCCTTGGCTCCAGCAGTCTGATGGGTCAGGGCTGGGCTGAATAGGACCTGCATTGAATAGAGTGTGGGGGGGAGGAGATTTCCTTTCACTGACCTGAGCCTTCATAGAACAGAGAGTAGGGGGAGGAGATTTCCTTTCAGCTACCTGGGCCAGGTCTGCTTTCAACAATGCTGTCTCCACCTCCTGCCAGGAAGCTGCAGCAGGGAGGACATAACTGGGTTTGGCTGGGCACAGACACTCTCTGCCTTCAGAGAACAAAGGATTTTGCAGTATAAATATTGGGGCCCAGACCCCAGAACTTTAGATCACTTCTGGGAATCAAGACGAACCCTTTGCCAAGGAGAGAAGCCAAGGAAGCTGAAGTAGGAAGACTGCCCCTGTGCTGTTTGCTGTTTGGGGGTTGGCCTGCAGTGGTTTACTCATTGCCAAGGAAAGGAGAAAAGGAACTTTGTGTGCACTTTTACTATCTTGAGGAAGATCTCCAAGGGCTTGAAGTTGAGCTTGCCTCCTGTTCTGAAGTCTCAGGGATACAAAGACCACCAGCTCCCCCTGAATTTCCTTGCTGGGAATTCTACCTGCAGTGAGGTGCCTGCTGTTGTTTTGGGCCCTCTGGAGACTGTCGCTGGGAGCTGGAAGCGCGACGCAACGAGGAAGAAGCGTGCCGCCGCCGCAGCAGTTTCCGTCGCATCGCCGAAGAAGCGTGTCGCCGCCGCAGCTGTTCGCCATTGCATCGCCGAGGAAGCGTGTCGCATCACCGGAGAAGCGTGCCGCCGCCGCAGAGGTTGCCGTCGCCTCACCGGAGAAGCGTGTCGCAGGGCCTGTCGCGGCTCCAAAGTTCATCGCTTTCGCCGCACGGCTGCCGGGAGTGCACGCATCGCATCCACGTCGCATCGCATCAAAGACGCCATTTTGTCGCATCGCACCGGATCGTCGCATCGCATCGAGGCACCATTTTGTCGCATCGCACCGGATCACAGTAAGAAATAGACGCTTCGCCTCCTCTCCGGTAAGGAACAGTCGCATCGCCTCCCCTGCGTGGCAGTAAGGAACAGGTGCGCCGCCTCCCCCGAAGCAAGGAACTGACGCATCTCCTTCCCTGCGACCCTTTTGTTTGTTTTGCGTGACGTATCCAAGGTACTTTGAGAGTAAAGTGTTGCATTTACCATCTACATTGAACTAAGCTATTTCTACCATCTGAAAGTCATCTTTTTATTACTGTATTGTGGATTTTTGTCGTTTGGTCTTGTGTTAAGTCTAGATAAAGATTACTTATTTTTCTACACTGGTGTGGTGTCCATTTGTAGTGTTTTCACTGTATTACTGTATGTGTTCACAAATGCTTTACACACTGCCTCTGAGATAAGCCTGCCTGCTCGTGCCAAGCTACCAAGGGGGTGAGCAGGATTTTTTTTTAGGAGTGTATCCCCCTTACCCTGACTAGAAGCAAGGGCCCCTATTTGGACAAAGGTACCTACCTCTGCCAGCTAGAGACCCCCATTTCTAACAAGGAACGAATGTGAGTCATAGTGGAGGGACTCTTTAAGTCTGGCCTGCTGTAAAATAACATCCCTGTCTTTATAGTTCAAAAGCCTGGCGATGATAGGCCTGGGCCGGACGCCAGGTGGTGGTTTCTGCAGTAAAGCTCGGTGAACTCGCTCAACGATGAAGCAAGGAGACAGGACCCCGGGGTGAAGCCAGTCCGTCAACCACTTAACCAATAGGCCCTCCACATCGTTACCCTCGTAGCCTTCAGGGAACCCCACAAAGCGGAGGTTATTTCTCCGAGCACGCCCCTCTGCATCTTCAGCACGTGATACCAGACCCCTCGTGGTAGTCTCCAAGGAGGATATTTTCTTTTGTAGGGTGGATACCGTGTCTTCCACTGTAGAAATCCTAGATTCTGCATCAGTAATGTGTTGAACCGCATTACGAAGATCTTGCCGCAGGAGCATGACATAGGAGCCGACCGATCCGATCTTGGTCTCTAGCTCATCCCTAGACTGCGTTATTACAGCGAGAATGGCGGCATTGTCTGGAGCAGACGTCGCCTGGTTGCCCGAACCTGGGGCTTGGGCCGCAGCGCCCGTATATTTGTCCATGGTGCTCTGGCGCGCCCCCATGCCTGAGGGCTTATCCTTAGTCATATTGGGATTGTGATAGCGCGGATGTGCAGCCTCAACTTTGGTGTCTCTTGCACAGCAAACAGCGCAGCCAAGTCCAAATGACGCCAGGATCAAGCCCCAGATATGGCAGCTTCCGATTTCTCAGGGGGGTTGATGACAGCGGATGAATGGAGGGTCACTTCTGTATGGTTTGCACCACCAGGCCACTGTAAGCGCATTGTATGGGGCCTCGAGAAATGACGTTAGCCAGATCAGCTGCCTGGTCTCCCCTGCGTAGCCAGCAGCACGGCATATGTGTCGCAGGTCCAATGCTTCCGATGGACCAGCATCCAAAGTCCACCCCTCAATAAGTAAAGGCCGAGGGCTGTTCTGTGGTATAGGTAAGGGCCCCTTATGAAGTGCACTGTGGAAAGAATTGCCCTTCAGTACGGAGCTCCAAACTCGGCGCCAGAGCCACACCACTCCTCTGCGTCAAACCAGTGGGGGGGCCCGGATACCCAATTGCGCCTCGGCCAGGAGTCATGGTGAGCCTCCGAATATCTGCGCCCCCCCTCGACCCCTCCCCCGCGGCCTGGCCTCCGACAACCTGGCGACGCCCGCGGCAGGGGCAGTCACACCAGCAATCAAGAGGCCCGCTGCTGGGAGCAATAACGGACAATGCCGGTCGAGCGGTGGGGGCTCCCAATGCGTACACCCGCTACGCCGATTCCTCCGGTTCCCGGCTGCCAGCGGTGAAAAGCGCTGCGGCCCGATATGGGCGCCGGGTTGCAGGCGACGTTGTATGGAGCTCCCCAAGCGCCAGTCACTCACCGCTGCACTGCCCGCGGGTCTCGCGGCAGCAATCTCCACGTCGCTGCCAGTCGATGGGATCGCGGGCCGTGTATTTCGGCGTCATCTCCAAGTCCAGGCCGCGGATTCTCAGGCCTCAGCTCCTCCCGCACCCGGGATCTCGTCACCGGCCCGGAGGGGGCTGTTAAGCAGGATCTCGGAGGTTCGGCAAGGCAGGGGCACTATCCACCAGCAATTATGGTGGCTTTTTAGGTGCCGATGCAGCAGCATAATTACCGGAACAATGAACGGCTACGGAGCTCCGTTACAGCGCGTCCACCATGTTGGACTGCTAGGCCACGCCCGAAAAACTTGAAGTTTGATATCAAACTTTTTAGCACATTAAACCCACAATGATGCCAGTGTGGGATTTAATGCAAAATGCACTCAGAGGACATCTTAGAGATGCCCCTTGAAAAAACGACCTGACTCTAGTGTCCTGGCTGACTGGCTGCTCGCCAGCTGCCACCCCCAGACATGTTTCTGGATCCCTGGGTCGAGAGCCTCCTGCTCTCGGGGTCCTGAAACAAAGCACATCCTGGGCAGAGGTGCCAAGCCTCCTCCCCCAGGATGGGCAGGGTCCATGAAGGGGAAGCAGAGGAAGACACTAACTGACTTGGTCCCAGCCCTACCGGCCTGTCCCGACCTCAACCTGCTCCAGCGGAATCCCGGCATGTACTGCAGCCAGCAGCCCCCCAGAACCCGGAGGACCTACCCTGCCTTCCCTAACAAGACTTTGTCTCCCGTGAGCACCAGATTTGCTCACCAACAAACTCTGGCTCCAGCCAAATCTGCGAGTCTGCACCCGATGCCCACGGCCCGAGTTAGAGTGGCCCAACACCTCAAGGAGGCCTCCCTGGTGATCCTGACCTGGGTATCTGATGATCCCTGACCTACGTCGAGTCTCCCGATGACCCCTGCAGTCCCTATCTGGAAGATCCCCCTGATCGCGACCGGAGCCAGTAAGGACAACCTGACGCCAAAAGACACACCTGCACCCGATGTCCCACGGCCCTGGGTAGCCCAACCAACGGTGTCCCGCCATCCCACGACATCCCAACTTACTTCTTCAACCGGTGGTCGTCTCCAGAAAATCTTCGTGCCCGAGCCTGCAGTGTTTGTTCTGACCAGAGCTTCCTCATTGAAACCAACAGGGCTCCCGACGTTGATCCTGCACCCGGCCGCCCCTATGGGTGCACCTTGTGTGCTAACTTTGATCCCCCTTTGACCTGAGCTAAACCCCAGGAGCTTTGCTCCCACATCCAAGTGGCGTGCCTGTGAACAGCCACCAACCGGAGGCCCACTATACCACATTGGATAATGTTGGGCCTCAGCACTCTGCACCCTGCCGCCCTAGTGCCGCTGAGGGTGTTCTTTGAGTGCATCCTTGACCCTGGGGGAACCCTGGTTCTAACTCCAGAAACCCAGCTCCCACAACCAAGTACTTACCTTTAAACCAATAACTTAATTTCCTCCCATAGGATTGCATTGACTGCTTTTCTGTGAAAAAAGTTTGTGTGGAGTTGAAAATTGTCTGAAGACCTAAGAAACTGTGTGTTTACAAAAACGAACTGACTTATCTTTTACTTAGGAAATGTCCTAGTGTGATATTGTAGGAAACTGGCTCTATACACACTATACCTCATTTTGGTGTAGTATATATAGAGTCCAGGTGACCCCAGAGGTTAAGGTTAGATAGAACCTTACTCTCTATTTGTGGTAAAGTGGTCGAGCAGTAAGGCAGTATCAGAGGACAGTGTTAAGCATTTGATGTACAAACTCAGTCAGCAAATGAATTCACACACTCAAGAACTGAACTCTAGGCCAATTGTTTTTGTATAAAAAATATATTGTTTTATTTTTAGAACCAAGCAAGCTTGGCACAGGTAAGCATTAAATACTTTACAGTAATAAGTAGCTGATTGTAGAACAGTTTGAAAATGCAATAGGAATTGTACTTTGTTTGATTCACAGGGGATGCAGTAGGTTGCAATACTTAGCAAATACAGTACATTGAAATTAATAGGCTTTTTCAGTAAGTTACAGGTAAGTTACTTTTTACGTTACTTTTCTAACTCAGTGCTGGATACCTAGATTCAGCACTGGGACATTTCCTGCAAACAGGTAAGTAAATACGTTTTGGTTATTTGTGCGATTTTTAAAGAATATTTTTAGTTTTCAAAACTCCACATTTAGAAACTTTTTGGAAGAAAATTGTCAATGTTATCCTATGGAGGAAAAACAGGTTATCGGTTCAAAGGTAAGTTATCGACTGTGGAAGTTAAGGTTCTGGGGTTAGACTCAGGGGTCCCCCAGGGTCAGTGATGCACTCTTGTTACACCCTCAGCTGCACTTGGGCGGCCGGGTGCAGAGTGATGAGGCCCAATGTTATCCAATGGGGGATAGGGGGCCTCCGGTTGGTGGCTGCTGGCAAGCAGGCCACTGGGTTGTGGGAGCAAAGTTCTTGGACTTTAGCACAGGGCAAATGGGGAAACAAAGTAGCACCAAAGGTGCACCCTCAGCGGCACTAGGGTGGCCGGGTGCAGGGTGCTGTTTCGAGGTCGGGTGCCCTGTTTGCTATGGAGAGACTCCGGTCGAAAGAAACACTGCAGGCTCAGGGACGAAGACCTTAATAATAATAATAATAATAATAATAATAAAAGATATTTATAAAGCGCACAGCTACCCCGGGTGGGGTGTCCCGGCGCGAATACGGACAACAGCAGAGAAAGTGGTTAGTAGACATTTAGTCATTGCGACTAAAAAGCCAGGTTTTCAAGGGCTTTCTAAATTCCTGTTCGGACTGCAATGAGCGTAAGTGAGCAGGTAGGTTATTCCAGCATTTAGTGGTCCTACCTCGAATGTCCTTCCCCCTCCCCCCCCCCATTCTGGCCTTTGCGAAACAGGGGGTGGTAAGGTATCGTTTGTGGTTAGACCTAAGGGATCTGTCCTGCTGGTAAGGACGAAGTCTCTTCCTCAAATAGTTGGGCCCCCTACCTTGATATGCCCGAAAAGCAAACGTAAGGGCCTTGAATTCGATGCACTTAGCCACGGGTAGCCAATGCAGCTGTCTCGGGTAAGGAGAAATACGTTTGCGAAGAGAGACCTTGCAGACCAATCTGGCTGCTGAATTTTGCACTATCTGGAGCCTGCGGATCAACCCAATTGGCAGACCCATGTAGAGACCGTTAGCATAGTCAAGATGGGAAGTGATTAATGCATGGACAACGGTTTTGCGTGCTGACTCAGGCAAGAAGTCAATACATTTTCTAATGGTTTTTATTTTGCCGAAGCAGGCCGCGGATACCTGTTGAACATGGGTAGCAAGGGACAGGTCTTTGTCCCACCTGACTCCTAAATTCTTAACTGAGTCCTTAGGTGTGGGGGGAGATCCAAATTCATCTGGCCACCATAACACTGAGGAGGGTGATACAGCTTGATTAAAGAACAGGACCTCCGTCTTGTCAGCATTAAGTTTTAAGAAGTTAGTGCTCATCCAGGCAGCAATGCTTTTTAGGCAATCTTTCAGTGAGTCAAAGGAAGATGCCGACACTCCACTGAAGGTAAACATCAGTTGAGTGTCGTCGGCGTAAGATATCACCTTGATCCCAGTATTGGCGATGAGCTCTGCGAGCGGTGTCAAATAGATGTTGAAAAGTAGCGGGCTGATTGCTGATCCCTGCGGCACCCCCCATTTTAATGGTTTCGCAGGGGAGGTGAAAGGATGGATCGAGACCTGTTGTTCTCGGCCATGTAGGTAAGACGTGATCCAGTCCAGCGCTGTCCCCTGGATGCCAATCCGCTTAAGGGGATCCAGTAAGATGGAATGGGACACCGTATCAAACGCTGCTGACAGGTCGAGAAGCACCAACATGACCGCAGAGCCACCATCCACCGCCCAGCGAATGGCATCTGCCATCTCAATCAGAGCTGATTCTGTACTGAAGCCAGGGCGGAAGCCGGACTGGGACTCATGCAATACGCCATTAGACTCAATGAAAGCTGCCAGCTGCTGATGGGCTAGCTTCTCTAAGACTTTAGCGGGGGCAGGCAACAGAGAAATGGGCCTATAATTACTGGTGACTGCAGGGTCAGCATTGGCTTTCTTTAGTATGGGAAGAAGAAACGCATGTTTCCAGGCCGATGGAAAGATCCCCTGTCTAAGCGAGGAATTCCAGATAGCGTTTAGGGGGGCATTGAGCCACTCAGCCAGAGCACAATATTGTTTCGCTGGCCAAGGATCGCCAGGTGACCCAGATTTACATTTCTGGAGTTCCACCAAGGAAGCCTCTAAAGAGATAGTTGCGAATTCCGAGAACACTGACTGGATGTCACAAGGGCTGCTGGATGTGTCCTCTCCTAGGTGAGTAATTGCTACTGGGAAAGACGCGTAAATCTGGGATATTTTCTCCTCAAAAAAATCCGAAATCCTATTGCAAAGCTCCTGTGAAGGGGTAATCGAGTGCGTGAGTGCTGGAGGGTTAGCGAAGGACTTCACAACCTTAAAAACCTCTCTAGAAGAGTTCTTGACGCTGGCAATGCGTTCAGTAAAGAAATCTCTTTTTGCCCCAATGAGAAGTTTACGATACTCTTTTAGTGCTGCTCGATGACCAATTTTGTCCTCCTGAGAATACAATGATCTCCATTTGCGCTCCAGTCTTTTACATTCACTTTTTTTGGCTCTGATATTCGCTGAAAACCAGGGGGCGGAACGGGAGGTTCTTGCGGAGGTAACAGGCCTCCGGGGCGCAATTATATCGAGGGCGTCACTGACCCAAGCATTGAGGTTCGTGATGCTATTATCAAGATTATTTGAAAGGGAAGCCTTCTGGGTGCGACCACCACTTCGAGAGGTAAGTTGGGAAATTAGGGGTTGGTTAGGCACCGTCGGTTTGGGCACACAAGGCCGTGGGGCGTCGGGTGCAGGGGTGCCTTTTGAGGTTGGATCTTCTTACCAGCTCCGGGTCGCGGTTAGGGGGACCTTCTGGATTTAGGCTGCAGGCGTCGGCTGGAGGCTTGAGGCAGGTCAGGGGTTGCCGGATCTTGGTTCAGGATCGCCGGGGTGACCTCCTTGTGGTGTTTGCCCACTCGAGCTCGGGCCGTGGACGGCGGGTGCAGAGTGGGGCGGATTCGCGGTCTCCGGCTGCTGCCAGAGGCTGCAGTTGAACAAATCCGGTGTTCACGGCAGAAGCAGACTTTGGAAGTGAAGGCAGGCAGGTCCTCCCGGGTTTTTGAGGTTTCTGGCTGCAGGACACACCCGGATTTCGCAGGAGCAGGTTCGAGGGGAGACAGGCCGGTAGGGCTGGGGCCAAGTCAGTGGGCGTCTTCCTCTTGTTAGCTGGCTGCACGGCTGTTCGGTCCTCCTTGTTGTCAGGCTGGATCTGAGGAAGCAAGGTTCAGGGTGCCCCCTATATACTAGATTTAGGGGCGTTACAGGTAGGTAAAGGGCAGGGACCATTGGGTCCCTTCCCTGGGGTGGGTACACCCCCTATCGTGCCACCCTCCAGTGGGAGGGGGGCTGGAGCCTGTCCCTGGTTGGTTGGGTCCCCCCATCCTCAAGATGGCGGGGACTCGGAGTTGTGCTTCACCTTGCCTCCCCCACCTGAGGGGTGGAGTTGGCAGAGGTGGGCACACCTCTTTCCCTCACTTGTTTTCCCCGCCGGTTCTCCCGCCCAAAGTGGGGGGTAGAACCAGTGGGGACCAGTTGCTGAAAGCAGCAAATGGTCTGGGGAGGCTCACAAAGGCGGCATGCCTTTGAAGCTTCTCCTTTCGTGAACCCTGCCCATCCTGGGGGAGGAGGCTTGGCATCTCGTCCCAGGATGTGCATTGTTTCAGGCCCCCGAGAGCAGCAGGCTCTCGACCCAGGGGTCCAGAAACATGTCTGTTGGTGGCAGCCTAAGCAACCTAAGCAGCCTAAGCAGCCACTCAGTCGGGACACTAGACGTTGGTCGAGTTTCAGGGGGCATCTCTAAGATGCCCTCTGTCGTGCATTTTAAATTAAATCCCAAACTGGCATCAGTGTGGGTTTAATGTGCTGAGAAGTTTGATACCAAACTTCCCAGTCTTCAGTGTAGCCATTATGGGGCTGTGGAGTTCGTAATGACAAACTCCCAGCACCATATACTCTTAATGGCAGCACTGCACTTGCAATGCCCAAGAATGGACTTGGGCACTGTAGGGGTACAGGGCTCATGCACCTGTACCCTCACCACTTGCATAGTGCACCCAGCTGGAGGGGTGGGTGATATAGCCCAGGGCAGTGGGTTGTGGGCATGGCACACAGGGATGTGTGCCATGTCGACTCTTCACTTTGTTCTGCACCAAGACACGCAGCCTGCAAAGGCAGTGTGTGTGAGAAAAGGTGCAGGGCCTCTAAGGGTGGCACAATAAGTGCTGCAGCCCTTAGGGCCTTCCTGGTCACAGTGCCCTGGGTACCTGTGGTACCATTTACCAGGGACCTACCTGTGGCCAGGGATGCCAATTGGGTTTAAGCTTCAATGCAGTTTTAGGGAAGGGAACATAGGCCCTGGGTACCTGATTAGCAGGAGCCCAGGCCACACTCAGTCAAAGAACATCAGCAATTCAGCAAAAAGTGGGGGCATACTATGCAGAAAGAGGGCACTTTCTCACAGATATCTAGGCATGAGTAGAAAAGGTAATCTGAAAAGTGATTAAAAAGTAATCACAAAGTAATTGCAAAGTATCTGAAAAGTAATTTCAACTGTTCCTGAGCAAGAGCATTCAACTGTATTATCAGAAAAGTCTGGCTTGGTTCTAAAAATGAAATACAACAAAGAAATATTTTTATACAAAACAATTGGTCAGAGTTCAGTCTTTGAGTGTGTGAAATAATTTCTTACCTGAGTGTATACAATAAATGCTTAACACTACCCTCTGACAAAGCCTTACTGCTCGCCCACACTTCCACAAATGGAGATTAAGGTATTATCTACTTTAACCTCTGTAAGCCTTTGGGGTTCCACTGGACTCTGTGCACACTATACCTTACTTCGGTATAGTACATACAGAGCCAGCTTCCAACACTGTTGATTTATCAAGTTTGGTGACATGTTTTTTGATGGAGTGTCAATTGTTTTGGTCTATCAGATGCTCCCTTCTCTGCCCTGTAAGTATGTAGTGTTTGAGTATCTCTGTAGGGTTGGGTCAGTTTATGTGCAGACATTTTAAATTTTCTGTTTTCTAAATCCTCGTATCGTTTAAGGTTGTCTTATGGGTATGTAATTAGCGTAAATGTAAAACGTTTGTTTTAAAAATGTTTTGATTGATCAATGCATTTTATAGTTATGCTGGCACTTGTTTTAGCACATTGTGTGAGATATTTGTGAAAATAATTTATGTAATTAAAACGTGAAACACGAAACACAGCATAAAACGTGAAACACAGCCCGTTTGACTGAAGGGACTTTCAAGATGGTGCTAGCACCAGAAGTTGAAAGTGTTTCGCTATTCCCGCTACTTTCTGGTGCCCAAGAAGGACAGAGACCAAAGGCTTATATTGAACCTATGCCGGCTCTACACTTTACTCCGGAAGGAGAAAGATCAACATGGTCACCCTGGTCTTTGTTTTGGCTTCTCTCGACCCTAAAGACTGGACGGTGGCTTTCAACCTGCAGGACTCCTAATTTCATATTCCCGTCCTGCCAACCCATCGGTGCTACCTGCAGTTCGTGGTGGGACAGGAGTATTTCCAGTTTGCAGTGCCCCACAGGTGTTCACGAAAATGATGGCATCTCATCTTCGGAGGTCTGGAGTACCAGTCTTCCTCCTACCTCCACAACTGGCTGTTGAAAGCTGGCTTGCCCCAGGCAGTCTTTAGCCACCTCCAGACTGTGGTGAACCTCCTTTCAACTTAAGGATTCACTATCAGTATGCCAAAGTCACACCTGACTATTTTTCAGACGCTTCCCTTTATCTGAGCTATTCTGGACATAGTTTGGTTTCGTGCCTTACCACCGGGAAAGAGTCCAGGATATTTAGGCTATTATCCTGATCTTTCAGTCTCAGTCCTGGAGTTTAGTGAGGTTGACTCTGAGGCTGCTGCAACTGTTGGCCTCCTGAATCCTGCAGGTCGACGAACACACTTGCAGTCTCTGCAGTGGGATTTGAAGTCCCAGTGGGCCCAACGTCAAGGAGACCTCTGACCGCGTAAAAATTTCGGAGGAAACTGCAAAAGATCTGCAGTTGTGGTCGCTGGACTGCAATTTGGTGAGCGGCAGACCCTTTTCCCTTCCCCGACCAGAGCTGACAATGAGGGCTACTGCATCGCTTGTGGGATTGGGCTGCCGTCTGGGAGAGGTGGAGATCAGAGGTCCCTGGTATCCGGCAGAGTCCCGGCTCCACGTCAACCTTCTGGAGCTGAGGGCCATTCGCTTGCCACTGAAAGTTTTGGACCATCTGCTTCATGATGAGTTTTCCTGCCGTCCATCAAATGGAGGCTAGTACAGGTGCTCACAGACAACACCACTGCGATGTAGTACTGTAACAAACTAGGCAGGGTGGGGTCACGGACCCTGTGCCAGGAAGTCTTGCGCCTCTGGAAATTGCTGCACCACCAAGGAATCTTCCTGGTGATGAACCACCTGGCAGGATCTTTAAATAGTAGGGCAGATGAGCCCAGCCATCGGCGTCTTGCGGATAACAAGTGTTCTCTTCCAGGGAATCCTCATCAATAGTCATAAGCACTGAATATTCCCGCCCATGTGCGGGGACCCCGGAAATAATAAAAATTATATATGAAAAACATATATATATATATATATATATATATATATATATAAAACATATATCATTTTTTCTAGTATCAATGCAGCTCTCGTATAGGAGGCTAAACAATGTAATAAAAACACAAAATTGCTTTTGCAAATATACATAATACATGTATAAAAACACATGAGGGCAAGATGCACTTGAACTCTGTTTTTAATGAGTAAATCTCATGAGTAAACTGCAAAAGAAAACACAGGCATTGTTAGCCTACAGGCTGCATTGTAAACCAACATAGAAAATGAAAGCAATCTTTCATAAACACTGGCACCGTGCCTTTAAGGCAGCCATGACCCCTAGCTTCCCATCATGCCTCAGGGGTGACAGTTAGGTCAGTTGTTCTTTCCGGCTCCTTCTGTCAGGACCCTGGAATCTCAGCTCTCTCTTTTTTGACTTTTCTGTCAAAAATACCTAGTTTTTTTGTTTTTTTTCTACCTCACTTGACGTCTTTTGATACTAGTGTGAGTATTAAACCATTTTTTGTGTGGCAGAAAGTGATATTTTCTGTCAAAAAATGCCTTCTTTGTTCGATCCTTGCCCTGCCTGTGGCAAAAAGAAGGCCAAGTCAGACACACATGATGTGTGCATCCTCTGTCTACCGGACTCACTCTCCTGCCTCCTGTCAACACTGCAGGAAGTTAACCAATAGAACCATCAAGGACAGAGAGAGAATCCGTCTTTATGGCCTCTCAGAAAGAGGTAGGTCTCCTGTTAGAACAAAGAAGAGGGCGCGTTCGACGTCGAGCATGGTCCCGATATGTTCCCCTTCGGCGTCGGGCTCAACGTCGAAGGTACCGGCGGCGGAGTAGTCGTCGAGGACCTTGGTGCAGGAGCGCCATTCTTCAAAAGCTAAGTCGATGGAACAGCGTCCGGCGTCGAGACGAGATCCTCCGCCGTCGACTCGACGATCGACGTCAAGACACAGATCATCGACACCGAAACTTAAGCCATCTTCGACGTTGAGGCCGATGTTGCCGTCTCAGCGCAGATCAGCGTCGAAGCAGAGGTCGTCGGATGTCCAGTCGTCGACGTCGAGGCCTCCGTCGACGCCAGCAACACTGTCGACATCGAGACAGCAGTCTCCGTCGCGTTCACAGCCGACGTCGAGGCGCAGTCCTCCGTCGAAGGAAAGGCACTCGACGTCGAGGATGGATACCCCGTCGAAGCGAGGACGATAGACGTCGAGGCACGACTCTCCATCGAAGCGGCGCTCGGCGTCGAGGCGTAGCCCTCCGCCGAAGCGAAGAAGATCGACGTCGAGACGCAGATCTCCGTCGGCGAGGCGCTCGGCGTCTCAGCAGCGTACTCCGTCGAAGCAAAGAAGTTTGACGTCGAGGCAGTCGGCGTCGAGGAGCATGTCTTCGCCGGGATCAAGAAGATCGACGTCGAGACAGAGGTCTCCGTCGGTGTCAGTCCCTGTAAGTCTCTCTCCGTCCCCTTCATCGACGTCGAGAGCAGGCTCCCACCATTCTATAGCCAGTTCTGGTTCTCCAGAGGTGATTATTTCATCTTCAAGTAGCCAGGACTCTCCCTCTGGTCATCAACGTCCAGTGGAAAAGGCTCAGCAGGAAGGACGGAAGTCTCCACGTCGTTCTCCTGCGACAGCGGAGAAGTCTCTGTCCATTCATCTCTCGCCCAGATGGAATCGTCCATTACACCACTGGGCGGATCATACACAGGCAGGTGTTAGACGGGATCCCAGTCCTGCTCGCAGGTCCCCTCTGGCTCGCCTGGCACAAGATGCGGATCTTTCTCCACCAAGAGGAAGAGCTCGTACTCGCTCTCCTGCACCAACATCCAGAAGGAGATCAAGATCACGCAGCAGGAGGAGAAGACGCAGGTCTCCAACGCCTTCCACCTCCTCAACGTACTCCTCAAAAAGAGACTACTCGCCCACCATTACTGACAGTCCACCGTCGAGGATCTCTCCGGTGGACGATGTAAGCACATTTCAAGAGGTGCTTTCCAGAGGGGTGGCCAAACTGAACATTACTATGCCTGTTCAGCAAAGTACTTCTTCGGTTATTTTCGAAACCTTGAACCAGAAGGCTTCCTCTCGCCCGTTACTCTCACTGGTACCGGGGCTTCTGAAACCGGTTATGGACATTTTTCTTACGCCGGCCACTCTCAAAACTGCACCGGCGAGAATTCTGAAAAAGTATCGTCCTCCGGAGGAAGATCCATCTTTCTTAAAGTCAGATCCTAAACCGGACTCTGTAATAGTGGCTGCTGCCAGAAAACCCATTCGGTGGCCTCCTCGTCCACAGTCCCACCGGACAAGGAGAGCAAGACACAAGACTCATGGGGGAGAAAAGTATGTGGCACTTCTGCATCCATGCTTAAAGTCTCCAGTGCGTCAGCTCTATTAGGGCGTTACGATAGAGCTTTATGGGATTCGCTACAGCGTTTTATAGACAAACTGCCCAAGGAAGACCGTAAGGACTTCGAAGAAATTGTACAGGAGGGCAGTCTGGTAGCGAACCAGGTAATTAGTGCTGCGGCTGATGGAGCTACGCTTTCAGCACACTCCTACGCCCACGGAATTTGTGCCAGAAGATCTTCATGGCTTCGCCTAACAGCATTGAAGCCAGAGGCACAGTCACGTATCCTCAACCTGCCATTTTCCGGGTCATCGTTGTTTGGCTCTCATACCGATGAAGAGATGGCACGGATGAAGACCGAGCTAGATACCCTGAAGGCGGTGGGGCTGGAAAAGAAAAAAAGAGTTTAGTCGCCGCTACCGCAATACTGATCGCCGTTCCTTCCAACAGAGGGTTCAAACCCCTCATTGGCAAAAGAACCAAAGCCAACAGGGTCAGCAGAAATCGCAGTTTCAAAGCTGGCGATCCAACAGGGGAAGAGGAGGGAACCGTCAGTCCTCTACTTCAACCAAAGCTCCAGCCAAGCAATGAGTGCCCGCTTCCTCCAGTACCATTCACCGCTCCAGTAGGAGGAAGTGTTGCGAATCATCTGCAAGAGTGGCGAGACATCACCAAGGATCAGTGGGTGTTGGCTACGCTGCAGAATGGATACTCTCTACGTTTCCGACGTCGTCCTCCCTCGATCTCTCCAGTACCATCATTGTGCGGCCAGATCAACATGCTGCAGAGGGAAGTGGAAATACTTCTCCAAAAATCAGCCATAGAGAAGGTTCCACGGTCACAAAGAGGTCGAGGAGTTTATTCCAGATACTTCCTGGTAAAGAAAAGAGGTCGAAAGTCGGAATACAGGCCCATTCTGGATCTGCGAACACTCAACAAGTCCATCAAACGAGAAAAATTTCGCATGTTGGCTCTCCACCAAATATATCCTCACCTCCGCAAAGGGGATTGGATATGTTCGATGGATCTACAAGATGCTTATTTTCATATACCGATAAATCAGCATCACCGGCAATATCTAAGATTCATAGTCGGAACATCCCACTATCAGTTCAAAATGCTGCCCTTCGGACTGAAGTCAGCTCCTCGGGTGTTCACGAAATGCATGGCAGTAGTGGCGGCTGCTCTGCGACGCAGATGCATCTTTGTCTACCCTTATCTGGACGATTGGTTGCTAAAAGGTCCCTCTCCACAAAGTGTGATGAACCACTTCCAGCAGTGCCTAGGTTTTTGTCAAAAACTGGGCCTACATGTGAACTTCGAAAAATCGACGCAGCAACCCACTCAAGCAATCCACTACCTGGGGGCGCTGATAGACTCCGAGCGAGGAAAAGTGTTTCCTTCGGAGGAGAGACAATTATCCATCATTCAGAAAGGCAGACAGATTTTACACAACAGACTGTCTTCAGTGCGTCAGATCGCCTCCCTGCTAGGATCGATGGCATCCTGCATTTTTCTGGTGCCCAATGCCAGATTGAAAATGCGTCCTCTACAACAAGATCTAGAAGACAAATGGGATCAACGGTCTTCTCGCTGGGAAGACAAAATTTGTCTATCACGCACAGCCAGAGCATCCATCCCGTGGTGGATGAAGAAAGACAATCTGAGGGTAGGAGTACCGTTCCATCAAGCTCCTCCTTCTCAAACTCTGATCACAGACGCCTCCCTGCAAGGATGGGGAGCCCACATGGGGTCTCTCCAGACGCAAGGCCTATGGTCATCAAAAGAGCAGTTGTACCACATAAACATGCTGGAACTAAGGGCTGTTCATCTGGCTCTCAAGGCTTTCCTCCCTTCGATTCAGGCGAGTTCCATCCTAGTACAGACAGACAATACCACCACCATGTACTACCTGAACAAACAGGGAGGAACTCGCTCGAGGACCCTCTCTTTGGAGGCACAGACCCTTTGGCACTGGCTTCTGGCGAGGAATCTATCCATCACAGCGGTTCACCTGCCGGGAGAGCAGAATTCTCAGGCAGATGCCCTCAGCCGTCACTTCGAGGAACAGCAGGTCTGGGTCCTCAACGACGAGGTGGTCGACGACATCTTCCGAGCTTGGGGCCGTCCGAGCATAGACCTGTTCGCGGACGAAGAAAACACAAAATGCCGAGACTTCGCCTCCAGGTACTTCCGACCAGGATTGAAGGGGAATGCCCTTTTGATCAGCTGGTCAGGGGCATTTGTGTACGCCTTTCCACTCCTGCCTCTCATCCCGAAGGTGGTGACCAAGCTATCACACTCGGACACCACAATGATACTAATTTCTCCGGACTGGCCGAGGGAGTGGTGGTGTCCGGACCTTCTTCATCTGTCAGTCTGCCCACACAAGAGACTGCCGTGCAGACCGGACCTGCTATCCAAGATGAACGGGAGGATTTATCACCCCAACCTTCCGTCACTAAACTTAGCAGCATGGCTCCTGAGGTCCTCCAGTATGGGCATCTAGGTCTGCCGCAGGACTGCATGACCATATTGAAGGAGGCAAGGAGACCTTCTACAAGGCATTCTTATGCCTGCAAATGGAAACGTTTTTACATTTGGTGTATGCAAAATAATTGTAGTCCTACCAAGGGGCAGGAGGAGGTAGTTTTGCCTTATCTACTTCACCTAGCCAGAGCAGGTTTGAAATTCTCATCCATTAAGGTACACCTAGCTGCCATTACGGCGTACAGGCGTTCTCCTTCTCAGCCCTCGTTTTTTCAACTACAGGTGGTGAAGGATTTCCTACAGGGTCTCAAGAAGGTCTATCCTCCGGTCCGACCTCCTTCACCTCCTTGGGAGTTGAACTTGGTTCTGTCAAAATTGATGGGTCCACCCTTTGAGCCTATCCACAAAGCAACCTTACAACACCTTACGTGGAAGGTAGCTTTCTTGGTAGCTATCACCTCAGCTCGTAGGGTGAGTGAGATACAGGCCCTATGTTCTAAAGAGCCCTACTTGGTTTTTCATCTCAATAGGGTAGTCCTCAGGACTCATCCTTCCTTCCTTCCGAAGGTGGTCTCTGATTTTCATGTAAATCAATCTATTTCTCTTCTGACCTTTTTTCCCAATCCCTCCACTCCAGCTGAGAGGGCTCTACATTCATTAGACCTTAAAAGGGTTTTGAAGTTTTATCTGGACAGGTCGAAGCCATTAAGGAAGTCTGATCAACTATTTGTTAATTATGGATCGATCAGAACAGGTTTCCCAGCATCAAAGCAGTCCATCTCCAGATGGATAGTCTCATGCATCAAATTGGCTTACCAGTTAGCAGAGAAGCCTCTTTGGTCCGCTCCCAAAGCTCATTCCACTAGAGGAAAAGCAGCTACGACTGCTTTCCTCCATAATGTACCGCTCTCTGAGATCTGCAAAGCAGCTACTTGGAGATCAGTGCATACATTTACAGGACATTACTGTCTTGACTCAGATACTAGAGCGGACACTCGAGTAGGTCAAGCCTCCTTGAGGAATCTGTTCAACAGCTGATTTTTTCGGTTGTTGTTAACAAGGTCACTGCGTTTCTCATTTGCCTGCAGGTGGATGTTGGGCTTGCTATTCTATTCAGTGCTTATGACTATTGATGAGGATCCCCTGGAAGAGAAGGATAAGTTACTTACCTGTAATCCTAGTTCTCTTCCAGGGGTATCCTCATCAAAGTCATAAGCAACCCACCCACCTCCCCAGGCAAATGAGATTATTTCATTGTTAAATATTATCTTGGTGGCCTGATCTTCAGGGTTACGCAAATAACAACTGACCTAACTGTCACCCCTGAGGCATGATGGGAAGCTAGGGGTCATGGCTGCCTTAAAGGCACGGTGCCAGTTTTTATGAAAGATTGCTTTCATTTTCTATGTTGGTTTACAATGCAGCCTGTAGGCTAACAATGCCTGTGTTTTCTTTTGCAGTTTACTCATGAGATTTACTCATTAAAAACAGAGTTCAAGTGCATCTTGCCCTCAAGTGTTTTTATACATGTATTATGTATATTTGCAAAGGCAATTTTGTGTTTTTATTACATTGTTTAGCCTCCTATCCGAGAGCTGCATTGATACTAGAAAAAATGATATATGTTTTTATATATATAGAGCTGTATATATATATGTTTTTCATATATAATTTTTATTATTTCCGGGGTCCCCGCACATGGGCGGGAATATTCAGTGCTTATGACTTTGATGAGGATACCCCTGGAAGAGAACTAGGATTACAGGTAAGTAACTTATCCTTAGTTACATCCAGAGATGGCACATGGTCTCTTTTGCAATGAGGAGAACCTTGTCTTGATTTGTTCGAGAACTGCCAAGAATGCACAATGTCAGCACTTCTGTGCATTGTAGTTTCCCACGAGTTTCTTTTTTGGAGACTCGTTCCGTCTCGAGTGGAACTCAGGACTTCTGTATGCCTTTCTGCCTATACCCGACCTGCACCGAGTTCTCAAGAAGATCAAGACAGACCGTGCCCAAGTTATCTTAGTGGCTCCGGATGGGGCACTGAAAGTATGGTATCAAGAATACCTGGGTTTGAGCACGTGTCATCTGATTAGACTACCCCTCTGGGAGGATCTCCTGTCGCAGCAGCAGGGCAAGGTTCTGCACCCAGGCCTACACACTCTCCAACTTCATGTGTGGAGATTGAGCAGCGACAGCTGAATACCTTCGAGTTTGCTCTGGAGGTGGCTGATGTTATCCTGGCAGCCAGGTGTCCCTCAATGAAAACTGTATATACCAGTTGTGAGAAAGGGCCTCCTTTGCATGGTTAGCCCCCCCCCCCCCCCCCCACATTTCCTTGGTTTTGATGTGGTTTCAAATATAGTGCACAGGGTCCCTGCCAACCAGGTCCCCTGTGCCAGTGCTCCTTCCCTAAAACAAACCCGCAATTGGTACTTCTGCCCATTGTAAGTCCCTAGTAAATGGTACCCTGGGTCCCCCCCTCACTGGGACAGTGCCACTACCCTTGCAGCCTGCTTGCCCCTGTGAGGGAGAAAACGACAATGTCGACATGGCACCCTGCCTGGGTGGCATGCCAGCTACCACTGCCTGTCAGCATAGGTAAGTCACCCCTCTACCAGGTCTCACAGCCCTAAGGCAGGGTGCACTATACTACAGGTGAGGGCATATCTGCCTGAGCAGATATGACCATACAATATTGGGCCCCATTGCCTAATATTGTAAGTGCCAGTGTAGCCATAAGAGAGTACATGGGCTGGGAACTTTACAGCTCGAGTTCCACAGCACTATGATGGCTTCACTGAATACAGGAGTGTTTAGTATCAGACTACTTTCAATAAATGCCCACTGATGCAAGTATGGGATTTATTGTACCATGTACCCAGAGGGCACCTCAGAGGTGCCCACTGAATCCCTACCAACCCTGGTGTGGTCTCTGACCGGCTGTAGGCAGCCAATCACCACCAGACATGTTTCTGGACCCCTGTGTAGAGAGCCCCTGCTCTCTGGGACCAGAAGCAATGCACATCCTGAGCAGAGGTGTCATGCCTCCTCCCCCAGGATGGGCGAGTGCTCAAAGAGGGAAGCTTCAAAGGCCTTCCGTCTTTGTAATGCGACTCCAAGCCTCTGCTGCTAGCAGCAGAAGGCAGCCCCTGGTTCACACCTCCACTTTGGGCTGGGAAACCGGTGGGAAAATTAAAGAAGATAGCAGTGCCCACCTCTGCCAACCCCACCCCTAAGGTGGGTTAAGCGAGGTGAAGCTCAACGTTCAGTCCTCGCTATCTTGAAGATGAGGGGGCCCCTCCAACCAGGGTTAGGTCTATGCCCCTCCCACAGGAGGGTGGCATAATACAGGGTGTAGTCACCCCAGGTACGGTGCCCATTGGCCCTACCTGCTACTCCCCTAAAACGCCTCCTAAATTTAGTATTTAGGTGGCTTCCCCAGACCTGGCCCTAAGATCTGCGACAACCTAAGAAGAAAGAAGACACACTGCAGCAGAAGACAACTGCCATGGCCCCAGCCCTAACGGCCTGTCTCCTGCTTCGATGACCCTGCAACCTGTCTTACAACTGCGACCTCTGAAACCCCTAGGAGGACTGTTGGCTTCAATAAAGACTACAATCGCCCGTGGAAAGCTGACTTGTCCAGAAGAAAACTACTCCAAAGACTCCAGATCCAGGCGGATCCGCGTCCCCTGCCCACTCTGCACCCGATGCCCGCGGCCCGAGTCGGAGTGGCTCACCTGTGCAGTGAAGTCTCCCCAGCGATCCTGACCTCGTGTACAGCATTAACTGACTGCTCCTGACCTCTACGACGGCGCCTGCAGTGTGAATCCAGAGGCTCACTGCAACCGGCTCCGGTAAGAAAACTCAGACGTTGAAAGGCACCCCTGCACCCGAAGCCCCTGAGCCTTGGTGAGCTGAACCGATGGTGCCCCTACATCCCAACTTTCCTCTGCTGTCGTTGGTCTTCCGCTTGCAACCTCCAGTGCCATGCCTGCAGCCTCTTTGCCATCCGGAAGATCCTCGTTGAAAAGCATTGGGCGCTCGACGTCGAATTTGCAGCCTGCACCCGGGTGCACCCTTGTGCTGCTGGTGCTGTATGTTTGATGCTGCTTTGGGCGCCCATGACCTTGTGCTAACCACCAAAGCTTGGCCCGTGCAACCGATTTACTTACCTGCAAGCTATGTGGCTTCAGGCACCCCCTGTCTCCATTGGAAAGTATTGGGTCGAACTCCGATTTTGACTTCTTGTACCCGTCCGCCCCTGTGCCTGGTGGTGCAGTTTTGGTACTTACCTGACTCCTCGCCGTTTTTGACTTTTGGCTCTGACTACTAAGATTGTAAGTTAAATACTTACCTGTTTAATCGCAATATTGTTTTCCCCTATAGGATAACATTGGACTGTGTGAAAAAGTTTTTTTAGTGTTGATTTTTCAAAGTGAAAATTATTTTTAATTAAAAACATACTTACCTGATTACGAAGACCTGGGTCTTAAAATAAAGTACAAAGTATAATTTTATAAAAATTGGTCTGGATCTCCTTGAGTCGTGTGTCCATTATTGATCACTGTTGTGCAATAAATGTCTTCCACTCCTCTGTTAGGCCTAAGGCTGCTCGCCCACACTACCACTAATAGAGCAATTTGGATTTTACATTGAGCCCTGTACACTTTTGGGGAACCCCTGTACCCTGTGCACGGTATTACCACCTAGTGGCAATATCATATACAGAGCCAGCTTCCTACACCTGTGGTTTAGTGCAGCACATGCCAGATGCCCCACCCCAGGTCCAAGTTATTGGATGTTCTGCTGTTCGTTCTCTCTTGCTCTGCAAGGCCTTGCTTTGGGCACAGTTAAGGGTTCTCTTTCGGTCTTCTTACTGTTGCCAGATCAGCTGTCTGTTTAACTAAGTTGTGATGCGTTTTTAAAATGGCTACAACAAATGTTTTCCCCTTCTCTGTGATGCCACAATGGGACCTTAATATGTTCCTGACTTAACTGATGTGCACTCCGTTTGAGCCGTTTTACAGCTGCCTCTTGTGACTCCTTACCATCAAGACTGTGTTCCTCATTGCCATTACCTCGGCAGGACGAGTGAGTGAGCTTCTAGCTCTGTTATTCCACCTTACGCTACTTTCTTACTAGTTAGACTGGTTCTCCAGACTCCAGAAAGTTGTGCCGCCGTTCCATGTCGGTCAAACCATCACCTTGCTGCTGGTATATGCTCCACCTCACCCCTCTAAAGAGAAGGAGAGTCTCCATGGCTTGGACCCACAAGAGAGCGCTGATCCTTTACATACACCATACCACAGGCCTCAGGTGGACGATCGGGTCAATATGGGGTTCTCTGAAGCGCACCGTCCTTCCTGTTCTGTGATTGGACTCTATCCATTAATAAGCTCCTAAGTATAGGAATCTGTAGACACTCTACAAATTTGTTTTTAGGGCACTTGATCTGTGGGCATAAATAGTCTTAAAAGTAACTGACGTCAGTGCGCTAGAATGGTGCCTATATTCGCCTCACACGTCATTTCCGAAGAACTGCATCAGTGCGCTGCCTCAAGGCGCCACCTTCTGCCATGCAGATGTACTACTGAAACGTTTCTAGATCCAGTTGGACACCTGGGGAATGTTCAAAAGGTGATGTATCTGTGGATAGTTAGTCTCTACCAGAACAAGCATTGGCATAGCCAATAGGTCTCGCCTTTGGGACCTTATAAGTGTTTAACCATGCAACAGTTGATGTTGTTGCACCAAGGATATTGTGCTGGATAACTAAACACTTATAAGGTCCCAAAGGCGAGACCTAGTGGCTATGCCAATGCTTGTTTACTGTGCGGCTGGTGGTGACAGTTGTTCACAATGCTGGTTAATTGTAGCCTTGTCTTCTGGTGCTGGGTACTCGGTAGCTGCTTTACAATAAGGGTAGTTACCTCCTGTGTGCAGTGTTTGCCTTGGTGCATAATTATCCTGAGGTTGGCATTTTATTATTTTCTTGTCGTGTCGTTTTTGATAGCTCTATATGAAGCACACTGGAACAGCAATAAATGGATGAAAGCCACATTTGTAAAAAAGTATATTTGTTCGCCGACTTAGAGCAATGGTTTGACTTGCACATGCCTTGTAAACGCAGCACAAATGATAAGCATTAGACGGCCAGTAAGGAAAAGGTGTATTTTGTCAACACAAATAAAGCTCAAAAACTTGGGGTTGAAACACAACCAAATTTGTTAGTGTAAAAGTCTAGTGAGATCTAGTTAGACTTGGCAGAACACTATGTCAGAGATTATCCTTAGTTAGTCTTTTTAGATAGGTTGTGTCTGAATGCATTGCCATTAGCTATTAGCATAAACAATGGAAATGTGGGATCTTTACAGCCAATCAAAAATGATTTGGATTAAAGGCAATACCTGCTGTGTGGCCCCCCTGCAGACCCATGTGTGACTCCCAGTGGATGTTATACCAGTCAAACCCACGCATCTGCAATCAATGAAGAAGCCATTTCACTCAGCAGCTGGATTTTATTGATCTCTCTTCAGGTTTTTCATTTGACACCAAGAAGATGAAAGCCGTGCTGTTTTACTCTAACAGATGCAGATATTGCAGTAGCTACAGCAAGGACCTGTGTCTGACTTAAAGGACCAGCAATGCATTCATTGGAAAGGGCCTGCCTTCAGCTTTTCAAGGGCCTGCTAATGTGCTCTTTACAACAGTGGGACCCGTTAGCTTCACTGCTGCTTGTTCATTTTTGGTGAGATTGATGTAACTGGTGCTCATGTAAAGCGCTCCAATACCTTCGGGTCGAGTTCGAGCTATATAAAATTGCAAAAAAATAAATAGAAGCTAACTAGAAGTGACCCTATCAGTTTAAAGAGGGTTTGCAGTTTGTCCTGAGTTCCTCCTCTGAGAGAGAGGCAGCGTCAGCAAAGGGAGGCCTTCTGCTTCAGGTGTGTTAGATCCACCTGAAGACCTGCACTTACTTGTCTGGGTTCCTGATACGTTTCCTCTTTCCACGACTCATAACACGTGGTACATTTTAATGACAAAACAAACTCCAAGAAAGTTTAACACTATCTTGTCCCTCTGTCTGTTACTATCCGTAGGAAGATTAATGTCAAAAACTCAGCTTGCTGAATACAAAGAGCACATAAGCCTTCCAGTCCCTTACTGGCACTACACAAAACACAAAAATGACATAAAACTTAAAGTTTCACACTAGTTCACTGCACTGAGATGTCATATTTCTTCTGGTGAAGGCCTGCTCTGAGGAAATGTCGCGGGTTTACAGCGTGCCCTGTGGATTAATTAAATGCTCACTCATTAAGTTGTGGGACAGCAAGCGAGATTCCTATATACAGATGTGTAACTAGCATTAGTGCAGCAAGTGCAGCTGGGGCCACGACAGTTACGGTGCCCTCTGCACCCATTTAAGACTAGTTTTCACTTCCGAACTAATGGGTGGGCCCGGCCGCCATTTTCTTTGCTTGCATTGGGTCCCATGTCAACCTTACTTCGTCATCGTTCACACACGACACACAAAAGGCAATGGGAGGAATGCTTAGCACCAGTCTGGGTAGCATTCCCATTTCCAACCCTTCGTTTTTCACCCTACAAATATGTATGAAGCACACTGTGGAAAATATGCTGCCTCGAGGCACTGTGCTTAAAAGTCTCGCAGTCCGAGACATCTAACTGAGGAATATTGTTTAACAGAAAAATCTTTGTAACTATACTTGAAACTATAGTCAGTGTGGTTTTATTTTCCGCACAAGGCATGTGGTTCGTGTTTTACAAGTATATTGTACCAAGGCTGGCGGAGTGACCTCACGACCTCTCAGTTCTAAGTGCAAATTTATGATACCTACAACTCATCTCGGCCCCTAAGGCATAAGGACCTGAATTATCATTGCCATAGCACGATTCACTGTGGTTCACTTAGTTATTTTGAATCCCATTATCATAAAAGTTAAATGCTAGAGCGGAGCATGCAGGGAGTAGGGGCTGAGCAGCGCAGTCTAAAAAAGAGAGGGGCACTGACTGAGAAAGTCTGGTATGTAGGCTCTTGGTTAAAACCCCTAGAAGAAGAATACATAACATTTCCACCAGTGCAGAACAACTTGGCCTCAACATTTGCCCCGACAGACCGGTACAAATATGACATTAGCCCTGACTGACCCGCTGGTCCGAACATGTTTGCTTTACACCAGTGACTTCTTGGTGCTAGCGTTTTGCACGTGGAGTAAAAATCACGCAAACAGGTGGCGCTTTGAAAGCACACTTATGGAAATGCTAGGCGACTTTTCAAAACATAAAGGCTTCTTCTAGAGACAGAGAAAATCACTGGACGCGCTTTACACTTCTTTTGCGAATAAGGCCCTTTGGTTTTTCTGTGTTAACGACTTAATTGCTAAGATGTTTTACGCCTGCATGTTTTCACACAAGCATCGTTCACGAGCCTTCGCGACCACTCCTCCACGGTCCTGGACTTTCAATCCGAAATGTACAGAGCTCTGACATACCTGTGAGGCAACGTGCCGTACTGTAGAAAGCTTTCCACTAAAACAAGACGCGCGGCCAAGAAACGCGCTCTCTGGTGAGGGAGGGGGAGGAGGGGTGAGGGAGGGGGAGGAAAGGCAGATGGCACCTCGCCAGCAATGCGAGGAATGGCGCGTGCACGCCATCGTGAACGCAAGCTGGTCGCCAGCCGAAAGCCAGTGGGTTTGCACTTCCAAAACCCGCTTACTAAAACTCTCAGCCAGACCAGCGCAAGCGCTGGTGCAGGCCGAGACCTAAAAAGTATTACTGAAGGTAAGTAACTTGTTCTTTACTGTGACAAAAACTAGATCCTTGAATCCAAACCAGTGGATGCATCTGATCATCACAGGTGGATACATTATAGACTGAGAATTTATGTGCACAGTAATCTAAGCACGCAATACAAAAAAAACCATAATGGAAACCAGTTGCAAAATTGTTGCTCTAGATATTGTATTATTTTTCTTTAAATTGCACATTTATGCAAACATACATTCACACCTAGTTGAACTTTGTTGATCCTGAAGCCTGACTAGGACCCTTTACTTTCTATATTTTAGGAATCCCAAACCATATACACATGGGAGGCGGACCCCCTCAGTTCAACCGCATGGAGGAAATGGTAAGTGAAAGTGCATTGATGGAGACAACAGTGTTGGTGTTTGTAAAATGAAGATGTTTTTTCGAGCCTCACCAATTCACAACAGAGTATGCACAGCTTCAGAACATGCCCACACAGTATAGGCAGCAGTAGGGAAAGTTCCCTCTAGCCCACTCAGAATGGGTACATGATTGGCAGAAGCACTGCAAGCTTTGCTCAAACCTGTACAGCATTACTAGGAGCAGCATGTATACAGAAGCAACAGCAATATAGAGCATGGGTTGGCCACTGCTTTAAGATTAACAAACCAGGTACAATATGATCAGCAAAGTTGCGCACTTTTTTCACATGCGACGGGTAAAACACAGGCAGCCGTGCAGTTTTTCTTCCTAGAACGTGCACCATACTGGAAGCAACACAAAGCTACATACAAACAGCATTGATAACAGGAATTCTAGCTTCACGAATGCACACAGAATACGCACACTCCGTGCAAGTTACAGGGTCCATCTCTTCATCTATGTAAGCTTTGTCATTTTGCATTACCAGGTACTAAAATGGGCAAAAGTAATGCAGCAGACGCATGTGCCGGTCTCCTTCATGCACAGCTCAGACAGCAGTAGTGCAAGACTTCCTTGTATACAAACAAGGGCACTGCCCATAGTGTAGCACAGTGTGAGAAAATGCCTCTCGTCATGGTTAGCCCCCCACTTTTTGCCTGGAAAATGATGTGGTTTCGATTGTAAGTGCACAGGGTTGCTGCCAACCAGGTCCCCTGTGCCAGTGCTCTTTCCCTAAAACTGTACCATGATTGGCAACTTCAGCCCCCCTGTAAGTCACTAGTAAATGGTACCTTTGGTACCTAGGGCATGGAGGACTGAAGAGGGTCCCCTAGGGACCCCTCACCAAGGCCATGCCACTTCAGCGTGCATGCCTTGGTGCAGTGAAAAACGACACACTGCCTCTGTGCCATGTCCAGCAGCACTGCCTAAGGTATAGGTAAGTCACCCCTTACATGCCTTACAAGCCCTAAGGCAGGGTGCACTATATCTCAGGTGTGGGCATATATGCATGAGCAGATATGCCCCTACAATATTTGCGTCTATTCCTTAATATTGTACGTTCCAGGGAAGCCATAGAGAGTACATGGGCTGGAAACTCGACAACTCTATTTCCCCAGCACCATGATGGCTTCGCTGAACCCAGGAGTGTTTGGTACCCAACAACTCCTCTTAATAAACCCACACTGATGTCAGTGTTGGATTTATTAAAACATGTACTTGGAGGACAGCTCAGAGGTTCCCCCTGAAAACCCACCAACCCTGGTGTGGTCTCTGACTGGCTTTAGACAGCCTGCCACCACCAGACATGTTTCTGGACCCCTGGGTCGAGGGCATCGGCTCTCTGAGGCCAGAAACAAAGCACATCCTGGTGTCACACCTCCTCCCCCAGGAGGAGGAGCACAGTACTCGAGAGGGAAGCTTCAAAGGCCTTGTCGCCTTTGTAATGTGACCCCCTAGCAGAAGATGGTAGCCCCCGGTTCAAACCCCTCACTTTTGGTGGGAGAACTGGCGGGAAACCTTATTAAGATTAGCAGGAGTGCCCCCCTTTTCCAACTCCACTCCTCAGGTGCTGGAGGTGAAGTAAAGCACGTTTTTCAGTGCCAATCATCTTCAAAGATGGTGGGATGTATCCAGTCAGAACTAGGGCTATGCCCCCCTCCCACAGGAGGCTGGTATAATAGTGGGTGTAGACATCCCAGGTAAGGAACCCATTGGTCCTTACCTGTTACTCCCCTGTAACGCCCCTGTTGCAAAGTCATCCTGTGCCCTGGTCACCCACCAACTTTTTGCTGACTGGTACTGGTGGTAACTAACTAACTAACTGACTGACTGACAGACCCTGGGCTCTGCCTAACCAGGCCCAGGGCCCGTGCTATGCTGAAAACACCTACATACACTAGGGTACACTAAGGGTTGGGGTACCCCCGACGCGCTAACTTCAAAATCCTAGATTCCGGTCGTCGACGCGGGCCATTGGGCCTATCTGCGCCATTCGGCCCTACGGCTAATGGAAAGGACTCCATTTAAAAAATGCCCCCAGTGTGGAGCTAAATTTCCACACAGTGACCACCACAAGGTCTGTAACCTTTGCCTCTTACCAGAACACGAGGAAAGGGATTGCCAGGCCTGCGCCTCTTTTCGCTCCAAAAAGACTATCCGTGATCGCCGGGCTCGACGACACGTTATGGCTCAACAGACTACACTGGTGCCACATGACATTTTCGACGAAGGCCCCGATGTTCCAGAGGCAGAGGATTCAGAGGAGCTCAACATCGTTTCCGAAGCTGATGACTCAGACGACCACATTACTCCAGGTCAACGAGTCACTACAAACGCCCCTGCCGATAAACAGAAGGCTCCGGTCAAACCTTCGCCTGAAGGCCTAGGTCGAGACCGAGGAAAGACTTCAGAAGCCCCGCCTCCGGGCCCGGCTCCGAACACAAGGGAAAAGCCTTCCGGCGGCTCGGGACCGAGTAAGCTGCACGTTGGTACCCATAAAACACTCTTCGGTACCGAAATCAGGGTCACACCCTATTCCCGTTACCCCCCAAAAAGGCCTCGGTAGCGAACCCTTCGGCACCGAAAGAACTTAAGGCCTCTGAACCGAAGAAACACCGAAAACCTTCGGATCCAAAGAAGATTTCGGACTCGACACCGACATCGAAGCCAAAGGAGCACAAAACCACTCCTACGGCTCCAGAGCCGAAATCAAAACCACGTTCGGAACCGAAAAAATCGGCACCAAAAGAAGACAAGCAGGAAGAACTGTTTCGGCCAGATCCTACGGATCCGGAACAAGACATTACATATTGACCCTAAAACAGGCCATATTGGCAGTATCCCATCAAAGAAGAGGAAATTGGATACCTCACACTGTCCTGAGGTACCTGTGAAGAAAAGAGACTTTGCAACTTCACCTTTAAGACCCTCTTCTCCTATTCTTCCTACCAAACCTTTGTCTCCCACAAACTCTCCTATACACTCTCCTAGATTCTCTCCAGTACTTCCATACTCGCCTTTACCACCACAGGATGAGGATGATCTAGGGGATGGGGGTGGACACGATAAGGATCCTTTAGATGACCCTGATGATCTCACTACTCCACCATAGGATACATGGGAAGATTACAACAATCCCACAGATTCTCCAGACCTTCCTGATCCGGATGTATACCCATCTAGGCCATCCCCTCCAGATGACAATATAAGTTTTAGCCAGGTCATTAATAGGGCTGCGCAATATCATGGGGTTGAGCTACATTCAGATCCCATGGACGAAGATTTCCTACTAGATACATTTGCTCAGTCACAAAAATCAATACATTCATTACCCATGCTTAAAGGTGTCATTAAACATGCACCAGACATATTTAAAGACCCTGTCAGGACTAGGATTCTCAATCCTCGGATTGATAAAAAGTATAAACCTGCCCCTAACGATCCCATTTACATTAAAGGACAACTCCCTTTAGATTCTTTGGTAGTCTCAAATGCAAGAAAACGCGCTAATTCCCAAACCTCTGGTGATGCTCCACCTCCAGACAAGGAGTCTAAACTGCTGGATGCCTCAGGCAAACGAGTTGCCTCACAAGCAGCCAATCATTGGAGAATAGCTAATGCACAGGCATTGCTTGCCAGATATGACAGGGCTCTCTACGATGAGCTTGAAGATCTTATTCAACATTTACCTGACCAATACAAAGCCAAGGCCAACGATCTGGTCCAAGAGGGCAAGTTGATTACAAATGCATCCATCAAATGTGCCCTCGATGCAGCAGCCGCTGCATCTAGATCTGTCAACACCAGTGTCTTACTTCGCAGACATGCATGGTTGCGCATTTCTGGTTTTAAACAAGAAGTGCAAACTACTATCTTAAATCAGCCGTTCGATCAAGAACACCTCTTTGGCACAGCTGTGGATACAGCGTTAGAAAAAATGAATAAAGGCACAGACACTGCAAAATCAATGGGAGCATTACAATCTCAAACACCACGAGGTTCCTTTCGTCGCTCCTTTTATAGGGGCGCATCCAAAAACAGCACAGACACTACTTCCTCCTCCTACAAGAGTCCCACACAAACATCCTCCAACAGGGGATATTTTAGAGGTGGGTACAGAGGAAATGGTAACAAGGGTAGAGGCCGAGGTAACAACAACCGAACCTCCCATACTACTAAACAGTGACTTCCCTCCTCTCCCTCCAGACCATTCCACTCCAGTCGGAGGAAGACTCTCACAGTTCCTACCTGTCTGGAACTCCATTACTACAGACAGGTGGGTAAGACAAATTATCCAGTATGGTTACTGCCTGGAACTTACCTCAACTCCCCCAACCATACCTCCCAGACAACGTCCAATGTCCACGGAACATCTAACACTCCTGAAACAGGAGGTTCTCTCACTTCTTCAAAAGCATGCAATAGAACCAGTTCCCCTTCAGCATCAAGGCACAGGGGTTTACTCCCTCTAATCCCCAAAAAGGACGGTACTCTCGGACAATACTGGACCTCAGACCTTTGAATATCTACATACAATCAGACCACTTTCACATGGTCACCCTTCAACAGGTCCTCCCACTGCTCCAACAAGGCGATTTCCTTGCCACTCTAGATCTCAAGGACCCCTACTTCCATATTCCTATTCACCCTGCTCACAGGAAATATCTAAGGTTTGTAGTGGACGGTCAGCACTATCAATTCAAGGTCCTCCCATTCGGAGTGACCACAGCACCCAGAGTCTTTACAAAGTGTCTGGCAGTAGTAGCCGCCCACTTGCGAAGACAACAAATTCATGTGTTTCCATACCTGGACGACTGGCTCATAAAAGCCAAGTCACACAGCCATTGTGTTCACCTCACACACCAAACAATTCAGCTGCTCCACAACTTGGGGTTCACAATAAACCTCACCAAGTCACATCTTCAACCGTCCCACATACATCAGTATCTAGGGGCCACAATAGATACTTCCAAAGCCCTTGCATACCCCAATCCAGTCAGAATAGCCAGTATGCAAACCCTCATAAAAAAATATTTCAGCCCCAACACTCACTACCAACTTGAGTGTTTATGCAGCTAATAGGAATGATGGCCTCTTGCATTTTCATAGTACCTCACGCAAGACTCCAAATGCGCCCTTTACAAGAATGTTTAGCACGTCAGTGGAACCAGGCTCAAGGTCAACTTACAGATCTGGTGTTGGTGGACAGCCACACACGTCGCTCTCTGGAACACACAAAACCTTTCCAAAGGGCGGCTGTTCCTAGTCCCAGTTCCACAGATAGTGCTAACAGCGGACGCATCGCTCACCGGCTGGGGAGCCCATCTATTAAACCATACAATTCAGGGCAGGTGGACCCCTCAACAAAAAGTGCTCCACATCAATCACCTGGAGTTACTGGCAATCTTTCTGGCATTAAAATCATTCCAAACACATCTCATCAACAAGACTGTCCTTGTCCGCACAGACGATATGACAGCAATGTATTATATACAAAAACAAGGAGGAACACAATCTTTGCAGCTTTCTCAACTAGCGCAAAGCATATGGAAATGAGCCATCCCACAAAAGATATACCTTCTAGCAGAACATCTTCCAGGGGTACACAATCAGATTGCGGATCTGCTCAGTTGTCAGACACAGCACATCCACGAATGGGAACTTCATCCGCAAGTTCTTCATCCGTTTTTTCAGATGTGGGCCACCCAGACATAGATCTGTTCGCCACACATGCAAACGCAAAATGCCCAACCTTTGCCGCCAGGTATCCACACCCATTGTCCAAGGGCAGTGCGATGTGGATGAACTGGTCAGGCAGATTTGCGTACGCTTTTCCGCCACTCCCGCTCATTCCATTAGTAGTGCACAAACTCAAACAGTCTCTCAAGATAATCCTGGTTGCTCCAACATGGGCCCGGCAACCATGGTTCACAACACTACTGGAACTCTCAGTAGTTCCACACCAAAAACTACAACTCTCCCCAAAGCTTCTTACACAGAACCATGGAGAGATAAGGCATCCAGATCCAGCTCAACTAAACCTAGCGATCTGGCTCCTGAAGTCCTAGAGTTCGGTTACCTCAACCTCCCACCGGACTGTATGAACATTATTAGAGAAGCTAGACGCCCTACTACTAGAGCTTGCTATGCAGCCAAATGGAAAAGTTTTGTCATTTACTGCAATAACAACAAAATTGACCCACTAGATGCTTCAATTCAAAACATTATTTGTTATTTACTGCATCTACAAAGATGCAATCTGGCATACACATCCATAAGATTACATCTTGCCGCCATTGCTGCTTACCTACAAAACAGACAACATTTGTCATTGTTTAAGGAACCTGCGATCAAAGCGTTTATGTAAGGCCTTAAAAGGATAATTCCTCCGAGAATCCCACCCTCTCCAGCGTGGAATTTAAACATTGTCCTTACTAGGCTCATGGGTCCTCCATTTGAACCTCTACACAAATGCGAACTGCAGTTCCTTACATGGAAAGTAGCTTTCCTTGTCGCAATCACCTCTCTCAGAAGAGTAAGTGAGATCCAGGCTTTAACCATACAAGAACCATTCTTACAAATACATCATAACAAAGTGGTTCTTAGAACAAATCCCAAATTCCTTCCCAAAGTAATCTCTTCTTTCCACCTTAATCAATCTGTGGAATTACCCGTTTTCTTCCCACAACCAGATTCTGTAGCAGAGAGAGCTCTTCACACACTTGATGTCAAAAGAGCTATACTTCATTACATTGACAAAACTAAACCTTTTAGAAACACAAGCCAACTGTTTGTAGCTTTCTCTCCACCTCATAAAGGAAACCCCATTTCCAAAGCTGGAATTGCCAGCTGGATAGTCAAATGTATTCAAATATGCTACCACAAAGCAAAACGCACATTAACAATTCCCCCTAGAGCGCACTCAACACGCAAACTAGGGGATTCCATGGCATTCTTAGGAAACATTCCCTTAGATGACATTTGTAAAGCAGCAACATGGTCACGCCACACACCTTCACCAAACACTATTGTGTAGATGTGCAGGCAAAACAACAAGCTTCTGTGGGCCAGGCTGTTCTTAAAACACTTTTTCAGACCACTGCAACAGATACAGGTGGCCACCGCTAAGGGAGAGCACTGCTGTACAGTCTATGCACAAGTATGTATTCTGCAGCTCATATGCCTCGAACGGAAAATGCTACTTACCAGTATGCATCTGTTCTTGGCATGTAGAGCTGCAGAATCACATACGCCCACCCGCCTCCCCGGTACCTCTATCTGTTCCAGGTTATCTTACTTAGATACATTACACATGGACATCCTCTCTGTTTCTCACAAACTCCATCATTTCCCTTCATGGCGAAAAACAATCTAAGGATGGAGTCGATGCCCATGCGCACTATCGTCCAAGGGAGGAGTCACCTATCTCGTGACTACAAAAGACTTCTTCCAAAACAACAACAAAGTGCAAACATCCGAGCCCAACACCAGATGGCGATCTATGCACAAGTATGTGTTTCTGCAGCTCTACATGCTAAGAACAGATGCATACTGGTAAGTAGCATTTTCCTTTTATAAGCCCTGGAGCTGGAAAAATGGCCCAAGTCACTTTTCCCATTGCAAATCCCATGCCATAGGTTAACATTGGAAAAGGTTATTAGTTAATAACTGGAGAAAGAAAAGTCCTAAAACTAGGATTAAAGGACTCAGTAGAATGGTAATGATAAATCCAACAATATGGTATTGTAGAATTTATTGTAAAATGTACAGACAAGAAGTTATAAGACTTTTTTCGTCTGTAAGCCAAAATTCAACCCTGTACTGCTTCTCCCTGGTCTGAGATAAGTGGGTGAGCCTGGCTGCTTTGAAGAAGTGATAAATGACCACTGGGGTTAGGAAGCCTCTCTGGGAGGAGAGGTTGCTGGGCATAGGAATGCCAGAGCAGGGGGAGGAGTCGTAAACCATGGTCTTCAAAGGAAAGAGAAGGCCTCAGTGTCATTTACAACTTTAAACTGTTCACCTACAGTTAGATGCTAGGATTAAGGAAGGAATGAGCAAATTCAAGGGGGGGGGAGACTATGCAGAATAGCCATCCTAGGGGTGTGTCTAGCCAGCTCTTCTCTCCCTGCTGAAGATTCTGACATATTGAATTTTGGAAGAATAGTGGTTTCTGGGATAGCATTTTGGCACACTCTACAAGAAGTGGTCAGACCTTTGGATGGAACCCTGCAGCTCATTGGACAGGAGCACCCTCCTGCTTGACCCCAGAGAACACTGAATAAGTATCTGAAAGGGGCGGTGCCTCTCCGATCTGCTGCTTGAAACTTAAGAAAGCAAGATGGGCCATGCTGGAAGTTTGATGTGCATTTCAAAGGCCTGCACTCTGAAGGCTGCACCATCTGTAACTACAGCCTGTGGATTACTTTGCTGTAAAAGGACTAAAGAGTGGACTCCCTGCAAAGCTACAGGTTAACAGAGTTCACTTGGACATCACCACAAAGAATCCCCAGCCTGGAGTGCTACCAGTGAGTAAGTAAGGGTTTTGTTCAAGTGGATTGTTGGAATTGAAGTCTCACACTTTCAAGGACCCTCTTGGAGATTCCAGAACCTTGGATTGTGTGTTGGATACTTTGGGACCCGCAAGAAGAACTTCAGGAAGGAGTTCTAACTGGACCCAGCCTGCTGGAGGGGGCTGCACAAGAATGGTGAGAGATCCTCCAGAACAATTGCTAAAGGTGAATGTGTCCCTGTCGGAGGCATTGAAATGACTAAAAGGGGCACTGTTGGTTTCTAAGCACTAGAAAGTGACTAATCTTTAAAAATTCATATCTCTGGTTCGCTACAGTGGATTTTTTTCGTTTTGGTGTCATTTAAAAGATAAAAATATGTTTAAGGCATATGAGCTGTAGATCATATGCTATGCATAGATCTCCATCTAGTGTTGGGTCCGGATGTTTGCACTTTGTTTTTCTTCGAAGAAGTCTTTCCAGTCACGAGGTAGGTGACTCCTCCTTTCGGTGATAGTGCGCATGGGCATCGACTCCATTGTTAGATTGTTTTTTACCGCCATCGGGTTTGGACGTCTATTGTTGCGCTCCGGTTCGACACCGTTCCTTCGGTTTCCCTTGGTGCGCAAGATACTCACCCTCAACGGTATTGTGTTCGATCGCGTCTCCCTTTCTATCGCGTATCGTAATTACTTAAAATAATCTTTCGAACGGAAAGTTTGTGGAAGGCCGTCGGGCCTACACGCGTCGGGTCAACCTGCAGTCGATGGAACGAACTCCCTTCAAATTCTGCCCTCGGTGCCACGCGAAATACCCGTGCACCGACTCACACGAAGTGTGTAATCTGTGTTTGTCCCCCGAAAACAGAGAACAAGACTGCGACGCGTGCCAGGCTTTCCGCTCCAAGAAAACACTTTGCGACCGTCGGGCTGCACGTCGCGACATGCAGAGTCGGCACGCAAGCTCCATTCCGGACATCTTCGGTCAACAGTCGGACGAAGAGGCCGGTGTGGCCATGGGAACAGAGGAGGACCAGGAGCCGGTCGCCATCTCAGAATTCGAATCCGACCAAGAGGAGGACATCCCACATGGTCAGCGTACCGTGAGTACACCTCCCTCCTCATCCCAGGAAACAATATCAACTAAAAAGAAGGATCTAGTCCAACCCGCACCCTCGGGCCCAGGTCAGCACCGAGATCACGCTTCTGACGCCCCGCCCTCTGGCTCGGCACCGAAGCCTACCAAAAAGCCTTCTGGCTCCGAAAAGACTCCTTCCAAACCGAGTTCGGAGCCCAGACCTTCGGGGTCGAAACACTAGTACGGCACCGAAACCCACCATTCGGCCCCGAAAAAATTGTCGAATCCGAAGACCTCAACGGTTTCGACTCCGGCACCGAAAATCTCAGCGCCGAAACAGACAGAAGTGCAGAAAACAGCTACAAAGCCCAGTTTCGATGCCCCAATTGAAAAACCGGATCCGAAACAAAAGCTTTTGTATATCCATCCACAGACTGGCCATATCACCACTAAAGTGACTCTAAAAAGAAGGACTGATGCAGAAGAAGAATATCACAACCCTTTGAAAAAGAGATCTGTTGGAACCAACCCTTCCCCTCCTACTCTTCCTCCACCTATTCTTCCTTCATCACCACCTTCCCCTCAGCTTCAACCAATTTCACCTGAACATTCACCACCACATACACCTCACAACCAAGATGATGGGAATGATGATCAGGATAAGGAGGATGATCAGCCATTACAAGACCCATGGGACGATTAAACACCAATTCGCCCACGGGCAATGATCCCGACCTGTACCCTACCAAACCCTCTCCACCAGATGATAGTGTAGGCTACATTGAGTTACTGGGTAGAGCTGCCAACTACCATGGGGTGCAGCTACATAAGGAGTCATTAGAAGAGGATTTCCTCTTTGAAACCCTCAGTACCACACACAAGTCATCACATACACTACCCATGCTTAAAGGGATAGTCAGGCATGTAGATGACATTTTTAATGACCCAGTCAGAGCTCGTATTCTCACCCCCTAGAGTGGACAAGAAGTACAAGCTAGCACCATCGGACCCAGTATATATAAGGGGACAATTGCCACTAGACTCCCTGGTTGTGTCCAATGCAAGAAAAAGAGCCAACTCCCAGACAACAGGAGAGGCTCCACCTCCTGATAAGTAATCAAAACTTGACGCTTCTGGGAAAAGGGTAGCTTCTCAAGCAGCCAATTTCTGGCGTGTCTCCAACACTCAGGCACTGTTAGCGCGATACGACCGTGCTCAGTGGGACGAAATGGAACAACTGATCCAATATTTACCCCCGGAACACAAATCAAAAGCACAAGATCTGGTTCATGAAGGGCAACTTATTGCTAACAATCAAATAAAATGCTCTCTAGAAGCTGCAGACACTGCTGCTAGAGCTATAAACACTAGTGTCCTTTTAAGAAGGCATGCCTGGCTCCGTAGATCTGGTTTTAAACCTGAAGTTCAAACCTCCATTTTAAATACCCCATTCGATAAGGAACATCTATTTGTCCCAGTCGTAGATTCTTCACTTGAGAAAATGAAGAAAGATACTGAGGTAGCCAAATCTATGGGAGCCCTTCAATCCCTACAGGGTCGTGCTTCCTTTCGACCCTCCTTTTACCGAGGAGGTTCCAAAAATACCTCATCGGAAGCCACCTCCACCTATAAGGGCAATAACCAACCCTCTCCATCTAGGGGTTATTTCAGGGGCGGTTACAGGGGTAACAACGGTAAGGGCAGGGGCCGGGGTTCAAACACACGCAACTCCCCTGCCAACACAAAGCAGTGACTTGCCTTCACTTCCCCCCGACCACTCAACACCTGTCGGGGGAAGACTGTCAGATTTTCTACCAATCTGGCAATCAATAACAGACAATTGGGTAGTCCAAATTATCCGTTCTGGTTACTGCCTGGAATTTATCAACACACCTCCAAATATTCCACCAAAGCCCCACAAACTATCACCAGACCATCTATACCTCCTCAAACAAGAGGTTCAGTCTCTACTTCTAAAAGGGGCTATAGAACCTGTGCCGCCCCAACATCACGGGTCGGGCATATACTCCTTTTATTTCCTAATTCCCAAAAAAGACGGTTCTCTCAGACCAATTTTAGATCTCAGAGAATTCAACCGGTACATTGTCAGACCATTTCCACATGGTGACACTTCAACTGGTACTTCCTCTACTACAGAAAGGCGACTTTCTATCTACTCTAGATCTAAAAGACGCCTACTTTCATATACCAGTTCATCCTGCTCATCGCAAATTCCTCAGGTTTGTGGTAGCGGGTCAGCACTGTCAGTTCAGAGTACTCCCATTCGGTGTCACCACCGCCCCCAAAGTCTTCACAAAGTGTCTGGCGGTAGTAGCTGCTCACCTAAAGGAGACAAAGCATCCACGTCTTCCCGTACTTAGACGGCTGGCTCATCAAAGCCAACACGTACCAACAATGTCTGCAGCGCACTTTCAGGACAATTCGGTTACTGCATCAACTAGGATTCACAATCAATGTACCAAAGTCACATCTCCAACCAACCAATACAAAGGACTACCTAGGAGCCACAATAGATACTCAAAAAACTCTCGCTTTTCCCAGCTCAGCCAGAATTTGAAATATTCAGGCTTTAGTTCTCCGCTTTCAATCCAACCAATGGATTCCAGCTCGAGATTACATGCAGCTACTGGGAATATCATCCTGCATCATGATCGTTCCCCATGCCAGACTGCACATGCGTCCACTTCAAGAATGCTTAGCAAGTCAGTGGAACCAGTCCCAAGGTCTATTGACCGATCTAGTGTTGGTAAACGGCCGTACTCATCGCTCTCTGCAGTGGTGGAACACACAAAATTTATCAAAAGGACGGCCGTTCATAGACCCGGTTCCACAGATAGTACTGACAGCGGACGCGTCCCTCACTGGCTGGGGAGCTCATCTACAACAGCACACAGTGCAAGGCTTGTGGAGCCAACAACAGAAGTTGCTCCACATCAATCACTTAGAGCTGCTTGCAATATTTCTAGCACTAGAGGCGTTTTAAACTCACCTACAGGGCAAAACTGTCCTAATTCGTACAGACAACATGACAGCCATGTATTACATACAAAAACGGGGGGGGGGGGCACACACTCTCCAACTGTCCCAGGAGTCAACAACCAGATTGCAGATCTCCTCAGCAGGCAGAGACAGCAAATACACAAATGGGAACTCCACCTTCAGGTCCTCCTTCCATACTTTTAACGTTGGGGAATCCCTCACATAGACCTGTTCGCCACATACCAAAACGCAAAATGCCTAAACTTCGCGTCCAGGTATCCACACCCATTGTCCAAAGGCAATGCACTATGGATGAATTGGTCAGGGTTATTTGCTTATGCTTTTCCGCCTCTCCCACTAATTCCATTAGTGGTTCGGAAACTCAAACAAGCGTCCCTGACACTAATCCTAGTTGTCCACTGGAGAGGCTACCGCTATCGCTGAGGACACGCCGGTTATTTTTAGGATAAACGGTAGTCAAACGCGACAACAGAGACCATTTTTTATTAAGCTACAACCTAAGTGAACAACTATCTGATGAAGAGGATTTTTAAACAGTCGCATTTTTAAAGACATATAACCGATGAGAACCTGTAAGTCCTTTGAGAAGAAAAGCACAACACTATAACAAGAAGGACCCCACTTTTTACGAGATCGGGACCCTTCACAGGTACATATATAGGAATCCTGTGACACATATTTACAAAGGAATACAAAACCTTGAGGACCCAACCAAGATGCATGGATCCATTTGATCTACTTACATTCTTTGCGCCTTCTCCAAAAGGCCCCAATTATTTCCTGGATTCTACATTCCAGAAATTCTATAAGCAGTAACCTTTATAGACCAACTCATACATACAGAATTAGACAAAGTTGAGACGGTTTCCTGACGAAGGCAACCTGCCAAAACGCGCGTAGTTCCCTCCTTTCTGTCCAAGAACCATCTGGACCGTGTTTTAAATATATGATAAAGTGTTGTATTGCATATAAAATTGTACTGCATTGTATGAACTTTTCAAATATATAATCATGTCTTATATTTGATACATTGTTTGATTTATTGAAGATTTTACTGAAATAGAAATATTTTTTATATCCAAAAAACGATAAAATATTATGAAAATAAAAAGATTTTTGATAATATCCATGCACAATGTTCTATTATTGATTACATGGTGTCCTGTTAGACTATTAGTTTTCTAAATGTTGCACACTTGTATCTAGCTTGTTTCTTTTTCCCTTCACTAATCCTAGTTGCTCCCACATGGGCACGTCAACCTTGGTTCACCACCCTATTGGAACTCTCAGTTCCTCACCAAAAACTACGTCTTACACCCAATCTTCTCACACAGAGCCATGGAGACATAAAACATCCAGACCCCAGTCAGCTCAATCTGGCGATCTGGCTTCTGAAGTCTTAGAGTTTGGCTATCTTAATCTACCGCCAGACTGCATGAATATTATCAAAGATGCTAGACGCCCTACCACAAGAGCTTGCTATGCAGTAAAGTGGAAGAGGTTTGTAATATACTGTAATAACAACATCAACCCGCTTGATGCTCCTGTACAAAACATTGTTATTTGTTACATCTACAACGTTCCAATTTAGCGTACACTTCCATACGCTTACATCTAGCTGCAATAGCTGCATACCTCCAAAATAGACAACATCTATCTCTTTTTAGAGTGCCTGTTATCAAAGCCTTTATGGAGGGACTCAAAAGAGCCATTCCCCCGAGACGTCCACCTGCTTCAGTATGGAATCTCAACATTGTTTTCACCAGACTAATGAGTCCACCCTTTGAGCCACTGCACAAATGTGAACTGCAATTTCTCACTTGGAAAACAGTTTTCCTCGTTGCTATCACATCACTCAGAGTGGGTGAGCTTCAGGCATTAACTATAGAAGAACCTTTTTTACAAATGCACCAAAATAAAGTGGTTCTTGGGACTAATCCTAAATTCCTTCCTAAAGTCATTTCTGCTTTTCATATCCATCAATCTGTTGAGTTACCTGTGTTCTTCCCTGAACCAGATTCAGTGGCAGAACGTGCCCTACACACATTAGATGTGAAAAGAGCATTGCTTTATTACATAGAAAGGACAAAACCTTTCCGTAACACAAATCAACTTTTTGTCGCTTTTGCTCCACCACACAAAGGCAATCCTATATCAAAATCAGGTATTGCAAGTTGGATAGTCAAGTGCATTCAAATATGCTATGCAAAAGCTAAACGAACGTTAACAGTTCCCCCTAGAGCACACTCTACACGCAAACTAGGGGCTTCTATGGCATTCTTAGGAAATATACCCATAGATGACATATGCAAACCTGCAACATGGTCTACACCTCACACATTCACAAAACACTATTGTGTAGATGTGTTAGCAAGACAGCAAGCTAGAGTGGGCCAGGCAGTTTTACGTACACTATTTCAGACCACTTGACAGATACAGGTTAGCCACCGCTTTGGGAGATAACTGCTACATAGTCTATGCATAGCATATGATCTACAGCTCATATGCCTCGAACGGAGAATGCTACTTACCCAGTATGCATCTGTTCTTGGCATGTAGAGCTGTACAGTCATATGCGCCCACCCGCCTCCCCGGGTACCTATACCTGTTGCAGGAACATCTTACTTAGATACATGCATTCATGGACATCTCCTTTTACTACTCTTACTAAATCCATTATCACCCTCTGCGGGAAAACAATCTAACAATGGAGTCGATGCTCATGCGCACTATCACCGAAAGGAGGAGTCACCTACCTCGTGACTGGAAAGACTTCTTCAAAGAAAAACAAAGTGCAAACATCCAGACCCAACACTAGATGGCGATCTATGCATAGCATATGACTCTACAGCTCTTCATGCCAAGAACAGATGCATACTGGGTAAGTAGCATTCTCCTTCCTATTTTTATAAATTGGTGTTGGATTTTTATTTTGTGTTGTGTCTTAATTATTTACTGAATTGGTGTTTTTAAATGCTTTACATACCTGTCTTTGAAGTTAAGCCTGGCTGCTCGCAGCCACGTTACCAAGGGTTGAGCATAGGAATAATTTTCTAAGACCTATTCTGAGCCCTATACTGTGTTAGTGGCCTTATTGCCAGTGGCAGACCTACATTTGCCCCTACCAATAATCCACTTTCCAACAACCCCTAAATCTAGTATTTAGGTGGCTCCCCCAGACACTGAAATCAGATTCCTGGCTACCTACGAAAACCAGACGTCGAAGAGCTGCCCCATCAAGAAAGAAGGACCAGCGACTGACTTGGCGCCAGCCTGTCTGCTGCATTTAGTCTTTGCCCCAACACGACGACTCGTCCTGCAGGCCCAGCGACCTCTAAAGCCTTGGGAGGACTGCCTGCCTTCAACAAAGACTCTAAATCTCTTTTGGACAGTGGCCCTGTCCAGAAGAAACCAACTTAAAAGAAAAGAACTCTGCCCTGAGGTGTTGTATTCCGCTTTAGGTTTCCGTATATAGGTTTTCCTGAATCATGTCCTTATATAGGCACAATTCGCATTGCCCTTATATAGGCATAGAATCCCAGTCCTTATTTAGGCATTAACCGTGCACTCCAAATACAGGCTTGGTCACCGACATCCGTCCACCCTAACGTCACAACGAGTTCTTAGAAACCAGACCCTTAAGCTTCGGGAGTTCCCCTCGCACAGGACTATTGATTTCTCCAAGAACTCATCTATTATGTATGAACCGTTATACCTTAAGGGTTCATTCCTGACGTCTTCCTCTGTCCGACTTCACGTCAATGCTAACATTCCGAGGCACCTATCAGGTATAAATATACCTTCCCTCGCCCAAGCAAGTTAGAGGAGACCTCGACTTCAGAGGAGCCCGTATCCCGGCCTGACGCACTGAGAAGACGCTGTCATTCCTGCATGCAGAAGAATCCAGCTTCGAGTGTTCTGACTCCCTTCGTGGGGTGTTAGAGTTCCAGATCCGGCAAGAGATTCCCACCTCTCTCATTCTCAAGGTATGGAGCTGACTAGAACCTAGAGGGACTCTTGGCATACTAGACTTAACATACTCTTAGTATACCATACTAGAGAATACTCCACCTACTTCTTACCTTTCCCTACACCTAGACTAGGTTAGGTACATTGGGGTAGAACTAGCTTAGAGACGCATCATATGCGTACTCGCATTTTTAGCTCATGATATTTATGTACGTGAATATATGCTAAAAGATAATGCTAGCGCAGTATTATTTATTTCTACTGCTTACGCTGTACATTATTTATCTTGCATACTGTCTTGTGATCATAACAGCACATATCTCTTACACGAGAAACAAGACTGTTCAATAAAACCCTTTTATTGAAACGCCCGTCTTTCCTTTCTGTGTAACTCTGTAGAAACTAAGCATGCACGATTGACTAAGTGAAACTGTTATCTATTGTTTCCACGATTCTGAGACGTGTTCCGATTCTAAAGGGAAACAAAGTGGTCATGTTTATGCGGTTGCCAGAAACTACTCCCTTCTTGTTCTCAAGGAGTTTCTAGTGGCCTCTGAGCAAGCTGGCACAAGTAATTAAGTTTAATATACTCGATAGGGACATACCGACCTTAGTCCTATGTCAAGCCTATAGGTTATATTATTCCACTGCACAGAGCCTATTAGGGAAATAGGAACTACACTACATGGCGCCCAAACGTTTGGTAAGGCAGTAATTTAACGCTAGATACTGAGTAACTCAGTCGTGCTTTTCTCTGAGACCCCTACTCACATACTCCATAAGACGTCTGGAGTGGGTAGGGTTAAATACCTGCCATAACTAAATAGGACAAAAAACCCTATATATTAGTTGTTTGGTTTGTTCAACGTTGAAGGATACAGTATTCCAAAATATTGTGCACCTTATCTTTTGTTTCCTTGAAACTTGTTCTACATTTTTCAAAAAACAAATGTCCACACAGGACAATGCCACCGAAACTGGTGGAGCTGCGGCTGACCCAGTCGTAACAGCTTTTAACTTTACAGGTTTAATTGAAACCGAGGAGGGTGTTGTAGACATCCATCCAAACTTAAGAAGAGCCATCACTCTAAAACTTATAAAACACGGCTTACCACCAGGAGGCGGTAGAGCAGTTTTCGTGATCGAGGCACACGAATCCTTTCAGACAGAGGTATTCTATTCATGGATAGTATTCCCTGAATCAAATCCAGTAACAAAACTATTTCACTTCTACAAAGAAGATTAACCGCCAGAGGAATATATTCCTTTCGAGGATATTGAAATTCCACTAACATACCAGGAGCATCAGCTCTGGTTTAAAGGCGCCCTAAAACATCACAAAAACATTACCAGGCTCGATCCACTAGGTAGACCAGGAGCAACATGGCCAATTCTAGCCGGCTACACACCTCATCCTGACATCGATATGTCAGATGAGGAATTACTTACTCAACTTACAGAGTTAATAAAAATTTACAGACAATTAGTTCAATATGTCATGTGGACTTTCACAGTCCAACCACCATTAACCATTCCAAATCAAACCCCTCAACAGGGAAATACACTAAAATTTACACCACAGATTCTATACGCAGTCATGGGAAAAATGCCCACAAAACGTGAGCAAATTCCATTCTGGATAGCTCAAAAAATTACTCAAATAGAAGCAGTATTTCTAAATACTAGCCCTTATGAGAAACACAGAATCCTAACAATCTGTTTACCAATGGGGATCACACCACAACTGGAAGACTGCACCACTTGGGGCTCAGTCTTTGCTGCCATCTATACTAAAACACATGGTGTTCCGTCAATCGCAGTAATGCCAGATGTCCTGAAACAAATTCAAAACGAATACGGGGCAGAGCCTGCTCTGAATTTAGGTATGAAATTACTGAAAAATTTCGACCAGGTCTCAACAATAATATTATCTAATATTAAAGGGGAGGTAGCAGCAGTGGCGATCCACCAACGATTAAGGGAATTCGATGTTACAGAACATCAAACAGAACTACCAAGAATAATAGAACAATCTTATGCAGAATTAGGCAGAGATAGTTTGGGTGGAAGACCATTGAAGCCAAAACTATCTGAAAGTCCTGAGAAGGACTCTATTAAACAAACTCCTACATCTTCTAAAAAGAAGTGGGAAACTAATAAACAAAATTCAAACGAGAAACGTTCTCAATCCCGAGGTAGGTCTCCTCAAAAGGAGCCCTCTGAAAGGAGGTATAACCTCAGGAATAGGGATAGTTTAAGAAAGCCTGACGGGTATCAAGATACTGATACACGTTCCTCTCGTACCTTTCAGATATCGTCACAGACATCGGAAAGAAGAGGATGGTCAGAACATAGAGAAGAACGCGTGAAATCGAAAGACGACAAACACGTTCTGAAAAATAAATCCAAACCTCAATTCTCAAAAAAGAAGGTAGCAGGTCTGAAGATCAGACATGCCGAGGATACTGAGAACACAACTCCAGAACGGAGAATGGGCTCAGACAATGCTGGACAGTGCGGCAGAAGTCACAATAGCTCGCCAGAACCTGAAGGAACTTCTGGAGATAGTGGACTTGAATGAGTACATCACAGTTGAGACTGTAGACACCAGGGTTAGTACTCCACAAAAGTTATATGAAATAACACTCCGAATGGAGGGAGACATACCGAGAAAGGTGAAAGCACTCTTTTGGGAAAAACTTTCAAGGGGTTATGACATACTTCTAGCAGAAAAAGACTGGCCACCACAATTTGTCAGGGAGTGCCCACATGGCGAGGACATTATTATGCCTGCCTTCTCTAACCATATTCCAATTCATCTAAAATATACTTATGCCAGGAAATGGGCAGTTGCCCAGGCCCCAGCATTATATAAAAATCATGTAGGATGGGACGAGGACTCACCTCACCATAAAATACATCTAAAAAATGAACCTACTGCACAAAGGCAGTACCCAATAAAGCAAGAAGCTAAAAAACAGGTCAGGGAGATCTTAGATCAACTTGAATACCAAGGGTGATTGAAACATGCACCTCTTCAATGAACAATCCTTTGTTTCCTGTCTCCAAACCAGACAATACATATCGTCTAGTTTTGGATTACAGACACTTAAACACTTGTTCTAAAACATTTGCAGTGCAAAATGCACATAGTACAGCATTAATGAATAACGTGCGTAAAAAATATAAAACCACATTGGATATCTCAAATGGTTTCTTTTGTCAAAATATAGCACCTGAAAGCAGGTACTTAACAGCTTTCTCAATAATGGGGACCCAGCGTCCATTTTGTCGACTCCCACAAGGGTTCAAGAACAGCCCGGGGTTATTCTCAGCGAGGGTAACAGTTACTACAAATTTATGATAATGAGGCATTGTCATATGTCGATGACATCTATCTGACAGACGATGACCTGGATAGGCACTTGAACAGGGTGAGCACCATTATACTGGGCTTCGCCTCTGAGGGCTACAAGTTCAACTTTAAAAAATCCAGAATTGCCCATCTCAATGTCCTTTTCCTAGGATATGAGCTTTCAAGTGAAGGCAAGAGCTTGGCAGCTAACTTTTTAGAAAGGTGTGCGCTGCTCCAACCTCCAAAAACGCTGAAAAATTTACAATCCATCCTTTGGTTTCCTAAACTTTGGAAGAACTTACATTCAAAATTACGCAGAAAGGGTTAAACCTCTCTAGGCATTAATCAAACCTGATTTTTCAATCAAAAATTGGACACAAGAACACACAGAAATCTTGCGTTCACTCCAAGCTAACATGTTAGCAACAAATCACTTACAAACACGCGTAAGTCAACGCAATTTGGTGCTCCGAATAATTTCGGGTCAATGCGGATTCACCTACTTAACATTTAATGAGGGTGAAAAAGTACCAATAGCATACAAATCACATTGGTATACACAAGCAGAAATGCGCTTCACTTCAACAGAAAAAATACTGACAGCAGTTCAAACCGCTGTAGCAAAAGAAAGAGCTCTAGCCCAAGGGAAACGCATTATTGTCGTAACCCCAGTACCGGCGTTAGAGGCGGTCACTAAAGCGAGAATTCCAAATGCTAAAGCATTACATCCTAGATGGATACAATGTGTTAATTCTCTTGCTGCAACAGATGTTGAATATGTTTTTGATCCTGATCTAAAAACACAAGCGTTCCTGCAATATGAACATGAATGTACTCTGCCCACTGAAATTCTGCCTCTCGATCAGTATGAGTTCATAATTTACACTGACAGATCCGCACAACCCGCTACAGGGAGTAAGCAAGCTTACAGTGCAGTGTGCGCAATCGTTAAAGGTTGCATGCGCGATGGTAACTTCAGACCAATGGTCACTAAAACTCAATCTCTAGGAGATTGTACAGCTCAGCGAGCTGAACTACAAGCATTCAAACTGGCACTTGAAAGTACAGATCGAGAATTCCCCACACTAATAGTGTGCGATTCTTTCTACTGTGTGCAGTCGTATAATGAATATATACAAACTTGGCTTGAAAATGGGTTCAAAGATGCAAAAGGTGGCACAATAAAGCATAAAACGCTTTGGGAACAAGTAGTTCAGTTAAAAAACGAACTACCAAAGGCTCACGTGATACACACGCTGAGTCATCAACGTGATGGCGTTCACGTTGCAGGGAATTCATTGGCTGACGAAGCCGCAAAGGGGGCTGTTCAGACGGCTTCCGTAGCTGCGATCACTCGTTCAAAAACGAGAATAGACAGTGAGATAATGTTGGCTGTCAATGCTACGAGCAAAGGCAGTGGTGCAGCGTTACCAAAAAGTTTCCACTCAAGTACTCTTATGTAATTGATGCGAACAACGTTCCTTTTGCTCGAATCCCTGGAGTGGGGGATAGGGTAATTCCAAACAAGGAACGTAGATTAGGACTAATCCTAGCAGCACATGAAGGGATAGCCTCTGCCCATGCAGGTATTTCTGCAACAGTATCTTTACTGAAACAAAGATATTGGTGGCCTGGCATTAGGAAACAGACCAAGAACTATGTTCTGGAATGTGAAATTTGCCAACAGATGAAAGTCTCCACAGTGAAACGTCCTGTGCAGACACCCTTGATAATTTCAGACAAACCATTAGCTTGTGTTTACCTGGACCACTGCGGTCCCTTGCAAAGGGACGGTAACTATAAATATATAATGGTCGCAGTGGATTCATGCTCTAGGTTCCTATGGATATGGCCTCAGCGCTCAGCTGATGCTCGAACTGTTATAAAAGATTTGCGAGTCTTTATCGGCACATACGCAATAGTCGCGCTACATTCTGACCAAGGCCCTGCGTTTAGCTCTCGGGCTTACAAAGAAGCTATGGCCAGTCTGGGCGTTGCATTGTGGTACTCCTCTCCGTTTCATCCTGAGGGAAATTCTGTTGTGGAAAGGAAAAACCGGGACGTAAAGCAGTCTATAACAGCTAGGGTATTCGGTTCGGGTGATGGGTGGGTCAAACATCTTTATGGGGGTCCAACGCTCATTAAATAATTTGCCAAGATGTTCTCTAAGGGGGGTCACTCCATATGAGGTCCTATTTGGGACAAGAATGTGGGTACCTGATCTCGAATGTAAAGGCACAGTGGTGGAAAATAAACCCTTCGATATCAAAGATCGTTTGGCTGTTTTACAGGATCTAAATAAACTAAGATCGAAACAAAGCAACGTGTTCCTGCAGCCAACCACCACTGGGGAAAAACCGGCAGTCCCAGCAAGGCCTGTCTGGATTCCAAAAGTTGGGGATCTAGTCAGAGAGAAGATTGCGGACAAGAAGGAATTTGGACCTTCTTACAGACAACCAGTACCTGTCCTAGCCATACACTGAACAAGAACAGTACTTCTGCCGCCCCTTGCTGGAAAAAAGGAGAAAAGATTTGTGTCAATTGACCTCATCAAACCACAGTATGTGGCCAATACTAAATAGTAGGCCTCGTGGACTCCGACCTAGTAGCAGACGCACTCCTCTCGCTACTATCCAAGAGGTTCAGACTGAAAGACTGATAACTATCGAGAATTCAGCAGTAACAGATGAATGCTATGGAACTCATCCCTCTTGAAACTCAAGTAACAGTTCGTCCAAATACACCTGTCTACACCAATGTAACAAGTGATCAACTGGTTCCAGCGATTTCTACAAATCCTGATGCAATTCCAACAATTGACATTACTGCTTCTGGCTATTTCATTAACTTTGATACGTTTTCTGAGGATCTGAGTGAGCCTGAGACGTCGCCAGCATCAAAAACTTTTAAACAGCAAGTCCAAGACTTTTTTCATTTTCTGAGAAAGACTTATCTGGTTTCACCATGGATTGAACTATGGATTATTTCTGGAATATTTTTCTTTCTGCTTTGGCTAGCTTTGGTTATGACTATGAGCGTGCTTATAAGTGGCAGATACATCCATTTGGACATTGAAAGTAAAGATGTGAACTTACTTTTGAGACCTCACATCATCCCATCGTGAAGCAAGAGACTTGGCAGCAGTGAACATCACAGCCGTTCCTATACAGGATGGTATAGTGTGGGACAAAGTAGATTTCGATATCTTCGGCCCTACGGAACATTTGAACATTCCACATTTATTTAAAATTTCACTAAGTGATTTCATTTCATCCAGTACCTATTCTGATGATTGGGACTTTGAGTCTGTAAATGATATGATGTTTGACCTAGAAAAGTCTGCTGCATTTTCTAATAATGAATATTTGGAGGGTTCATCAGACTATGAACAGCTGTATTGCTATAACCACAATGGTCATTTTTTGCACAAATCTGCAACACCTAGAAATGTGTTTGTTTAACCAATGGGAGCATTGTCCTACACCACCAAAAGGTAGTTCAAAAACATTTGCTAAAAAGTTTCCATATTTTTCAGGATACAATACATCTGATCCAGAAACATTTTACTATAAAAATGTAAATAAAACAGGACTGAAAATTATGTTAACAAATACTAAACAAATTTACTCTGCAGCATTTATTGCCCAACTGTCTAGACATGGTTTCGACTTGTGGAAAGACACAATAGACACAAAATCTGTCTGGGGTACTAAAGATTGGCAAGTGCAGGGGATAGAAGCTTTGTTTAGAGCATGTATCATCCCTCAGCAAATTTTGTTTTTGAATGACACTGTGCAACAAACGTCTTGCCTTGGTTTAGCCAAGATCAAAGACATGAACACACCTTCTGTACCAACACCTGCCAGTAATAACAATACACAGGCAGCGGTTACAGTTGACACAATACTACAACTCAACAGAACAAATCCTGATTGGAGAAAATGGTTGATCTGGCCCACAGACACAAACATCTGTCAAGAAAGATTCCTGAATAAAACACAGGGGTTTATTATTCATAGGCCAGACCCACGATACGTCCAAAGACAGCATCCGGGGGTAGTAATAACATACAGCGTAGGAAAATTGTGCCTTGACTGGCTACAAAAATCTACACTTAAGGATGTGAAACAAGACTTCTCTTTACTTAAAGAAGACGCAGACCTTAGGGAATTCTTGCTTGGACCAAGAAAACCGCGTCAAAAACGTTTCATATATGCCGGCATCTATGCTGGTTATAATGAAGCATGGAAGGTGTCACGGGTAGAGGCCGCAGAACGAATACGTGAAATTGATCGTATTAACTTAGAGAAAACTCTCACTGTGGTCGACAATGGGTTAACAACTTTGTCATCCAGAATTTATTCTTTGGACAACATTGTATCCTCTGCTATTGACATACTGGAACAAGATTTAGCCATGTTACAGCAAGGCCAATCTCAGTTACGTTCTATTATGTTATTAAGCTGGACGCTGCAATCTTTGCGTGCGAGCTATGTGCCTTGGCGTTTTATCAACACGTCGGCTCTGTTTGCAGAATACAATCTAACTGATAAACAGATCGAACTGGCACAAAGAGGAGCAAAGTATACAGTGCTGAGCATTGAAAAACTGGAAAAATTACCATTCACAGTGGCAGAAAAACCAGCTACAGAATGGCTTATTCATGGCAAAATCACTCTGCCTGTGACTACTTTTCAGTTTCAGTATTGCCTCAAACAAATGCAAGCAGGCAAATATGAAAGGTTGGGTAAAGAATACATTAAGACATCCTGGAATTTACCTTACACATATAGATGTTGGAGTGGGGATCGTGAAGTGTTTCTGAGCGGTACACACTGTGAAAGTGCACTAAGCGGTTCACTGATTTGTCAGGACATTTCTTTACACGGGGCTTGTAATGGTTCTGTGGCAAATTTGTCCTGCCACCATCAGGGTACACCAGCTACTGTGATTAATCCAACGTTTGGACAACTTTCTAACGGGAGTTACCTCATGTTGAATGATCAGAGTTGCTGTGGCATGTTGCCAGGCATCCCATATCTAGTAACGGTCGACTCCAGGGTCACTTGCTGTATGCAAGTATTGTTTGCCCCAATAGACATAGTCAGGGAGTCGCCTCTATGGCCTTCGTTGAATGTCTCTTTTATACGATTTGATACTTTAAGCAGTGCCTCTGACCTCGGCCAAAGAAATCTATGATTTACAAGTTGCAAGGACTTCGGCTGAGATACAGGCTTTAATTCGTACAAACTGCCCTATACATTTCATAGAAATGATGGGACGTATCTTAAACATGTCTGATACGAGCGGAATTGTACATGTATTTAAGACCATCTGTTCCGGACTATTAGCACCTTTCCAGGCTGTCCTCGGAATCATCCCAAACTTCGCACATTCGGTGTTTGGTGGTGTGCCATTAGTTCTAGCACTTGTTGCAGGAATTCTATTTCTATTCCTCCTACTATGCTATGGCAAGCCTATTCGCTAACACCACTCCGAGCGATGTGGAGAAAGCTCTCCTTGAACGGAAATGCCGTGAGCGAATAGTACAGCTTTTGGGCATGCCTCGTCTACGGGAACTTAATACAACGTGGTTCCTGTCATTCAGACCAATCTGGCAAGATTGCATCTTACCTGTTCTACGCTGCCTGTTTTGCGGTGAAGAATGCGTGCTAGACACCTGTCTAACACTCCCATCAGTCATGCCAACGGATGTCGATACTCTGCTGGACCCGATAACGGCCCATGCTCTGTGTTGTCCCCAGAGGCTACCAATCCTGATGACGGCATTCATTGAGATCTCACAGACGCTTCCGGCAGCTGCTGAGGTACGAGATGGATCAACAGGCACACAGGTAACAATGGACGCGAACATTGCATCTTCTGCTAAAGGCGATGTTTCTCATCTCTGTGCAATTAACCTTCTGAGTGAGGTGTTCCAAATGTCAACAACTTGGTTGGACGATATTTTGGCTACGGAAATAGATGATCTCATGTTTACGCCAGACCCATACACTGACTTTGATTCGGCTCACAGTGTACCAGGGAAACAATGAAATTTGGCCTTCAGATTTTCCAAACTTGGAACTTTTCCCAGAATTGAACTTTTTCTTTTTAAATTTTTGAAATGACATGGCAAAAAACAATCTGCTTGCAGTAGAACTAGTCTTATAAAACGGACTTCTTTGAATACTTCCAGGGACACATTGTCACCTTACTTGTCTAACATTTCATTTAATTCCATGATATGCATTGGTTTTGATTTTTGAAAACTTATCAACCATTTCATCATATGCATATATTTCTGTTTATTCATTCATGTTGCATTTACTTCCATTATATGCTTAGAATGAAAACGATGCTTTAAATGTACAGTACCTATTGCATTTCAACAGTTTATTTTAAACTTCTTTTAATATGCTTTTAGAAATGTTTTTAGCAACATGTGGTACTCAATTTTATGTTTAGCATTTAAATGTTTAGCATTTAAATGTTTAGCATTTAGTATTATCGTTCATTTGAAAGTGGAGTGGTTGTTGTATTCCGCTTTAGGTGTCCGTATATAGGTTTTCCTGAATCATGTCCCTATATAGGCACAATTCGCATTGCCCTTATATAGGCATAGAATCCCAGTCCTTATTTAGGCATTAACCGTGCACTCCAAATACAGGCATGGTCACCGACATCCGTCCACCCTAAACGTCTAACGAGTTCTTAGAAACCAGACCCTTAAGCTTCGGGAGTTCCCCTAGCACAGGACTATTGATTTCTCCAAGAACTCATCTATTATGTATGAACCGTTCTACCTTAAGGGTTCATTCCTGACGTCTTCCTCTGTCCGACTTCACGTCAATGCTAACATTCCGAGGCACCTATCGGGTATAAATATACCTTCCCTCGCCCAAGCAAGTTAGAGGAGACCTCGACTTCAGAGGAGCCCGTATCCCGGCCTGACTCACTGAGAAGACGCTGTCATTCCTGCACGCAGAAGAATCCAGCTTCCAGTGTTCTGACTCCCTTCGCGGGGTGTTAGAGTTCCAGATCCGGCAAGAGATTCCCACCTCTCTCATTCTCAAGGTATGGAGCTGACTAGAACCTAGAGGGACTCTTGGCATACTAGACTTAACATACTCTTAGTATACTATACTAGAGAATACTCCACCTACTTCTTACCTTTCCCTACACCTAGACTAGGTTAGGTACATTGGGGTAGAACTAGCTTAGAGACGCATCATATGAGTACTCACATTTTTAGCTCGTTATTTATGTACGTGAATATATGCTAAAAGATGATGCTAGCGCAGTATTATATATTTCTACTGCTTACGCTGTACATTATTTATCTTGCATACTGTCTTGTGATCATAATAGCACATATCTCTTACACGAGAAACAAGACTGTTCAATAAAACCCTTTTATTGAAACGCCCGTCTTTCCTTTCTGTGTAACTCTGTAGAAACTAAGCATGCACGATTGACTGAGTGAAACTGTTATCTATTGTTTCCACGATTCTGAGACGTGTTCCGATTCTAAAGGGAAACAAAGTGGTCATGTTTATGCGGTTGCCAGAAACTACTCCCTTCTTGTTCTCAAGGAGTTTCTAGTGGCCTCTGAGCTAGCTGGCACAAGTAATTAAGTTTAATATACTCGATAGGGACATACCGACCTTAGTCCTATGTCAAGCCTATAGGTTATATTATTCCAATGCGCAGAGCCGATTAGGGAAATAGGAACTACACTACAGAGAAACCGCTTCAGAACCCACCTCTGCACCAGACGCCCACAGCCTGAGTCCAAGTGGCCCACCAGTCCATTGAAAGTTCCCCAGTGTTTCTAAGCCAGAGTCCACCATGGGCTTACCCCTGCCGGACTCCACAACGACGCCTGCAGCCTCAACTTGAAGACTCTCCCTGGCACGACCTGCCCGGTAAGCTGTTTCCTGAGGCCAAAGGACACCCCTGCACCTGAAGCCCCTGGGCCTTGGGGAGCTTGACCATCGGTGGCCTTACGTCCCTTAGCATCTCTACTTACCTGGGCATCTGTGGGTTTTCTTCGTCTGGCCTCCTGGCTTGAGCCTGCAATCTTCCCCATTGAATTGCATTGGGCGCCTGATGCTGTGTTGGCACTATGCACCCGGCGGCCCCTTTGTTGCTGAGGGTGTAAGTTTGGTGCGGCCTTGTGGCCCCCCTGTACTTACCTTAACGCCAGGAGAATGACCCCTGACACCGCTTTACTCACCTGTGAGCAGTGCGACTTTGAGTAACCCCTGTCTCCATTGGTTAACATTGGGCGCCTGAATTTGACCTCTGCACCCAGCCGCCTCTATGCCGCTGGTGGTGCAGTCTTGGTGCTGATTTGAATCTTGCCTGGTGTTGACCCCAGAACCCGGAGACTGAATTTGTAAGTAGAGTACTTACCTTTAAAACTGCATTCTTGTTCTCCTCCCATAGGTTAGCACCGCAAAACCTGAAAATTGCACTAAGTGTCCGCTTTTTAAAGTATAAATTATTTTTCATGAAAAATGCACTTACCCTTTAGCGTACATCTTGGTCTTTGAAATAAAACTAGAAAGAATTTTATTTTTCTAAAATTGGTGTGGGTCTCCTTTTTGAGTCGTGTCATTTATTACTCAATGTGTGTATAACAATTGTCTTACTCTCCTCTGTTAGGCCTAAGGCTGCTCGACCACACTACCAGAAATAGAGCACTGCGTTTACCTTGAGCCCTGTACACTTCTGGGGGAATCTCTGGACTCTTTACACGATATAACCACTTGGTGGTATATCACATAAAGAGCTTGCTTCCTACACGAGCAGAATCTGCTGACAGTTCTAATGACCATTCATGTGGCTCCATGGGCATCAAACAGCCCTGTAGACAATACTATCCATCCATTATGGTCTAGAAGCTTCAGTCAGATGCAGGGGTTGGGCCAGTCACATCCTGAGACCATCACGATTTCCAGAAAAGCTTCCAGTTGTAATCTAGTTTTCGTGGCATGTGTAGCTGTAGATACACACGCTGTTCATATTTCCGCCTTCTAGTGTTGGGCTTGGACGTGTACAACTTGTTTTTTTTCCGAAGGAAGTCATTTCGGGTCACTGGGTCTAGTGACTCCACCCATTAGTGGTATTGTGCACTGGTTCCATTGTTAGATGGTGTTTTCACTGCCGTCTGGTTCAGACATGTCGTTCACACCTCTGGTTCGACACCGTATGGTGGTCTTACCAAAGAGATGCTGAACAGTTGCATTTTGAACATTGTGCATTCTATTTGGTATATTCTAATGTTCTTTACAAACAAAACCTAACTAACTGAAGCATGCAGCTCGTTAGCTAGCCTGAGGGCGTCGTCGATATGGGCTCGGGGTGGGAAGGGATTCTGGCACTGCAGCACATAATACTGTGAGACGTGTGTCCTAGACTCCTTTGTGACCCATATGACCACCCTCATGGCCCACAGGATGACTATGATGCTGAACCCCCAGCAGACACAGACCCAGATCTGTACCCTGCTAAGCCATCACCTCCTGACCATGTTATTTCGCACCATGAGGTGTTACACAGAGCTCCCACTTTCCACAATGTAGAACTCCATGTGCAGCAAGAGGAGGTTGATTTTCTTATGAAAACCCTCTCCTCCACCCAACGCTCCCGTCAATATTTTCAGATGCTTAAGGGTGTCCTTAAGCCTGCCACCAATATTTCCAAGGATTCCGTCATGGCGAGAATTACCACGCCTATCGTCAATAGGAAGTATAAAGCCTCCCCTAGTGACCTTCTCTGCATCTGTGACCAACTACCACCTGACTGATATGGCCAGAAAGTGTGCCAACACTTAGTGCACAGATGATACACCCACTCCCTACTGGGAGAGCAAGAAAATTGATGCGCGGGAAAGAGAGTGGCGGAGCAGTCTGGGTCCCATCGGCGAATTGCTAATTCAATTGGATTGCTTTCCCGGTACGACCGCACACACTGGGATCAAAGGGCAGACTTGGTAGAGCATCTCCCAGAGCAGTACCGCAACATGAGGCAACAGTTCGTGGCAGCGGGGAAGATCATCACTAACACCCACTGCTCTAGATGCATGACATTAATACTATTATTCTGCTGTGCCGCCATGTTTGGCTGCGTGTTACAGGCTTTAAGCCGAAATTCCAGCACAATCTCTTCAATTTTCCTTTTGATGGTCAGCATCTCTTTGGCCCTCAGGTAGATGAGATGCTTGAGAAAATCAAAATGGATGCGGAGACGGCTAAGGCCATGGCTGCCCTCTTAACACTGGCCCCCAGAGGTTCCTTTTAGCTCTCAGTTTAGTGGTGCATCCAAGACCCTCACTCAAGACACCTCTTCTACCTTTACAAAGCCAACACAGCAGTCCCCCTCGTGGGGTTATTAAATGGGTGGTTATGGGGGCATTTTTGGTTGAGGTAAGGTGTCACCCCTAAGGGAACACTCACCAAATGTCTGCCTGTGGTGGCTGCTCATCTCAGGAGAAGCTGCATCCACGTGTTCCCTTACTTAGACGACTGGCTGATCAAGAGCGCCACGCAACAACTCTGTCTAGAAAACACCCAGGCTACAAGTCACACCATGCACAGTTTGGGTTTCACCATAAATCTGACCAAATCTCACTTTTAACCTCTTCAGGTACATCCCTCCCTTGGGGCTGTCCTAGATGCGTGGGTGGGAACATCCTAGCCCAGCCAGAGTACAAGCCTTCCAAAACTTGCTGCCTCTTTTTCAGCTAGATCGGCAGATAACCTTTGGAACTGTGATGCGCCTAATAGGCATGATGCCTTCTTACAAAGCTGTAGTCCCTCATGCCAGGCTCCACATGCGCCTGTAACAGGAGTGCTCACCTAGAAGATCTAGTGTTGGTTTGGGGCTGCACACATTGCTCTCTGCAGTGTTGGAACACAAAACAATTTGATACAGGGGCGGCCTTTACTCTACCTGGTTCCCGAGAGACCATCACAGCGGACTCCTCACTCACAGGTTGGTGACCTCACCTCAAACATATTACCGTTGAGGGTCAATGGTCCCCTACCCAGCAATATCTTCACATCAGTCTCCTGGAGCTGCTTGCGATCCAGCTTGGTCTCTAAACTTTTCGCCCCATCATTCTGGACAAGGCCGTCTTGATACGCACAGACAACACAACTGCCATGTTCTACCTGCAGAAACAAGGGGGCACACATTCACCACAGCTGTCCATTGTAGCCCAGAAGATTTGGCAGTGGTCAATACATCACAGAATACACTTACTTATACAACATGTTCCTGGGTTGGACAACAATGTAACAGACCTGCTCAGCAAGTACAAGAATGGGACCTTCACCCCAGGTCCTACTCCAGTACTTTCAGCGCTGGGGGTTCTCTCAAATAGATCTGTTCGCCACAGCAGAAAACTCAAAATGCCCAAGCTTCGCCGCCAGACTACAGCACCCACTGTTCATAGGCAACGCACTATGGATAAATTGGTCAGGGATATTTTCCTACCCTTTTTCACCACTCCTACCTTTCATGATGAGGAGACTGAGACAGACATCCGTCATGCTCATTCTAGTGACACCAGCCTGAGCACGCCATCCATGGTACTACACGCTGCTAGAACTCTCTTTAATCCCACACGAGAAGCTCCCCTACAGGCTGTACTTTCTCACACAAACCACTCTCCGGCATCCCAACCCTCAGGGACTCAACCTTGCGATCTGCCCTTGAGGTCTTAGAATTTGGTTACCTCAACCTACCTGAAGAGTGTATGTCTATTCTTAAAGAGGCACGCACACCCACCACCAGGGCTTGTTACGCAGCCAAATGGAAGTGTTTTGTACACTACTGCCTCCCTAAACACATTAATCCTCTCACAGTAGGTGAAAACCTTTGATTTTACCAGGAGATGGGGCAAGATGGCGGCTGACCTCGCAGCCGAGTGAGTTCTCGTAATCTAACCTCCCTGCTCACTCCGATGGGAGACTGCGGACCGGAACGTTAAACCGGATAAAATACGAAGCTTTTGACTAGGAATGCCTTGGTACCTGTCTGCGCTGCGGTGTTGCACGGCGGGCTGTCGATTCCCTCGATTCCCACGTCTGCAACTGTGTTGGTGCTCGGCGCGTGTGGCTGTGGGACCTGATCGGACCCCTGCGCTGCTCAGGATGCCGCCGAAGAACCTCAGAGGAGGAAAGACGCGCGGCGTAGGAGGCACTACTGCGCAGAGCAGACCCCCGGAAATGGCCCAAGACAAACAACGATGTGGAGCGGCTGACACTGCCCATGGAAGCAGCAATAACAGTAACAGCCCTGCAAGCAAGACGGGCAGTGGGAAGAGAGTTACTCCTGCAATATTTTTGGCAGCCAGAAGGGGGAGGAAGACGATAAATGGTAAAGCCACCACAGAAGAAGCAGTTCATGCGGAGAATTCAGTGGAGGTGAGCTCAGGAAATACAGGGGTATCGGGACTTGATATGGAGATCATTGAGCATAGGAGGGATCTAGATTCTCAGCACAGCCCTACATTGGAAAGGCAGGTTTCTATGCATATGACAGAGACATGCTTAAATGCGGCGCTTGTAGACCCGGCTGCTGTTGGTTCAAGGCTAGAAATTGTGGCTTTAATTTCGGAAGCAGATAAACCAGTATCAGCAGAGGATATAGAAGGGTCTAATGAGGGTTTAAGTGATGATATATATCCGACAGATACAGATATAGAGGGACCTTTTTTCTCACTTTCCGATCAGACTAATTCATCAGGCGATGAATCACTACATCTCTCTGAGGGCCCTCCTAGCTTAGCTTGCAGGCGGTGGAGTGAAGTTAGTAGTGTTTACCAAGTAATGGAAACCCCTGGAAGCAACAATATGTTGGGAAGCTCCGGGACAGTACGTAAAAAAATCACCCCCTCTGCTTTATCCATGGTTTCGGCCTCATCTCATGCTGAGAAGCTGGGTAACTCCGGTAATTGTGGGAATGGTGTTGATGGGGGGAGTCAGAGACCAGAGGGATCCGGCAGTATTTCATTGGCAGTGATATACGAAACTATGATGGCGCACAGAGACGAAAGCCGGGCAGAAAGTCAAAAAACTCAAGGTGCCTGTAGGAAACTACAGAATTCAATACGGCGAATGGCCAAATCCTGCTCAGAGATTGCGGAAAGGATTACAGAGGCAGAAAATCGAATTTCTACGCTTGCAGATGAAATGACTGCGCAGAAAACAACTACTGAAACGTTAGGGTCACATAGGAATGATATATCCTGGAAGCTTGAGGATATGGAAAATCGCCTCCGGCGTAATAACTTGAGAATTCTTGGTGTGCCAGAAGGAATTGAAGGTACGGACCCCCGGAAATTTGTGGTGAAACTTCACTGAAGCCTTTCCAGAATTAACTAACTGGACATGGGATACAGAGATCCAGCGGGCCCACCGCTTTCCTTTTCGTGTCAAGTATCAAGCAGGATCAACTCAAACTAATATGAGGCCTAGAGCTATATTGATATGTCTATCTAATTTTTTATCTAGGGAGGCCCTGTATGATCTGGCCAGGCCTGATAGACAGAGAAAAGCGGCAGGCGTAGAGTTTTTTGTTCGTCCTGATTTTTGCCCGGCTACAGTGGAAAAAAGATGGCAGCTACGACAGCTAATCAATCCATTTAAGGATAAGGGCGCACAAGCATTTCTCTTAAGTCCTGCCAAATTGAAAATAATATATAAAGATAAAATAAGATTCTTTACTTCTGAGTTGAAAGCAAAAGAATATCTACATGAAATCAAGGCCTAGGAAGTATTGAAATTCCGGTTAATGAACTCTAATAACTCTGTGCTCTCATGCTGAATCGCAGTCTTTAGGTTTTTTTGTTAAGGGTAGATCCCTACAATTAATTGGGTTCTTTTTGCATTTGCTGGGTTTTTTTAAATATAAGGTAGGGTGTATCGCATAATCAGGGGTACAGGGAGGTTCGGTGTTCTACGAGGCTCTCCATCACTGTAGACTGTTGGGTCTACTAGCCTCTATGGTAGGGAGGGTAACAGGGGGGGCCTTCAGTGGTAGAGAAGGCGATAGCGGGGAGGTGGGGGGGGTTGCTGGTGTGGTGTGGGGGGGGCTACCAAGGGTGGTGGGGGGTGTAGGGGTAAAACTAAAAATGAGTCAGTAGCTATTGCAGACCTTCTGAAATTGAAGGAGCAGGAGCTGGGGGGGAGTGGAAAAGGGGAGAGAGGAGGCAGGGAAAGAAAGGAAGGGGAACGTTATTTGTTGCATCGATCCAGGGTTAAAAATGGCATCATTAAACATATGTACATTTAATGTGCGTGGTCTTAATGAAAGGGGCAAACGGCAAAGAGTGGCTCGAGAAATTAAGAACATGTCCCCTGATGTGGTTTGTCTTCAAGAGACACATGTTCCATGGAGTAAACGTAATGTATTAAGGGAATTAGGATTTGAGCTTTTGGTCTGTACTTCACAAGGTACTACTAATAGAGGTGTTGCTATTCTTGCCCAAAATTTTTTATTAAAAGTAACAAGAAGCTTAGCAGACAAATACGGCCGTTGGGCGGTGATTGAATGTTTAGCTCTCAATGAGAAATGTACAATATGCTCTGTATACGGTTCGAATTATGATGAAACTCCGGTTATTGAATATTTGAATATAGAATTGGCCACTTGGGCTACCCCGTTAGTACTGACGGGGGATCTCAATATTCAAATGGGGGAAGTGCGTTATGGGCCGGGGGGTGATAAATACTTTGGTAGGAAACCGAAGGTATACAGAGCTTTGCAGCAGCTCGTTGATGAGCATGGCTTAATCGATGCCTGGCCCAGATTAAAACATCCAGACCCAGGGTATACATACTATTCTTGCCCTCACCAAAAGCTAGCTAGACTAGACTATTTTTTTGTCACTAAAACTCACTTAGTTGATGCACATATACAGATTTTTCCCCGAATCACCTCGGACCATAACCCTCTGTTGTTGAGATTTACAATGCAAGGCCTGACACGTACCCGAGGCGCATTTTCTTTCGATAGGAAATTATTATTAAATGAAAAGTTTGTGTCACATGCGAGAATGGTTAGCTCAGTTTTTGTCCATAAACCGAAATTCTACTAAATGTCATATAGTGTGGGATGCTATGAAAGCAGGGCTGAGGGGTGAAATATTAAGTTTTGGGTTACATGTACAAAAACAACTTAGGCAGCATCAACAGACGCTATATGATGGCTTGCGCTATGCTGAATATGCGTTGATGGAGGCGGTTCAGGGGCGATTGGATACTACACAGGCACAGTCTGAAGTAGCATGTTGCAAAGCTAGGATAAATGAGCAGTGGGCCAAAGATATTGCAAAAAAATACCATCTTTTTAGGAGAGAGTGCTATGAGTTTGGTGAGGCAACTGGTAGATGCCTGGCAGAGAAGATCAGATCTAAGGAGGCTAAAAATACTATATCGGCAATTGAAGATTTAAGGGGGAACATAATAGAAACACCGGAAGGTATTCTAGAGGTTTTTAGGGTTTTTTATGAGGGGCTGTATTCTGAAGATTGTCATATTCAGGGGGAGAGGAGACTTCTATAAAGATCCTCACAGGGGGATACTGAATGAAGAGGATCAGAAAGCATTAGAGGAACCTATCTCGATGGAAGAGCTTGTAGAAGCTGTCGGCTCCTTAGCTTCAGGGAAAGCAGCTGGCCCGGATAAGCTCCCTCTGGAATTTTATAATTTTTTTTTACCTGAAATACAGTCTGATATGTTAACCGTATTTCGGGAGGCACAAAAGGGTGTTGCACCGGCATCATGGGATGTTGCCAGTATCATTATATTTCTTAAAAAGATAAGCCACCTACATTACCAGGCTCCTTCGCTCCAATTTCACTCCTAAATTGTGATGGAAAGATCTATGCGAAAATATTAGCATCACGACTTTCCAGAGTGATTATGCCTCTAGTGTCGGTTCACCAGCATGGATTTATCCCAGGGAGGGGCACGGTCAACCACATAAGTAGGGTCACGACGCTATTGGACATTGCCAATACTCGTAAACTACCGTGTGGAGTGATACTATTAGACGCGGAAAAGCGTTTGACCGTGTCTCCTGGGAGTTTTTATGGGCAACAATGAGGTGGCAAGGATTTGGCACGGGTTTTATTCAGGCAGTTAAAGCTATGTATAGATCACCTAGTGCCCGGGTTTGTGCGCTGGGGTTAGAATCGAATCCTGTATCTATATCAAGGGTACCCGGCAGGGATGCCCCTGTTCTCCTCTGCTATTTGCGCTTTATATTAATCCGCTCCTAAATTTATTAGAACATAGGTTAAATACACAATCAGGTCTTGGGCAGGAGCGGGTTAGTATATTAGCATATGCAGATGATATAGCGATAGTTTCATCAGATCCGGGTATTACTTTGATAGAGACGGAACAACTAGCACTATTATATGGGAAGAGTTCAGGTTTTAAGTTAAATTTAGCCAAAACACAGGTTGTTTGTACAGATTTAGTACATTTTAATGATCCAAGAGCCACGAAGGAGGCTATATATCTGGGGATTCGGCTGAATGCATGTCTTGACACGATGGTTCTATCTAATTGGGACCCTATGTTACGGAAGATTAAAACGGAATTAGATAGGATGGAGGGTTTACATTTATCAATGATGGGAAGATGTAACGTCTTAAAAATGAATATCCTACCAAAAATTCTTTATTTTTTTAGGTCGGTTCCTTTAGGAATTACAGGGAAACAGATTCAGAAACTACAATCCATATGCAGCAGTTTTTTGTGGGCGCAGGGGAAACCCCGCCGAGCTATGAAATTAATGACCCTGCCACGGGAGCAAGGGGGTTGGGCTGTCCCCAATTTTCAGCTTTACTACTGGGCATGCTTACTACAATATATGGGAATTTTATTAGTGGGGGCTAATGAGGACAGCACAAACGATATACCTCATATTTATCAGTTATTACTAGGTTCTATAACGGAGAGAAGTTTTTTTAAGATTCTGGAGCCTAGCTACTATAAAAAACCCGCTTCAAGGTGGTCCAGGCTGCGCATAAGGCTTGGCTCCAGATTAGGCGATATTTACAGATAGGTAGGATTAATCATTATACCCCAACCGATGCCTCCACTTTACCCCCCCTAATTTTTTCAACCGGTATTTTAAATAGATGGAGGAATTTAGGAATACAGACGTTAGGAGACTTAGTAGATAACAAGGGTGTTAGGACATATGCTGCATTAATGCTTGAATACGACCTTCCTAAAGCAGATTTTTTTAAATATCTGCAGATCCGTGACTATCTGATTAAAAGAGGTGATGTGTCACAGTTAATACAGAAAAATAAATTACTAGAAGCTGTGAAGGGCCTGGGAAGGATTGGAAATATATATCAAATACTTATTGAAACATTGAAGGATGATGTAGAGGTACAAAATGGTAAATGGAATATCAGACTTTCTTTTGATGGAAATATTTTGTCACAATCAATTAGATTAGCTGATAAACTCTTAATCTCCTCCAATCTCAGAACACAACAGTATAAAACTATGTTTAATTTATATTACACACCAGCAAAAATTGCTCGTTGGGGGGAATGAATGAGGATAAATGCACCCGATGTGGGATGGGTCAGGCAGATATAGTCCATATGTTTTCAACATGTCCTGAACTGATACAACTAACCAATATGATACAGACTTTTTGACGGAAGTCACAGGGGTGCAGATTGTGATAACGCCATTAGTTATGTTGCTGGGGGTTTTAGAAGATGACATGCTAACGCAGGGAATATATACTTTTAGTTATTTAGTATATATAGCTGTTGCTGTGGCCAGACTTTGCATAGCATCAGTGTGGCGACAGAAAGAACCCCCCCTCGTTTGAAATGTGGAGAGGGAAATTATTTGCGATATGTAAACTAGAAACTAGCTTATATGCCTTTAAAGGGCCACAGAAACAGAAATTAGGTAAAGAAATTTGGGGGGTCCTTACGGAATATCTTTCATAGGAGCTATTTTCTTTATTATTTGTTTTTCTGTTACCAGTATGTATTTGTGAACTGTTAAATCCCCATTTGGCTCTACCCGATAGGGTTGTAAATTTGTTTTGATGTATAGAATTATGGGAGGATCTAAATTCTATTATGTTGCTCGCTCTCCTTCAAGCGCTTTTTTTCATGATTGTATGTTCTTCCCTCCCGTTTTCTTCTTTTTCCTCTTCTTTTATTCATTTATTTATTTATTTCTTGTTGTCTGTTTGATCATGTATATGTTCCATGTAATGGCTGCTGGCTAAATAAAAAAATAAAATAAAAAAAAATCCTCTCACAGTACTGGTACAGGATATTGTTCGTTGCATTCTGCACTTGCAAAAATCCGACCTAGCCAGTACCTCTATCCGATTACACTTGGCTGCTGTAGCTGCATACCTACAGAACAGATAGCAGGTTTCCTTTTTCAGAGTACCTGTTATTAAAGCGTTCATGGAAGGCCTTGGAAGAATTATTCCACCCAGGACACCCCCAGCTCCGGTTTGGAACTTAAACATTGTCCTCACTAGGCCCATGGGTCCTCCCTCTGAACACCTTTACTCTTGCCCACTTCAATTCGTGTCTTGGAAGGTTGCCTTCTTTGTGGCCATCACTTCCTTAAGACGAGTCAGTGGGATACATGCTCTTACCCCGGAAGAACTTTTTTTCCAGGTATATCAAGAAAATGGTCGACCGAACCAATCCACACTTCCTTCCTAAAGTGGTTTCCAGTTTCCACCTTAATCAGATGATTGAACTGCCAGTCTTCTATCCGCGACCAGAATATGTAGCAGAATGCTCTCTGTATACTCTTGGTGTCAAAAGAGCACTTCTGCACTATATTGATAGAACAAAACCATTTCTTAAGACCCAACATCTGTTTGTGTCGTACTCCAAGCATCACAAAGGACATGCTCTTTCGAAACCAGGCTTGGTACTTTGGGTAGTCTAATGCATACAAACTTGTTATACCAAAGCTAAGAGAACATTTCTTGTCGCTCCTAGTCCTCATTCCACTCATAAGAAAGGGGCTTCCATTGCTTTCTTGGGTAACATACCATTAGCGAACATTCTCAAAACAGCTACCTGGTCTACCCCAGATATGTTCACTAAATGTTACTGTGTGGACGTTCTGGCCAGACAGCAAGCTAGAGTTGGCCAGGCTGGCCTACGTACAATTTTCAAGTCTTCTGCAACATCCTCTGGCTAAGCCACCGCTTTTAGGAGGACTGTTTTACAGTCTATGCACAGCATGTGTATCTACAGCTACACATGCTACAAACTGAAACTTTACTTATCCTGTAAGCATCTGTTGGTGGCATGTAGTGCTGTAGATTCACATGCGCCCACCCCACTCACCGGTTGCCTCAAGTTGTTCCGGGTTCTGTTTTCGTTCCGATCATTCTTATTTTCTTTCCTTTGCATTGTCATCTTTACTGTATTCTATGTGCTCTATCTTCAGCCTCACCCTCCGCAAAAAAACAATCGAACAATGGAGCTGATGCCCATGCGCAGTACCACTGTTAAGTGGAGTCACTAGACCCTGTGACCCGAAAAGACTTCCTTTGAAGAAAAGCGAGTTGTACACATCTGAGCCCAACACTAGATGGCGAAAGTATGCACAGCATGTGAATCTACAGCACTACATGCCACAAACAGATGCTTACAGGGTAAGTAAAATTTTCCTTAGCAGCTAGTGCCAGGTTCAGTTGTGAGAAGGATCTCAGTCTGAACAAACCTGATCTGCACAATTTTAAATATTTGAAAATGTACTGTGCATGGAACATCCTGAATCCTCCATTAGAGACTAGCACCCTCACTTTTTACCTTTTGGAGACGATTTAGAGCCCCCCTCTTTCCACATACCTCTATCATGTTGACCCTTGAAGTATTTGCTGCTTTTAGACATTTGTGTGTTTCAACCTTATCTCTTCTTACCTCCGCTGAGCTTAGGTATGCACCTTACTGTGCATTTGTAACAAACGTGCATCAATTGTATTTGTTCTGTGTAAATTGTTCTCTACCGCTTTGGGATGGGTTCGACCTATGTAGATACCTCAGCAAATAACTGATGTTTTGTTTGTATAACTAATATCTTTTAGTTACTACATTTAATTTTGCAATGCAGAATTGCAGGACAGCTTTTTTTTTTTTTTTTAACAATTTACTAAAGCCCTTATACTTTTATTTTGAATACACGCTATTTTGATAGCAAGTACTGTCTCCTGAGCTTGCTCATCTAAGATGTTTAAATGAGTGTTAGTGCATGTGGATCAATATTAATCTGTTTCCAGGTCTTGTTAGATTTGATAGCAGTCTTCAGGAGTCAGCTTGTGTGTCTTTTCTGTTGTAGCCCTGAGAGTCTTCTCTAGAACAATAAAACGCATGTGTTGGAATGAAAGATAGGTTTATCATGATTAAACCAATATGCATTTGGGGGGCGTGGCCAAGCCGGCGACTAAAATGGCCGCCCGGCTGTGAAGCTCCGACGAGCGTTCCAGCTAAATGCAGTATTCCCGTGTTTTTAGCTGCCGTGACATCGCTCAGCATGGTTCAACGAACAGCGGAGAAGGTCCTGACCCTGCAGACCGAAAATCGACGCTGAACGCTGCCCGGAAACATCAACGGCGAAGCTGGGCGAGAGCTGCGACGTTGCCTGGCGGGGGTGGAGCTCCGCGACTGGCTTACTTCCAGGCCGTAAGGATCCGTGCGGAGGATGACCTGTCCACGCGGCCGCATCGGGTGCTGACTCCCGAGCTACATCGCTGGTGAGGTGGCGCTGCGCCCCGCCGTCCCACCCCCGCCCGGCGGCACTGAGACCGCGACATTGATCGCTGGCGCGACGCGCGCACCACCGCGGCGGCGCGGCTTGGGCGGTACTGCGGCCTTGGACTCCTCCGTTGCCCCGCCGCGGGCATGAATGAATCGCACGGCGGTGGAAAACTCTCCCCCAGCACGGAGGCGGCTGCATTAAGGGGCCGCATTGCCCCCCGGTGACTCTTCTGAGAGCGGTATGTATACTGTGACTCCTGCTGCTCACCCGCGGTGATCGGCAACCCTTTGGCCTGCACGGACGCGGCCGCCTTCACTCGGGGACATCCAGGTCGCTCCCGCTGCTGGCCACATATTCCACGATCTGGTTGCGGCCTATTTGTTCCCCCACTTAGGCCCCCTCCCTCACCAAACGGAACTGCAGCCCGACAGACGCCTAGTCTCGCCATCTCAGCAGGACACACGTCGCCTTCGGGCCGCCACCACGAGCTTGCTGTCTCTAAGCCCCGGAGGTTGTCAGCGGCCCCCCCACAGCACACAGGCACTAATATCAGATTGGCGGATCTGGGATTGAAGCGTGCCCACACGACGCGGCATCTCTGCATCCCGTCCAGGCCTGCCCGTTCGGCTCCCACTCTCAACGGCGCCATGTTCTGCACCACTGGGTGCACACTCCACTTCATCCTGGCATTGCTGGTCCACGTAGCTGAGCACCCCACAGACGAGAGTGCGTGCGTCACACCCGACCCACCTGGCGCCACTGCCAGGCCAGCTGGTGCCCGCGGGTCACAACGGCGCTGCTCCGCCGTGGCATGTGCCGTAAGGACCCCAAGCAGAAGACGCTACCATTCGAGAAACTAGTCGACACAGCCCCGCATCACGGCCCCAACATGGAGAGTCCGCACAACACGCTGAACACTGGGATGGCCCCTAGAGGCGTCCACCTCGCTGCTCCAGGAAATGAGAGCCGGCTTTAAAGCGCTAGACAGTCGATTCGACCTACTTGACAAAAACATCTCCAGTCTTGGTGCCAAGATCCAGGTACATGACCGACGGCTCGATGTGGCGGAGGCTCGAATATCGGATATCGAAGATGGAACTGCGCAATCGGCTAAACATCTGGAACGAGTTGAGCGCATCCTAAAAGAGGTGGCCAGCAAAAATGAAGACCTCGAAGCACGCAGCCGCCGCAATAATCTACGCATACTGGGCGTTCCAGAGACGACCCTCACTGGTCGCATGGACCTTTTTGTCGAGACTTTGTTGACTGGGCTGTTCGGCAAAGAATCCTTTACTCCAGGCTTTGTAATTGAAAGAGCACATAGATCATTGGGACCTCGCCCAAACCCCGGTCTCCCCCTTCCCCCCCCCCTATTCCCCTCAGGCCCATTGTGGCGCGCATCATGAACTTCAGGGACCGGGATGCGGCACTCCGGCTGGCCAGGGAGAGAGGAGATGTAGACTGGCAGGGCTCTAAATTTTCATTTTATCCAGACTATACGACCATGGTTCAGGATGCAAGACGCAAATTCAATGGGGTCAGGGCCGCTCTAAGGAACTTGGGACTACGATACGGTATGCTCTACCCTGCCAGACTGAAGGTGGACGGCAGATCTCGTATTTTTGAAAATCCTACGGAGGCACAAGAGTTTTGTCGTATCTACAAACAGACTAACAATCAATCCGCCAGGATAGGAGCAGGTCCTTCCCCTCCACACAGTGGTTCTGACGCAAGTGCTGATCTCTTTGCTAGCTCTGGCACGGGCTGACGCAGCTCCTTAACTCACGCCAAATTGTTCTAATATTATACTGGGAATACGTTTGACACTTTGCATTGTTATTACAATCAGCTGGTAGCTTAGTTTGGCGTTGCCGCCCCCCATGGTGTATCCTTTGAGATTGGTTTGGTTTACTTTGGGGTACTGCTTTTTGGGATTATCATACCATCGTAAAGCTATCTGGTACTTCACGTTAGTTCTTCTTTTTGGGCTTGTCCCTTCCCCTATTGGGGTTTGGCTGGGTGGGGGGAGGAGGGGGGAAGTTCGCATTCGTACTACAAGATTATTGATTTGCGTTGAATCGTTCGCTATTGTTCATCACTGTTCCTGGTCGCTGCAAAACCATGATATACAAGTTGCATTATGTAAATGGTTAGGTTTGGTAATATAGAGGGTCCCTCAGACCTCTCCCTAATGTCTTGGAATGTACGTGGCCTGAATAACACCCGTAAGAGGAGACAGGTCATACACTATCTTCTGGATATTGCTTACTTACAAGAGACACACATCCCCAAAACAGATACGTCACACTTTGGCACTAGCTGGGGGGCACATAGATACAGCAATTACGCACGGGGAACAGCTATTTTAATACACAAGAGGGTCCCATTCAGCCTTAACTCTGTACATCGGGATGACGAGGGGAGGTACCTTGCAGTATCGGGGGCCCAAATGGGCAGAAATGTTACACTTGTGTGCGTCTACGCTCCAAACTCAGATGCTCCCGATTTTTTTCCACACCCTACATACCCAGCTTACTAGGTTAGATCCGCAGACCTTAATTGTTGGTGGGGATTTTAATCTATTGCTCAATCCCGGGATAGATAGCACCTCGAAGGCCCCTGACTCCAAGCCGCGTACCCGACGTGCCCTGGTGGAACTTTGCGACCGGTTCTCTCTGTTGGATGTCTGGCGCAAACGAAACCCCAACACCACTGAAAATACTCATTACTCAGGACAACACAACACCTGGACGAGAATAGACTTTTGGCTGCTTTCCCCCAGACATTTATGGTTGGTGCTCCTCGATCGAGACCCTCCCCAGGACTTATTCTGACTACTCCCCTGTCAAACTTCACCTGAAAGTTCCCCGCCCTGAGGGCTTTGAAAGACAGTGGCGCTTCCCCAGCCGCGCTCTACACGACGAAGTATTTAAGGCAGAGATACGCGAGGCCATTGAGGACTACTTTGCCATCAATACTGGCTCGTTGGACTCATGGGCAATTCTATGGGAAGGCTTTAAAGCCGTTATTAGGGGTGCATGCATTGCTAAACACGCAGGGGTCCTTAGAGACCTTCGTAACACACTGGCCCGTATTGAGCGCAAAATCACGTCATTAGACGGTGCCTCCACGCAACTCACGTCACCCACATACATGAGCAGACGTTTGGCTCTCCTGGACGATTACAGGGAAACAGCAGACCGGGACATTTTATATCTGGGGAAGTACCAAATGGCCAGAAGATATGGTGAGGGCGAGAGGCCCGGCAGAGTACTGGCCCAGTTGCTGAGACCGCCCTATCACAAGACGTACATCACAGAATTACACACCTCTGACAATCAAACGCACACCTCCACAGCGGACATTCGGGACACATTCCTGGAATATTTCTCGACGCTGTATTCCTCCGGATTAGGAAGCGCTCACGAGGCACAAGAGACATACTTAGACGAGATAGCTCTCGTCTTTCTCGAAAAGCATATGCAGGACTTTCTAGCAGAACCCATCTCTGTGGCAGATGTGTTTGGTGCCATAGACACTATTCGCGGCTCCTCGGCCCCTGGGTTAGATGGATTCACAGGAGATTTCTATAAAGAGTACAAAGATCTCCTAGCCCCCAAACTAATTGAAGTTTACGCCGAAGCTCTGGAGGCGCAACTTCTTCCCCCTACACTCCGGGAAGCGGTAATAATCTTGCTCCCTAAGCCTGGCAAAGACCCTAAGCACTGCGGGTCATACAGGCCCCTGTCCCTCCTAAACCTAGACTATAAAATTTTAGCCAAAGTCCTCTCCAACCGGCTGTCCCAATTAATGGAATTTATCATATCCCCAGCACAGTCCGGTTTTGTACCCCATCGTTCCACCGTGTTAAATCTTAGAACACTCTTCGCAGTTATACATAGGATCAACCCAGAGACCCCCGCAGCGGCAATTCTTCTGGACACGGAAAAAGCCTTCAATTCATTAGAATGGCCCTTCTTCCTCTCGGTCATGCGACGTATGGGCATGCCCATGGGTTTTATTGCCACAACAGCGTTGCTATACAATAACCCAACAGCTAGACTTCGCTTAAATGGCACACTCTCTCACCCCTTCCAGCTCTCCCGCGGAACCCGCCAGGGCTCCCCTGTCCCCCTTTATTATTTATCCTGGCCATGGATCCACTGATACTCCATTTTCAAGAACGTCACTTACATAGAGGCCTACAATTCAACACTGGCCCCCTCCTGGTTTCGCTCTATGCGGATGATACGATTCTATATGTCAGGCACCCTCAAGACAATTTGGACCCGCTGATTCGGCCGTTTCTCAGGCCTAGGCATCAATTGGCATAAATCAGTCATCTTCCCTCTGACAGCTGGCACGAGACCATGGGAATGTGAATTCCCTTTGGAATAGTGCAATGACTCCGTTAAATACCTAGGCGTCCATATACATTTGGACACTGCCCAAATAATAAGGCTGAATTATGGACGAGCCATTGACACGCTTGAAACACAAATAGACAAATGGCTGAGACTACCCCTATCTGGCCGTGTTGCGATTTTGATTTTGAAGATGGTTGTTCTACCCAAATTTCTATACCTTTTCAACAACATACCAATTCCTCTCACCAATAGTTTTTTTACAACGCTTCGTACTCTTCTGACCCGACTGGTTTGGGGCGGGAAACAGGCACGAGTCAAGTGGTCAGTCCTCACGTTGCCATACGACAGGGGGGTTACAGTGTCCCTGATTTACAATTATATTATGTAGTGGCCCAATGTAGTTATGCTCACTTCTGGTTTCACCCTGACGCCCGAATTCCATATTTAAGACCGGAAGCAGATCTTGTTCTTCCGGAGAGGCTCTCCACGGTCTTGCCTACCGGCTTCCCCAGAGATCCCCGAGACATCCAAACCGTATCCACCACGAGCTGGGCATGGAATAAACTACGCAGGCTCATGGGAGCAGACACATTGTACTCCTCGGCGCTACCCATCATCAACCCCAGATAGATCCCAATCACGGGGGAACGCTTAGTACAGCGCACTCTGACGACATTTGAACTTTCACGTTTGGGTGATTTATACCCTGGGGGGGCACATCTTTTCCTGATCAGAAGATGATCGTTTCCAATCTGGGACCATCATGGACAGGTTTGTCCTGGGCCGCATCAGATCCGCCCTGCATTCCAGTTTGCCGTCTTTTCCAATTGAGCCGGCCTCGTTCCTCCCCCTCACGATGATTATAGAAAACACAAATAGCGTTCACTTAATTTCAAAACTTTACAAGGTATGCGCTGCTCTGAGACCTATAAACGATGACAGAGTACGCGCCGCATGGGAGGTCGACTTAGGACGATCAATCACTGATGAGCAATGGGCCAAATGCTGTACAGTCACGCAAGACATTTCCCTAAACAGTAGACACAAGCTCCTACATTTTAAATTTCTGCGCCGAATATACTTCACCCCGGTTATGGCACACAAAATTGACCCATCCAAGCCGCACAACTGTCGAAAATGCTCTGCACCTCATGCCGACTTCGCACATCTTACCTGGACATGCCCGAAACTGCAGCACTACTGGGAAAGTATACATTATACCCTAGGGCAAATGATCGATCTTCTGTTGATCCCCACCCCGGAAGTGGCCCTACTGGGATACACAGTCAACTTCCCCAAGAAGATCGGGAGGTTCGCATCCCTAGGTCTCCTGCTAGCAAAGCGGGAAGTAGCTATCCACTGGGGGCGTAAGTCTGCCCCCACTGTCCAGAACTGGCTGAACAGTCTGGCCTACTGCAATGTGACTAGCGAAGTATATGCAAGCGTGATGCCTAGTACATCTCGGCCTAAAGATATATGGGACCCATATCGCTCATACATTGAAAACATACGTCATACATCCGGCTCCCAGCTTGAACGGGGCATAGTTCCGGAAGGAGTGGGGTAAATCTTATCCTTGCATTGCTTTACTGAATGACTAATGGACATGATTTCTCCAGATATCAATCAACGCAATTGAATATATGACACCACTGCCGGGGACTCTGAACGGGCGGGAGAATGTTTGTGAGGGTCTCTCTTGTTTTATAATCTTATACTGATGTTACAGTGATGACCTGCCTGGTGAATAAGATCATGATTGTATGTTTGCAACTGGTATTGATTTAGCGTGACAATGTTTGACAAATGCAAAAAGTGAACAAATACGCACAATGCTCCTTTTGTACTTAAGAAATCTGAAAATAAAGTTTAAAAAACAAAAAAACAATATGCATTTTGGCAAGATTAGCAGTGCAACAGAAGGTATTTTATGGAGATTGATATATTATGTGGTATATTAGTTCTGTAAATATCAGTGCAATGGTTTCCACCCAGTGGTGCTAAAATGCAGCAATGCTAAAACTAGATGGGGGCTCTTTTCTGAGTACCAGAACTATGAAGAAATGAAAGGGAAAAAGCACCTGGTGTGACATCTCTTTGAAACTCTTCAAATCGTTTTAAGTGCCTGTCTTCCTTTAGTTCCGTGGTACTCATAGTACGGCCCGCGGCCCGGTAGGCCTTCATTGGCGGCCTGTGGACCTTGACTTGCCATTTCCAGTGAGTAAACACAGAAGATGGCCGCACAAGCATACGTAGTGAATACATATTCAATACGTATTCACTGCGTATGCTCCTGCGGCCATCTTCTGTGTTTACTGCTGGCCTCTGGATGTGCCCGCCTCTGTGACGTCACACAGGCACCGGCGGGAAGCACAGGCCCTTTAAAAGTCAGCTGTAAGCGCTCTCACAGCTGACTTTTAAAGGGCCTTTTGGGAAGCTTCCTGTTTCCGTGTTGCCCACGACGTCCTCTCCTCTCGGCCCGCAGCCTCTTCTCGGGACGCCGCACCTTCTTCTCGGCCCGAGGACGTCCTATCCGCCTGCAGCCTCTTCTCGGGACGCCGCAGCCTCTTCTCGGCCCGCCGCAGGCTCTTCTCGGCCCGCCCCAGCCTCTTCTCGGCCCGCCGCTTGCACTTCAACTTGGCTCACAGCCCCTTCTTCGCCTCTGTGTGACTCTTTCATCCTGCGCCTTCTCTCTAGCTCAAGACTCATCATCTCTCTTCTTCTTTCTCCCCGCCTGTCTCACAATGTCCCCCCCCGCCCCCTCTCTGGGTGTCTGCCATGTTTCTCTCTCTCCATCTTTTTAATTAACTGTACAATAACTGCATGGCACAAAAAGCTGCAATGTTTAATTATAGCCCTCTGCACATGCATCCTATTCAAAGACAATGGAGATGTTTCTGCTTTGTAGTTCATATTTTAAATCTTTTATTCAAGTGAACTGTAATTTGAGGACAGCACACTAAGCCCCGTATATATGCTTTGTGAATTAGCAGTTCCACAGAAAGGGTGTTGTTTGGAAGGCTTTATTGCAATTATTGTATAATTAATGTGTATGGAAGTCAGAGAGGCTTTAGGCTTTGCAGCTGTTTAGAAACCGGAAAAAACGAATTAAAAATTGCACACTATTGATAGACACGTTATTGGGAAAAAATGAGAACACCATTTTGGATGTTTGAAAATGGTTTACAAGTGTAAACGAGCAAGCGCAAACCCAGTAGGTCTCGAGTTGGCGAGGCAGTGCTGATGGTTATTTTTATCCAAAGCCTATACCTCAAACATAACAAACTAGACTCAATGCCTGGGGCATTAAACTACGGCCTTTCGCAAAACCAAGGTATCCAGACCCTTTATTGGCCGATCCGAAGAGCCAAGAAGATTATCTTAGTTCTGCACAACCCGAGCACAGGATTATTCTCAGTACTGCGAGGGGCACGCAGCAATAGCGTTGAGTACAGAGAAAACGGAGAACGCAATGAACAAAGGACACACTCAACTAGAAGCAGAGCCGTACAAGAGTGGAGCTGGTTATCCAGGACAATAAACACCAAACCTGAAAGTCCGTGACATCCCAAGCTTAACGCATCCGTATCTAAAAACTCCCTGAAAGTCTGTTCCTGGAATATCAATGGTCTGGGAGATCAGACCTCGGACCCAGAACTGCAATCTTATCTGCAGAAATTTGATATCATTTCGCTCCAAGAAAAATGGTGTGAAGTACCAATTGCACTGCATGGTTTCAATTTGCTCTACGTACCGGCAACAAAAAGCGCCAAATTCGGCCACAACAAGGGAGGCCTTGTGACATACAGCTCCATAAAGAGCATCTACGCAGCGGTATCAATGCCATACAATCTAGCCCCACCCAACGCAATGCAAGCACTCCGAATCACTTTACAGGGGACGACAAAAAAAGAGTATATAATACTCGTAAATCTTTATCTGCACCCACGTGACAAAATTAGAGGTAGTCAACAATTGAAGGAAGAACTGGTGAAAATAGTAACAGAGGAGAACGCAAACAGCTGGATCATCACAGGGGACTTTAACCTAAATATGCTCAACAACAGAGCTGAGGACAACTACTCAGAAGAGGATCCATTTGCATGGGATGAAATGCCTCAGGATAACGCAGATGGAAGATCCACAAAAACTTCTCAAAAGCTTCTGGTGTTTTTAGAGCAACTGGGCTTTCGTGCATTAAACAACAGATTTTCAGGTGACCGCCCACAGACAGCAACATTTCACAACGCAGTAGCAAGGTCCACAATCGACTATACATTTTGCTCTCGCTGCATGTTCGTAAAAGTAAAGGACTATTGCATTGGAAGCTTAGATTATAGCGATCATCTGCCCCAGGAAATCACGGTAGAAGAGCCATCAATATGCAAACTTCTCCCAGCAAATACACTCTGTCCGGAATTTACCAATAACGAGAAAAGAGTGAAATGTAGAACAAACGATCCCGAAGGCCTCTTTTCCCTTGCAAAACAACTCCTCGAAGAAGCGCAAGTAGCCGACCCTGACAGAATAGGAAGCTGGGAGGTGTTTACAAAAACCCTACGGAACAGCTACAGAGACATAAAAGGATACTCTCGAAACAGGAGAACAGCTCACCCTCAAAATCAACGCTTAGGCCACAATTCCTGGAATAATGCCGAATTCAAAAAGCTAAAAGCATTGATAAATCAAACACTACGAAGGCTGAAGAAAGACCCCACGGCATTGCAAGAATTGAGGCAGCTAAAAGCCACCCGCAAAAAACTAACTTGGCGAATTAAAAAAGAAGCTGAAGAGTCTCTTTGGGCCAGACTCCTGCACGACATCAAAAACAACAATAGCGCGCAATTTTGGCAGAAGATCAACGCTCTGTCTAACCCACGGGGCCAGGGCATCAATTCACACGTTACAGAAGAGGCATGAACAACCTACCTTGAATTACATTTTAATAAAGAACAGATTCCCCAAATCTGCTCAACTAACCTCCTGCCTACCCTGGAAACTCAATCACCCCAGTTAATCTCCAATGCAATACCGGGACAGGATTTCATAATCACGAATACACAAATCTGCAAAAGAATCCTTAAAGGCAGACGCAAGGGGGCTCCTGGCCCAAACGGGATCCCGCCCTTACTATTTAAACAAGATCCAGAATTCTGGGCTTTAGTTCTAAAACCGATCTTCGAATCAGTTTTGCAAACATCAACAGTACCGTCATCATGGAGGGGCTCGATTTATTTCACCCATCTACAAAAAAGGCAGCAGGAGTGATCCCAAGAGCTAACGGTTGGTAGCTCTTCTGGACAATGAAGCCAAATATTATGCAGGTGTACTTCTCCAAGAACTAACGACATGGGCCACAGAAATCGCAGCAATACCTTACAACCAAACCGGTTTCTGCAGGAACATGGGCACTGCTACTAACATTTCAGCCCTTTCACTAATGATTGATGCTGCACTTGTAATAAAACAGCCCCTGTACCTGTGCTTCATCGACTATAGCTCGGCGTTTGACAATATAAACAGAAATAGTTTGTGGCAAAAATTAAAAAGGCTAAGAATTCCACCAATGCTTCTAAAACAACTAATTCTTTTGCATAGTAACACCTGGGTGCAAGTAAAGCTGGGGGCAGGAGACCATTTAACGAAAAAGATAAACACAACCTCAGGATTAAAACAAGGCTGTGTGCTTGCCCCAACACTCTTCAATCTTTTTATGGCCGAGCTTTCAGTCCAACTCAACGAAAGTAATTCACATGCCTCAAAGTTAGGAGGCCGTCAGCTATCCAACCTCCTATATGCAGACGACCTGGTGCTTATCAGTCGGACACCTATAGGTCTACAACGCTTGCTTGACATTACATCCCAATACTCGGAGACCAATAGACTAAGCATTAATCAAGAAAAAACAAAAGTCATGTGTGTAAACTTCCGGAAGACAAAAATAAAACACAACTGGTTCCTGGCAAAATTCAAGCTGGAAGTTGTACAAGACTATAAATACCTGGGGGTTATCATCGATAACAAGGGTAACTACAAAGCGCAATGTGAGGCAATAAAAAGAGGGGATTAATGACGGCAGTGGCATTAAGAAATCTGAAAAATAGGACCGCTGGACCAAGCTTTCTCCCCTAACCAGGGTGATACAGGCTAAACTAATTCCATCAATCACCTATGGAAGTGAAGCCATGAGAGGGAGAGATGCGGAAACACTGAACGGCACCATTGCAAGAGCCTTGAGAATGATCTACGGGTTGCCAGGATATACATCTCCGGCACAAATGAGGCTCGAATTCGGGATGCAAAGACAAGAGCTGGCCCGCAAAGGAGCTTTCATTAAAACCTGGTACAAAATCAAAAAAGGGCAACCTGAAACGCTAAACTCCTACTTGTGGAAGGAACTAGAAGCCTCAGAGACCTGCCCAGCCAGACATTTCTTGGACACTGCACTGGACCAGCTGGGGTTACGGCAACTTTGGGAATCATCAGGATGTATGGCAAGCTTCAAAAAAATAGTAAATAACACTGTCAAAAATGAATCTATTACACAAGACAAAGCCGTCTTGTCAGAACGCACACACGGCTGGCTCACTGTACAGTCCTACAGCAAAGCAACCCCCCAAGCATACCTCCAATCTAACTTCTCTAAAATGACAAAAGAGAAGTTCCTGAGACTTCGGTTAGGCATATTGCCATCTGCATATCACTTGCCCCCGTGGTTACGCCCTCCGAAGCCGGCAATTTGTCTTCTCTGTGGGGAAGGAGAGGAAGATACAGTGCACATCATAATCATATGCAGGGAATTAATGCAGGAGCGCCGGTCACTACTTAGACCATTTTTCAACAAGAAACAAATACGGTCCTGTAGGCAAGCGGTGCTAGCAAGTTTCTCTGGGGAAGATATTCAACTAAGCTGTTGCCTGGTAAAATTCTTAACTGCTGCTGATCTCAGACTAAAAAAGAAACAACCAGAACATCTGAGAAGTGGCATTGGAGCCGTCCCGCTGACCCACCATGCAAAAGTTTCTGACAGCGCCTTTATCACACCAAGTACTAAGTACTCTTGTACATCTAAGCCTTGAAGAAAAACATTATCAAGCTAATCTCGGCCACTTTGCACTGAGCCATAAAAGTCGTTCCTGCACTATGCACTTTAACCTGTACTCCATCGTCTCCCTCATTTTGCTGCTAAGACTCTGACCAGAGAGGTTATCTTACCTTCTGAACTGCTGCTAAATCTCCGCTTACAAAAATTTTTTTTTTTTTAAATGAAGAATCTGGAAGGGGGCCCACCAAGGCCGGGGGACTCGATCTCTTTGCAATTTTTACTGTGTTTTTAATTGTGGCTACCAGCCTTTTAAATTGAAGCTTTACTGTTTTATAAGGGATGGTCATTTTTGTAAAGGTTTTAATTAACTGTACAATAAATATATTACTTACTTATATACCTCAAACATAATACAAATAAATGAATAAATGAAATATACCCTCGTCTACACATAGCTGCCACATGATTTCATATTTTAAATTTAAGAAACATTGACTCTGATTTACTAGTTTTTAACTAAAACGCATTTCAGTTGTGCCATGCATTTTATTATTATTATTATTAAAGAATATAAGATTAATTCAAGGCCTAACTACACATTCATGTTGCTGAAATGAAATGATAGTGAGACACATCCAAAAAAACCTCCCTTGCACTGGTCGGGTTCGGTAAAGTGCTGGTCTGAAAAATTTTTCCAGGGCTGCTTTTGTTTCCCATTCCGGCCCTGTCTGCGTCTGAGAGAGACCTACTGTGACAGCTTCTCTACATACACGGTAATGAGTAGTGTCCATGCTAAATTAGTGTGTCCAGTTCTTATGACCTGAAATGAAGCAATGCTGCTTCTTGGCCTCCAGTTGTTCTAAAAGGGAATTTAGCAGGGCAAGCAGTAGTTTGGCAAAATAATTTCCACCTGCATTAAGCAGAGATGTCAGATGACATAGAGAGCAAAGTTCAGTGACAAACAATGTTTTTAGGTCTCGCCTAGGCAGCACTTGCACTGTGTCTTTGAGACATGCTGTATTCAGGATATGTGGATAAGGCTCCGTCCACTTTCCGCCCATCTCTTTAAATGGCTCCTGTCCCTTTCCTTTGTAAATGGTGGCTTTTCATTGGTCATTAGGCTTTGTAGTCCCTCCTTAGTACCTCCTTGTCTCTTCTTGTAACCTCCCATGAGGACACCCCCTGTGACATGTGGTGTTACACCCTAGGTTGTAATTGGTCTCAAGGCACTATTTTCTTAAAGGTCTTCAGACAGGACACTCACTCAGTCCTAAACTAAGTTGGCAGTGGTTACTTTACTCGCTAGCACATCTCACATTTATATTAGACCTTCTATAAATTTCCCTTCATCAGCTCCACGTAGAGTACAACCTAATCTGGAATTATATAGTAATTATTTTGTCACATTTCAAAGCTACTAATTGTATACATGGACATAGCTATTTGAATGTACTCGTGGTACTGTCTTGCATGCAATGCATTATGGGTAGGGTGGATTTACCATATCTTCAAAGTTTATGATGCTCACTAGGGACCTCTAGGCGCAGCTTGTGGTACTGCACCTAGACAAGCAGTGCTGGTGCCATGCTCACTAGGGTCCTTTAGGCGTAGCTTGCTGTACTGCACCTACCACATCTCATTTATATTAGACCTTCTATAAATTTCCCTTCATCAGCTCCACATAGAGTACAACCTAATCTGGAATTAATAATTATTTTGTCACATTTCAAAGCTACTAATTGTGTTTGTACTTTGTACTTATAGTCTTTGCTTATGAGAAGCAAGGCTGGCAGTAACTGCGCCTCTTTTACTGCCAGCCTTGCTGTTCATAAGGAAGGACTATAAGCACAAAGTGCGTGTTTAGGCGCCCGCCGCTTTGTCATGGCCGTGCGCATCCCATCGCCTTATCTTGCCGATATCTACTTATTTACTAGTCATGCAACACGACACTGCTTGCCACGCACTTTAAAACCAATCCGCTTTATCTACTTATTTACTTGCCATGCCGACACGATAAAGACACAATTTTATCGCCGCTTGCCACGCACTTTAAAGCACACAATTATAGCACAACACAGGCAGTCACCACCACCTTTACATTAATGTCATCAATGCCTTTCAAAATGGCGGCAGACCGCCTTTAATATCTACTTTTTTGCTTTTCGAACATTGACGGCTTTGCACGCTTTAACTTTAAACATATAAAGTTAAAGTGCAGCATACCACAAAGGCTACAAAAGCCTAAAAATAAAATGCTGAAAAATGCTCGAACTCTTTCCTAAAGCCACTGGGTAATGGAATTTAAATATTAGGGCTTAAGAAAAGGGCGCAGTACCACAGGCTGTTACTTAGTGTCCCATCGACACCTGTGGTACTGCACCCTTTCCTTAAGCACTAATATAGGAATTCCATTACGCAGTGGCTTTAAGAACGAGCAGCGCAAGCATTTGCCTTTGCGATAAGAAAAAAATTCAACTTAATAAAGGAAGAAATGCTTGTGCTTCTTCTTAAAAGCCACTGGGTAATGGAATGCCTATATTCGTGCTTAAGGAAAGGGTGCAGTACCACAGGCTGTTACTAGGTGTCCATGGTACTGCGCCCTTTTCTTAAGCCTTAATATTTAAATTCCATTACCCAATGGCTTTAGGAAAGAGTGCAAGCATTTGCCTGCATTTTATTTAGGCTTTTGTAGCCTTTAGGATTAGAAAACAAAATCCACTTAATGAAGGAAGACATGATTGTGCTTCTTTCTAAAGCCACTGGGTAATGGGATTTAAATATCAGGTCTTAAGAAAAGGGTTCAGTACCACAGGCTGTTACTAGGGACACCTAGTAACAACCTGTGGTACTGCACCCTTTCTTTAAATAATATTTAAATTCCATTACCAAGTGTTTTTAGGAATGAGTTAGAGCATTTGCGATCATTTTATTTATGCTTTTGTAGTCTTTACAATAAGAAAAAAAATTCCAAACTCCCCTTAATGAAGAAAGAAATGCTTGCGCTTCTTCCTAAAGCCACTCGGTAGTGGAATTTAAATATCAGGTCTTAAGAAAAGGGTGCAGTACCACAGGTTGTTACTAGGTGTCCCTGGGATACCTAGTACCAACCTGTGGTACTGCACCCTTTTCTTTAGTAATATTTAAATTCCATTACCCAGTGGCTTAGGAACGAGTTCGAGCATTTGCAAGCTAAAGCCATTGGCTATATTAATTTGTAAGGAAAGAGTGCAGTACCACAGGCTACTAGGTGTCCTAGGGACACCTAGTAACAGCCTGTGGTACAGCATTTGTTCCTTCATTAAAGGAATTTATTTCCTATTATGCTACTGCTGGTTTTTCTTACTGCTGTTTCACTAATGCTTAGCACTTATGCTTATTTAGGGAACAAAGTGGCACCTCACGCATCCCTTAAGTGCTCTGTCCTGATGCTGGTTCATGAGGGTTCAGTGAGTAGTCAGGGTATCTTATGCCGTATAGTAGGCAGGGCTTGTAAATTATCTCTGCAGTGCTTTAGTAATCTGTGGCAGTGGTGATAGACCCCGGATTAATTGGGGTCGACAGCACTAGTGCGCGCTTGTCCTTTTTACAGACCGTGCATGTTTTCCTTTTCTTACTATAAACCTTACTGCCTCTACACCCTCCCCAGTGAAGATGGTCCGTGCAGAAAACTTCCATCTGAGAGAATGTGCCAAAGACCGCAATAGTTTTCCCCCACCCATCCCATGTGTTGGCAGACCCCTCTGTCGCATTTACAATGCAATATGAGCTGTTTACGTTAAACTAAAGCAGTCCTTGTCCTTTCCATTCCCTCTAAACTCTGGCCAGTTCTATTAATAGACCTGTGAATCAATGCTGAGTCAGCAGTATGTCGCAAGCATCTGCAGGTCACCGCTGTGTGGTGTGCGCACTTATGATTTGTTGGCTGGCACTGTGTGCAGTCTGCAAAACACTGATCTATAATACAGCACTTCTCGCCCATCCTGCATACATTATACCTGACGCAGGTAAAATGTGATGCAGGGCTTTACAATGTGACGCATCTCCCTAGATGCGTCACATTGTAATTGGGCCGCAAATTGGTGCATTGTTTACGCCACCGCTGCGTCACAAAAAGTGACGCAACGGCAGCGCAAAAGTGTCACAAGGGGCTTTTAAATCTGCCCCTTAGAATAGAGCCTTAGCGTGGCCCCAGATCTTCTCTCTTCTCACCCACTTAGATGAGGGTTCCTCATGTCTTCATATTGTACCTACTTATCTTCAATCTAGAACATGCATATTGCCTTTAACTATTATATTTTCTGCTAACCACCACCATTTTGTGAACCTGTATGTAATGTAATGGGTTATTTATAAAGCGCAATCTGCCACTCCGAAAGGAGCATCCTGGCGCTAGTTAGAGGTGAGGGAGGGTCCCAAAGAGATTAAATAAGGGAAAGGCATAGTTCGTCTGTGGAGCTGAATATCCATGTTTTCAGCAATCTCCTGAATTGAGTTTCATTATTTTGTAATCTCAGATGAGTTGGCAGCTTATTCCATGCTTTTGTTCCCAGAGCTGCTACTGTCTTTCCCCCTTTGGTTTTACACCTAAATATAGGTGGTTTGAGGAAGTTAGCTGACGAGGACCTGAGAGTTCTGGATGTAATATAAGGAGTAAATCTCTCATAGAGATACTTGGGTCCTAACCTAAGCGAGGCTCTAAAGGTAATTAAAAGGATTTTAAAAAGTATTCTTTTGTGGAGAGGGAGCCAATGGAGGGCTTTCAACGCTCCCGATGCCGAGGACCTACGAGGCAGCTTTAGCACTAAACGCGCTGCCGCATTTTGTACTATTTGTAGTCTTTTCAAAATTGATTTTTTTGTTCCTGCTAAAAGGCTGTTGCAATAATCCAAACGCGAGAGGATTAAAGCCACTGTCACTGATTTCCTAGCAGAGAGTGGTATTAAATCAAAGAATTTTTTCAAAGATTTAATAAGGCTAAAGCAGGTCCCTGCTACTGCCGTTACATGTGGGTGAAAGGATAGAGCAGTGTCAAAGTGGACTCCTAAATTTTTAGCTACCTTTACCATGTCTGGTGGTGGTGTCGTCCCCTCTGGCCACCACTCATGTGGCTGGAATAGGACATCTTTTCCTACTGGCAAAATCTCCGTTTTGTCAGTATTACATCTAAGGTGATTATCCTTCATCCACTGAATCCATTTGTCACTTCAGAATAAATAAAACCATTGCAATACTGAAATGTGGACACATCTAGCGTGTACTTAGATGAAGCATCTGTTGCAAATGAAGGTGACATGCCTAGTCAAATAACAGCTACATGAGCATGTTGCAGTAGCTCTCCTTCGTCTTCAGTGTTTACATATGGTGCCTGCTAACAGTCCAGTCCTTACGTTGTGAGTTGTGTTCATATTGTGGGGGACGAGTTCAATGATCTACCTTCAGTCTCTGTATTCAGTTGCAGTCATTCAGCATGCACATCTGATGGGTACACTATTTATTTGAGTGATTCATTTACAGGAATTTAAAACGTACTGTTCGAGGCATGTGCGCTGTAGATCACATGCTTTGCATAGCCTGCCATCTTGTGTTGGGTCCAGATGTTTGCACTTTGTTTTTCTTTGAAGAAGTCTTTCCCAGTCACAAGGTAGGTGACTCCTCCTTCGGTGATAGTGCTCATGGGCATCGACTCCATTGTTAGATTTTTTTTTTCCGCCATCGGGTTCGGATGTGAACTGCGGTGCTCTGGTTCGACACCGTTTCTCTGGTTCCCCTCGACGTGCAATCCACTACCCTCTACGGTGTTGTTTCTCAATCGCGTTTTCTATTCTCTGCGTATCGGTTCGACTCCAAGTCTTCGATCGGAAAACTCGTGGTGGGCCGTTGGTGCCTACCCGCGTCCGGCTCGCTAGCAGTCGATGGAAAGGACTCCATTCAGGCTTTGTCCCGGTGTCGCGCTAAGTTTCCGCGCACCGACTTGCACGAAGTGTGCAATTTGTGTCTATCCCCGGAACACGAAGAACAGGACTGCGACGCGTGCCGATCGTTTCGATCTAAGACGCTTCGTGATCGTCTGGCTCGACGTCACGAAATGCAACATCAAAGTGGCTCCGCACCGGACATCTTCGGTGAAGATTCCGATGGAGAAGAGTTCCTCGCTCAAGGAGCCGAAGAGGAAGCAGAACACATCTCCGTGTCTGAGGCAGACTCCGACATGGAAGAACAGGAGCAAGTAACACTGGGTCAGCGTACCTTGAGTACAGATACCCCTTTGCCCCAACACTTGCCAAAGAAAAAGGTTCCAGTCCTTATTCTGCCCTCGAGCCAAGGTCGGCACCGAGAAACTTTCGGACGCCAGGCCCTCTGGCCCGGTGCAGAAACACAAGGCAAAGCCTTCCGGCTCGGGATGGAGTCGTCCCTATGCCAGTGCCGAACTAGAGACCTTCGGCATCGAAGTCGACGCACGTCGTCGTTGCCATCCCCTCGCTACCGAAGACTAAATCTTCGGAGCCAAAACTTTCGACGCCGAAAACTACGGTGCCCATAGAAAAAACGTCTTTACCATCAAAAGAGCCTCTTTTCGATGTTCCGCCTGCAAACACGGAACTGAAACAAAAAGAACTGGTCATCCCTCAAGACACTGGCCATATTCACGCTAAACTACCAGAAAAGAGGAAAATTGGCCTACCGGAGGACTACCACATTCCTTTAAAGCGCAAGAATGTCGGTACTAACCCTTCTCCTCCTTACATTGCACCTCCTTCACCCACTGACCCAAATTTGCTTATCACACCCACAAATTCTCCACAACCACTATCACCTGATCCACAAGATGAGGGGGATGGGGATGAAGATAGGCTACAGGACATGGGAGGACTATGACACAGATCCCAATACTGACAATGATCCGGATCTATACCCTTCCAAAACCTCACCACCCGACGACAACATAGGGTATATAGAGCTACTTAATAGGGCTGCTCATTAACATGGGGTGGAATTACACAAGGAGGCTCTTGAGGAGGATTTCTTGTTCGAAACCTTAAGTTCCTCTCCGAGATCTACTCAAACATTACCTATGCTCAAGGGATTGCTTAAGCATACGGACGCAATTTTTAAAGACCCGGTGCGGGCAAGAATTATTACGCCCAGGGTAGAGAAAAAGTACAAGCCAGCACCTACTGACCCCACTTATATCAAGGGTCAGCTTCCATTAGACTCCCTTGTAGTTTCCAACGCTCGCAAAAGAGCAAATTCACAAACCACAGGTTAGGCCCCTCCTCCTGATAAAGAGTCAAAATTAATCGATGCCTCCGGCAAAAGAGTAGCATCGCAAGCAGCCAATCAATGGCGAATTGCAAATGCACAAGCTCTGTTAGCTTGTGCTACGATGAGCTAGAAAAATTAATGCAGTTTATGCCAGACGAGCACAAAACAAGGGCCAATGAACTCATTCAGGAGGGTAAATTAATCACTAATACCTCTATTAGGTGCGCATTAGACTCAGCAGACACAGCAGCCCGTGCAGTTAACACCAGCGTACTGCTACGCAGGCATGCTTGGTTGAGAATCTCAGGGTTCAAACCTGAGGTCCAAGCCTCTATTCTCAACCAACCATTCGATAAAGAACACCACTTCGGCCCAACAGTGGACACCACCTTCGATAAAATGAAGAAAGACACTGAGGTTGCCAAGTCCATGGGGGCTTTGCAATTACCTTCCAATAGGGGTGGCTCCAAAAACATTTCCTCAGAAAATCCCTCCTCCTCTTACAAGGGCAACAATCAGTCGCCCTCATCAAGAGGCTACTTTAGAGGTAACAACGGTAAGGGAAGAGGCAGAGGCAACTCAACACGCACTTCCCCTGCAAACACCAAACAGTGACTTCCTCCCGCTACCCCCCGATCATTCCACTCCTGTCGGGGGACGTCTCTCCCAATTTCTACCCGTCTGGAATACAATCACATCAGACATATGGGTTCTACAAATTATCCAATATGGTTACTGCCTCGAACTTACAGACTCTCCCCCAAACATTCCTCCAAGGTCACATGTGATGTCACAAGAACAGCTCAACCTCCTCAAACAAGAAGTTCTCCCTCTGTTAGAAAAAGGAGCAATAGAACCAGTCCCATTACAATATCAAGGGGCCGGTGTATACTCCCTGTACTTCTTAATTCCCAAGAAAGACGGCTCTCTCAGGCCTATATTAGACCTCCGAGACCTGAATCTATACATTCAATCGGATCACTTTCATATGGTGACACTCCAACAAGTGCTCCCGCTCCTTCAGCAAGGCGACTTTCTGTCCACTCTGGACTTAAAGGACGCCTACTTCCATATCCCAATACTCCCCGCTCACCGCAAATACCTCAGGTTTGTAATAGCGGGCCAACATTATCAATTCAAAGTGCTCCCATTCGGAGTCACTACCGCACCCAGGGTTTTCACCAAATGCCTGGCAGTAGTCGCAGCTCATCTACGAAGACAACACATTCACGTCTTCCCATACTTAGACGACTGGCTCATAAAAGCCAGCTCGCAACACAGCTGTCTAAAACACACTCGCAAAACAGTGCAGCTGCTCCACGATCTTGGATTCACAGTAAATCTGTCAAAGTCCCATCTCCAACCCTCCAACACACAAGCGTACTTGGGAGCCACTATAAATAACCAAAAGGCTCTGACCTACCCCAATCCGGCCAGGATCCACAACATATAGACTCTACTCTCAGTTCCAGCCTCAACACTCATTGCCAGCTCGAGTGTTCATGCAATTACTAGGGATGATGGCGTCTTGCATCCTAATACTCCCTTACACAAGACTTCAAATGCGTCCCCTTCAAGAATTCCCCTTCCTACTTCCACACCATCCGCCTCCTTCGTAAGACCTTCAAATGGATCCCCCTCGAACACCGAAAGACAGTCACTCGCGCCCTGGTCACCAGCAGACTCGACTACGGCAACGCACTCTACGCCGGAATAAACAAAAACCTCATCCGCAAGCTACAGAACATCCAGAACGCCGCCGCAAGACTGGTCCTCAACCTGCCAAAACACTGCCACATCTCCCAGCACCTGCGCACACTCCACTGGCTCCCCGTTGAGGCGAGAATCACCTTTAAGATGCTCACACACGCACACAAGGCCCTCCACGGCACCGGACCAGCATACCTGAACAGCCGACTCAAATTCCACGCACCCCAAAGGACCCTACGATCAGCCCAGCTCTCCTACGCCGTGGTCCCCCGCACCAGAAAGACCAGATCGGGAGGCCGCTCCTTCTCCTTCCTCGCGGCAAAGCATGGAACGCCCTTCCGCTCCACCTCAGACAGACAACATCGCTCCCCATCTTCGCAAGAAACCTCAAAACCTGGCTCTTCGACAGACCCCCTCCTTGATGGAATGGAACCTGCACCCCCCGCCCCTAGCGCCTTACGGGTGAGTAGTCGCGCTTTAACAAACTCCTGATTGAATGCTTAGCACGTCAGTGGAACCAGTCTCCGGATCAGTTATCAGATCTAGTGTTGGTGGACGGCCGCACTCATCATCGCTCTCTGCAGTGGTGCAATCCACAAAACCTTTCCAAATGGCGGCCCTTCATCGACCCGGTTCCACAGACGGTGCTAACAGCAGACGCATTGCTCACTGGTTGGGAAGCTCATCTCCAAAATCACACAATTCAGGGCATGTGTGGAGTCTGCAGCAAAAGCAGCTTCACATAAATTATCTAGAGCTTCTAGTGATTTTTCTAGCGCTCAAAGCCCTTCAAGTTCATCTAGTAGGCAAAGCTGCCCTGATACGTACAGACAACATGACCGCAATGTACTACATACAGAAACAGGGGGGAACACACTCGCTGCAGCTGTCACAGCTAGCACAGACCATCTGGAGGTGGGCCATAAGTCACAAAATGTATCTCCTTGCAGAACACCTTCCAGGAGTAGACAATCAAAAAGCAGATCTGCTCAGTCGACAAAGACAACAGATCCACGAGTGGGAACTCCACCCTCAAGTTATCCTCCCATTCTTTCAGATGTGGGGCTTCCCGGACATAGACCTGTTCGCCACACATCTAAACGCAAAATGCCCAAACTTCGCATCCAGGTATCCACACCCATTGTCCAGAGGCAATGCACTATGGATGAATTGGTCAGGGATATGTGCCTACGCTTTTCCGCCTCTCCCACTCATTCCATAAGTGGTTCGAAAGTTCAGACAGGCGTCCCTGACACTAATCCTAGTTGCTCCCACATGGCCCGTCAACCCTGGTTCACCACCCTGTTAGAGCTCTCCGTAGTTCCGCACCAAAAACTACATCTTACACCCAATCTTTTCACGCGGGGCTGTGGAGAAATTAGACATCCAGATCCCAGTTATCTCAACCTTGCGATCTGGCACCTGAAGTCTTAGAGTTTGGCTACCTCAATCTTCCGCCAGACTGCATGAACATTATCAAAGAGGCTAGACGTCCTACCACTAGGGCTTGCTATGCAGCAAAGTGGAAGCGATTTGTGATCTATTGTAATAGCAATCAAATCAACCCGCTTGATGTTTCAGTTAAAAACATTATATGCTATCTACTGCATCTACAGCGTTCAAATTTAGCGTACACATCCATACGCTTACATCTAGCTGCAATAGCTGCATACCTTCAAAATAGACATCTGTCTCTCTTTAGAGTGCCGGTCATTAAGGCATTTATGGAAGGACTTAAGAGTCATTCCCCCCAAGACTTCCACCTGCTGCAGTGTGGAACCTCAATATTGTCCTCACCAGACTGATGGGTCCACCCTTTGAGCCATTACACATATGTGAGCTGCAATTTCTCACTTGGAAGGTAGCTTTCCTCAAAGCTATCGCATCACTGAGAAGAGTGGGTGAGCTTCAGGCACTAATCATAGAAGAACCATTTTTACAACTACACCAAAACAAAGTGGTTCTTCGGACTAACCCTAAATTCCTACCAAAGGTCATTTCTGCCTTTCATATCAACCAATCTGTTGAGTTGCCTGTGTTCTTCCCTCAACCAGATTCTGTGGCAGAAAGTGCTCTACACACCTTAGACGTTAAAAGAGCATTACTCTGTTACATAGAAAGGACAAAACCTTTCCGTAAGACGAAACAACTCTTTGTAGCATTTGCTCTACCTCATAAATGCAATCCCATTTAAAATCAGGTATTGCACGGTGGATAGTCAAATACATTCAGACATGTTATGCAAAAGCAAAATGTACATTAACAATTCCCCCTAAAGCGCACTCCACCCGCAAACTAGGGGCTTCTATGGCTTTCTTAGGAAATATTCCCATAGATGACATCTGCAAAGCTGCAACATGGTCTACACCTCACACATTCACCAAACACTATTGCGTAGATGTGTTAGCAAGACAGCAAGCTAGTGTGGGCCAAGCAGTTTTACATACACTATAACAAACCACTGCAACAGCTACGGGTTAGCCACCGCTTTGGGAGATTACTGCTATATAGTCTATGCAAAGCATGTGATCTACAGCTCACATGCCTCGAATGGAAAATGCTACTTACCCATATGCGTCTGTTCTTGGCATGTAGAGCTGTAGATTCACATGCACCCACCCGCCTCCCCGGGTACCTGTACCTGTTGCAGTGATATCTTACTTGGATACATACACATGGACATCTCTATTCTATTACTCTTACTAACTCCATTAACACCCTCTACGGGAAAACAATCTAACAATGGAGTCGATACTCATGTGCACTATCACTGAAAGGAGGAGTCACCTACCTCGTGACTGGAAAGACTTCTTCAAAGAAAAACAAAGTGCAAACATCCGGACCCAACACTAGATGGCAGGCTATGCAAAGCATGTGAATCTACAGCTCTACATGCCAAGAACAGATGCATACTGGGTAAGTAGCTTTTTCCTTGCATCACTTATTCACTCTGCATGTGACATAATATCCACGATGCACTCACATTATTATTGCATTACTGTAAACTGATGTGATGCACACATACATAGTTCTACATTGAAAAGCATCCCATCACAGGCTACTAGACTGCTGCTTTTAATCCAAAGTGTATGCTTCTAATTATGAAACAATCACGTTATCTTTCGTGAAACTGTATTCAGTCTTAACCTCTTCTACTTGGTTTATTTGCACCTCTGAAAGTACTCCTGTTGTGTCCCAAACAACCTTAGAATCCAAACTCTAAGAAATGCCTCTCTACAATAGATGGGGGATTTTTCAAACCGATACTGAATCAATCGTAATTCAATTTATTTTCACTGCTCTTTCAATCATACCACTTAATGTTTTCTGTAGGAACACCTTATTGGATAGGTACTGAAACCCTTAAAACCAATTTTCTTGCCAATATAAGGATTTATAATTGTTTTTCAATTAAAAAAATACGTAGAGTTTGAGTGTAAAAAAGGGAATGTTTTTTTATTTGTTTTTAAAGATCACTCTTTCATATTCCATCTACCACATCTCCTTCATCCTTTTTCAGAGAAGACTCACATGGGAGATCAGAGGAAAGACCTTGATAGGAAAACAAGCGGGCGCACCCAGTCAAAAGATATCCAATTTCAAGCAGGTCAATAGGCCTCGCATTAATTAACTTTACGCTATTGGCATTGCAAATGCTAATGTTAGTTACTTTATGTTCGAGGCATGTGAGCTGTAGATCACATGCTTTGCATAGCTCGCCATCTAGTGTTTGGTCCGGATGTTTGCACTTTGTTTTTGTTTGAAGCAGTCTTTTCCAGTCACGAGGTAGGTGGTGACTCCTTTTGGTGATAGTGTGCATGGGCATCGGCTCCATTGTTAGATTGTTTTTTTCCACCATCGGGTTCGGATGTGAATTGCTGCGCTCCGGTTCTGTACCGTTTCTCGGGTTCCCTTCGACGTGCAATCCACTACCCTCGACGGTATTGTCTCTCGATCGCATTTCCCATTCTTCGCGTATCGTTTCGACTCCAAAATCTTCGATCGGAAAACTCGTGGAGGGCGTTGGGCCTACCCGCGCCGGTCTCGCTAGCAGTCGATGGAAGAGACTCCAGTCAAGCTCTGTCCCGGGTGTTGCGCTAAGTTTCCGCACACTGACCTGAAGTGTGCAACCTCTGTTTGTCCCCGGAACACGACAAAAAAGACTGCAACGCATGCTGATTGTTTCGAACAAAGAAGACTCTTCGTGACCGTCGGGCTTGACATCACGAGATGCAACACCAAGGCGGCTCCGTACCGGACATCTTCGGCGAAGATTCCAACCGAGAAGAAACACAAGCTCAAGGAGCCGAGGAAGAAGAACATATCTCCGTGTCTGAAGCCGACTCCGACATGAAAGAAGAGGAGCATGTTACAGCCTACCGGGAGTACAGAAACCCCCTTGCCCCAACAACATAAGACAAAAAAGGCTCCGGTCCTTCCTCTGCCTGCGGTCCAATGTCGGCACCGAGAAAAAGTTTTGAGCATCCTGCCCGCGGGCCCGGTGCCGAAACACAAAGATAAGCCTTCCGGCTCGGGACCGAGTCGGCCCCATACCGGTGCCGAACTGAAATCCTCGGCGCCGGAATCCAAGCATGTCCTGTTCCACGTTCCATCTTCGTCGAGGTCTAAATCCTCGGTACCGAAGAGTTCGGAGCCGAAACTTTCAACACCAAAAACAACAAGTAAAGATAAAAAGACTCCGCCAAAAGAGCCTCGATCCGATGTTCCACCTTCGGATCCGAAACAGAAAGAACTGGTTATTAACCCAGATACTGGACATAATCATGCCAAACTGCCTGAAAAAAGGAAACCGGGCCAACAGGATGAACACCACATGCCCTGAAGAAAAGGAATGTGGGTACTAACCCTTCACCACCTTATGTTCCACCTCCTTCACCTACTAATCCTCAATTACTTATCACAACCACTAATTTCCCACCACCACTATCACCTGACCCACAGGATGATGGGGATAGGCCACAAGATGTTGACCCATGGGAGGATTATGACACTGACCCACACACAGATACTGACCATGACCCGTCCAGGCCATCACCACCTGACGACAATATAGGCTACATTGAGCTTCTTAATAGGGCTGCTCATTACCATGGGATGGAACTACATAAGGAGGCTTTAGAGGAGGACTTCTTGTTTGAGACCCTAAGTTCCTCTAAAAAAACTACACACACACTGCCAATGCTTAAGGGGATGCTTAAACATGCAGATGAGGTTTTCAAAGATCCTGTAAGGGCAAGAATCATCACGCCCAGGGTTGAAAAGAAATATAAACCAGCACCTACTGACCCGGCCTACATCAAGGGTCATCTGCCCTTAGACTCTCTTGTGGTTACTAATGCTCACAAGAGAAATAACTCACAGACCACAGGTGAGGCCCCTCCTCCTGACAAGGAGTCCAAGTTAATTGATGCCTCTGCCAAAAGGGTAGCCTCAGTAGCAGCTAATCACTGGCGCATCGCCAATGCTCAGGCTTTATTGGCCAGATATGATAGGGCTCATTACGATGAGTTAGAAAAACTTATGCAATTTCTGCCTGATGAGCATAAATCTAATGCAAATTATCTTATCCAGGAGGGCAAACTAATCACCAATACCTCCATCAAGTGCGCCCTAGACGCAGCAGACACATCAGCGCGCGCAGTAAACACCAGCGTGCTGCTAGGCAGACATGCATGGTCGAGGATTTCAGGGTTCAAACCTGAGGTACAGGCCTCCATTCTCAACCAGCCATTTGATAAGGAACACCTCTTTGGTCCAGCAGTTGACACCTCGCTGGAAAAGATGAAGAAAGACACTGAGGTCGCAAAGTCCATGGGGGCTTTGCAGTTACCTGCCAATAGGGGTTCTTTTCGGCGCTCCTTGTACAGGGGTGGCTCCAAAAATACTTCCACAGAAAATCCCCCCTCCTCCTCTTACAAGGGCAACAACCAATCGCCCTCATCAAGAGGTTATTTCAGAGGAGGTTTTAGAGGAAACAATGATAAGGGAAGAGGCAGAGGCAACTCCACAAGCACTTCCCCCGCAAACAACAAGCAGTGACTTCCTTCCTCTACCCCATGATCATTCCACTTCTGTCGGGGGCATCTCTCCCAATTTCTCCCTGTCTGGAACACAATCACCTCAGACAAATGGGTTTTGCAAATAATCCAGTATGGTTACTGCCTGGAACTTAGACACTCCCCCAAGCATTCCTCCAAGGTCACGCGCAATATCACAGGAACATCTTACCCTTCTAAAGCAAGAAGTTCTCTCTCTGTTAGAGAAAGGAGCTATAGAACCAGTTCCATTAAAATATCAAGGGGCAGGGTTATACTCCCTGTACTTCCTAATTTCCAAGAAGGACGGCTCTCTCAGGCCTATACTAGACCTCAAAGAACTAAATCTATACATTCAGTCGGACCACTTTCACATGATCACACTTCAGCAAGTGCTCCCGCTCCTTCAACAAGGCTGCTTTCTGTCCACTCTGGACTTAAAGGGCGCCTTTTTCCATATCCCAATACATCCTGCTCACCGCAGGTACCTCAGGTTCGTACTAGCAGGACAGCACTATCAGTTCAAAGTGTTCCCATTCGGAGTAACTACCGCACCCAGAGTTTTCACCAAGTGCCTAGCGGTAGTCGCAGCTCATCTTCGAAGACAACTCATTCACGTCTTCCCATATTTGGACGACTGGCTCATAAAAGCCAGCTCGCAAGAAAGCGATCTACGTCACACTCACAAAACAGTGCAGTTGCTTCACAATCTTGGATTCACAGTAAACATGTCCAAGTCCCATCTACAGCCATCCAACACAGGCGTACCTGGGAGCAACAATAAATACACAAAAGGCTCTGGCCTACCCCACTCCGGCCACAATCCGCAACATGCAGACTCTACTCGGTCAGTTTCAGCCTCAACACTCATTGCCAACTCGTGTTCATGCAATTACTAGGGATGATGGCGTCTTGCATCCTAATAGTCCCTTACGCAAGACTTCACATGCGTCCCCTTCAGGACTGCTTAGCACGTCAGTGGAACCAGGCTCAGGGTCTGTTATCAGATCTAGTGTTGGTGGACGGCAGCACCCATCGCTCTCTGCAGTGGTGGAATACACAAAACCTTTCAAAAGGGCGGACCTTCATCAACCTGGTTCCACAGATAGTGCTAACAGCAGACGCATCACTCGCTGGTTGGGGAGCTCATCTGCAGACGCATACAATTCAGGGCATGTGGACCCTGCAGCAAAACCGGTTTCACATAAATCATCTAGAGCTGCTAGCGATTTTTCTAGCGCTCAAAGCGTTTCAAGTTCATCTAGTAGGCAAATCTGTCCTAATCCGTACAGACAACATGACAGCAATGTACTACATACAAAAACAAGGGGGGCACACTCTCTCCAGCTGTCACAACTACCATAGAACATCTGGAGATGGGCCATACGTCAAAATGTATCTCCTTGCAGAACATCTTCCAGGAGTAAACAATCAGATTGCAGATCTGCTCTGTCGTCAAAGACAACAGATTCACGAATGGGAAATCCACCCTCCGGTTCTCCTCCCATTCTTCCAAATGTGGGGTTTTCCGGACATAGATCTGTTCGCCACAAACCTAAACGCAAAATGCCCAAGCTTCGCATCCAGACATACACACCCATTGTCCAAGGGCAATGCAATATGGATGAATTGGTCAGGGATATCTGCCTACGCTTTTCCACCTCTCCCACTCATTCCATTAGTGGTTCGGAAGCTCAGACAGGCATCCCCGACACTGATCCTAGTTGCTCTCACATGGGCCCGACAACCCTGGTTCACAACCCTGTTGGAATTCTCAGTAGTGATACAAAAGGGGATGATGGACGGAACGCTTGAGCCAATCAAACACTCACCCCCAGTCAACTGATCTGTAGTTCCTCATCAAAAGCTACACCTCACTTCCAATCTTCTCACTCAGAGCCATGGAGAGATAAGACATCCAGATCCCAGTCATCTCAACCTTGCAATCTGGCACCTTAAATCTTAGAGTTTGGTTACCTTAATCTTCCGCCAGACTGCATGAACATTATCAAAGAGGCTAGGCGTCTGTAAGAAAGTGGCTCTGTATATACTGAACCAAAGTAAGGTTCAGTGTGCACAGAGTCCACAGTCCCCAGAGGTTTGGCAGAGGCTAAAGTTAGATATAACCTTACTCTCTAAAGTGGTAGCTTGGTCGAGCAGTAAGGCAATAAGTTAGATATAACCTTACTCTCTAAAGTGGTAGCTTGGTCGAGCAGTAAGGCAGTATCAGAGGACAGTGTAAAGCATTTGTTGTACACAGTCAGCAAATGGTCTCACACACTCAAGAACTGAACTCTAGGCCAATTGTTTTGTATATAAAAATATATTGTTGTTTTATTTTTAGAATCACAAGTAGGTATAAAAATACTTTCTCAGAATGAGATGCTTTAGTTATATACTTTCAATAAGCAATAGACTTTTAAAGGCAATAGTCACAGTTGTTGCAATAGGCAACACAATTCAAACACAATTATAACATTGAGCTCAATGGGGAATTTTAAGTAAATGCAATATCAATTACTTTACGTATGATTTTCTTACTCGGGGCTGGATCGTGGATTCAGCCCTGGTGCATTTCCTGTAAACAGTTGGAAGAAATCGTTTTTGTTACACAGGCGATTTTTAAGGAATATTTGTTTGTTTCAAAAATCGACACTTAGAAGAATTTCTGGAGAAAACCAGGCAATGTTATCCTATGGAGGAAAATCAAGTTATCGGTAAGTACACTGGGATCTCTCCTGATAACAGGTGAGTAATTTCGTTTTCGTTGATCGGACGATTTTTAGTGATTATTATAAAGTTTCAAAACTCGACACTTAGAAGACATTTCAGTGTAGACCAGTCAATGTTACCCTATGGAGAAAATGTAGGTTATCGGTTTTCAGGTAAATTCTTGACTTGCAGAGTTGAGGTTCTGGGCATAGACTCGGGGGGGGGGGGGGGGGTCTCCCAGGGTTAGGTTGGTACAGTTGGTACACCCTCAGCGGCACAGGGGCGGCCGGGCGCAGAGTGAGTTAGGCCCAATGTTAGCCTATGGCGGGCAGGGGGCCCTTGGTTGGTGGCTGTTAGCAGGCAGGCCACGCGGCTGTGGGAGCTGGGCTCCTGGTCACTTACCCAGGGCAAGTGGGGAAGAAAAATAGGATAGGTGTTGCACTCCCAGGGGCACTCGGGCGGCTGGTTGCAGGGTGCTTTTGAGCCGTCGGGCGCTCAATGTATTTCAATGGAGAAGCTGGAAGTTGAACTAAGGCTGCAAGCTCGGGGACGGAGATTCTTCAGGTGCGACCACCACTTCGAGAGGTAAGTTGGGTAGTTGGAGGATAGGTAGGCACCCCGGAGTTGGGCACAGGAGGCCGCAGGGCGCCGGGTGCAGGGGTGTCTTTTCGCGTCGGGAAATCTTACCCTCTGCTGGTCGCGGTTGGAGGGGTCCCTGGTTCTGAGGCTGCAGGCGTCGTCAGGAGCGTCGAGGAGGGTCCTTGGGTGCTGGATTCTGGGTCACAGTCGCCGGGGGACGTCCTCGTGGTCTTTGTCCACTCAGGCACAGGCCGGGCTCGGCGGGTGCAGAGTGTGCAGGAGTCGCGGTTCCTGGCTGGCACCAGGGGTTTGTTACTTGCTTTGAGCAGTACCACTGCTCGTGGGAGTCCCAGTTCTTTTAGAGTCACAAGGCAGTCAGGTCGGGGTTTTCGAGGTTGCTGACCACTGGAGACGCCGGGGTTTAGCAGGAGCAGGTTCAAGGGTCGACAGGCCTGTAGGGCTGGGGCCAAGTCAGTTGGTGTCATCCTCTTGTGAGCAGCTGCACGTCAGGTCTTCTTTCTTGTTCTTCTTGCTTGTTTCGGTTTCGGGATCTGAGGAAGGAAGGTTCAGGGTGCCCCTAAATACTAGATTTAGGGGCGTTACAGGTAGGTAAAGGGCAGGGACCAATGGGTCCCTTCCCTGGGGTGGGTACACCCCCTATCCTGCCACTCTCCAGTGGGAGGGGGGCAGGAGCCTAGTCCTGATTGGGCAGGGCTCCCCATCTTCAAGATGGCGAGAGCCTGGAGATGTGCTTCACCTCTCCTCCCCCACCTGAGGGGTGGGGTTGGCAGAGGCTGGCACACCCCCTTTCCTCACTTGGGGTTTCCCGCCGGTCTTCCCGCCAGAGTGGGTGCTAGAACCGGTGGGGACCAGTTGCTAAGTACAGCAAGTGGTCTGGGGAGGCTCACAAAGGCGGCATGCTTTTGAAGCTTCCCTCTGCCCATCCTGGGGGAGGAGACCTAGCACCTCGCCCAGGACGTGCATTGTTGCAGGCCCGGGAGAGCGGATGGCTCTCTACCCAGGGGTCCAGCAACATGTCTGCTGGGTGGCAGCCTAGTCTGCCTCTCAGGCAGGACTTGGATTGTGGGTTAGGTTCAGGGGGCAACTCTAAGTTGCCCTCTGTCGTGCATCTTACATTAATCCCACACTGGCATCAGTGTGGGTTTAATGTGTTGAGAAGTTTGATACCAAACTTCTCAGTCTTCAGTGTAGCCATCATGGTGCTGTGGAGTTCGTGATGACGACCTCCCAGCACCATATTCTCTTAATGGCAGCACTGCACTTAGTGCCCAGGAATGGACCTGGGTACTGTAGGGGTACAGGGCTCATGCACCTGTACCCTCACCACTGGCATAGTGCACCCAGCTAGAGGGGTGACTGTGGTATGCCAGGGCAGTGTGTTTGTGGGCATGGCACACAGTGATGTGCCATGTCGACTATCTGTTTTGTTCTGCACCAAGACACTCAGCCTGCAAAGGCAGTGTGTGTGTGTCAGGGTACAGGGCCTCTAAGGGTGGCACAATAAGTGCTGCAGCCCTTAGAGGCCTTCTCTGGTCACGGTGCCCTGGGTACCTAGGGTACCATTTACCAGGGGCTGACATGTGGCCAGAGATGCCAATTGGGTTTAGGCTTCAATGCAGTTTTAGGGAAGGAACACAGGCCCTGGGCACCTGATTGGCAGGAGCCCTGGGCACACTCAGTCAAAGTACATCAGCAATTCAGCAAAAAGTGGGGGCATACCATGCAAGAAAGATGGCACTATCTCACACAACCCCCCCCCCCCCAAACGAAAGGTGATGAGACTAACCTTGCCCCTATGGAGTCTTCATTGTCTAAGTGGAAGAACCTGGAAAGTCCATCTGCATTGGCATGGGCAGTCCCAGGTCCGTGTTCCACTTCAAAGTCCATTCCCTGTAGGGAGATGGACCACCTTAGTAGTTTTGGATTTTCCCCTTTCATTTGCATTAGCCACCTGAGAGGTCTGTGGTCAGTTTGAACCAGGAAGTGAGTACCAAACAAGTATGGCCTCAACTTCTTCAGGGACCAAACCACAGCAAAGGCCTCCCTCTCAATGGCACTCCAACGCTGCTCTCTGGGGAGAAGCCTCCTGCTTATAAAAGCAACAGGTTGGTCTTGGCCTTCATCATTGGTCTGGGATAGGACCGCTCCTATCCCTAGCTCAGAGGCATTAGTCTGCACTATGAACTGCTTGGCATAATCTGGAGCTTTTAGAATTGGTGCTGAGCACATTGCTTCTTTCAGGGTGTCAAATGCCGTTTGGCAACTAACTGTCCAGTTAACCTTCTTGGGCATCTTCTTGGAGGTAAGTTCTGTGAGGGGAATCACAATGGACCCATACCCCTTCACAAACCTCCTGTAGTACCCAGTCAAGCCAAGGAATGCCCTGACTTGAGTCTGGGTTGTGGGAGCTTACCAGTCCAGGATGGCCTGGATCTTGGGTTGTAAGGGTTGTACCTGGCCTCCACCAACAAGGTGACCCAAGTACACCACAGTGCCCTGCCCTATCTGGCCTTGATAGTTAGGCCTGCAGTCTGCAGGGCCTTTAAAACCTTCCCAAGGTGGATCAGGTGATCCTGCCAGGTGGAGCTAAAGACAGCAATATCATCAAGATAAGCTGCACTAAAGGACTCCAACCCAGCCAGGACTTGGTTCACCAACCTCTGGAAGGTGGCAGGGGCATTCTTTAACCCAAAAGACATCACAGTGAACTGATAGTGCCCATCAGGTGTGGAGAATGCTGTCTTTTCCTTTGCTCCTGGGGCCATGCCAATCTGCCAGTACCCTGCAGTTAAGTCAAAAGTACTGAGAAAATTGGCTGCCCCTAGTTTGTCTATCAACTCATCTGCTCTTGGAATGGGGTGAGCATCTGTCTTGGTGACAGAGTTGAGCCCTCTATAGTCCACACAGAACCTAATTTCTCTCTTTCCACCCTGTGGATGAGGTTTGGGGACTAGAACCACTGGGCTGGCCCAGGGGCTGTCAGAGGGTTCAATAACCCCCAACTACAGCATCTTGCTGACTTCAGCCTTGATGCTCTCCTTGACTTGGTCTGACTGTCGATAGATCTTGTTCTTGACAGGTGCACTGTCACCAGTGTCCACATCATGGGTACACCAGTTTGTCAGACCAGGGGTCAGGGGAAAGAGGCTAGCATACTGCTGCAAGACTTGCTTGCAGTCAGCCTGCTGTTGGGCAGAGAGGGTGTCTGGAAAGACAACTCCATATACTGACCCATCTTTTGGGCTGTAGGAGAGGGAGATCAGGAGAGGTTCACTCTCTGCTTCCTGTTCCTCATCAATCACCATCAGCATGGTGATGTCAGCCCTGTCATTGTAGAGCTTAAGGCGGTTCACATGGATAACCCTTTTGGGTGTCCTGCTAGTGCCCAGGTCAACTAAGTAAGTGACCTCACTCTTTTTCTCTAGGATAGGGTAAGGGCCACTGCATCTATCTTGGAGTGCCCTTGGTGCTTTTTGGTCATACCAGTGCTTCTGAAGCTCCTGGCTGGCCTCAATATTCTTGGATGCCTTTTCCATGTACTCAGCTATTCTGGACCTTAGGCCAAGCACATAGTCCACAATGTCTTGCTTGGGTTCTTGGAGAGGCCTCTCCCAACCCTCTTTCACAAGACAGAGTGGTCCCCTCACAGGATGACCAAACAGAAGTTCTAAGGGGGAAAACCCTACTCCCTTCTGTGGCACTTCTCTGTAAGCTAAAAGCAGGCATGGCAACAGGACATCCCATCTCCTTTTGAGTTTTTCAGGGAGTCCCATGATTAATGTCTTGTTAAATCTCTCAACAAGGCCATTGGTTTGTGGATGATAGGGTGTAGTAAACTTGTACTGCACCCCACATTCCTTCCACATGTGTTTCAGGTAAGCAGACATAAAGTTAGAACCTCTGTCTGAAACCACCTCCTTAGGAAACCCTACCCTGGTGAAGACACCAATGAGGGCCTTGGCTACTGCAGGAGCTGTAGTAGTCCTAAGTGGGATTGCTTCAGGGTACCTAGTGGCATGATCCACTACCACTAGTATGAATTTGTTCCCTGAAGCTGTGGGAGGTTCAAGTGGACCCACTATGTCCACACCTACCCTCTCAAAGGGCACCCCCACCACAGGCAGTGGTATCAGGGGGGCCTTTGGGTGGCCACCTGTCTTGCCACTGGCCTGACAGGTAACATAGGAGCTGACAAACACCTTCACCTTTTGGTGCATCTGGGGCCAGTAAAAGTGGCTGACTAGCCTTTCCCAAGTCTTGGTTTGGCCCAGATGTCCAGCTAGGGGGATGTCATGAGCTAAAGTTAGGAGGAACTCCTTGTACTTCTGTGGCACTAACACTCTCCTGGTGGCTCCAGGATTGGGGTCTCTTGCCTCAGTGTACAGTAATCCCTCTTCCCAGTAGACTCTGTGGGTACCACTGACATCTCCCTTTGCTTCTGAAACAGCTTGCTGCCTCAGGCTTTCAAGAGTGGGACAGTCTTGCTGCCCCTGGCACAGCTCTTCCCTAGAGGGTCCCCCTGGGCCTAAGAGTTCAACCTGGTAAGGGTCAAGCTCCATGGGCTCAGTTCCCTCTGGGGTGTCCAAGTCCTCTCCCTGAGGAGAGGGGTCCTGAGTGGTTTGCTGTACAGAAGCTGGTCCCCCAGTCTTCTTACCTTTTCTCTTGGTTGGTTGGGCCATACTTTCAGGCTCCAAACCTACTTTTTCACTCCTTCCTCTTGCTCTGTGCTCTAGTTTGCACACACACCAATTCAGGGATACCCAGCATGGCTGCATGGGTCTTTAGCTCAACCTCAGCCCAGGCTGAGGTTTCCAGGTCATTTCCTAGCAGACATGCAGCTGGTAACTTTTGAGAGACCACTACCTGTTTCAGGCCAGTAACCCCCCCCCCCCCCCCCCACCCCCCAGCCTAATGTCACCATAGCCATTGGATGATTAGTGGTAACACTGTCAGCATTGGTGACTGGGTAGGTTTTCCCAATCAAGTATTGCTCAGGGGAAACCAGTGTGTCTCTCACCATAGTGACACTGGCACCTGTTTCCCTCAGAGCTTCTACCCTAGTTCCATTAACCCAGGGGTATTGTAAATACTTCTTTAAGTTGGGTGGCCACACAGCTACAGTGGCAAACTCAACTTCCCCTTCTGAAACTAGAACTGCTTCAGTGTGCATCCTGATTTGCTCTGGGCACACTGTTGATCCCATCTGTAGACTTGCCACTCCAGGTGTAGCTGTACTGGTTACCTTAGGGGCCTGGTTGTGGGGGCAAGATTTATCTACAGTTAAGTGTCCCAACTTCTTACAGTTGTTACACCAGGCCTTTGTGGGATCAAAGTTCTTCCCCCTATAAGGCTGAGGCACATGGGGAGTAGTTTGGGACCCACCCCCCTGTACAGGTTTTTGGGGCCCTTTAGAAGACTCAGACTTGTTATCTTGGGGATTCTCACCACCTTTCCCCTGGGGAGGTTTTGTAACCACCTTCTTCTGGTCACCCCCAGTGGTTGTTCTTGTCACCCTAGTCTTGACCCAGTGGTCTGCCTTCTTTCCCAATTCTTGGGGAGAAATTAGACCTGGGTCTACCAAATGCTGATGCAACTTTTCATTTGTGCAATTACTTAGTATATGTTCCTTCATAAACAAATTGTAAAGTCCAGTAAAATCATGCACATTATGTCCAGCTAACCAACCATCCAGTGTCTTTACTGAGTAGTCTACGAAGTCAATCCAGGACTGGGTCTGGGTTTTGTGAGCCCCCTGAATCTAATTCTATACTCCTCAGTGGTGAGCCCAAATCCCTCAATCAGAGTCTTCTTCACGAGGTCATAGGACCCTGCATCTGGCCCAGAGAGGGTCAGAAGCCTGTCTCTGCAGTTACCAGAGAACAGTTCCCACAGGAGTGCCCCCAGAGAGGTTTCTTTACTTTTCTCATTTCACAAGCCCTCTCAAAGGCTGTGAACCATTTGGTGATGTCATCACCTTCCTCAAATTTAGGGACAATCCCTTTGGGGATTTTAGGATCAGAAGTTTCCTCCCTATCCTTATTTTTAGTATTGCTGCCACCATTGATGGGTGCTAAACCCATCTCCTGTCTTTCCTTCTCTAGAGCCAGGAGTCTGGTCTCTAGGTCCAGTCTTTTGGCCAGCCTTGCTAAAAGGCTGTCCTCCTCACTGAGGCTATCCCCAGTGTCCTCCCTGGGACCTGACCCACCTGTGTGATTTCTACGTCCCCAGAGGTTGACTCTTGGAAATAAGGGTGCAGTGACCCTTTCTTCCCTAGGCAGTGATGGAGGTGGGTTCCCTTCTCCATCCTCCTCACTCCTTTCCTCCTCTGCTTGGTCATCACCATGCTCAGAGGGGTGGGCCTTTGCATACTCAGCCAGGAGCTCCTGGAGCCCGTGTTTGGTTGGATGCTGACCCATTGGTATATTTTTAAGTTTACATAAGGACCTTACTTCCTTGAAAGACAAGTGAAGGTAATGGGAGAGGTCAAGCTCCTCAACCATGTCCTGTATGTCATTATTATCTTCACTAATAGCTGGGTTCTTTTCTTGAGACATTCTAACAAAAGTTCTAACCCCTCTACCCTTGACTATAGTGACTTTTTATTTTCTAAAATTCTAAAGGGACTTAAGCAAGGCCCTAACCAGACTTTTAGTAATTTGGAACAAAATGCCAATTTAAAAAAATCAGAATTCTAAAGGCAATTTAAAAGTTCTGTTGTGTGATCAGATGGTAACCAAGTAGTCCAACAAATGCAAGTTTGTATCCCACCGCTGATCCACCAATGTAAGAAAGTGGCTCTGTATACTGAACCAAAGTAAGGTTCAGTGTGCACAGAGTCCACAGTCCCCCGTTGTTTGGCAGAGGCTAAAGTTAGATATAACCTTACTCTCTAAAGTGGTAGCTTGTCGAGCAGTAAGGCAGTATCAGAGGACAGTGTAAAGCATTTGTTGTACACACTCAGTCAGCAAATGGTCTCACACACTCAAGAACTGAACTCTAGGCCAATTGTTTTGTATATAAAAATATATTGTTTTATTTTTAGAACCACAAGTAGGTATAAAAATACTTTCTCAGAATGAGATGCTTTAGTTATATACTTTCAATAAGCAGTTCTCTTTTAAAGGTAATAGTCACAGTTGTTGCAATAGGCAACACAATTCAAATACAATTATAACATTGAGCTCAATGGGGAATTTTAAGTAAATGCAATATCAATTACTTTACGTATGATTTTCTTACTCAGGGCTGGATCCTGGATTCAGCCCTGGTGCATTTCCTGTAAACAGTTGGAAGAAATCGTTTTTGTTACACAGGCGATTTTTAAGGAATATTTGTTTGTTTCAAAAATCGACACTTAGAAGAATTTCTGGAGAAAACCAGGCAATGTTATCCTATGGAGGAAAATCAAGTTATCGGTAAGTACAGTTGTAATTGCTTTTCGGTTATCGGTTTTCAGGTAAGTACTCGACTGGCAGAGTTGAGGTTCTGGGCATAGACTCGGGGGTCTCCCAGGGTTAGGTAGGTACAGTTGATACACCCTCAGCGGCACAGGGGCGGCCGGGTGCAGAGTGAGTTAGGCCCAATGTTAGCCTATGGCGGGCAGGGGGCCCTTGGTTGGTGACTGCTAGCAGGCAGGCCACGCGGCTGTGGGAGCTGGGCTCCTGGTCACTTAGCCAGGGCAAGTGGGGAAGAAAAATAGGATAGGTGTTGCACTCCCAGGGGCACTCGGGCGGCTGGGTGCAGGGTGCTTTTGAGCCGTCGGGCGCTCAATGTATTTCAATGGAGAAGCTGGAAGTTGAACAAAGGCTGCAAGCTCGGGGACGGAGATTCTTCAGGTGCGACCACCACTTTGAGAGGTAAGTTGGGTAGTTGGAGGATAGGTAGGCACCCCGGAGTTGGGCACAGGAGGCCGCAGGGCGCCGGGTGCAGGGGTGTCTTTTCGCGTCGGGAAATCTTACCCTCTGCTGGTCGCGGTCCACGTCCTTCCTGAGAGGCTGCCACCCAGCAGACATGTTGCTGGACCCCTGGGTAGAGAGCCATCCGCTCTCCTGGGCCTGCAACAATGCACGTCCTGGGTGAGGTGCTAGGTCTCCTCCCCCAGGATGGGCAGGGGGAATCTTCAAAGGCATGCCACCTTTGTGAGCCTCCCCAGACCACTTGCTGTACTCAGCAACTGGTCCCCACCGGTTCTAGCCCCCACTCTGGCGGGAAGACTGGCGGGAAACCCCAAGTGAGGAAAGGGGGTGTGCCAGCCTCTGCCAACCCCACCCCTCAGGTGGGGGAGGCGAGGTGAAGCACATCTCCGGGCTCTCGCCATCTTGAAGATGGGGAGCCCTGCCCAATCAGGAGTAGGCTCCTGCCCCCCTCCCACGGGAGAGTGGCAGGATAGGGGGTGTACCCACCCCAGGGAAGGGACCCATTGGTCCCTGCCCCTTACCTACCTGTAACGCCCCTAAATCTAGTATTTAGGGGCACCCTGAACCTTCCTCCCTCAGATCCCGAATTCGAAACAAGCAAGAAGAACCAGAAGAAAGAAGACCTGCTGTGCAGCTGCTCACAAGAGGACGACACCAACTGACTTGGCCCCAGCCCTACCGGCCTGTCGACCCTCGAACCTGCTCCTGCTAAACCCCCGGCGTCTCCAGTGGTCAGCAACCTCGAAAACCCCGGAGGACCTGACTGCCTTGTGACTCTAAAAGAACTGGGACTCCCACGAGCAGTGGTACTGCTCAAAAGCAAGTAACAAACCCCTGGTGCCAGCCAGGACCGCGACTCCTGCACCCGCCGAGCCCGGCCTGTGCCTGAGTGGACAAAGACCACGAGGACGTCCCCCCGGCGAATGTGACCCAGAATCCAGCACCCAAGGACCCTCCTCGACGCTCCTGACGACGCCTGCAGCCTCAGAACCAGGGAACCCTCCAACCGCGACCAGCAGAGTGTAAGATTTCCCGACTCGAAAAGACACCCCTGCACCCGGCGCCCTGCGGCCTCCTGTGCCCAACTCCGGGGTGCCTACCTATCCTCCAACTACCCAACTTACCTCTCGAAGTGGTGGTCGCACCTGAAGAATCTCCGTCCCCGAGCTTGCAGCCTTTGTTCAACTTCCAGCTTCTCCTTTGAAATACATTGAGCGCCCGACGGCTCAAAAGCACCCTGCACCCAGCCGTCCGAGTGCCCCTGGGAGTGCAACACCTATCCTATTTTTCTTCCCCTGGGTAAGTGACCAGGAGCCCAGCTCCCAAAGCCGCGTGGCCTGCCTGCCAGCAGCCACCAACCAAGGGCCCCCTGCCCGCCATAGGCTAACATTGGGCCTAACTCACTCTGCACCCGGCCGCCCCTGTGCCGCTGAGGGTGTACCAACTGTACCTACCTGACCCTGGGAGACCCCTGAGTCTATGCCCAGAACCTTAACTCTGCCAGTCGAGTACTTACCTGAAAACCGATAACCTACATTTTCTCCATAGGGTAACATTGACTGGTTTACACTGAAATTTCTTCTAAGTGTCGAGTTTTGAAACTTTAAAATAATCACTAAAAATCGTCCGATCAACGAAAACGAAATTACTCACCTGTTATCAGGAGAGATCCCAGTGCTGGATCTTGGTGCCCAGCACTGACCCTGAAAAGCAATTACAACTGTACTTACCGATAACTTGATTTTCCTCCATAGGATAACATTGCCTGGTTTTCATCCACAAATTATTCTAAGTGTCGATTTTTGAAACAAACAAATATTCCTTAAAAATCGCCTGTGTAACAAAAACGATTTCTTTCAACTGTTTACAGGAAATGCACCAGGGTTGAATCCAGGATCCAACCCTGAGTAAGAAAATCATACGTGAAGTAACTGAAACTGCTTTTACTTAAAAACTCCCTTGAGCTCAATGTTATAATTGTGTTTGAATTGTGTTGCCTATTGCAACAAGTGTAGCTATTGCATTCAACAGTCTATTGTGTATTGAAAGTATATAACTAAAGCATCTCATTCTGAGAAAGTATTTTTATACCTACCTGTGGTTCTAAAATAAAACAATATATTTTTATATACAAAACAATTGGCCTAGAGTTCAGTTCTTGAGTGTGTGAGACCATTTGCTGACTGAGTGTGTACAACAAATGCTTTACACTGTCCTCTGATACTGCCTTACTGCTCGACCATGCTACTACTTTAGAGAGTAAGGTTATATCTAACTTTAGCCTCTGCCAAACCTCTGGGGACTGTGGACTCCGTGCACACTGAACCTTACTTTGGTTTAGTATTTACAGAGCCACTTTCTTACAATCCCACACTGGCATCAGTGTGGGTTTAATGTGCTGAGAAGTTTTGATACCAAACTTCTCAGTCTTCAGTGTAGCCATCATGGTGCTGTGGAGTTAGTGATGACGACCTCCCAGCACCATATACTCTTAATGGCAGCACTGCACTTACAGTGCCCAGGAATTGACCTGGGTACTGTAAGGGTACAGGGCTCATGCACCTGTACCCTCACCACTGGCATAGTGCACCCAGCTAGAGGGGTGACTGAGGTATGCCAGGGCAGTGTGTTTGTGGGCATGGCACACAGTAATGTGTGCCATGTCGACTCTCTGTTTTGTTCTGCACCAAGACACTCAGCCTGCAAAGGCAGTGTGTGTGTCAGGGTACAGGGCCTCTAAGGGTGGCACAATAAGTGCTGCAGCCCTTAGAGGCCTTCTCTGGTCACAGTGCCCTGGGTACCTAGGGTACCATTTACCAGGGGCTGACATGTGGCCAGAGATGCCAATTGGGTTTAGGCTTCAATGCAGTTTTAGGGAAGGAACACAGGCCCTGGGCACCTGATTGGCAGGAGCCCTGGGCACACTCAGTCAAAGTTCATCAGCAATTCAGCAAAAAGTGGGGGCATACCATGCAAGAAAGATGGCACTTTCTCATAGCGTCCTATCACAAGAGCATGCAATGCAGCAAAGTGGAAGAGATTTGTAATATACTGCAATAACAATCAAATCAATCCGCCAGATGCTTCAGTTCAAAACAGTATTTGCTATTTACTACACCTGCAGCGTTCCAACTTAGCGTACTCTTCCATACGCTTACATCTTTCTGCAATAGCTGCATACCTACAGAACAGACATCTGTCTCTCTTTAGAGTGCCTGTCATAAAAGCATTTATGGAGGGACTTAAAAGAATCATTCCCCCAAGACTTCCACCTGCTCCAGTGTGGAATCTCAACATTGTCCTCACCAGACTAATGGGACCACCCTTTGAGCCATTGCATAGATGTGAACTGCAATTTCTCACTTGGAAGGTAGCTTTCCTCATAGCTATCGCATCACTGAGAAGAGTGGGTGAGCTTCAGGCACTAACCATAGAAGAACCATTTTTACAAGTACACCAAAACAAAGTGGTTCTTCGGACTAACCCTACATTCGTACCAAAGGTCATTTCTGCCTTTCATATCAACCAATCTGTTGAGTTGCCTGTGTTCTTCCCTCAACCAGATTCTCTGGCAGAACGTGCTTTGCCCACTTTAGATGTGAAAAGAGCACTCCTTTACTATGTAGAAAGGACCAAACCTTTCCGCAACACAAAACAACTATTTGTCGCTTTTACTCCACCACGTAAAGGCAATTCTATATCAAAATCAGGCATTGCAAGGTGGATAGTCAAGTGCATTCAGACATGCTATACAAAAGCAAAACGAACACTAACAATCCCCCTAGAGCGCACTCCACACGCAAACTAGGGGCTTCTATGGCATTCTTAGGGAATATACCCATAGATGATATCTGCAAAGCTGCAACATGGTCTACACCTCACACATTCACAAAATACTGTGTATATGTGTTAGCAAGACAGCAAGCTAGTGTGGGCCAAGCAGTTTTACGTACACTATTTCAGACGACTGCAACAGCTACAGGTTAACCACCGCTTTGGGAGATAACTGCTGTATAGTCTATGCAAAGCATGTGATCTACAGCTCACATGCCTCGAACAGAGAATGCTACTTACCCAATATGCATCTGTTCTTGGCATGTAGAGCTGTAGATTCACATGCTCCTCCCCGGGTACCTATACCTGTTGCAGTAATATCTCACTTAGATACCTACATACATGGACAACTCTTACTACTCTTACTAACTCCATTATCACCCTCTGTGGCAAACAATCTAACAATGGAGCCGATGCCCATGCGCACTATCACTGAAAGGAGGAGTCACCTACCTCGTGACTGGAAAGACTTCTTCAAAGAAAAACAAAGTGCAAACATCCGGACCCAACACTAGATGGCGAGCTATGCAAAGCATGTGAATCTACAGCTCTACATGCCAAGAACAGATGCATACTGGGTAAGTAGCATTCTCCTTTTTTTGGTTAAAAAATATCCCAACAGTAGCATAAGTACTAAAAGATATTCCACGAAGCAAGGAAAAGATGCAGTACCACAGGCTGTTACTAGGTGTTCCTGTGGAGTTGTAAAGGGACCTCTATTACCACATAAGATACTGCACCCTTAATGCAATTATAAAGAGAAAGATTGCAGCTCAGCATGGAAGTGATATATATGTTAGCTTCAGTATTAAAAATGCACCACTGTTTATTTAAATGGTGCCTTTTTAAAACGCAAGCTAGCAAAAATCTCACTTCCAATAAAAATCAAATGGAAATGTATGCTCAGCTGAAATTTGTCTATTTATAATTGCAATAAGGGTGCAGTATCTTATCTGGCTAATACAGGTCCCTTTACAACTCCACAGGGACACCTAGTAACAGCCTGTGGTACTGCACCCTTTCCTTGCATAGTGGAATTTTTTTTTATTACTTATGCTACTGCTGGGATATTTTTTAATAAAAAAAAAAAAAGAAACCTAATTTGCAACGCCAATAGCTCAAAGTTTCATTAATGCAAGACCTATTGCATTGAAAATGTTTGTGTTAAAATTGTCAGATTAAGCAGCAGATGATGTATTGTGTCAAATATGGCAGAGCCATAATTATGCAAAGTAGGATATTTTTCCATTCATGTTTGAATTGCTCTTGTGGAAAAAGGGATGAGAAGTGCTGATGACGGAAACTGCATGCCACGGAGCCAAATGGCTTGTGATTGCACTTTTAAGCGTATTTGGGACATTCTGAGTTTGAAAACATATTCCACTTTGTGAATGTATTTTAATGTCAATAACTCATATTAAACCTTAAATAAACCTGTGTATCCATTGGTTGAATTAAATAACGTAATAAGCTGTGGAAACAGGTGAGTATATACGGATGTATGACGATACCACGCATGCATTACATCGCATGCCATTAGATCGCGGTTTTAACAACGCAAGTCGTTACAACGACTTGCGTTGGAGGGCGCTGGACTTAGGAGTAGTTTAATTTACTATTCCAACTCCAGCCTACGTACAGTAGGGAAGGTGTTGGATAGTAATTTAAACTACTCCTTGTCCTATAGCGCCCTCCAGTGCAAGTCGTTGTAACGCCTTTCGTTGTAAAAACCGCGATCTAATGGCATGCGATGTGATGCATGCGTCCTAAAGGTTGTTTCCCGTATATACACCTCCTTGTTAAATATTTATATTCTTTTGACCAGAGAAAATTCCAAATAATTGTTTTACTACTTCTATTCTTCACATTTATATCCTGGTTCATAGGTAATCATCATACTTCAGAAGTTTACGGAAATACATTTATTTCGACATTCAACAGCCGACACGTGTTTTGCCCTTTGGCGGTCATTTGGACAGGGCTTTCTCAAGGCTGTAATAAATGTAATAGACATCGTAAGTTTAGATGAAATTAAGAACCAGTTATAGTCACCACCAAGTGCTGTGTGACGGGAGTGCCAAAAAAGTCCAAGCGAAGTGCTGTTTCAAAGGAATCAAAAAGGTTGAAAGAACTAGTAAAGAAGCAGTAAAATACTTTGTGGAAAGATTGGTAGAATTAAGATAAAAGGTTAAAGACTAGCTTCTTTAGTGCTGTCAGAAGGAGTTAAAGTGAAAACACAATCCAGTATATATATATATATATATATATATATATATATATATCAAAATAAATATATATATATATATATATATATATATATATAGTGGTTACAAGTCACTGTATGCACGGCAAATCAAGTTGGTAGTATGTGTGGTATACTTTACTTATGTGCATCATGGTTTATTCTTTTAAATGCAATTATTGTGTACCTCTAGAATAAGAATAGACTGAAAAAAGAAAATTACTGTTATAAAGAAAAATAGTGTCATTAGTTTCTGATTACTATTTCTTTAGTAAGTGAAGACAAAAAGGTTGGATTTACCGACAATAAAGCAAATACCTTTTATATTAAAAATAGCAGGTTTTATCATATTTCGTAGTATTTAGTATGTTGCATCAAGAGAATCAGAAGAAACAAAGCTCTAAGTAGGAAAGGAAGAAGCATTATATTGCAATCATTACATTCGAGAGTATTGGACGACGGCTTATCTATTTTTTGTTTTGTTTGAGACAGTTCTGTTCAGGCTCGTTCTTAAATGTGTCAGAGTGGGTATACTAGGTATCCCATGAACAGGGTTTTGAAAGCGATTGAAATAAGAATACTATTGGCACGTTTAGGATTATTAGTCGCACGAGTATCACAGGTGTCACTGCTTTAGTTAACCAGTATATTCCAGGTTTCGATGATTTAATGTATCTGAAAGAAACAGTTAGTTATAGATTCCTTACCTTAGAATCTCCCCCAGGCGTCAGACTGGATCCGGAAAGTTTTTCGTTGTGGTCGCCGGGATGACGTTGCGGAAGTTACATAGACGCCGCCCTCGTGCGCTGACGTCAGTTCTTACTTTTTCCGCGCCAGCAAGCGCAGATCCGGGAAGAGCGGTACCCCCAGTCACTTTTTGACTGAGTTTTTTGCGACTTTCGTCGACTTCGTTTTCGAGTCTTTATCCAACTCCTGGTGCACGAGGGATGCCCGGTTTCAAGACCTGCGGTTCCTGTTTCCGAATGATGTCGGTGAGGGATCCGCACCGCGTGTGCCTCTTCTGCCTGGAGCACGACCATGACCCCAAGTCGAGCTTCGACTGTCATCATCACTCCTCTTCTAAGTCTTTGCACTCGGGGTCAGGTAAGTCGAAGCACAAGAAGAAGTCGAAGAAGCATCGTCGCTCTTCGACTTCCCCTCGTCCGTCTGCCGACGCGACGCATGGTGCGGGTGGTGCCCCTCCTGCGGCTCCGCGTGCGGAGCCTTCAGGGTCGACTCCGGCTTTCCCTCCCTGACCGGGAGCGACCCCTGCCCAGCTTCGTCAGTTTTACGAAGCGATGCACGCCATCTTTGGGCAGTCCGACTCCGCCAGCGTGCCTTCGGGGCCCCGGACTTGGTTGGGGGCCCTAGGCCTTCGACGCCGGCAGCTTCGGCCTCGGCACCGCAGGGCCCCCTTGGATCCAGGCCTGGATCTGGATCGGCGCAGGTCGACCTCATTACACCTCCACCAGCACCACGTCCGCAGCCGACACCACGTCCGCAGCCGACGCCGGCTGGACCCCCAGCCGGCTTCGACCCCCGGCTCCCACCTCGACGTGGACACTGAGTCGGACCAGCGTCGGCCCACGCCAGATCCGACGCCAATGGGTACTTTTGTCCCTGTGTTCCACCCTGGCTATTTTCAACCAGATTGGCAGCCAGAAGAGGGTGAGGAAGACTGGGAGGGGTCTGGTGACCCTTTGACAGACCAGTTGGTGTACAATCCGGACTGGAGAGAGGAACTGGGGGATGCCAGTGGTCTGGATACCTCCCCAGACCTAGGCATGTTGTCTCTTCCTACCGTGGCTACGGAGGAGGGAGCGCCTTACGCAGTGGTGTTGCGTAGGGCGGCCGAGGCTCTCAACCTCGAGCTTCCTACGGTGGCAGTCAGGACTAACCTCCTGACAGAGGTGCTTCAGCCGGCAGCAAGCTCTTCGGAGCATCTGCTCCCGTTTAATGAAGCCCTTACAGACATCCTTTTGGGCACTTGGTCCAGGCCCAACACAGGGGCTCCTGTGGACAGGAGGATTGCCCGACGCCACCGTCCGGCCCACCCCACTTTCCTCTTCCAACACCCCACCCCTGAGAGCTTGGTAGTCCAAGCCTCTACGTCCAAGGGCGCCTTCCCTACCGCACCTCCGGAAAGGGATTCCAAAAAGCTGGACCACCTTGGCAAGAAAATCTTTTCTTCCGCCAGCTTGGGACTGCGGTCGGTAAACACCGCCGCATGTCTGTTTTGCTGGTATACCCACTCTGTGTGGGATACAGTGACGCAGGTGCTGCCTCAGTGCCCGGAGGAGGCCCGGGCCACACACTCCTGTGTCGTTGCCGAGGGGAGAGACGCAGCGAAGTTTACCATCCGCTGTGGGCTGGATACCGCTGATGCACTTGGCAGGACGATTTCAACGTCAGTTGCCCTTCGACGCTACGCCTGGTTGCGTTCGACTGGTTTTTCAGGGGATGTCCAATCCACCCTTATGGATATGCCCTTTGATGGCTGTTGCCTTTTCGGCGACAAGGCAGACAATGCGCTGGAGCGCTTTAAGGACTCGCCGGCTACGGCCAGGTCCTTGGGCCTCTCCACCACTCGCCCTGTGCAGTCGGCTTTTCGCCCCTTTCGTGGCTACGGAAGGGGTGCCGCACTACGTCCCGCCCAGAGCCACAGGCCGGCGCAAGCTGTCCAGTCTCAGCTCGGCCGGGGACATGGGAACCACCGACGTGGTTCTGGGGGCCAGCGAGCGGGCCAGTCTACTACCGCCCCCTCTGCAGCATCCTCCAAACCCTCCTAGTCCAACCTTTCAGGGCCACCAAGCGCCATTGGGCGGCAGGATACGCCATCACCTCCCCCACTGGTGCACCATCACGTCGGACAGGTGGGTTTGCAAATAGTCCGAAGGGGCTACTCCCTCCCCTTCGAGACTACCCCTCCCTCCATGCCACCTCAGTACCATCGCATGTCTGAGGATCACCTGGCCCTTCTACATCAGGAAGTTTTGGCACTCTTGGCCAAGGGTGCCATCGAGCGCGTTCCTGTCCCAGTAGTAGGTCGTGGTTGCTATTCCCACTACTTTCTGCTGCCCAAGAAGGACAAAGGCCTGCGTCCTATCTTGGATCTCAGGAACGTCAACCGCTTCCTCCGGAAGGAGAAGTTCAAGATGTTGTCGTTCGATCAGGTCTTGGCTGCCCTCGACCCTGGAGACTGGATGGTAGCGTTGGACTTGCAGGACGCTTACTTTCACATCCCCGACCTGCCGGCCCACCGGCATTACCTGCGGTTCACGGTAGGCCACGAGCACTTTCAGTTTACTGTGCTCTCCTTTGGCCTTACAAGTGCCCCTCGGGTGTTCACGAAAGTGATGGCGGTGGCCGCAGCTCATCTGCGCAGATCAGGGGTTCCAGTCTTCCCCTATCTCGATGACTGGCTGTTGAAGGCAGGCTCGCCCCAGGCTGTCGTCTCCCACCTCCAGACTACGGCCAATCTCCTGCATTCGCTGGGGTTCTCCATCAATGTTCCGAAGTCGCACCTGATTCCCTCTCAGAAGCTCCTCTTAATCGGAGCGGTTCTGGACACGACGCAGTTTCGGGTTTATCCTCCCGAACAGAGAGTCCGGGATATTGAGCTATGATTCCGATCTTTCAGCCCCTATCCCGGGTTTCGGTCAGGATGCCCCTGAGGCTGCTGGGCCTCATGGCCTCCTGCATCCTGCTGGTCGATCATGCCAGGTGGCCTATGCGGGTTGTGCAGTGGGACCTGAAGTTCCAGTGGGCGCAGCATCAGGGGAATCTGTCCGATTACGTCCAGATCTCGGAGGGCACTGCACGACAATTGCAGTGGTGGCTCACGAACCAGGATTGGGTCAATGGCATCCCTCTCCCTTCCCCAACCAGATCATACAGTGGTGACAGACGCATCCCTTCTGGGATGGGGCGGCCACATGGGAGAGGCGGAGATCAGAGGCCTCTGGTCTCCGGCGGAGTCCGGGCTCCACATCAACCTTCTGGAGCTTTGGGCGATTCGTCTTGCACTCAAGGCATTCCTACCCTCTGTCCGGGGAAGAGTAGTGCAGGTGTTCACGGACAACACCACCGCCATGTGGTACTGCAACAAACAAGGCGGGGTGGGGTCATGGACCCTATGTCAGAAGGCCCTCCGCCTCTGGACATGGCTGGAACATCAGGGCATATCTCTGGTGATTCAACACCTGGCAGGTTCACTGAATGCTAGGGCGGACAAACTCAGCCGCAGGTGCATGATGGATCACGAATGGCGTCTTCACTCGGAGGTGGTGCAAGGTCTCTTTCAGCAGTGGGGAGAGCCTTGGTTAGATCTAGTCGCCACCGAAGAGAACGCGCAATGTCGGCAGTTCTGCGCGTTGGAATTTCCAAGGCGGCACTCGCTAGGCGACGCTTTTCGTCGTGAGTGGAGTTGCGTTCTTCTATACGCCTTTCCGCCTATACCACTTCTGCCCAGAGTGCTGAAGAAGATCAAGCACGACCGGGCCAAAGTCATTCTTGTGGCTCCGGATTGGGCACGAAGAGTCTGGAATCCCGAGCTGCTCAACTTGGCCATCGATCCTCCGGTCAGACTGCCTCTTCGGGAGGATCTTCTGTCGCAGCAGCAGGGGACGGTCCTCCACCCGAACCTGTCCAGCCTCCACCTCCTTGCGTGGAGATTGAGGGGCAGCAGTTGACGTCGTTTGACCTGCCTCCTGAAGTCTGTGATGTAATCGTGGCAGCCTGGCGTCCCTCCACTAAGACGGTATACGCCTGCAGATGGAATAAATTTGTGGCATGGTGCGCAGCAAAGGCTGTGGATCCCCTTTCTGCCCCTCTTTCTGAGGTTCTCTTGTTCCTCCTCTCTTTGGCCCAGCAGGGCTCTGCTCTGGGCACTATTAAGGGCCACCTCTCGACCATTTCAGCCTTTCTTAGGCTACCTGATCAGCCTTCTCTTTTCAAATCCCCTGTTGTAAATAGGTTTCTTAAGGACATTACTCATCTTTTTCCTCCTGTTCCCTTCGTAATGCCCCAGTGGGACTTGAACTTGGTTCTTACATATCTTATGTGCGCTCCCTTTGAGCCGCTTCATAATTGCCCTCTCCGGCTTCTAACTCTGAAAACTGCCTTTCTGGTGGCCATCACCTCTGCTCGCAGGGTGAGTGCGCTACAAGCTCTTTCTTCTAAGCCTCCCTTTCTGGCTATCCATCCGGACAAGGTCGTCCTGAGAACTAGACCTTCCTTCCCAAGGTGGTTACTTCTTTCCACATTGGCCAAACCATCACTTTGCCCACCTTCTTTCTGCCTCCGCATCCTTCGAAAGAGGAAGAGAGGCTCCACCGTCTGGATCCAAAACGTGCGCTTTCTTTCTACTTGGATCGCACAAAACAATTCCGGGTGGATGACCAGCTCTTTGTTGGGTACGTGGGCGCTGGGAAAGGTCGGGCCGTGCACAAACGGACCATCTCCAGGTGGGTCGTTCTGTGCATCAAAGCCTGCTATTCTTTGGCTAAGAAGGAGCCTCCAGTGGGGCTGCACGCCCATTCCACCAGGGCTAAGTAATAGGGAAAACAAGGGTACCCCAATATGTGAACCTGGGGTGGTAAGCTGTTTTGGGAAACAATGGTTCTGGTGTGGCCTAAAGGTCCATTCAGAAGTGACCCTGTGGGGGGCACTATGATTGAGAGTAGGAAGTTAATTCTTAAAAGGGAGCAGTAAGTAATATAAAGAGGGACATGTAGGTCAGTATATGACAGGTGTTTATTTCAAAACAATAGTATTCAGGTGCTCACACAATAAGTGACAAGCGTGACGTGAAAAGTGAGGGTGATATTAAAATAAAGACATCGCATTGACAACAGTAATAAGAACTCCTTTAGAAGATTTTTACAGAGTAAAATGAGTTCATGTTGTAGGGGGTCGACGGCGTTTCGAACTCAATTATTTGAGTTCATCTTCAGGACATACATAGGTGAGCAAGTTGAATTGGGCACGAATGCTGTTAATTATACATCCGGGGTGGCAAGCGCCTGTGAAACGCTGCGCTCCTCTGTATTTGAGCGTGGGAGACTGTTGTGCAGAATCAATTCTGGAAGAGCAGCTAGCCACTGTAAGGCATTGTTCAGTGCTGAATATTGCCTGGGCTGAGTGCAGGCAACAGCAGCAGCAGGACACGTTCCGTTTTTCATCCCCAGGCTCTCATTAAGTGCCCTGGATTCTCCTAAAATAAATATTCGGCACTGAACGATGCCTTACAGTGGTCAGCTGCTCTTCCAAAATTGATTCTGCACAACAGTCTCCCACGCTCAAATACAGAGGAGGGCAGCGTTTCACAGGCGCTTGCCACCACGGATGTATAATTAACAGCATTCGTGCCCAATTCAGCTTGCTCACCTATGTATGTCCTGAAGATGAACTCAAATAATTGAGTTCGAAACGCCGTCGACCCCCTACAACATGAACTCCTTTTACTCTGTAAAAATCTTCTAAAGGAGTTCCTATTACTGTTGTCAATGCGATGTCTTTATTTTAATATCACCCTCACTTTTCACGTCACGCTTATTGTCACTTATTGTGTGAGCACCTGAATACTATTGTTTTGGAATAAACACCTGTCATTTACTGACCTACATGTCCATTCCACCAGGGCGACGGCAGCTACTACTGCTTTGGGACGAGGAGTCCCCCTGAATGACAGCTGTCAGGCAGCTACGTGGGCATCGTTGCACACGTTTACGAGACACTACTGCCTGGACAATCAAGTCCGGAGAGATGGCTTCTTTGGCCGTTCTGTTCTCCAGGACTTTCTGGTGTGAACTTGGTTCGTAGACCCACCTCCGGGTTTGGTATTGCTGGGGTATCTATTCTAAGGTAAGGAATCTATAACTGTTTCTTTCAGATGCACAAGTTTCTTACCTTCGGTAACGATATATCTGTAAGAAACATAGGTTAGTTATAGATTCCTTACCACCTCACCCATCCTCCCCGTTCTGTGAACTGACTTCTAGGGTTAAGGACATCCTTTCAGGGCCCTAGTTTTGTGCACCAGTGGTCAGTGTCTTGCATGGCTCTGCGCTTCTGGCGTGGAAAGTCGTGTACAGAACTGACGTCAGCGTGCGAGGGCGGCGTCTATGTAACTTCTGCGATGTCATCCCGGCGACCACGACGCCGACGACTGACGCGGAGTCGACCAACGCCACCTTCAGACGCGCAGGGGTACTGCTGACGAAAAACTTTCCGGATCCAGTCTGACGCCTCGAGGAGATTCTAAGGTAAGGAATCTATAACTAACCTATGTTTCTTACAGATACATCGTTACCGAAGGTAAGTAACTTGTTCATTTGTAACAAGCGGAAGCTCAATAGTGCGCGCTTCCGCTGCTTGGAGAAGCCGCGTTTCATATATTATGGCATGACCGATTTCAGACAAACAAGCATTTGCAATCATAGACATATAAGCATTCAATGGTCTAGGATTGCAAGGAAAGAATTTCGTGCACTCTACGGGGCAAAAACAATTTCGGTCGATAAGTGGAAACAACAGTAAGTCTAGCCGTAGAAAATGAGTGTATAACCTCATCTACTTACATCCTACTCATATGACAGGGCCCTGAAACTCTTCTCAAACAATTTATTGACAGTCTAAACCCAAACAAGTGGGGCATAGAAATAACATATACAACCTCTATGAAAGAAATTGAAGTGCGACTAACAAATCCTAAACGTGCCAATAGTATTCTTATTTCAATCGCTTTCAAAACCCTGTTCATGGGACACCTCGTATACCCACTATGACACATTTGAGAAGTACGAGCCTGAACAGGACTGTCTCAAACAAAACAAAAAATAAATAAGCCGTCGTCTAATACTCTCTAATGTAATAATTGCAATATTATGCTTCTTCCTTTCCTACTTGGAGCTTTGTTTCTCCTGATTCTCTTGATGCAACATACTAAATACTACAAAATATGATAAAACCTGCTATTTTGAATATAAAAGGTATTTGCTTTATTGTCGGCAAATCCAACCTTTTTGTCTTCACTTACTAAATAAGAAATAGTAATCAGAAACTAATGACACTATTTTTCTTTATAACAGTAATTTTCTTTTTCAGTCTATTCTAATTCTAGAGGTACACAATAATTGCATTTAAAAGAATAAAGCATGATGCACATAAGTAAAGTATACCACACATACTACCAACTTAATTTGCTGTGCATGCAGTGACTTCTAGACACTATATATATCTGATTGCGTTTTCACTTTAACTCCTTCTGCCAGCACTAAAGAAGCTAGTCTTTAACTTTTTATCTTAATTCTACCAATCTTTCCACAAAGTATTTTGCTGCATATTTACTAGTTCTTTTAACCTTTTAGATTCCTTTGAATCAGCACTTCGCTTGGATGTTCTTGGCACTCCCATCACATAGCACTTGGTGGTGACTATAACTGGTTCTTAATTTCATCTAAATTTACGATGTCTATTACATTTATTGCAGCCTTGAGAAAGCCCTGGTCCAAATGACCGCCAAAGGGCGAAGCACGTGTCGGCTGTTGAATGTTGAAATAAATGTATTTCCGTAAACTTCTGAAGTATGATGATTACCTATGAACCAGGATATAAATGTGAAGAATAAAAGTAGTAAAACAAATATGATTTGGAATTTTCTCTGGTCAAAAGAATATTGATATTTACCAAGGAGGAGTATGTACTCACCTGTTTCCACAATTTCTCACAATAAGAGGTTAGCAAGGTTCAGTAACTCAAGTTAATCTCCTCCTATCACCTTCACAAAATAATTGGCAATACTATCTAGGAAAAGAATCGCTGGACCTTCTTTCTTACCCAACATAATAAGCTGTAACTGGGCAATGAAATGCCAAACAAATACAAAAAAGTGGGATGTTTTGCTCTTTCTGGTCACACCTCTGACTCCGCCCACTGGCCCAGTCCTCGGGTTATTCCCACCCTCTGATTCTCTGCACACAGTTCCCCTACTTTATTCCCCCCACTTCGACCACTGCTCGGCTTACACCCAACCCTGAACTACGAGGTTGGCAGGGCACCCTCCCCGCCACCTCCTCTACTACCTCCTTAACCCCCACCTGGAACCTGGCCCCTCCCCTCCCCCTCACCCATCCCCTCTCTACAGGCCGGACCATTGTATCTGAGCCTTTCAGATTCCTATAGTTTGACAGCTGCCCCACACCAAATAGTGCTGTTCTGATCAGCTCCTTCCATATGTTTTTCTACTACGATAGCTGACTTTCCCTACATTTGTGCAGACTGGTCCGCTATTAGATCTGTTACAACAGTCACAGTTGTTCTAATTCCAATGTTTCTGCAATTGCTGTATTTCCAATACGGACAGAGCGCCCAGATTTGATTTAATTGGATTTACTTTGGTCTGATTAGATTTGACTCGAGATTACCGATTTGGCAGGTTACTGTTTTTTTCTCCTGTTGTCTCCCAGTCTGTAACCACCTCAAACTCTGTACCCTTGTACTGTGTGTATGCCGGGTCTGGTGGCTCAGTGGACTAATGGTCCACTGCAGGGGCCTGTGTTCTACCTCATGGTCACAGGTTTAATTCCCGGTGTGTCCACTCCGCCTTTCATCCATCTGAGGTCGATAAAATGAGTACCGCTGAGTTGGGTAACAATAAACATCTGTTCAGCACCAAGATGCCTACGGGTGAACGTGCGCTTGTATATGTATATATATATGTGTGTGTGTGTGTGTGTATGTATGTGTATATACACACATACAGAAAGCTACCTCCCCCCTGGAGGGTCACAACGGGGAGCCAAGGAGAACACCTTTATTGCAGAGTGGGAGGCAAGACGCGTTTCGGCTGGAATGCCTTCTTCAATTGCCAAACACCAGAAACTGTCACCTGCCGCCTTTCAAATAATCCATTTGACTCCCAATGGTGGAAGCCCAGCTGAGTTGACCAATAGCATGAACGCATCATCGCAGTCACCCTTGATGGATTACGGCTCCCAGAAAGCACCATTTCGGCTTGCAGGTAAGCATTTGTGCTGTCAACTCGTTGTAACCCTAAGTGAGTGCTGGTGATAAGTGAAAAGCGTGTATAGGTGCAGATTAAAATCACAAGTGTCCTCGCCGCACAAAGTTCTCTCCTGGGCCCCCTTTGACGTCTTACCGCATATAATCAGGTCCACGTGGGATCGAAGATCCTGCTACAATGAGTAAATCTACCCGTGAAGTCACGGACTGTAACTACAGCGATGTGTCCACTGTTCCTGAATGTGGGGGCCAGAGCTCTTCAATCCCTTGAAGTCCAAACAAATGCTGTGAAGCAGTGCCCTTGTAGTTCCGGCCACAAGCGAGACGGGTCCCCCAAGCGTGCTCAGGGCATAGCACGCGACGTATGCACAGAAAGCTACCTCCCCCCTGGAGGGAAAGAACTGGAGGGACACAACGGGGAGCCAAGGAGAACACCTTTATTGCAGAGTGGGAGGCAAGACTCGTTTCGGCTGGAATGCCTTCTTCAATTGCCAAACACCAGAAACTGTCACCTGCCGCCTTTCAAATAATCCATTTGACTCCCATTGGTGAAAGCCCAGCTGAGTTGACCAATAGCATGAACGCATCATCGCAGTCACCCTTGACGGACTACGGCTCCCAGAAAGCACCATTTCGGCTTGCAGGTAAGCATTTGTGCTGTCAACTCGTAACCCTAAGTGAGTGCTGGTGATCAGTGAAAAGCGTGTATAGGTGCAGATTAAAATCGCAAGTGTCCTCGCCGCACAAAGTTCTCTCCCGGGCTCCCTTTGACGTCTCACCGCATATAATCAGGTCCACGTGGGATCGAAGATCCTGCTACAATGAGTAAATCTACCCGTGAAGTCACGGACTGTAACTACAGCGATGTGTCCACTGTTCCTGAATGCGGGAGCCAGAGCTCTTCAATCCCTTGAAGTCCAAACAAATGCTGTGAAGCAGTGCCCTTGTAGTTCCGGCCACAAGCGAGACGGGTCCCCCAAGCGTGCTCCGGGCATAGCACCCGACGTATGCACAGAAAGCTACCTCCCCCCTGGAGGGAAAGAACTGGAGGGACACAACGGGGAGCCAAGGAGAACACCTTTATTGCAGAGTGTGTGTATATGTGTGTGCATGCCATTTATTTCAAATCCCTATTGAGTGACACATTTCCTACATAAACCACTGGCTTTAGGAAAGACTCCTGTTTCTCATTTGCAGTTTTACTCATTACTTTGTATGTTTAAACAAAACATTACTTTGATGTTGCTCACAGATCTGTTGCGATTTGCAGTGTCGGTCCATCGGTCGTGAGGCAGTGTCTGTCCATCGGTCGTGGGGCGTGTCGGTCCATGGGTCGTGGGGCGTGTCGGTCCATGGGTCGTGGGGCGTGTCGATCCATGGGTCGTGGGGCGTGTCGATCCATGGGTCGTGGGGCGTGTCGATCCATGGGTCGTGGGGCGTGTCGGTCCATGGGTCGTGGGGCGTGTCGGGTCATGGGGCGTGTCGGTCCATGGGTCGTGGGGCGTGTCGGTCCATCGGTCGTGGGGCGTGTCGGTCCATCGGTCGTGGGGCGTGTCGGTCCATCGGTCGTGGGGCGTGTCGGTCCATCGGGCGTGGGGCGTGTCGGTCCATCGGTCGTGGGGCGTGTCGGTCCATCGGTCGTGGGGCGGTGTCGGTCCATCGGTCGTCAGGTGGAAAATCAGAATCCTGGTCCTTTTTACCTATTTCACAGTAACAAACGAGCTGGAGAGCCCCGCAATGGCCTACAGTCCAGTTTCCAAGCCTTGCAAACAACCCAGATCGATACAGAGCGAACACAGACATTCCAGGCAGCATGGGAAGAAGAGTACCTGTTTGTTGAATGCCCAAAAGAGAAAGCCACCCGTTTGCTTTGCACAGAGAAAGTAAATGTTCTTAAGAGGTATAACCTGGAACGCCACTACAAAATGCGACACTCCGGATACACTGAACTTCCCATTGAACTCAAAACTGTGTTCTATAAAAGTGGCATTGTTAAAGCAAGCTCTTCTTTCCCATCAGAAGATCTTCCTTTGCCAGATGAAGGAATCTGAGGCTGTTACAGAAGCATCTTTTAAAATATGCTACTTGCTTGCCAAACATAGGAAACCATTCACAGAGGCAGAGTTGGTGAAGAAATGTTTCCTTTCAGCTGCCGAAATTTTATTTGACAACTACATTAATAAAGCCAGCATTTTAAAGGAAATGTGTGCATTACAGCTATCAGATTCCACGTGTGCATGCAGAATTAAGGCAATGGGTCAAAACGTCCAGCAGGAGCAGGTGATCAAAGCAGTCGGAGAGTCACCATTCTTCAGCATTGCCATGGATGAGTTCACAGACATAGGCGATGTGGCCCAGTTATTAGTTTGGTTGAGGTATTTGGACCAATTGCTTCATCCCAAAGAAGAGCTCCTGTGCCTTCTACCACTGCAAGGGCACAAAAGAGGAGAAGATATACTGGACAGCATGTGCAACTACTTTGAAACTAATCTCATATCGCTGAACACTCTTGTCAGCATCGCAACAGATGGGTCTCCTGCCATGGTAGGCCATGACAGAGGCTTCGTATCTATGCTTAAAAAGAAGCTCATAGGACAGACTGTGATAGACTACCACTGCATTATTCACCAAGAAGTATTGTGTGCAAAATTAAAGTATGGAGAACTGAATAATGTCCAAAAAGTTGCAGCAAAAATTCTTAATTTTATCCGTGCCAAAGCTCTTAACCATAGACTTTTTAAAGCAATGCTGCAGGAATCCGAAGCTAAATATACAGACCTCTTGATGCACACCGACCTGCGTTGGCTCAGCAAAGGGAAGGTTCAGGAGCAGTTCATCGCATTGCTTCCTGAAATTGAACTCTTTGTGAACAGTAGAGGTCAATCATTCCCAGAACTAAGGAATGTGAAATGTTTTATTATGCTTCATTTTGTTTCAGATCTATTCACACATTTTAACGCTCTCAATTTGACGCTTCAAGGTAAACAGCTTGTGTGCTCTATGATGATTGGTATTTATGCTTTTGAAAGTACGCTTGTGCTATTCAAAGAACTGGATGATAGTGACTTCACCCACTTCCCAAAACTGTTGGCTGTGATGCAGAGGTTTCCAGATGCACAAGAAATTGTGTCAAAGCTAGACCTTGGTGCATGTCTTGAAGAAATTTCTGGGGAGATCAAACGCGGATTTTCTCAATTAGGTGCCCTCACTCCTCTGTTCAGGTTGGTTGAAAACCCCTGGATGGCGAGTGCACGAAATTTTGACGTTGTTGCTCTTATTGGCATGGAAAGGGCGCAAGCAGAAATTGAGCTGATTGACATGCAGCACAATTCAGCCCTCGTAGCATCTTTTTTGGGGCAAGCACCAGAAGAATTATGAACAAATGTGCCTTCTGACAAGTTTCCTCTTCTTTTTTCAGTGGCTCAGAAGGTAATTTGTATGTTTGGGTCAACATATGTTTGTGAAAGTTCATTTTCCATAATGGGACTGTTGAAGAGCAAACTCAGAAATAAGCTTACAGATATACATCTGGATCAGCTGTTAAGGCTTGCCGTTTCAGACTTAGTACCTGGTTACAGAAAACTAATTGGTGACATGAAATGTAAAATAAGTTCGTAGTGTTTCTGTCTTTAACATACCTATTTTTTGTACTCTGAAGCCTGTGCTGAATATCCGGTTATTACAAATTGCCATGCAATCCCTCTTAAGATTTCTATTGTCTGATGATAAAAATGTATTATAAAAGTTACATCTGCTTTGGAAATACAGCATTGTCTAGTAATGTTTTGAAGCGGTAGTGATTTTTTTTTGTCTCTAGCCCCACCCCACACTGACCCAACCCCACACTGACCCCGCCCCCACCGGTGTAGCCCTCGGCCACAAACCACACTGTAAATTTGGCCACAGAGAGAAAGTTTGTGAGTACCCATGCTTTAGTTGATGAGCATAAGCAGAGTTGTGGGCAGGAAAAACTGTTTCAAGTAATTCCTGTAAGTAGTTACTTCTTCCATATGTTACCTGCAGCCTCCCTTTGTTTCTTAAGGCCTGGCAAGGCAGTGCAGTAGTGTATTGTACCTTGGTTTGCAAATCTTTTAAAACATTCCTAGACTGGGCTTTACGTTGCCCAAAGGAATATTCTAGTCACCACATGCTGTTGACTATTTGGTGTATTGTTTGCTACCTCTCGAGTGCTTGTATTGTAAAGCATCAGGGACTATTTTACATTGCAAAAATACGCTGAATTCTTCATCCCATAGATGTATTGTATACTGGAATAGAGAGAGAGAGAGTACCAGTAGGAAGTTATAGCTAGGACCCAGTTTCCATAGGAAGAGCGTTTTTTGTTTTGTCAATACCTTGGGTGCTGCTTGACGAATCTTCATGACATTTTCAAAACTTATACTTTAGTCAGTTCAGCTGCTGTGTTGAAAGTTTTGGGTGAACCGTGAAGCGGGGCCTGAGAAAAAAAGGGGGGGGCTCCCAAAACGCGTTTTCCCCATGTTAATTCCCATTCGAGTTTTGAACATGACTACAGTCCAAACTGCTGGGCAGAATTGCACTACATTTGGCAGAAAGGTAGATTTTGTTCCACAGATCATACTGTGTGGGATTTGGTGTGAATCAGTTCAGTAGTTTCTGACATATTAGAGTTTTAGAAATGTAGATATATAGAGACGGGTAGATCCGCTGATCCACGTGACAAAGACCTGATTGGCTGGCCTTAGCTGCACAGAAAAGTTGGGGTGCAGCTACCATTTTCTTTTATCCGGAAACTGTTCCCCAGGCTCAAATTTGGTCTGTAATGTCTATCAAAGGTCAGGGTAGAGACTCTCTGACTACAGTGGGGTGGGGTGGGGGGGCTGATATAAGTAGGCTGTAAGCATAAGTTAAGATACATGTGTATATTTTGTTTTTTTGGGACATTTTTCCGAGATCCACGGATTTACCCGCAGGGCTCATCGCGGCCCCTGATGTAAATTTGTGGGTGGATCCATGGATTTCGGCAAGTGTAAAAAAAAAATATATATATGTATGTGTGTATATATATATATACACACCCACTCAAACAGGCAGCCAAATACTCTCACAGTGACTCACACCCATTATCACAGCCTGCCAGCCAGACACCCTCACACCCAGTGCCACATGCAGATACTCACACACATAACCATCCAGACAGTCACACCCATTAAAAAACCCATTCAGTCACTGTCGCACCCATTCACATACCATAGAGATTGTTACACCCGCTCACAAACCTATGCAGAGACTTACTGCCACATTACATATATAGACATACTGTGACAGTCACACCTATTCATATACTCTACAGACACTGCCACACCCATTCACAAACCCATACACTGACACACCCACACTTGCATCCATACTTACACCCATACAGATACTCTCCCAACCACTCACATACCCCTACAGACACTGACACACCCACACTTGCACCATATACTCTTTCACCCATACAGTCTCACACCCACTCATATTCCCATATACTCTTTCGCCCACTCACATATGCATAGAGACACTTACTCACCTAAAATTATACTCCGATAGACCCTCTTTTACCCTCTGTGAGACCCATTCAGAGCCCTCTACTAGAAATATTAAATGTGCTGTTTTGCATTGAATGTGTGATTTTTGGTTTGTGGATCCGCTGATTCGGAAGATTTAAAAAAAAAAAAAAAAATAAAGATTTACAATTAAAATTAACAAGTGCTTGGGGAAATAGGGTGGCTCTGAGAAAAGCTGTTGTGTTCACTGTGTGTATATGATGACTGCATATACGAGCGGATGCAGTGTTTCAACTTGTATTCAAAATATCTTGCACAGTCCTTCTTTTCTCCTGATGGTACAGAGAACCACATCCACACATCGCTCTTCTTTCGGGTTGAAGCAACTTGTTCTTCTAGATCTCCTTCCTCCTCTGGTGCAAGAGAAGCAGCTGGAATATTATCTTCTGCCATCATATTTTAGACCAATCAGCTTTTCACCTTTACACCTTTCTTCAGCAACAGCCAGCATAAAAGTAACTGTTTAGGTTGTGGTTTTCCCAACAATTGGGTGTGGAGGAACAAGAACCAACAGCAATGAAACTTTTAATTCTGACATCGAGCGGGTACGCGGATCGCACTGCAGATCTTCGGATTCGCCGATATGATAAAACACTACATTTGTGCAGGAAAAAACAAAAAGGATCATTTATAAGATTCGAAGTAGTTTCACCCTTATGGTATACTTTAGTTTTAGGGATATACGAGCCTTTAAAGAATTTTTTAGGAATTTGGCAGAATGGCTCCGCAGACTCATTTCTATCACTTGATCGGAACAAACACCATAGCAGAATCGAAGGAATTCTACAGTTCCGCAGGAAATCTGCAGATCCGAAAATGTATTAAAAAGAAATACAGTAATAATAGTTTTGTGTACATTTCTACTGTACAATTGTTTTAGCCAGCTACATTTATTTTCGTTGTATATATTTTGCTCTCATTGTCACTGCTTTATCGTTTTTTCACAATTTTTTTCTGCTCTATGTACTATATTGTTTCCTTCCTTTTCCGTCATTGTCACTGCTTCCACCTTGCTGTTTTTGTAGTATTCACAATACATTAATTGTTTTTGCCACAATGTAATTACTTTCTCCTTTATTTTTGTCATATTTTAAAACTACCTAGTCATTCTTTTTTAAATACACTGTAAACTAGGAACAATGCAGAAGGTTGGCCACTGAGCCTGGTTGTAGAACAGGTCCTGTAAACAATCTACCACAGCATTGAAAAAAAACCTCTAGATATTCACTAGAAAAAACAGAGGTTACAAGGACGTTATAGTTAGGAAATAGAATTGAAAAAAAAAACATAGCAATTCACAAAAAAAACCAAAGGTTACAGGGACGTTCTAGTTAGGCTAACATTTTATCGTACAAAACCAGAGAAATTCAGCAGTTATAGTTACCTGAGCTAACTGTATCTTGCGCCCGCAATGCACTGCTTATGACCTCATATATTAAATCACTTATGACATGGTCAATGACATCACTGATGACATCACTGACATCATCCAATGAGTGTGAGTGTTTTCTAAAAGTTTGAGTGTTAAAAATATATACCAAGGTACTACAAAAGCCACAATATTAAACTCTCTGGAATACTGAGTGATACTGTTTCTAACATATAGTATGTGAGTGGCTGTCACTGTGTGTATTCTTGTCTGAATGTGTGTCTGAGTGCCTGTATGGGTGTGCGAGTGGCTGTATGGGTGTATAAGGAGGAGTGTGAGTAGCTGTGTGGGTGAGTGAGTGGCTATTTGAGTGACTGTATTGGTGAGTGAGTGGGTTCGTCACTGACTGTATGGGTGAGTGAGTGGTGTATGAGTTGCTGTATGGGTGGGTGAGTGGGTGTGTAAGTGACTTCTTGTGAGTGAGTGGGTGTTTGGTTAAGTGAGTTGGTGTGTGAGTGGCTGTATTGTAGAGTGTCTGTGAATAGATGTATGGGGAGTGTGTGAATGTGTGAGTGCTTGTTTGGATGTGTGAATGGGTATGTTAGTGGTTGTTTGGCTGAGTGAGTGTGTGAGTGCTTGTATGGGTGAGTGAGTGGCTCTTTTGAGAGGCTGTATGAGTGATAGGTGCGTGTGTGGGTGGCTGGATCGGTTAATAAGTGGGTGTGTGAGTAGCTGTAAGGGTGAGTGTGTGGCTGTGTGAGTAGCTGTATGGGTAAGTGACTGGTTAGTTGAGTAGCTGTATGGGTGAATGAGTCGTGTGAGCACCTGTATGAGTGAGTGGGTGTGAGAGTGGCTCTATGGAGGAGTGAATGGTTGTGTGAGTACTTGTATGGGTCTATAAATGGATATGTGAGTGGTAGTGTGTGTATGAGAGGCTGTATGAGGGTGTGAGTGGGTGTGTGAGTGGGTGAGTGGGTATGTGGATGATGTCACCAGTGATGACACTTACCAGGTCATGAGTGGTGTTATATGTGAGGTCATAAGCAGTGCATTGCAGGGGCGTAAGTTATAGTTAGCTCAGGTTACTATGCTTAATTTCTATGGTTTTGTATAAGTGAAATCTGAGCCTAACTAGAAAGCCACTGTAACCTTTGTTTATTCCAGTGAATGTCTATTTCTAAGGTTTATTTAACTACTAGGCGCATTTGCAGAGTGGTGGAGAAAGGAGGCAGGCCTCCGACCAGCTCCCAGCAATCCACTGTGAGGGACTTACTGGATGTAACAGGAGGGGTTATTGGCCCCAAAGACCCTTAGCATCCATGGGGACTTCATCCCCCAACCAATAGTGCGCCAGGAGGCAGGTTTGCAGAGTGGTGGAGAAATGGGGTGTAGCCTCCGACGACCTCTCAGTAATCTCACTGTGTGAGACTTACTGGAGTTAACAGGAGGGGTTGTTGGCCCCCAAGAACCCTCAGTATCCAAGGGGACATCATCCCCCAAAACGTTGTGCGCCATGAGGCCCCTTTGCAGAGTGGCTTAGAAAGGGGGCGGTGAGGTGGTGGACCCCGGGGCTCAAGGGAGGGCTGGGAGAGGGAGAAAGAGAGGGGGGGAGAGAGAGAGAGAAGGGAAAGAGAGAGAAAGGGGGAGAGAGAGAGAGATATGCAGCGCAGATTAAAAAAAAAAACGAAAGAATTCAGTCTGTACTTAAAGTGCAAGCCAAACCTATTGTCCTTGATTGTTTCTCATAGAATTGCCATCTTCTCCTCCCTTCCAGATCTTAAAGATTGTTAAAGGTTTCTCCAGTTCTAGTAAAATTTGAGTTTTATCTTTGATTGTTCTCCTGGCGAGTACCTATCTGTAAAATAGTAGTTCTTCCTTACCAATCTTTTCATGTCCTTTCTTTCAGGGGGTACAGTCTGGCCGTGCGAAACGATACTCCTCTCAACGGCAGCGACCTATTCCAGAGCCTGCTCCTATGCACATCAGCATCATGGAGCGCCACTACTATGACCCATGTAAGTTCCTGTATGTATCTTTTCTAGAGAACTGTCTGCCAACCTTCTAAAACTGCTGTAGTTCGCAGTTTATACAGAAGGCTCTCTGGCATTTGTGGATACTCTTGCACACTTTCAGCCCTGTGCCTGGAGAACCTAATATTGTTTACTTCTACAATTGTGAAGTATTTTTTACGATTCTGAGCAGCTGGGCTGATCTAATAGATTTGGAAGGATTAGAAGTTGGGAAATGAGAAATGTTAAAGATCGATTTAAAATTAAATTGATCTGAATGAGAACGGCATTGGCATGAGAGATTTTGGATGGGTATGTTTTTGGTTGTACCTCCTCCTTCTCTAGAGTGAGGCGTGCCTATTTCAAAACTGCTGTTCTACCATTCACTGCTGCGCTGTCCCCAGCGCCGATCAGAACTTTGGTAATTTGTCGGTGCTGGCTTTTTTTTGCTAATTATGCACATAGTTTTGATGTTCAGTGGGTGCGTTAATTGAGATTGCACCCTGTGCTGCTAGTGCCAATTGTTGATGATGCTCATCTTGTCGGAGAGTGAAGAAGCGTGCTTAGGCTATCCACTCTTTGGTGGTCCCCCCCTTCAATGTGACTGGCATACAGGAACATGCCATAAGGCATGGCCAACATCCACAGTTCTGCTTCCAGCTTGAAGAGCAGTGGGGGCGTCTGAGTGCTTTCTTATATATGAGGACTGTGGTGTTGACCAGGTCGACAAGCACCACTCAGGGGCAGCGTCTCTTAGAACCAATAAATTGCCCTTTTTGATCTCTAGCGCATTTGTGTGGGGACTAATCTGCTCCAGAAGGCACTGATAATGAGCCTCTTGTTATTCCTCTCCAACCAAGTGTTGTTACTGTAGTTTACCAGTACAGTAGGTGCAGAGACCTACCATAGGAGTTTGATATGATAGGCATGTAGTCTGGGACAGGCTTTCACTTAACCGTGCACCATCTGATCGCAGTGTTTTGTTAGAAGCAGGGAGCACATGTCACATTTACAGTGCTAAGTGCTTCTGGCATCACTATGCTGATATGCATTGACCTACAACTTTGGATCTCTCACATATTTACATGCTTGATTCATTCCCCGTCAGGCTGGAAATCTCAGTGCAATTTAAATAGCACTAAACCGTGTTAAAATTGCCATGGGCCTCAAAAGCAGTGCGTTTATTAGCACGTCCACCTCATTTAAAACAGCCCAAATTTAAATCGATGTGTTAAAATTGCTGAGACAACTTGCTCCCCCCTAGAGGCCACCATAGCTCAGTTTTCAAAGATCAAGTGACTACTTTTACCGGGAAAGAGATCGAGTCACGTGAATATTTGAAAGATCCCTGGTACAGGTAAGTAACTGATTTCCTATCCAGCTTTTGGTCTTTTATATATTCACATGGTTGATCAGAAAAGCACGCAGTATATTATAATAAAGTTGGACGCATTCTTACCTTTTCTGAAAGAAATGGTGGAGGGCTGTCTGCGTTTGCACCCAGACAGTAGTGCTTTGTGTGTGTTTGCCTGCTGTTCCACATTGCTGCAAGACAGATGTCTTGCAAAAGCACTCTGTTCTAGAGTGACTCAGTTATCGCCATGATTCTGTTGAAATGCATCCTCATTCTGCCCCTTAATGGACACTTCACCTTGTTCTGGCAGAAGCTAATGCAGGTTAACAGTTCCCTGTTTGAACAGGAGTCAGTCTCTACCTGGATGGCCGAAGGACACAAGCGGCTAGTCGTATGGCCAAATGTCTTTTGTTTTGTCCATGTAAAATCTGATGCACCTGAGTACATCCAGAGAGGGCAGAAATTTTTCTGCTAATGTAAGATTAGGAAGAAACCAGCACTGAATAACTGGTCCATTCAGGTAAGTCTGTAGGCACTTTCGGCATGAACTTCGGGTTGATTCAAAGGCTGATCTTGCCCTCCACCAGTCTTTGAATGGGCTCCTTTATTGTAAACTCTTGCAACTCCCCAACTCTTTGCTAACGTGAGGGCAAGTAAAAGTGCCGATTTCCAGGAAAGGAACTTTGCTTACTAAATTGATTGGTTCTAAGAGAGGCAACATGAATTGGCTTAATATAGCGGTCAGCTCCCAAGGCAAAAAAAAAAAAAGACTTGCCAGCTATGCTGTTCAGTTGCTGCAAACAGTAGATGACCGTGTGCCTGGCTAATATATACGGAACGTAGGCTAGACTAGCCTGAAGGAAACTGGTCAAGGTTCCACTTGTGGTCAATAAAAAGGGAACTAACAAAGGGTATGCATCCCTACAGGGGAAGTGGAGGGTATGATGCGCCACTACGTGAGTTTAGAACCTGACCTGGGCTACAAAAACTTAAAATGTTTCTAATCTTGCTTCAGGTGGTGGGATTTCCACATGCTGAGAAAGGAAGAGAGCATCTTTGAGCTGTAACTGGCTTCAGTAGGCTATGAACACCTTTGTCTTCCCCATATAAAGTCGATGTGAGAGAGCAGATGTCCAAATTATAGGGAGTAAAAGTATTCTTTTCCACTCAGATATTTTTTTTTTTTGGAGATTCATAGTTGCAATTTGCCATTGCCTTTAACAAAGAGCAAAGTAGTGTTTACTAGTGAGTGGTATGCTCTTTCAACCATGACTGGGTGAGTGAATTAGGTTGGAAGTGAGCTTCAGGGATAACATCACAGCTCTCCCTACTAACTGCCTTCTGAAGCACAAGCAGCCATAATTGAGCCTTAGAACTCTTACATTTTTCAAGCTTGCTTGTTCTGTTGCCACTGCTTGTCGGAGTTTTAAGCCCTTTTCATTTCTTTTATAGTACCATTCCAAGGACCAATCTACACTCATGGTGAGACCCAAGCACCGCTGCCTCCTCAGGGCATGATCGTTCAGCCAGAAATGCACCTCCCTCATCCAGGTCTGTGAGCTTACAGCTTCCATACTAGAGTTGTTCTACGGGAGCATGGTGAATCGAATGTTTGTGTGAGCTATTGGATGAAACTCATTACATACTTACGTGTGGTAGCGCTTGATTGTTCAGTCAAGCGTATTAATATACTTGTTTGAATATTGATGTTGGTGAAAGTTGGCTTAACTGGGAGTGCTTGTAAGTCCAACAATTGTTTACAGAATCATACACTCTAGGACGGCAGTACAGTGAATTCTCCTACACATAACCTCTTACAGAAGAGTCGGGAACAGAACAAACCTCCCTGGTATGCACAATAAGAGTTGAGACTTACCAGACAAGTGGACACACCAGTGGATGTTGCAGAGGCAATAGCATTGCAAGGTAGCGTCACATGCACGTTTCATTCATATCTTCAACAGGAATAGCCATGTGCCACAGGAGCTTAACAACTCTTAAAGAGGCCATTTCTTTCACTGCAGGTCCCTTTCTATAAAGTGGGCATTGCTGAAGTCCAGAAATCAAAAACCTACGTAAAAATCCTTCTCTTCAGTGCTAAACTCTATAGGTCATTGCCTTATTATCTGACATGAATCCAGTTGGCTATTTCACAAAAATCTGGGCCCTGGTGTAGATGTACCTCACTAATTGCCGTATCGATTACCTTTTCACCACTCTCTTTATTTTGTCTGTTTCTACCTTTCCCAACTTGCTTTTATTCCCATTATCTTTTTCTGATGTAATCAGCTGTATTCAGCCTATTCCATTGCACCTGTCTTGAAGGCCTTCACTGCCCAATTGGCTAGATTTGAACTATGGAATGACATTAACAAATGCACTGTAGATTTAGTGTGATATACAAGTCTGAATTCTTATAAAATACGCCTCCGCACGACTGATCCTCGACGTACCACGCCACAGCACCCCCCACTTGAGGAACCTGCACTGGCTCCCCGTCGACAGGAGGATCACCTTCAAACTCCTCACCCACGCACACAAGGCACTCCACAAAACTGGCCCAGCCTACCTCAACAGACGACTCTTCTTCTACGTCCCCAACCGCCAGCTCCGCTCCGCCGACCTCTCCCTCGCCACCGTCCCCCGCATTCGAAGAACAACCACCGGCGGCAGATCCTTCTCACACCTCGCCGCCAAGACCTGGAACACCCTTCCACTAAGCCTACGAAAGACCCAAGACCTGCTGACCTTCAGGAGGCTACTCAAGACCTGGCTGTTCGACCAGTAGCAGCATCCCCCAGCGCCTTGAGACCCTCACGGGTAAGTAGTGCTCTACAAATTCTGTGATTGATTGATTGACCATAACGCTGATTAAAAGGGACTGCAGTTGTGACGATGTTGATTGGGAGTAAAGTTTGAAACTGGTGCTGTAGTTTCCTATCACTTCTAGGTCAAGGGAACTTAGACTCTAAATTAGGACCCCTGATTTTGGAGTAGTTACATGGAAGGATTTGTTTGTGTTAATGCTTAAATAAGAGGAAAAATGTTTGTCTCACTTGTATTAGATTTCATTATAACGGATATTTTATTAATATTAAAAAGCAGAATTGTGCCCAAAGAAGTTGCAATTTCTTCCAGGCTTAAACTGGTACAACTAAAAATACTTCACAGAATATACTTCTCAGGACCAGCACTGGTTAAAATGGGATACAGGGGGGATCCTAGCTGTGGGCGGCTGTGTGGCCGAGAGGGCAGGTTTCTACATTTAATTTGGGAGTGCGCCCACATCAGTAGGTACTGGACAGAAGTACTCCATAGTATAGAAGAAGCTTGGGGAACGAGTCTGGAACCTGAGGCTAAAAGGTGCCTGCTGAATATCTGGGAACCTACAGACCTAAGAGAACATGGGCAACATTGGGTCTGACGGTTGCCAAACGAAATATTGCTAGAATGTGGGGGGCACAAGATGTACCAACAGTGAATCAATCAATCACAGAATTTGTAAAGCACGCTACTTACCCGCGAGGGTCTCAAGGCGCTGGGGAGAAAAAAGGGGGGGGGTGCTGCTACTGGTCGAACAACCAGGTCTTGAGTAGCCTCCTGAAGGTCAGCAGGTCTTGGGTCTGTCGTAGGCTTAGTGGAAGGGTGTTCCAGGTCTTGGCGGCGAGGTGGGAGAAGGATCTGCCGCCGGTGGTAGTTCTTAGAATGCGAGGGACGGTGGCGAGGAGAGGTCGGCGGAGCGGAGTTGGCGGTTGGGGACGTAGAAGAGGAGTCGTCTGTTGAGGTAGGCTGGGCCAGTCTTGTGGAGTGCCTTGTGTGCGTGGATGAGGAGTTTGAAGGAGATTCTCCTGTCGACGGGGAGCCAGTGCAGGTTCCTCAGGTGGGGGTGATGTGGCTGTGGCGTGGTACATCGAGGATCAGGCGTGCGGAGGCGTTTTGTATGCGTTGCAGTCGCTTGATGAGCTTGGCCGGGGCTCCCGCGTAGAGGGCGTTCCCATAGTCAAGTCTGCTACTGAAGAGGGCCTGGGTGACTGTTCTTCTTGTGTCTGTCGAGATCCACCTGTAGATCTTGCGAAGCATGCGGAGGGTGTTGAAGCAGGAGGATGAGACTGGGTTGACTTGCTTGGCCATGGAGAGCGTTGAGTCGAGGATGACTCCCAGGTTGCGTGCGTGGTCGGTGGGTGTCGGGGCTGTTCCCAGCGTCGTTGGCCACCAGGAGTCGTCCCAGGCTGAGGGGTTGGAGCCGAGGATGAGGACCTCTGTCTTCTCCGTGTTCAGTTTTAGTCGGCTGATCTTCATCCAATCGGCGACGGCCTTCATTCCTTCATGGAGGTTGGATTTGGCGGCGAGGGGGTCCTTGGTGAGGGAGAGGATCAGTTGAGTGTCGTCGGCGTAGGAGATTATGTTGAGGTCGTGCTGTCTGGCGATGCGTGCGAGCGGGGCCATGTAGATGTTGAACAGTGTTGGGCTGAGGGACGATCCCTGGGGTACGCCGCAGATGATCTCGGAGGCTTCGGATCGGAATGGTGGGAGTCGGACTCTCTGGGTTCTGCCGGTGAGGAAGGAGGTGGCCCATTCCAGGGCCTTGTCTCGGATCCCTGCGTCGTGGAGGCGTGCGCGTAGAGTGCGGTGGCAGACAGTGTCGAAGGCGGCGGAGAGGTCCAGCAGGATGAGGGCTGCGGTCTCACCGTTGTCCAGCAGGATCCTGATGTCGGTGGCGGCGATGAGGGCAGTCTCAGTGCTGTGGTTGCTGCGGAACCCCGATTGGGATGGGTCTAGGATGCTGTTTTCTTCGAGGTATCGGGTTAGCTGTTTGTTGATGATCTTCTCGATGACCTTGGCTGGGAACGGAAGCAGGGAGATGGGCCGGAAGTTCTTGAGGTCTCTCGGGTCCGCCTTGGGTTTTTTGAGTACGCATGGAAGATAGACATGGACTGGTGCATGATAAGGGGAAAAACAGTGTATATAGCCAGGGGATGCCCGAAAAAATGGACACAAATATGGGGCAAATGGAATGTATATAGAGGGAATATCTGTGTTCTGCCCTTTCTCTCCCCTCCCTTATTCGATGAACAAGAGACTCTAGAAATCAGGAATAATAGACTGCAAAATGTGTAACCAAGTGGTGAACAAGTGTATAATTCAAAGTAATGAAGTTGTAAATTGCATGAACAAATACCGTGATGTTTGTATTGTTGCAAAACTGTCATCAATAAAAAGTTTTATTAAAAAAAAAGTAGAATTGTGGCATGTGAGTTTAACCCTATGTAGTGTCAAAGAGGTATTGGTACTCGCGTGTGAGGATCTAATGTCCTCCTTCCTGTTACAACAATCGTAACCTAGTAGCAAACATTTATTTTGGCATTCATATTGAAGAGGCTACACCAGGAGGAACAGGATAGCAAAGCTTCAGTCCTCTTCCAGGTAGGCTTTGACCTTGTGGCTTGTTCCTTCTAAGCCTATTAGTGTTTTTATTTTCTATGGGATTAGAGCGTCAAAAGAAAAACGTTCTCAGCAGTGGCTGATGGGGGTCTCAACGCTTCTCATCCAGGTTCTCATGTTGTGCTGCCCCATACTCCGTGATACTAGCCAGAGTGGCTAAACCAAGTTGGCTATCCACATCATAACCTTCCAAACTCCTTCCCTTTGCTTTGGTTGGCCATTTGATGTCCACTCTTCTTCCCTCCCCTGCCATGCCTTGTATAAATATAGGGAATGTTCTAATCATTAACCTCCCCTCTCTTCCCTTCCAGAGATGTTCCAGCAGACTATCTTTCTCAAAGGTCCTTTGTTCTCGCTGGTAGTGTCTGTTTCCTTCTAATTCCAGATCTCTGAAGGAGGGTGAGGGGGGGAACCTGGCAATGGCTTGGGAGAAATTGAAGAAATTTTATAAGAATGATCTTAGCAACATTTCTACCAAAAATCTAAGTTCAGTAATGAATTAAAGTTTGTGGAGAATTTTGCGTTAATTGATTATTTTATTTTTTTGTCTGGCCCCCAGGTCTTAATTGCCATTTAGGGATTTCATACTGCAGTCAGTCTTATGCGGATAGCAAAGATGCCATGGCCTCTGTATAAAATACCATTTTAGAATTTTAGAACTGCATAAACAGTGTAGGTTACTTAGCCTGTCTTACTGCTACTCATTACACATCCATGCCTCGTAGACTCCAAGGAACATTTTGCAGGTGACTTGGATAATGTTAGCTATTAACTTTTCAGCATTTCAAAGGGTTTGTTCAGACAAACTCTGCTGCAGGTTTAGCCTACAACAACAGTTTCACTCATAAACTGAAACTGCATGGCTTTACCGGTGCATTGCCTAAATATTAAATATGCAAGTGAGGGTTAGCTAATTAAACTCTATATTTAGGGGTGAAACCATATATTGAGTTTTGAAGCCTTCTAATGTCCCAACAGAAAATAAACCAGAAAGAAATTGAAGAATCACACAACAGATGCAATTTTCTACAGATTATGCTCTGGGGTGAACTTATGAAAGGCTTACACGCCTGTTCTTATTTTGTTCTGTGATAATTGACCTTGGTTCCAATCCAGAGATGCAGACTTGCTTGAGCTTCTGGTAATATTTTTGACGTCAAAGTGTAATGGCTTGAGTCTGAGCAAATGAATCAAAACTCTGGTAAACTCAGTTATTGTCTTGTTCTATTGCAGGTTTACACCCACACCAGTCAGCTCCTCCTCTGACAAATCCAGGTTTATATCCACCATCAGTGTCTCTTTCCCCTGGACAGCCTCCTCCCCAACAGCTGTTGCCACCCCCTTATTTCTCTCCACCAGGTGTGATGAATTATGGGACTCCAAGTTACCCCTATGCTCCTGGGGCATTGCAAGGACCACCGCCACCACCCCCGCCTCATCTATATCCTAATCCGCAGGTATGTGATCACTAAAGAGGTGGCAAGTGCTGCATCAAACGCAAGAATGTGGTCCAGTGGCAAGTATTGTTGTGGCAAAGTGTGGTAGTATGGTATTCGAAATTTCTACTGAATCCTAGCCCTCTTATTATATGTAGGTCAGCAAGTGAAACAATATATCCATTATATAGATCTGTGTTCTCTGAAGGCCCTTTTTCAATACTGATGGGCCCATTTAACTATTCCTTCTCCGGAGGTGCTTGAATGGCTTACCGTTGGGTAATAGTAACACCTATTACTTACAACGCAGAAAATGCATACGCTTTAGTAGAAAGTCCTTGACATGCTTCTACTGATGGGCACTTGCTGTTAACATTTGTAGCTGTCAGTCAACAAACAGTGGCAAAGTTATTGGTAAATACACTGTGCTTGGAAACTTGATATTAGCCCCTGGAACCTGTTTCTTCCAGCTTTGGGCCTGGTGTTGCCTTTTGATTCACATTTTTACATGGATTTACCCTCTGCATTAGGTGGAGGCTTTTGAGTCTTTGTGCAACCAATCACCTTTTTAGGTCGCAACCTACCAGACAGTGCAGCTGTCTAGTATGCGAAAGGCATCTTGGGGAGTTTCAGAAAGTTGACCTGGGAATGCATTCTGCTAGTTGCTTGCCATTGGCTTTGTAATTTACATTTTCTTGCCTGTTATTTGCTGAATTGGGCTCTGCAGGTTCAATTCCTCCCTCCCATGCCAAAACCTTATTTACCTATATCCTTCAGAGAGCTGCCTTTCTGTAAACAGGCCTGTAAATCTTTTTATCTCGTCACATTTGTTGTGCATTCAAAGACGGAGGTCAAATGTCAAGCTGTGTCTTCGAGGGAGCTTGGTGTTTCTCCAGTATTGTATCTTTCATTGATTCACATGCATGAATTTTCCCAGTCCTCATGGTGGAGTCCCACGGTAACAGTAACATAAGCAGTGTCAAAGCATTAGCAGTAAAACCCCATTGAAAACAATAGACATTGGTAGCCAATTTACATTGTTTTAAAACATCCAAACTTCAGCCAATCAGAGTAGAGACCCTGAAGCACCCTTTCTCTGCAGAGCCGCCATACCTCAGATTTCTTACAGCATGTCGTGAGTTAGGGAGTCACCCTGAGCTCTGCTCAGTCAGTGTTTCATCTGCTCCACTTTTGCCCTGTCAACTATCCAGTTACCCCTCAAACCTCCAGGAAACATCTGAGGTCCTGTGGATTTGATTTTGTGAGTACTTTGATCATGTCTGAGGGTTCTAAGAAAAGGCTGTTCAGGCCTTGTAAGTCCTGTGGGAAGTATGGGCTCTTCTCTGAAGACCCCCACAAGGAATCCTTATATTGCCCATATCCTCAGCACAAGCGAGTGCAAATACTGCCACACTTTTTCAGCCAAGACCCTCAAGGATCGTGAGGCTACACTGCTCCTTTGGTTGCAGAAGAAGACGACGCACTCTGATTCAGATTCTGAGTGGGAGTAGAAGGGTCATTTCTCCTCAAGGAAGAGAAAAGAGGGGGCGTCCTCCTCCTCTGACAGAGACTCGGAGATAAACGTCTCATAGTAGGGAGACCAGTAGTGAGTGGTCGAGGAGCAAGGATCCAGCTGGTCCTTCTCCCTCTCATGAAAAACCAGTCTCCTCACCTTCGTCTGCTCCTTCTACTCCAGTCAAGGAGCCATTGGCGAAGAAAACCCACCAGTTGATGGATCCATCGACGATCAGCCCGCACACGACAGTAACATAGACTACGACGACGACCAGAATGACGACGACCGTCTCCTCGTCCACTTTGAAAGGCGTCGTTGACGAGACAGTCTCCGACGGCATGACTTTTGTTGACCGCTACAGCAGCACAGTTAACCTCCTCTGATGATCTTCCGTCGAAGAGGATTCCATCCGGGGCTATGTCGTAGACGACCCCGCTGACAGCAACAAAAGATAAGTTTATTTCTACCAAGGGTATGACAACATATGTGCTGCAGGACTTTTCAAAAATTTCCCCTTTGTCTCCAGTGCGCCTGTTGGAAATGCAGGAGTTGGGATGAAAGCCTTCCTGGTCCAGCTTATAGTCCATCTCAGCTGAATGCCATATGTCAGGAGACTGAAGATGAAGAGACAGAACAGGATCAACCTACATATTTGGAGGGTGATTTTTCATTCGCTGACAAGGGCCATCAGTCAGCTCAGGAGTACGATACTTTTCTTGAGCAATATCCATATGAGGAGCCGGATGAGGAGCAACATCATGCACAGGGACCATCTATGGTGATACCTGTATCATTGGTCACTGACTTGCGCTCCATGATCAATGTCTATTATAAGAGGTTCCCAGACGCCAGTGTCCCGACTCAACAACCACCTCCAAGACAGAACATTCCAGAGGTTTCCTCTACTCCAAGACACCCTTCCAGACCTCACAGAGAAAGACCTGTGCTACCAACTATCACCATATTCAACACCTTAGCGGACCGTGACGGTGCCCAGCAGACTGAGGAAGGAGAAATTCTGGCTGATTTAAGGGATCATCCTAAATGTGGTGATTATGTTGTCCCATTGTCAGCTTCACCTGTTCCTCCTCTGGCGGATTTCCCGCCAGCAGTTCTTCATGGATTCCACAATATTCTGGAACGAGCATCTAAGCTCTTTGATCTTCCTTTTCCTGCGAAAGCAAACTGAATGCTTTTTATATGATTTCAACGTGACGGTCCAGTGCTCAACGAGATCCATCCCTATAGTGGATTTTATGTAGCAGGAGGGATTAAAACTTATGAAAACACCAGCTTCAGTGTCGGCCGTCATTCCGAAGCTGGACAAAAAATACAAGGCTCTAGATAATTCGCCAACTTGCCTTATTGGCCAGACCAGACTCTGTCATAATGCAGGCGGCTCAAAGGAGAGCAAAGATTCCATCTACACCATACACAGCCCCTCCTGATCAAGAAGGACGCAGACTGGACAACATTGGCAAAATATTCTCTGCCATGGCAATGACCTCTATTAGAGCCTCCAACGCTCTAGCCATCCTTGGGAGTTACGACCGTCTGATGTGGTCTGACATGTTATCGCTCATAGAGTATCTCCCAGAGGACAAGAAGGAGGCCCACAAAATCCTAATGGAAGGGAAGACTGGCTCATCTGAAATAGATGTAGCCATGGATATTTCATCCATGACCTTATGGTAGATGGCAGGGGTGGCAGTTTTGGGTCGACAAGGATGGCTGAAGGCAATGGCATTTCGCCCAGAGGTTAAATCAAAGGTCCTCCATATGCCCTTCGCTGGGAAGCACATGGACAGGGCCTTGCAGTCCATAAAATTGGACACTGAGACTGACACTGAGACTGCTCGTTCACTCGGCACAGTGCAGCAAAGACGATTTCAGTCTTTTCGAAGCAGAGGCCAATTTACTTCCCGACTGTTGTTTCAACAGCCCAGATACCTATCTTACTTGCAGCAGGGTTTTGGTGCTCCATTCTCGGCACAACAATCTTACAGGCCTGCAGCAGCGTTCCAGGAGGCAATGATGTGAAGCATGCACCGCTGCCTCAATCCCATTTCAATTCGGCAATCCTCTATCCCAATTCTTCAATCACTGGAATCTCTTCTCTTCTGACCAATGGGTGTTAGACATAATCCAGCATGGTCACACATGGAGTTTGTTCAAAAGCCTCCCAATCTCCCTCTGCACAAGTTTTGCATCGTCATCTGGCCATTTTTAAGAGGAAAATTTGATCGCTTTTATCCAAAGCTAAGATAGAGGAAGTTTCTCAATCAGCGCAACATAAGATTTTATTCCAACTTCTTTCTCATCAGAAAGAAGACAGGAAAATGAAGGCTGGTAATGGATCTGAGACTCTTGAACAAGTTCATCAAGAAACAGCCCTTCAGAATGTTATCCCTTCAAGAGATCCTACAGCTGGTGGGCAAAGGGGAATATATGACCTCCCTGAATGTGTGGGACGTATACTTTCATATCCCCATATGTCCGAAGCACAGAAAATTTCTAATATTCGAGGTGGCAGGGTGCCATTTCCAGTTTAAGGTGCTCCCTTTTGGGTTAAGGTCGCCTCCCAGAGTCTTTACCAAATGCATGTCTCCAGTGGCAGCTTTTCTCAGACATTCAGGACACCAAGTGTTTCTGTACCTGGACGACTGATTAATAAAGGGCCCTTCTTTTTACACAGCAAGACAAGGTCTGTTTTCAATTTTTCAAATGTCTGGGCCTCAAACTGAACAAAGAAAAATCTTCTCTCACTCCATCTAGGTCGGCTGTGTTCATGGGAGTGATCCTAGACATGACAGTGTCAACACCTTTCCCAAGGAGGAGAGGATTCTCTGTGTAAGCTCAATGACAGAATCCATATCTGCAAAAGAGTTCACTTGGGCAAGGAAGTTCAAGTCCATGTTGGGGATGATGTCCTCCTGCATCCCATTGATTTCCAACTGTCTTTGCATGCGGCCTCTACAGGAGAAGCTGAATGCTCGGGTATAGTGCAACGAATCCTTCGATGACATGATTGCAAGAGAGTTGACACAAGCTATCCCACGCTTCTCATTCAAGCGCACTTCCAACATTAAAGACAAAATTGTACACACGAGACCACTACCTACACGCCCACAACGTCAACAGCAGCTTTGGGGGCTTCCCCACATTAAGGGCCTGTGGGTCCTGTAGCATGTGTCGTTTCACTAGCTCTTCCAAGGAAGTCACACTGAGCCCAAACTACACCTGGACCCAAACGACCCACACCAACTGCAATACACGCAACTGTATATACCTTATCACCTGCCCCTGTCAGAAAAGATATGTCGGCATGACAACCAGAGCAGCTAAGATCCGTATCACAGAACACCGTGGTAACATCAGGTGTGGTAGGTCCACGTCCAAGATACTATCCCATTACATCGAGATGCATCACACACATGACGAGATCAAATGGACGATACTGGAATCCTTTTCCAACATCAACCAACAAGCTCTATTGAACAAAGAACAATGTTGGATTTTTCACCTATCTACTAACTCCATTGGGCTTAATGACGACATGGGCTGAGGTGGGCCACTGAATATCCATGGTTTGGGCTTATCTGCAGTCCGATATCCCCCAGGTTAAAGATCAGCGGCAGCAAGACACCCTGCAGCACTGCCCCCCACCCTCCCGTCATCCCCCCGCCCCCTTTTTTTTATTCCCTCCAGTCTTTACGATATTCGTGCTGTCACCAACCGGATTTCAATCAGTTTCCGCCATGAATAGCAACTCCAAGATGGCGACAAGTTAGCTGCCCGCACCACCTGATCAATCACCACTCCAAGATGGCGCCCATTCATGATTCCCTTAGAGATGCGAGTCCCATTTCCCTCCCTGTTCATGAGCACAACATCACACATCAGGGCTATATTTCGACAGCACCGTTTGTATCCAGACACCATGCCTGGCGTCCGGACGTGGGTAGGTCCCACGCGTTGGAGCACCGATTCGGTGGTAAGTCACCGCGATTCCCGCAGGAGCTGTGTGAGGCCCGCTAGGCTCTAGCTTCAGCCTAGACCTCTCGTCCACAGCTTCTATGCATGCTGGTAAGCCGCCCGCCGCGACGCTAACCGGTCCCTCGAGCTCCATTTCACCGGGCTTTTACAATTAAATACCACCCCCTCTCAGAGCATAAGCGCAACTGGCGAACTCTACAATCCGAGAAGCACATTAATGCTATGTGTTATCAGGCAATGGTGACCATTCTCCGCCTCGTCACTGTTACTAGACCGACACTTGCGCCTGCTAGTAAGCCGCCCGCTGCGACGCTTACCGGTCCTATTTCACCGGGCTTTCACATATTAATACCGCCCCCCTCCCTGAGCAAAGCGCAACTGGCGGATTCTCCATCCCGAGAAGCGCATTTACGCGATGTGATAACAGGCGATGGTGACCATTCTCCGCCTGGTCACTGTTGCCAGACCGACACGGACGCCTCCAGCCCATAGTTCTATCACATCGGACCAGTGACAACACCTCCATCCGACAATGGTTCCCTGTCTCACCATCTTGAGACCTGCCCCCGGGTTGGTTGCCAGCAGGCGATGGCGACCATTCTCCCTCTTCTCTCCCCCCCCCCCAATCACTACCCGCACTGTTGCGAGACTTACATTCACGCCTGACCCCGCTGCCCATGGATTTAGCGCAGCCCCTCCTGTGGCGACACATAACGATACTCAAACGCCTCCACACCCATTACTGGGACTTCATTTACTGGGGTACACTATCTGATACACCCTCATATTTCAGGTTCTACCTTTCCGCAGGTGACTCCCTTCCGTCACTGTTGCAGTTCTGGACGTCCAGGCTGATGCCCTACGTCATCCCCTTAGAGGTGAGTCCCCACCTCTTCCTACCGGGTTTGACCCTTTCCAGTTAGTTTGGCCATAGGGACACTGTTGTGGCGGTAGGGCTCTACTGTCCCCAACAGGCTGCACCCATTTGATCTTCTGTACCACCACCAGTGCATACCTCAAAAAGTATACGAATAACAGGTATGTAACTAGCATGTTTTTCTTTTCCATACCCAGTTTCACAATTTGGGTTAGCCAATATTGTGTGGCACATTTGGAGGTGCTGTTCATTTTCTTGCCACATGTGTGTATTACTTCACAGGTCTCTTTACAAGTTCGACACCATGTTGCCTTACCCATGTCGGTCCCCCCCCCCCCTTTTCTCTCCAGGTTCGCTAGAAGGACGAATTCTCTTGCACTTCCTGTTTTTCCCCCCTTTCCGGATTACCGTTGAATCCATGATACAGGGACAGTACTCCTTAGGACATCCTTCTGACCGTCTCTTTGACTCCAGAGTAGATTAGGTGTTTTTTTCCCCGGTCCTGATGAAACGCCACTCATCCATTAGGAGATTATAGGCGTGAAACATGTCGACCTTTTAACCATCTTCACCTCTCACCACACACACCAGGCTGCAGCAGGTTTAATTCTCCTTGCCAGCCGCTCATAGCTATTTTTTTTAACACACTCACTGCACCCACTCTACTCTCCACACGCCTGCCCCACCACCTCATTACATAGGGCCTCCCGGCTTACAACACATAAGATCTCCGGCAAAGAGCCCCCCTGCGGGGCCCGTTGGGCATTGCAGTGCCGGCCCAACGAGAAGCTGCTCTATGATGAAGCATGACACCTCTCGGGGTGTGTGAGGGCCCTTGCTCCTTATTGGAGCTCTCTCCGTTCCTTCTCTTACCAGGCATTCTGTTAACTTCTGATCTTCCCATCCCCTTCCTTTGAACTGCATACACAATTGTTTGACTCTTATGATTGCAATCGCACCATCAATGATGTCTGCAATGTCCTGGTGGATGATCAAGGAGAATATCTCACAGGGTCTCTTGTTTCTTCCTGTGATTCCCCAGGTGGTAATGATGACTGATGCTTCCCTGGACAGATGTGGGGCTCATTTACAGGACTTGGAGGTTCACAGAAAATTGTCTAGTCCGGAAGCTCTGTCGCACATAAACCTCCTAAGCTGAAGGTGGTTTTCCAGGGTCTTCAGGCCTATCTTCACAGACTCCGCAACTCATCTGTTTTGGTGAGAACAGACAACACAACGACCATGTTCTATCTCAACAAACGGGGAGGGACATGGTCGCAGCTTCTATCTACACAAGCTCAACAAATTTGGTAATGGTTACTTGTCATCAACATTTCCCTAAAGATAGAACATGTCCCAGGGATACAGAATGAGTTAGCGGACACCCTAAGTAGAACAGACAGAGTGCCATGAGTGGGAGCTCAACCACCGATATTTAAGAAGAATTTTTTAGCATTGGGGTTTTACGAACGTGGATCTTTTCACCACTCATCGCAACAAGAAGTGCAGCTTGAACGCCAGCAGATACCCTTTAGGGAAACTCATTCCACTTCACATGGACCGGAATGTTTGCGTATGCGTTCCCTCCATTTACAATCATTCCCAAAGTCATACACAAATTGAAGGGAGAACCTTGTTAATTTATGTTATGGTATTTTAATTTATGACGTGCTCGAATCCCCCCAGAGGGGTATCTTGGCGCGGGGCCAGGACGACGGACAGCGGGTAAAGAAGGCATTCTTAAAATAAGTAGGTCTTTAGCGCTTTCCTGAAATGGGCGTGATTTTCACAGGTGCGTAGTTGCAATGGGAGTTTGTTCCAGAGGTGAGGGGCAAGGAAGGAGAACGATCTGAAACCTGACCTGGCCTTTCTGAATCTAGGGACTTTAAGCAAGGCCTTGTCACAAGATCTTAGAAGTCTGGGGGGGCGACGGGGTAAGGCACAAGTTTGGAGGCTAGATATGCAACCTTGCCGTCTAATACTCATAGCACCAGCGTGGCCAAGGCAGTACTGGTTCACCGAGCTTCTTCACCTATCAGAGTGCCCGTACATACCATTCCAGCCAGCGGAGGACCGTACTGTCAATGAACAAGGGGCAGGTTGTTCATCAGCAAAACTGTTCTCTTAATTTGTCAGCTTGGCTCCTCACAACTCTGAGTTCGGAACTCTAGATCTTCCTGAGGAGTGTGTCTGCAACATGCTCGTGCTGCATGTTATTCCACAAAGTGGAAAAGGTTTTGTTCTTGGTGTACTTCTCAGTCTTGTCACCCTCTCTTCTCTACACCAGAGCAGATTCATCTGCTGCAACTAGCAAAATCAGAACTCACCCACGTATCTATTAAAGTTAGCCGCCATTTCTAGATTCAGAAGAAGTCCTGGGCAATTGTCTTTATGGAATAATAGACTTGTGAAGGAGTTCATGAAGGGACTTTTTCAGGTCTACCCTCCTATTAAGTCTCCTCCTATAATGTGGCAGCTAAATACAGTTTTAGACCAACTCATGAGATCTCATTCTGAGCTGATACACAAAGCTGACTTGAAATTCATCTCTTGGAAGCTTGCCTTCCTTTTAGCTATCACGTCTGCAAGAAGGGTAAGTGAGATACAAGCTTTCACAATCCAAGAGCTTTATCTGCAATTTCATGAAGACAGTCACCCTTCGGACTAACCCTAAATTCATACCAAAGGTGCCCACATATTTTCACCTCAATGAACCTGTAGTGTTACCGACTTTCTTTTGTAACATTTCATCTCCTGCAGAGAAGACCTTGCACTCTTGTGACATCAGACGCTGTTTAAAGTTCTACCTGGAAAAAACAAAAACATTCAGAAAGTCAGACCAACTCCTGATCGCCTTTGCACTACCAAGAAAAGGACAAGATTTGTCGCGGGCAAGCATTGCTCACTGAGTGTCTGCGACATTAGCTTTCTGCCATGAAAAGGCTGGAAGGCCGCTATCTGCGAAGGTGAAGCCACATTCAACCCAAAAGGTGGCAACTTCTTCAGCCTTGTTTGCAGGTGTCTCATTGTCTGACATCTGCAGGGTGGCAACGTGGGTTAACACCCACACCTTCACGAAGTACTACTGCCTGGATGTATGCAGGAAGGCAAATGTGGCGGTCGGACAAGCTGCGCTGAAAAGCCTGTACTCTTAAAGTACGCAGCACTTGAATATTTATTTACATAACGGTATATGATGGTTTTTCTCTCTTGCTGTCTCTAATCTTTATTATGACTCTGTCTGGTAATGCTTTTGTATCCTTGTGTGATATGCACTTTTGAGCTGAATATTACTGTATTATTTCTTTTTTTGATCATGGTGGGATGGTTTGCCTTACCCGCCTCCATTATTTGCTTGCTACTGCTTACTAATCTGATTCAAGCATGTGAATCTATGAGGGATACAATACTGGAGGAAAAAACAAGTTAGTTACTTGTACACTGTGGTTCTCCAGTATTGATATCTTTAATAGATTCACATGCGACCCTACCTTCTCCCCGTTAAGGCTCACCGCTTTCATACCTCTTTTTTCCTTCATTTATACTTGTGCTCGAAATCTGAGGTATGGTGACTCTGCAGAGGAAGAGTGCATCTGGGTCTCTACTCTGATTGGTTGAATTTTGGATGTTTTAAAACAATGTGAATTGGCTACCAATGTCTTGTTTTAAATGGGGTTTTACTGCTAATGCTTTAACACTGCTTATATTACTGTTACCGTTGGACTCCCACCATGACGATGGGGAAGATTCAGGCAGGTGAATCTATGAAAGATATCAATACTGGTGAACCACAGTGTAAAGGGAAGTAACATGTTTTTTTACTTTGCTTTCGGCTGACTTCAGAGTGAGAGCATTAGGTAGGACCGATGAATGCAGTTTGCTCTCCCCATGGTAGGGGTGTCATGGTCCTGGGCAAATGACTTATCTGTCATCTGGTTTATTTATTCTTGTTAATGTTATTCCATCCAGTCTCTGAGGTTGCTTTTACAGCATTTGCTCTGTGTAGGTATTTTCTTTATCATTCCTGTGCCATAACATCGCATTATGGTCATGACAAGTAGTGTTGTCTCAAATATAGAGATTCAAGTGATTCTTTTCTGAAGCAGACCTTATTCTTTGGGACTTAGTGACTCGCCATATGTTGCATTCTACTTTGTGGTTGGATGCCCCCATTTTTCAAACCCTTCAGTTAAAACCTAGACATTTGCGAGTACTGTATAGTGATGTAGAAATACCCCACCTTGCACCTCTAAGTAACCTAAATTGGTTGCAGCACATGGTAAGACTAGAAGGTATTGGAGCATTTTACATTATCACCAGTTACATTACACCAGTTCACTTTCATTTTTCTTTTTCTTTTTTTATAGGCACATCTCTTGGCCAAGATTCCATTAATCAGTGACTACGCTCCGCTTTGCTGGTCCTGATTCTATTCATCCGTGACTGTGCACCGTAGCACATGATGAATTTGGTTGCAATGTTTTAAAATGTCATAAATAGCCTATGGCAGTGCTACAGTGACAGTGTCTATAATAAGACATTTTAGTGGCCAACGTTCGACCTGTTTCAAATCTTGTGAGTAGTTATGTGCAAGAATGAAATATGATATGTCACTTGAGTGAGAGTAAACACTTCTCGGCCAGCACAGGCTCATGCCGAGGGCAGCCATCCCCGCTCCCAGTTCAAGCAAACCTCCAGGTGTTCTTGCTGCTGTGTGAATGGCGAGGCAATACTTTGAATAACTTGCGCCTGTACAGAAAACTGATATGGAGATGATTGAGGCCCTGTTAGCAGCTCTGGTATGAGAGGCTTCAAAGTAAAAAATAAAAAACAACCCTCTTTTCTGGTTTTGTTACTAAAAGCAAGGACTAGCACCACCTGACCCCACTCGCCACATGCAGCTCTCCAACCCAGCTCATTTTGAATGACAGTTCTGTGTACACGTCCAGTGAGCTGTGATATGCATCAAAGAAGCCTATACATTTCTTACAGTCTTTAGTACTGAGGCTGTGCCAGTCTCTAAGCCAGCAGGATGACACACTAAGTTAATTGTGCGCCTCTGAAACATGCGCTGATTTGCAACTCGGAAGGAGACAGCACTAACTAAAAACAAGTTGTTATTGTAAAGCTTTCAGATTACATTCTAATCCAGAATGGTCCAGTAATTTCCTTTCCCTGATCTGGGTGACAGGACACCCCTTCCCACTCGCATCCATGTCTAGGGATGAAACCTACCTATAACGAGGGCCACTGGATTATGTGATTGTAGTGTCCGCAGCATTTTTTGCATAATTATAGATTTGCCGCACAGTCCATCATCTGATGGACATTCTGCTGATTTTAACCCAAAAATATATATATATATATATATATATATATATTTTTTTTTTAGGTCAAACGGTTTAATATTTACTAAAAGCATAGCAGCATGTGTTGCCGCACATTGGAAAACCCTTTGCAAAGTTTGAGTTGCCAGGTTTCTGTTGCTTATTGCTATATTTGGACATTACACTGGTACTAATAAGGTATAACCAATGCCCCGAAGTGTTAGCTAGTTTAAAAATAATTGAATAATGCTATCAGAAAATGTTCCACATAATTTGCTTTTTCTTACCGCATTATTTACTCCACCCTGCCACATAATGTTGTCTTCTCTGCCACCTGATTTGAGTGGCCCTGCCCATAACACTGTTGATTTAACATGCTCACTTTCAGCCTGGAATAGCCTTGTTCGAGGCATGTGTGCTGTAAATTCGTTCCGGATGTTTGCAAGTTGTTTTCCTTCGAAGAAGTCTTTACAGTCACATGGTAAGATGACACCTCCTTTCAGTGATAGTGTGCTTGGCCATCGACTCCATTGTAGATTGTTTTTTTTCACCATCGGTTTCAGATGTGTATTGCTGCTCTCCAGTTCGAAACCGTTCTTCGGGTTCCCCTCTGTGCGCAATCCACTATACCCTCGACGGAAATGTTTTCGTACGCGTTTCCCTGATCTCCACGTATTGAATCGGTCAACACATTCTCCATCTTCGATCGAAAACTTGGGAGGCGGCCCTCTGGCCTAGCCGTGTCGGTTCAACCATCTGCCGATGGAATGGACTCCGTTCCAGTTCTGTCCTCTGTGCCACGCCAAGTACCCTCACACCGACTTACATCAAGTTTGTAACTTGTGCCTCTCTCCGGAGCACAAGGAGGAAGACTGCGACGCCTGTAAATCGTTTTGGTCTAAGAAAACTCTACGCGATCGTCGGGCTCGACGACGTGAAATGCAACAGCAAAGCATTCAACACGCTCCAGATATCTTCAGTGAAGAATTCGAGCGAGAAGAGATCGAAGCGTTGGCGGCAGAAGAAGAGGCCTTCTCCGTTCCAGAGTCGGATTCTGAACTCGAGATCGATTTGGAGTCTGGAGACGTGCCTCTGGGACAGGGTGCCGTGAGTACTGAAGACCCCCTTTCCCCCCAAAACCTTTTCCAAAAATCATAAGGCTCCGGCACCACCTCTGCCTTCTGGCCAAGGTCGGCACAGAGACAATGTTTCTGCCGCCCCGCTGCCTGGCTCAGCACCGAAACAAATCGTCAAGCCTTCTGGTCGGGGTTGAGTCGGCCGAAATCCTCTTCAGATCCGAAACCCTCCGGTTCGAAGGACAAATCTGGTTCGGAGCCGAAACCCTCTGCTCCGAAATAAAAACATGCTTTGGAGCTGAAACCTTGCGCTCCCAAAAGCAAATCTTTTTCGCCGCCTAAATCAAAGGACAACCTCTCCGAGCCTCCCAAACCAATTTTAGACCTAATTAAAGCCAAATTGGATCCTAAACAAAAGATTTATATCAATGCTGATACAGGAAATATTTCTGCTAAAACACCAGCCAAACGCAAACTTCCTTCAGAGGACCCTGCATATAAGATTCCTCTGAAGAAGAAAAAGGACATGGCTTCCAGCTCTGTTTATCCTGCCCCGCAATCCCCATCCACCATCTTCTCCACATTTACCAATTCAAGATTCTTTACACAACACCTCAGAAATCTCCACATACACAGCCTGAAGGGGATGATATTGATGAAGACACTCATTTGCCTGTAGACCCATGGAATGATTACATCATTGACCCTCCATTAGATACTAACCCAGACTTTTACCCTGCAAAGCCATCACCACCGGATGATAATGTGGCTAATCAACAACTTATTGCTAGAGCAGCAGAGTATCATGGGGTAGCCTTACATAAAGAGTCCTTAGAAGAAGACTTTTTATTTGACACTCTAGGGTCCACACACACAAGTCAAGTCAAACACTTCCTATGCTAACGGGCATGATGAGGCATGTAGATGACATCTTCAAAGACCCTGTGCAAGCACGTATTTTAACTCCCAGAGTCGATAAAAAATGTATAAACCTTCACCATCTGATCCTGTGTTTATCAAAGCACAATACCTCTCGACTCCCTAGTGGTGTCCAATGCTCGCAAAAGAGCTAATTCGCAAACCTCTGGTGATGCACCTCCCCCAGACAAAGAATCTAAGGTTATAGATGCCTTGGGGAAACAAGTGGCTGCTCAAGCCGCTAACGAATGGCGCATCGCAAACACACAGCGCCTACTAGCTAGGTACGACAGGGCACACTGGGATGAGATGGAGCAACTTCTCCAATATCTCCCTGAGGAACACAAAGCCAAGGCACAAGAGTTAGTTCAAGAGGGGAAACTCATGTTCGAGGCATATGAGCTGTAGATTGTATACTTTAGCATAATCGCCATCTGGTGTTGGGCTCGGATGTTTGCACTTTGTTTTTGTCGGAGATAGGTGGCTCCTCCTTATGGTGACAGTGCGCATGGGCATCGACTCCATCCCCAGATTGTTTTTTTCCGCCATCGGGTTCGGATGTGACTTGCTGCGCTCCGGGTCGGTGTCGCTATTGAAACCCCCTTCGACGCGCAATCACTTACCACTCAACGGTATTGTCTCAATCGCGTTTTCCCTTTTCGACGCGCATCTTCTACAATCGAAAAACTTCGATAAACTTCGACGCGGGCCGTTGGCCTACCCGCGCCGATCACGACGGAAGTCGATGGAACGGACTCCCTTCAAGAAAAGTCCCCAGTGTGGAGCTAAATTCCCACACTCGGACCTACATCCAGTGTGTAATCTTTGCCTCTCTCCAGAACACAGAGAGGATACCTGTGAGGCTTGTCTATCTTTCAAGTCCAAGAAGACAATTCCTGATCGTCGGGCTCGACGCCACGAAATGTCCAGAGGAAGAGCTCCATTCCGGACATCTTCCATACAGGCCCCGGCAGCCTTCTGGAACAAGCCCAGGAGGAACAGGTCTCAGTCTCCGAAGCAGATGACTCCGTTGAGGACGCAGTCACTCCAGCTCAGCGGACCGGGAGTACAGTGACCCCTGCCCCACCCAAGCCCATACCGAAGGCTCCGGTAACACCTTCGCCACAGGGCCCAGGTCCACATCGGTCAAACATTTCAGATGCCCCGCCCTCGGGCCCGGCTATGAAAAGCAAAGACAAGCCTTCCGGCTCGGGCTCGAGCCAACCACACTCCGGTCCCGAAAAAACACCTCCGGCACCGAAGTCCTACCCCTCCAATATGCCACGCCCTCCTCCATCGGCACCGGAAAACCTTCCGGCGCCGAAACAGTCAAAGGACAAACCCTCGGAGCCGAAGCAAAAGGATAAAATTTCGACACCGAGAACCTCGGAGCCGAAACAATCCAAGGATAAACCTTCGGCGCCTAAACACCCAAAAGACAAGCCTTCGGAGCCGAAACAACCTACACCGAAGTCTTCGGAGCGGGAAAAAGCTTCCAAACCGAACACTATCCCTATGCCTAAACAGTCTAAGACTCTTCATAGGGAAAAATCTTTGGCACCGAAAAGAACACCGGATCCGAAGAACTTTTTGTACCGGATCCAAACCAGAAAACAATTTATATTGATTCAAAGACTGGTCATATTCTTTCCACACAACATAAAAAGAGGAAACCGGACCATTTGCAGGACTCACCAGTTTCTGCTAAAAGAATAGAAATGCAAAAGAAACAATTGATGGGCGGAATGCTGGACAATGCAAACATTCACCCCCAGTCACAAGGATCTGGGTTTAATCCATCATTCTTTTGCTCACCACACCACCCCAGTTTGGATCCAGCCATATGCAAATCAGCCTTGACCCTGTTCCTTGTGGGAACAGTCCAGCCCGAACTGCCAAGCCAGGTCCTCCCTGGACCAGAAACAAGCATCCTGGGACCGGTTTCAGGGCATCACCCTTCATCAGCCAGGCTAGCTTGAATCCAGTGGTGTAGTGAGCACAGGACCCACGTCTGAGCATACCCTTCCCACTTAGGGCGACATATGCAAAAGAAACAATTGATGGACGGAATGCTGGACAATGCAAACATTCACCCCCAGTCACAAGGATCTGGGTTTAATGTATGACATTGTTCTGCATTCTGTCCATCAATTGTTGTTTTTGCAAAAGAATAGAAATGGGCACGAACACCTCTCCACCCCCTACACCTCCTCTTCCACCTACTGATCCCAATCTACTGATCTCTCCAGTACACTCTCCAGAGCCCACTTTTCCACTTCCACAACCAGAGGATAGTGATTATGGAGATGGGGACGGACAAGGGGATGATAATATAGATCCACAACAGGATGATGATACCCCACAGGAACCAGATCCATGGAGGGACTATAATACAGATCCTGACTTGAACAACGACCCAGATCTTTATCCCTCCAAGCCATCCCCACCAGACGATAATGTAGGTTTTGCCCAACTAATCAATAGGGCCGCAACGTATCACGGGGTGAAGTTACATTCAGATCCTGTAGAGGAGGATTTTCTACTAGAAACTTTTGCTCAGCAACAAAAGTCCTCACACGTCCTACCAATGTTAAAAGGTCTAATTAAACACGCACCAGAAGTGTTTAAAGACCCTGTTCGGACTAGGGTTCTTAACCCCAGGATAGACAAGAAATACAAAGCAGCTCCCAGTGACCCCATATACATTAAGGGTCCGCTTCCTTTAGATTCCCTGGTAGTAGCTAATGCATGTAAAAGGGCCAACTCTCAAGGTTCAGGTGACACCCCGCCTCCGGATAAATAATCCAAATTGTTAAACGCATCAGGCAAACGTATGGCGTCTCAAGCTCCAAACTATTGGAAAATAGCCAACACACAAGCTCTCTTGGCAAGGTATGATAGGGCTCACTATGATGAGCTTGAGAAGCTCATTGAACATCTACCTGATGAATACAAAGACAACAAAAGACACACAATTGATGGACGGAATGCAGAACAAATCAAAACATTCACCCCCAGTCAAGAGATCTGGGTTAAATCCATCATTCTTTTGCTCACCATGCCACCCCAGTTTAGACCTGGCCATATGCAAATCAGTCTTGACCCTGTGCCTCATGGGAACAGTCCAGCCCGAACTGCCAAGCCAGGTCCTCCCTGGACCGGAAACAAGCATCCTAGGACCGTGTAGCGGGTTAGGAGGCACATACGGGAGACAGGTGGGGGTCAAAGAAGGCTTTATTGGTCTAAGTACACGCCTCTGTCGTGAGACCGGTCTATAATAAGGCAAGGGTTGTTCTTCTGTCTTCTCTCTGTGTTCTCGGTCCCTCGGCGAGGTCCGCACCCTTCGTAGCCGCTCCAGCACGGGTCCGTCCGGGTACAGAGGAAGCGTGGATGGGGAGGGAAAGAGAAAGGAGCGGGGTGTGAGTGTAGTGCACGTATTTACCAGGCTGACAAGGGAAGGGGGTAGTGAGGAGTCACACGGTGCGTAACACTTCTACAAGAGTGAGGGCAGTGCTCAGGATGGGGGTACCGGGATACGGGGACTGTTGCACTAGGTTCTCGGGCTCTCTCTTTTACCCACCCAGCCCGTCAAGCGGTCTCGTACCTGCGAAAGCCACGCTCCTCCTGGAACGTGGCTGGGCGATACACGGGAACGTTGGCCTCCTGGCTCCTTTCCGTCTTGCGACCGTTCCGCCTCTGCTCCTTCCGTTGCTTCCGTCTGCTTCCCTTGGTTCTCGACTCCCTCGACTCCTCCTGCGCCTCCGGTGCTAGCACACCCGTACTTCCGCCTTCCTCCCGTCTTTGAAGGGCCGACCTCCTCGTCGTCATCGAAGGGGGCGTGGTTCAGTGACCAGTCATCCCACTTAAAGGAAAGGTGTTCCTTTTCGTCTTCCACGTCCCCGGCTCGAATGTCTGGCCAAGTCCATTCGTCCTGCTGCAGGAAAACAAGAGGGGAGTCGGAGGTAATCACACTCTCCCCACCTTCCTGTGGGCGCATCCCGCCCTTCATCCGACCGCCCTCGTTACACACCACCCCCCCTTGGACTCTCCCGATCGGGGAGAGGAAACCTGGAGAGGTAGTCAGCGCTCCCATTCTCTGAGCCTTTCCGATGTTTCACAGTAAAGGAAAAAGGCTGCAGGGAGAGGAACCACCGAAGAACCCTGGGGTTCAGAGCAATGTTCCTGCTCATCCACTGGAGGGGGGCGTGATCTGTGTATAGGGTGAAGGGGCGGCCCTCGAGATAGTACCTCAACTTGTCGATAGCCCATTTTATCGCCAGGCACTCCTTCTCGATGGTAGGGTATCGGAGCTCCCGGGGAAAGAGCTTTCTGCTAATATAGAGGATGGGGTGGTCCATGCCCTCGGGAGACAACTGTGATAAGACGGCCCCAATTCCATAATCTGATGCATCGGTGTGGAGTATGAAAGGACGGGTAAAGTCAGGGGAGGAGAGCACGGGACCAGTGGTTATAACCCGTTTCAAGCCGTTGAATGCCTTCCACATTAGGGGCGTGGGGTGTAAGAGGGACTGTGCTTTTACGTCTTGTTTGAGGGTATCGGTCAAGGGGGCGGCTACCTCTGAGAATTGGGGAATGGAACGACGGTAGTACCCTATCAACCCCAAAAACGCTCTCATTTCCTTCTTGGTGCTGGGGAAAGGGGTTTTGGCTATCGCTCTGATTTTCTCAATCTGGGGTTCAATCATCCCGTGGCCTAGTACATAACCCAGATATTTCACCTTCTGGTAACCCACCCTTGATTTCTTTGAGTTTGTGTAATCCGGCCTGTTGCAGGGCGGATAAGATGGTCTGGAGATGGGCTAGGTGGGTTTTCCAACAAGGACTGAAGATCACTATGTCGTCCAAGTACGCAGAGGTGAACGACTGATGTTCCCGGAGCACCGTGTTCATGAGGCGCTGGAATGTTGCTGGCGCCCCGTGTAGGCCGAAGGGAAGAACAGTAAACTCGTATAAGCCCTCAGGTGTAGAAAAAGCGGTCTTCCTTCTATCTTCTTCCCGTAGGGGTACCTGCCAATAACCTTTGGTCAGGTCCAAGGTGGTAATATATTTGGCTTCACCTAATTTTTCGATCAGCTCATCGATGCGGGGGATGGGATATGCGTCGAAGGAGGAGATGTCGTTAAGGGCGCGGAAGTCCATGCAGAACCTGGTACTACCATCAGGTTTTGGCACCATCACGATGGGCGAGGACCATTCGCTTCTAGACGGTCGTATGACCCCTAGGCGTAGCATCTCCTGTACTTCTTTTTGTACTGCCTTCCTTTTTGCTGCGGGGATTCGGTACGGCCTCTGTTTGATGGTCTTTCCTGGGGGTGTCTCTATCCTATGTTCGGTCAAGGTGGTTTTTCCCGGTTTGTCCGAAAAGACGGAGGAAAAGGGAATCGGGGTTCTCTGGAGGTCTTCTTGTTCCTGTTCTCTCAGTTCCTCGTTGACAACCAACTGTTCCAAGGTAGAAGAGGAGGGGGCCTGCGTCGGTAACGTAAGGTGGGCAGCTTTCGGTGGGGGTCCTAGCCATTTTTTCAGAAGGTTTATGTGATAGGTCTGGCTTCTTCGTGGGGTGATCTGTAATTTGTAGCTGGTTTTCCCAATGGTCCCCACGACTTTGTAGGGTCCCATCCACTCCGCCTGGAACTTCTTCGTGGACGAGGGTAGTAATACTAGGGCCCAATCATTCACTTCCAGTCGTCTCCATCGTTTCCCTTTATCATAGGACGCCTTCTGTTTTTCTTGACTCTTCTCCAGGTTGGAATAGGCCAGGTCTCTCAATTTTCCTATTGTTGACTTTAGGGCCTGGGTATATTCCAACATCCCACGTTCTTCATCGGCCTCTTCCTTCTCCCACGCCTCCTTGGTCATCTCCAGGAGCGACCGGGGTTGTCGTCCATATAGCATCTCGAACGACGAACACCCCAGACTGCTCTGTTTTTACCCCCTGATCACGTACAATGCCAGTGGTAGTATTTGGTCCCATTCTCGGCCGTTCACGGAAAGCATTTTCTTTAATGTGGTTTTGAGAGTCCTATTATACCTCTCTACTAGGCCGTCGGTTTGTGGGTGGTAGACCGATGTTCTGATCTGCCGCAGTTGTAAAATCCTGCATACCTCCTTCATTAGCCTCGACACAAAAGGGGTACCCTGGTCGGTCAAGATCTCCTTGGGAAACCCCACCCGGGAAAACAATTCCAGAAACTTCTCGGAGATCAGGCGCGTGGTGGTGGCTCTCAGGGGGAAGGCTTCCGGGTACCTGGTGGCATAGTCTATTATTACGAGGGCATATTGGTTCCCTCGGCGTGTCTTTGGTAGGGGTCCTATCAGGTCCATTCCCACTCTTTCGAAAGGGGTACCTATTACCGGAAGGGGTTGTAAAGTGACCGCTGGGGGCCGGTGAAGGTTCTTTATCTGGCAAATGTCGCAGACCTGACAGTGGGTTTTAATATCTTTATAGACCCCCGGCCAAAAAAAATGTCTTAACACGTTCTGGGTAGTCTTTTCGCTCCCTACGTGTCCTGCAGTCAAGTGTGAGTGTGAAAAGAACATGATTTGCTCCCTAAAGGTATGAGGGACCAAAAGTTGAAGGGGGTCTTCTCTGGAACCCTGACGATATAGAAGACCGTTTTTTATAAGAAATCGTGGATAAACAGGGTTGGTACAGTCCTGTGTTCTATGGGCTTGTTCCCATGCATTGAATAAGGAGGAGTCGTTAGCCTGGGCAAATTTGAAACCTTTGTCTAAAGTCCAAGGTTCAGGGGTTATGAAAGCGGGTACTGGTGATGTCGCTACCGGTCCTCGTTGGGGCTGTGGGGTCTCTTTCCGAAGGCGGTGTAGGAACAGGTCTCGGAATTCGGGGTTATCTGTCCCAATTATAAGCTCTTCTGGTAACCCCTCCAACACCCCCACCCGGAGGACATAGGTGCTACCGTCGGAATGGACCAGGGGTACTACCGCCACGGGGTAGGGCTTGACGTCTCCATGGACGCACCTGATGTGGACCACGGTGTCGGGGATAACTTGTTTGGGCAATATGAAGACCCCCTGTATTACGGACTGCCTACAACCCGAATCTAGGAGGGCCTTTACCTTGGTCCCGTTCACCCGTACACTCACGTGAAATGCGCTCCCCATCTCAGCGGAGTAAAGAATGGATTTGGGGACGTATCCCACCTCCATTGGTTCTTCGGAGGGTTTTCGTCGGGGGCACAACCTCGCGATATGGCCCCAGTCCCCACACTCGAAGCATTGGGGTCCCCTGAACTGTGGTGTCTCTGGTCTGCTGGGTCGAGGTTTGTGTGGTTCCATAAACGTATGGCTTCTCCTGTCTTGTTTGAACACCAGGGACCTACTGGGTTTCTCATTTTCCAACCCGCTCTGCTTGGGTTGGGCCCGGAAAACGTAGCGGCCATATCCATGGCTTGTTCCGTGGTCAGGTGTGAGTGCTGGCGCAACCATTTCTGCGTGTTAAAGGGAAGAGCGTCCAGGTACTGTTCGAGATAGATCTTGTCCATTATCTCTTCTTTGGTACACATATGCGGTGTTAGCCATTTATCCGCAGCCATTTTTAGCCGGAAGAACAAGGTTTTTGGGTTCTCTCCCAGGTTACCTCTCTCCCTTCGAAAGCGTACTCGATACGCTTCAGCATCAAGACCTAAGTGGTCCAATATGACCGTTTTAATATCAGCATACGGGGTGTTTCCGGCTGCGTTAGCCACCTGATAGGCGGCTTGCGCTTCTCCTGTCAACAATGGGGCTAGGAAGAACGGCCACTTCTCCACGGGCCAACCGCAGGCCCGTGCGGCTCGTTCGAAATTGAGCATGAAGGCGTCGGGGTCCTCTCCCACTACATACTTCTGTAGTGATATGCCAGAGGGCCCCGGGGTTGGGTTCCGAGGTTCTTGCGGCGTGGGGAGCGGCTGGTCACGCATCACCCTGTGCAGTCCCTCCAACTGAGCGGTTATGGTGTCCTTAAACGTGTCCCGGTCCGCTTGCGCCGATGTTAGCTGTCTCTCCACCGCCCATCCCAGCTGCTCTTGGCCCTTTACCAGGTGCTGTATGAGGGCGTCCATCGTGGAATTACAGATGGGTGCCTCTATGCCTGCATTCTCCACCACTTGTAGCGGGTTAGGAGGCACATACGGGAGACAGGTGGGGGTCAAAGAAGGCTTTATTGGTCCAAGTACACGCCTCTGTCGTGAGACCGGTCTATAATAAGGCAAGGGTTGTTCTTCTGTCTTCTCTCTGTGTTCTCGGTCCCTCGGCGAGGTCCGCACCCTTCGTAGCCGCTCCAGCACGGGTCCGTCCGGGTACAGAGGAAGCGTGGATGGGGAGGGAAAGAGAAAGGAGCGGGGTGTGAGTGTAGTGCACGTATTTACCAGGCTGACAAGGGAAGGGGGTAGTGAGGAGTCACACGGTGCGTAACACTTCTACAAGAGTGAGGGCAGTGCTCAGGATGGGGGTACCGGGATACGGGGACTGTTGCACTAGGTTCTCGGGCTCTCTCTTTTACCCACCCAGCCCGTCAAGTGGTCTCGTACCTGCGAAAGCCACGCTCCTCCTGGAACGTGGCTGGGCGATACACGGGAACGTTGGCCTCCTGGCTCCTTTCCGTCTTGCGACCGTTCCGCCTCTGCTCCTTCCGTTGCTTCCGTCTGCTTCCCTTGGTTCTCGACTCCCTCGACTCCTCCTGCGCCTCCGGTGCTAGCACACCCGTACTTCCGCCTTCCTCCCGTCTTTGAAGGGCCGACCTCCTCGTCGTCATCGAAGGGGGCGTGGTTCAGTGACCAGTCATCCCACTTAAAGGAAAGGTGTTCCTTTTCGTCTTCCACGTCCCCGGCTCGAATGTCCGGCCAAGTCCATTCGTCCTGCTGCAGGAAAACAAGAGGGGAGTCGGAGGTAATCACACTCTCCCCACCTTCCTGTGGGCGCATCCCGCTCTTCATCCGACCGCCCTCGTTACAGACCGATTTCGGGGTTTCACCCCTCTTCAGCCAGGATAGCTTGATTCCAGTGGCACAGTGAGCCCAGGACCCACGTCTGGGCATACCTGGCGCACTTAGGGCGAGAAAGCAAAAGACACACAATTGATGGACGGAATGCAGAACAAATCAAAACATTCACCCCCAGTCAAGAGATCTGGGTTAAATCCATCATTCTTTTGCTCACCATGCCACCCCAGTTTAGACCTGGCCATATGCAAATCAGTCTTGACCCTGTGCCTCATGGGAACAGTCCAGCCCGAACTGCCAAGCCAGGTCCTCCCTGGACCGGAAACAAGCATCCTAGGACCGATTTCGGGGTTTCACCCCTCTTCAGCCAGGATAGCTTGATTCCAGTGGCACAGTGAGCCCAGGACCCACGTCTGGGCATACCTGGCGCACTTAGGGCGAGAAAGCAAAAGACACACAATTGATGGACGGAATGCAGAACAAATCAAAACATTCACCCCCAGTCAAGAGATCTGGGTTAAATCCATCATTCTTTTGCTCACCATGACCTGGCCATATGCAAATCAGTCTTGACCCTGTGCCTCATGGGAACAGTCCAGCCCGAACTGCCAAGCCAGGTCCTCCCTGGACCGGAAACAAGCATCCTAGGAACGGTTTGGGGTTTCACCCCTCTTCAGCCAGGATAGCTTGATTCCAGTGGCACAGTGAGCCCAGTTAGCAGGGTATGCCCAGACGTGGGTCCCTTGCTCACTTTGCCACTGGATTCAAGATAGCCTGGCTGATGACGGCTGTAAGCCAGAAACTGGTCCCAGGATGCTTGTTTCCAGTCCAGGGAAGACATGGCTTGGCAGTTCGGGCTGGACTGTTCCCATGAGGCACAGGGTCAGACTGATTTGCATATGGCCATATCTGAACTGGGGTGGCGGAGTGAGCTAAAGAATGATGATGGATTGAACCCAGATCAGTTGACTGGGGGTGAGTGCTTACAATGTTCAACACTCCGTCCATCATCCCCTTTGGTTTTGCTATGTTTGCCCTAAGTTGGCAGGGTATGCCCAGACGTGGGTCCCTTGCTCACTTTGCCACTGGATTCAAGATAGCCTGGCTGATGACGGCTGTAAGCCAGAAACCGGTCCCAGGATGCTTGTTTCCGGTCCAGGGAAGACATGGCTTGGCAGTTCGGGCTGGACTGTTCCCATGAGGCACCGGGTCAGACTGATTTGCATATGGCCATGTCTGAACTGGGGTGGCGGAGTGAGCTAAAGAATGATGATGGATTAAACCCAGATCAGTTGACTGGGGGTGAGTGCTTGCAATGTTCAACACTCCGTCCATCATCCCCTTTGGTTTTGCTATAGAATACAAAGACAAGGCCAATGACCTCATACAGGAAGGCAAATTAATCACAAACACATCAATCAAATGTGCTCTAGACGCAGCGGACACCGCTTCTCGCACAGTCAATACTAGCGTATTGTTACGCAGACATGCTTGGCTCAGGATATCTGGATTTAAACAAGAGGTGCAAACCAGTATCCTTAATCAACCCTTCGACCAAGAGCACCTCTTTGGCCCTACAGTGGACACATCTTTAGAAAAGATGAAAAAGGACACGGAAACTGCTAAGTCTATGGGAGCCTTGCAGTTATCTTCTCCTAGAGGCTCCTGCCTGGAACTTACATCCAGTCCCCCACACATTCCTCCCAAACACCGTCCAATGTCCACAGAACATTTGACTCTCCTCAAACAAGAGGTTCTCTCTCTACTGCACAAAAATGCAATAGAACCAGTCCCCTTACCCCATCAGGGCACAGGGGTTTACTCACTCTACTTTCTGATTCCAAAAAAGGACGGCTCTCTCAGGCCAATATTAGACCTCAGTCCCCTAAAATTCTACATCCAATCAGACCACTTCCACATGGTCACTCTCCAACAGGTGCTCCCACTACTTCAACAAGGCGACTTCCTCTCCACTCTGGATCTAAAGGACGCCTACTTTCATATTCCTATTCACCCCTCTCACAGAAAGTATCTCAGGTTCATGGTGGACGGGCAACATTATCAGTTCAAAGTCCTCCCATTCGGGGTAACCACAGCACCCAGAGTCTTCACCAAATGCCTCGCAGTGGTAGCAGCTCATTTAAGAAGGCAACACATCCATGTGTTCCCTTATCTGGACGACTGGCTCATAAAAGCCAAATCTCACAACAGTTGTGTACAGCACACTCACAGGACTATCCATCTACTTCACGACTTAGGTTTCACATTAAACCTCACCAAGTCTCACCTTCAACCATCCAAGATACAACAGTATCTAGGGGCTACTCTAGACACCTCAAGAGCTCTAGCATACCCCAATCCAGGCAGGATTCACTCCATGCAGGCTCTAATATTACAATTTCGGCCTCAACACTCGTTGCCAGCTCGAGTGTTTATGCAGTTAATCGGGATGATGGCTTCTTGCATCCTCATCGTCCCTTATGCAAGACTCCAGATGCGTCCATTGCAGGAATGCTTAGCACATCAGTGGAACCAGGCTCAAGGTCAGCTGACCGATCTGGTGTTGTTGGACAGCCGCACACATCGCTCTCTGCAGTGGTGGAATACACAAAACCATTCCAAAGAGCGGCCGTTCCTCGACCTGGTTCCACAGATAGTACTAACAGCAGACGCGTCGCTCACCGGCTGGGGAGCTCATCTACAAAGTCAAACTGTTCAGGGCTTATGGACCCCTTGACAAAAACAACTCCACATAAATCACCTGGAGTTACTAGCAATCTTTTTAGCACTAAAGTCTTTTCAACTCTTGCTACTAGGCAAAGCTGTCCTAATATGTACAGACAACATGACAGCAATGTATTACATTCAAAAACAGGGGGCGGGGACACTCTCTCCAACTTTCACGCCTAGCGCAAAGTATATGGAGATGGGCTATTCCTCAAAAGATATACCTCCTCGCAGAACATCTCCCGGGAGTACACAATCAGATCGCGGATCTGCTTAGTCGACAAACACAACACATCCACGAATGGGAACTTCATCCTCAAGTTCTTCTTCCATTTTTTCAAATGTGGGGGCACCCAGACATAGATCTGTTCGCCACACATCGCAACGCAAAATGCCCAAGCTTCGCCTCCAGGTATCCACACCCATTGTCCAAAGGCAATGCGCTATTGATGAACTGGTCAGGCAAATTTGCATACGCTTTTCCGCCTCTCCCTGTCATTCCGTTACTGGTTCGGAAGCTCAAACAACACTCCCTCACAATGATCCTAGTTGCTCCAACATGGCCGAGACAACCTTGGTTCACAACTCTACTGGAACTATCAGTGGTACCTCATCAAAAGTTACACCTCTCACCCAAGCTTCTTACACAGAACCATGGAGAGATAAGACATCCAGATCCCAATCAACTCAATCTTGTGATCTGGCTCCTGAGGTCCTAGAGTTTGGCTACCTCAATCTTCCACCAGATTGTATGAACATCATCAAAGAGGCTAGACGTCCTACCACAAGAGCATGCTATGCAGCAAAGTGGAAGCGATTTGTTGTTTATTGTACAAATAACAAAATCGACCCACTAGATGCTTCCATTCAAAACATCTGTTATCTCTTGCATCTACAACAATGTAATTTGGCATATACATCTATACGGCTACATCTAGCTGCAATAGCTGCTTACCTCCAAGACAGACAGCACTTGTCTTTATTTCGAGTTCCTGCGATCAAAGCGTTTATGGAAGGACTTAAAAGAATAATTCCACCTAGAATTCCACCTTCTCCAGCCTGGAACCTCAATATTGTCCTTACCAGGCTCATGGGTCCCCCATTTGAACCTCTACACAAATGTGAGTTACAGTTCCTCACTTGGAAGGTAGCCTTCCTGGTAGCTATCACATCCCTTAGAAGAGTTAGTTAACTCCAGGCATTAACCATACAAGAACCATTTTTGAAAATGCATCATAGTAAAGTGGTTCTTAGACCTAACCCAAAATTTCTACCCAAGGTAGTTTCTGCCTTCCACCTTAATCAGTCTGTTGAACTCCCAGTTTTTTTCCCTCAACCAGACTCGGTGGCAGAACGTGCTCTTCACACGCTAGACGTCAAAAGGGCGTTACTATACTACATAGAAAGAACTAAACCCTTTAGAAAGACTAAACAACTCTTTGTATCTTTCTCCCCACCTCACATGGGCAATCCCATTTCAAAAACAGGAATTGCAAGATGGATTGTTAAGTGCATCCAAATATGCTATCTCAAAGCTAAACACACACTAACCATTCCCCCTAGAGCTCATTCCACACGCAAACTAGGGGCTTCTATGGCATTCTTAGGTAACATTCCCCTAGATGACATCTGCAAAGCAGCAACTTGGTCTACACCGCACACTTTCACTAAACACTATTGTGTAGATGTGCAAGCAAAACAACAAGCTAGTGTGGGCCAGGCTGTATTGAGAACACTTTTTCAGACCACTGCAACGGATACAGGTTACCACCGCTAAGGAGGAAAACTGCTATATAGTCTATGCTAAAGTATACAATCTACAGCTCATATGCCTCGAACGGAAAATGCTACTTACCAGTATACATCTGTTCTTGGCATGTATAGCTGTAGAGTTGTATACGCCCACCCACCTCCCCGGATACCTTTATCCGTTGCAGTATTATCTTACTTAGATACATCACACATGGACATCCTTTTCTACTTTCTTACTAACTCCATCATTACCCTTTATGGCGAAAAACAATCTGGGGATGGAGTCGATGCCCATCCGCACTGTCACCATAAGGAGGAGCCACCTATCTCGTGACTAACAAAGACTTCTCCGACAAAAACAAAGTGCAAACATCCGAGCCCAACACCAGATGGCGATCTATGCTAAAGTATACAACTCTACAGCTCTACATGCCAAGAACAGATGCATACTGGTAAGTAGCATTTTCCTTCTAACTGTTCAATTAGATGTGCTCTAGATGCTGCAGACACCGCGGCTAGGGAGATCAATACCAGCATTCTCTTTAGAAGGCATGCATGACATAGGATTTGGGGGTTTAAACCGGAGGTTCAGCAGTCTATTTTAAACACCCCTTTTGACAAAGTACACCTGTTTGGTCCTGAAGTCGATCAGTCGTTAGAAAAAATGAAAAAAGACACTAAAGTGGCAAAGTCCATGGGAGCGCTCCAGTCCCCATCAAATAGATGCTCCTTTTGCCGCTCCTTTTACAGAGCAGGGTCTAAAACTACATCTTCAGACCCAAATGCTTCCTCTTATAAAGGCAACACCCAATACTCTCCCTCTAGAGGTTACTATAGAGGAGGGTATTGAGGAAACAATTCCAAGGGTAGGGGTAAAGGCGCCACAGCGCGTAACACCCCTTCCCCTAACAAACAGTGACTTGCCCACACTTACCCCGCCCCCCCCCATTACTTAACACCTGTCGGGGGAAGACTTCAACAGTTTCTCCCCATTTGGCAATCCATAACAACCGACAAATGGGTGATCTACCTTATCCAACATGGTTATTGCCTGGAGCTTAAGACACACAGATGATGGACGGAATGCAGAGCAAATAAAACATTCTCCCCCAGTCAATAGATCTGGGTTAAATCCATTGTTCTTTTGTTCGCCATTCCACCCCAGTTTAGACCCAGCCATATGCAAATCAGTCTTAACCCTGTGCCTCATGGGAACAGTCCAGACCGAACTGCCAAGCCAGGGCCTCCCTGGACCGGCAACAAGCCTCCTGGGACCGGTTTCGGGGCATCACCCATTTTGCCTGGAGCTTACCACCAATGCTCCAAACATTCCACCTCGCATTCACAAACTGTCGTCAGCCCACTTATAGTTACTCAAACAAGAGGTGCAATCTCTTTTAGAAAAGGGAGCCATAGAACCAGTTCCATTACAGTACCATGGTTCAGGGGTTTACTCTCTCTATTTTCTAATCCCCTAAAAGGACGGTTCCTTAAGACCAATTTTGGATCTGAGTTTTAAACCAGTACATACTGTCAGAACATTTCCATATGGTAACGGTTCAACAGATCCTTCCACTTCTACAGCAAGGAGATTTTATGTCCACACTAAAAGGATGCATATTTTCACATTCCCGTTCATCCAGCTCATCGCAAATATCTCAGATTTGTGATAGCAGGCAAACACTATCAGTTCGAAGTACTCCCATTCGGAGTAACTACTGCTCCCAGACTGTTTACCAAATGTCTAGCAGTAGTGGCAGCTCATCTCAGAAGACAACAAATTTATGTCTTCCCGTACTTAGACGACTGGCTCATCAAAGCCAGCACACACCAGAAGTGTCTAGAACACACTCAGACCATGCTACACCTACTCTACCAATTGGGTTTCACGGTCAACATGCAAAAGTATCACCTACAGTCTTCACAAACACAATCTTATCTAGAAGCCACTCAACACTTACACGGCTCCAGCCTCTCCCAATGCAGCCAGAATTCGCAATATCCAAACTCTATTGCTACAGTTCCAGGCCAACCAAACCTTACCAGCCAGGACTTTAATGCAGCTACTAGGAATGAAGGCGGCGTCATGCAACAAAATAGTGCCCCATACAAGACTACACATGCGTCCGCTACACGAATGCTTAGCACGTCAGTGGAATCAGTCACAGGGTCAATTAACAGATCTAGTGTTGGTAGACAGCCACACCCATCGCTCTCTACAGTGGTGGAACCCACAAAATTTATTAAAAGGGCGACCCTTCATCGACCCTGTTCCACAGATCGTGCTAACAGCAGATGCATCTCTCACAGGTTGGGGTGCACATCTCCACCATTACACAATCCAGGGTCTCTGGGACAACAAGCACAAATGTCTCCATATCAACTATCTAGAGTTTCTAGCAGTGTTTCTAGCGCTGAAAGCTTTTCAGTCTCATCTCAAAGGCAAAGTTGTCCTAGTCTGCACGGACAACATGACAGCTATGTACAAAAACAAGGGGGAACACACTCTCCAACTGTCACGCCTCTCTCAGACAATTTGGAACAGTGCAATCCATCACAGGATTCACCTTCTAGCAGAACACCTTCCAGGAGTGAACAATCAAATTGCCGACCTCCTCAGCAGAAGGAGGCAAGCAGAAGGAGGCAGCAAATACACGAGTGGGATCTTCATCCCCAAGTTCTTCTTCAATACTTTCAACAATGGGGATATGTACAAATAGATCTGTTCGCCACAGTAGACCGCGCACAATGCCCAAATTTCACCTCCAGGTTCCACACCCTCTCTCCAAAGGCAATGCCCTATGGATGAATTGGTCAGGGATATTTGCCTATGCTTTTCCGCCTCTTCCACTCCTTCCGTTTCTGGTTCGGAAACTCAGGCAAACATCACTTACAAGGATTCTGGTAGCTCCCACATGGACCCATCAACCATGGTACACCACCCTGTTAGAGCTGTCAGTAGTTCTCCATCAAAAGCTACAGCTCACCTCCAGTCTCCTCACTCAGAACCATGGAGAAATCAAGCATCCAAATCCCAAAAGAGCTCAACTTAGCGATTTGGCTCCTGAAGTCATAGTTTTGATATTTGAATTTGCCACCAGATTGTATGACTATTCTGAAAGAAGCAAGATAGCCTACTACCAGACCTTGTTATGCAGCAAAGTGGAAACCATTTGTGGCTATTGCAACAAAAGCAAAATTATTCCTCTCGATGCTTCTGTTCAAAACATTATCTGTTATCTTTTGCACCTATAGCAAACTGGACTAGCTTACACATCTATTCGATTGCACCTTGCAGCAGTAGCTGCGTATTTGCAAAACAGACAGCATTTTTCTTTATTCAAAGTTCCTCTCATTAAAGCTTTTAAGGAGGGCTTAAAGAGAGTAATACTACCAAGAATCCCTCCGGCACCAATGTGGAATCTTAACATTGTACTTACAAGACTTATGGGTTCACCCTTTAAACAATTACACAATTGTCCTTTACAGTTTCTTTCATGAAAATGTGCCTCCTCATTGCAATCACTTCATTAAGGAGAATTGGTGAGCTACAGGCATTAACCTTTGAAGAACCCTTCTTTCAGCTCCATAAAGATAGGGTAGTTCTTTGCACCAATACCAGACTCCTTCCCAAAGTAGTTTCTGCTTTCCATCTTAACCAATCAGTTGAGTTACCCGTGTTCTTTCCTCAACCTGATTCAGTAGCAGAACGAGCTCTTCACACATTTGATGTCAGAAGAATGTTATTGTAGTACATAGAAAGGACAAAAGATTTTCGTAAAACAAAGCCAGTTTGTTGCATTTGCTCCACTTCACGAAGGCAATTCTATCTCTAAATCTGGCATTTCCAGATGGATTGTTAAGTGCATCCAAACCTGCTTTGCAAAAGCTAAAAACTTTATACCCCCTACAGCGCATTCCTCTCGCAAAATAAGGGCCACTATGGCCTTTTTAGGTAACATCCCTCTAGCTGACATCTGTAAAGCAACAACATTGTCTACACCACACACATTTACTAAACACTATTGTGTGGATGTATTAGCACGCCAACAAGCCAATGTAGGGCAAGCAGTGCTTAAGACACTTTTTCAGACAACTGCAACATCTACTGGTTAGCCACCGCTTTGGGAGCATACTGCTATATAGTCTATGCAAAGCATGTGTATCTACAGCACACATGCCTCAAACGGATTGTTACTTACCCAGTAATCATCTGTTCTTGGCATGTAGAGCTATAGATTCACATGCGCCCAACAGCCTCCCCGGGCACCTATAGTTTTTTCAGTTCTCACTATTTACATTACATACGCATGGACATCTCTGTACTACACTCACTCACTCCATTCTCACCCTCTTGCGGGAAAACAATCTTAACAATAGAGTCGATGCCCATGCGCACTATTATCGAAAGGAGGAGTCACCTTACCTTGTAACTGGAAACATCGGGACCCAACACTAGATGGCAAGAGTATGCAAAGCATGTGAATGTACAGCTCTACATGCCAAGAACAGATGCTTACGGGGTAAATACCTTAGTCCTTATTCCATGTGTCAAGTGTCCTCAGACTAGTCATTTACAGGCATCAGTGCTGTATCCATTTTTTGAATAGGGGTGCTGGCCATCGACATTACCCGATTTAAGGTCCTTGATTTTACTTTACATTTTTCAGACATATATTCTGAGATATTTGTATTTTACTTTGTAGAGCAAGCACACTTGTATACATATTACAAGACCTCTGAAATCATGTGGCCTTCTGCTTCCAACTGTTTCACAGTAAGAGTATCAGTCACTAGGTAGAATTACAAAATATCCTAACCATGCTTTCAGAGAAAAGGATAGTAAACACAGCTCTCCATGTGAAACAAGCCTTGGCAAAGCCAATAGATCTCTTCTATTTGAAATCTATGGTCTTTAATTATTTTTTTAGCCATGTTGGACAGCAGCACAGCTGCTATGCAGCAAGGTTGAAAGTAAAGTAAGTATATAAAAAATAAACATTTTAAAAAGTGCTACGACAGTCAGCGCTGACCGCATCATAGCACCTTCGCCCCCCGAACCCCAATTTTAGCCATGCTCTGTAGCAGCCATGCAGTTTTACAACATGACTTTAAAAAATTGAAAAGCCAAATAGTACAACTATTTGGCTTTGTCATTGTTTTCTTTGCCATATTGTACAGCTGCCTGGCTGCTGTGCAGCATGGTTGAAAAGAAAAACAGCATTATAAAGCGACCAGCGTGACCGCGTCATAGCTTTATTCTTCATTTTTAAGCCATTTTGCGCTGCTATAGAACATGACTAAGCAAACATTGACAAAGTAATAAATCTCGCATAGGCCAGGCCTATGGGCTTTGCCGATGTTTGTTTATGTTCTCCAATTCTTTAAGCCTGACCGTTCTGGATCCTAATATCTGTAATGTTTAATAACTGAAAAAACGAAAATAAAATAATAAAATAAAATTTGTGTATTAAACGTACACATGTCAAATTAATGCCCCTTAAATTAATCCTCCAAAGCTATGTCCATCAAAATTATTGGTGTCTGAATGTGAAGAACTCCACCAAAGCAGCAATCTGCTGCATCTTGGTAAGTGTGGAGTTCTTTCACACCCTGCACTAAAGGCTCTGTTATGGAGCCTTTAGTATCTCACATACATTTCAGGTATAGCAGGACAGTTGGGACAGACATGGGCCCAATTGTAACTCAAGACCGTGGAGCCAAACGGGTATGTGTCTGCGTACCACAGGAGAACTATCACCGGACTCAGAAGGGTGTTCCCTTACAATTTAGTCTCTTCCTGGACTGTATTTAAATTACCACTTCAGATTCTGGAATGAAGTGTAGCAGAGATACTCAAGTCGACTGGTTATTAGAGGAGTCAGCCTCCTTAAACAATCCTTAAACTCCCCTTTGAAGGCGAGTTTGGAGGAAGGAGAGTTGGGGTCTGGAAAGCTTTTTTGTTTCTATGAGAGAGATCTTGGCAGAATGGGGTGTGCTCTTTTGACCTGCCTCCACTTAGGTTATCTTGGATCCTAGTCCAGAGTGGCATATTGTTTCTGCTGTAGTCTGACCCTTGTAAGGGAGCCATGGACTAGAGCTCTTCAGTCCTGTAAACCCAGGCTCTTGCATTCACTCATTCCGCATCTCTTCTCCGTATAGTGTGCTTGGCGCCTTTGCAAGAATCCCAGTCTTGACCTTCTCTGGACTTGGCACCTGTTGCAAAGTCAAACAGGACTATGAGGTTTATACACTTGTCTTTCCCAAGATTTATGAGCCACCTTTATGCACTTCATGAAATCACAGATCTCCACAGTGTACAAACTAAGCTCAAAGGATTAAGTACGTTCGGCTAGAGACCGCAGACGAGTGCAGCCCGCCAGTAGGGTATTTAGAACAACAATCAAAGCTGGTGTTTTAGTGAAGATAAGCTGGTAATGAGACAAAGTTCTCAAGTACTTTTTCTCTGAACTGGAAACACTGCTTCTCGCTATTTTTGCTGGTTGTATGTGAAATAATGGAAACGTTTTTTTCGAACTACATTGTCATCGTTACAATTTAATGGAATTTTTTTTATTGAAATTTGGTTCCAACATTGGATTGTTTGTTCCTTTTGGAGGAATGTCTTTTTTTGTTCTTGAAAAAGGCTATTTTTACTCAGTTTTAAACTATTTTCTACTCGTGCATGTGAAGCAGCAGTTTAGAATGTTGATCTTTCGTCACATCATCTGGCATTCTAACTTGAAGGGAGCAGTACCACAAGACTTCAGTCACACAAAAGGTAAAGTTAACCATTTGCTGACACAAATCTGCTCTAAATGTAGTGTTCCTTTTCCTTACAATAAACCGAACAGACCCTATATATATTTATTTTATTGTATTTATTAATAGATTTTACAATACATTACTGATGCAAACATAAGTTCGGCACGACAGTACATGGCATGATAAATGAGAGCGCTAATATGGCAAGATTAGTCAGTCAGTACACACATCACAATAGCAGTACAAAAGAGTAATATAGATATAGCAAAGCTTTCCAGACTGTCCGAGTACCACAATACATTTATGGCACCCATATATAGACAGTTATATTTAAGGAGGTCAAGTGTAATTTAGAATGTCAAGTGGGAACCAATAGTGCAATAGCAGTGCAGGAACGATATGGTCATTAATCAGGATGTAACTTCAATAAACAGGAGCGCAGAGGGTCCCAAAAATCCCAGGGCGAGCATTTGGCGGGAGGGTTGCTGCATATGTCCCGGACCAGTCCTCACATAGTGACATATCCATTAACCAATCTTGAAATTTCGGAGCACATCTGCCACCCCACACGATGGCCACTCTGCGCTTACTGAAAGCAAATTTGTGGCCGTGAATTTGTGAAACTTCTTGGGAACTTCCGTAACATAACCCATCAGAACCATCATAGGAACTAGTTGGAAAACATCTGTCATGTCTAACATCGCTGCAGTTATCGGACTCCAAAACGTAGCCACAGCTGGGCAGGAACATGCCAAGTGGAGGAAATCCACCCCCAGGCACCACATCTCTTGCATTTAGTATCATAATAGCAAGCGAGGTCTACCGGTGAAAGGTATGCCCTTAATAAAAATTTATAATGAATAAGTTGACATTTGCCATTGTGGGGGACACCTCCTTTGTTTGTGGAAAACAGAATTGCCATTGTTCGTGTGAGATGCAGTGACCCATGTCACCCACTCATACGAGCCCAAGGGGCTTCTGTAGGTATACAATCCATCACAGCAGCATATAATCTCATGATAGGTTTAAATGGGAGCGGGTTAGAAAGTTATATTGTTAAAACAGGCCATACTGGACGCTCCTCTGTAACTCATTAAAAAGGTGGAGAACTTCATGAGCGATTTTGCTGTATGTAAGAACATCCAGTAATGTAGCGGAGGAGTCGCCCATATATTCCCGATATGTTTTAAACTTTTGTACTATGAGCAGATCGCCCAATGTTTTGATACCTTTCTTTTCAAGAGATCGCAGCAATTCCGGGGTATGGTCAAGCTGCAGCGTATTAAAGTATTTGATGGACTACTGGGGCAAGTATGGGATTGAAACATTGCATAAATGGGGCAGCCTGTGCCAGGCCCAAACAGTACACCGGACCGTGTGAATTTCCTGACATGGTCTCGGTAGAGACCCATATGGGGCAGCAGGCACAGGGGTGGGGGAAATTAGGCCTCGCTCAATAATAAGATGAGGGGCCCTGGCTGCTTTTGTGGAACGAGAGGTGGATAAATTGTACCTGTGTCACCAGATAGTACACCTCGAAGTGTGGAGCAGCAAAGCCCCCTTTATGATACAGGAGTTATGTATGCCACCCTATTTGCGGCTGTCGGCACACCCATGCCAGCTTAATCATAAGAGAGCGGAGTAGGGGAAAAATACCTTGTTTAAAAGAATGGGTATATTTTAAAACCGAGCAGTTTGAGCAAGTCCATCATTTTCATCACAGCCACTCTACCCACCAAAGAGAGAGGCAGAGTGATCCAAGGGTCAACTTGGGATTGCAGGGTTTCCATGTAGCATCCATAATTTTCCCGGATCACAGTGGGGATGTCTGTATGGTAAAGGATACTCCGGTATCTAATGGGCGCCTTTTGCCATTGCAACAGGTATTGTATGTCCAGTCTAGTGATTGCTCTGGTTAGGGGGGATCATGATGGACTTAGCCCAATTATCTGAAGGCCCGACCAACAGCTGAACTCTAAGATTTCCTTAACAATAGGGGTCAAATTAACAGCAGTGTCTTTGACTACCAGCATCGCGTCATCCGCATACATGGATATTAATGTGTAACAGAATCCCATGGTCGCCCCTCTGTGACAATGGAACTCAAGCAGAGCACACGCCATGGGCTCTACGGTAAAATGAAATGGGCGACAGGGGGCATCCCTGCCGCATTCCTCTACCACTTATAAATTTCTCAGATAGACCATCATTTAGATGCATCGTAGCCAAGGGAGCGGTATACAGAATCTGAACCCATTTTACAAATGCCCCACCCAGGCCTAGTCTGGGTAGTATTGTAAGTAGAAAAGGCCATTCAACTGTGTCAAATGCCTTGGCGGCATCAAAACATGCAGCAACATTTGGGATATCTGGGTTTAGCTGGTGTGTGAGGGCAAAAAGTTATCGAAGATTATCCTCCGTGGACCGGCCAGGAATACAGCCAGACTGGTCGGGACGGACCAGCCTTGGCATCAATGAAAGTAGCCGATTTGCCAAGAGCTTGGCAAGAATCTTGCTGTCTACGTTAATAAGTGAGGGGACAAGAAGACTCACACCTAGATGGAGGTTTATCTGGCTTGAGAAGTGTGATTATAACAGACTTTGTCAGCGGTAGGAGACCTGTCTGAAACGGCTCTTCATAGACAGTTAAAAATATGGGAGACTGCTCCTCAGCATATGTTTTATAGAATTCAACGTGGAGACCATCGATCCCGGCGCTTTCCCTGCTGTTTAATAACGCATTTAGTCTCTGCAGCGGTTCGGGGCTGACAGAGAAGCTCCTGTTCCGCCTGATCCAACCATGCCGGGGTCAGCCTATTTAAATAAGCGGACATGTCTGCAGGATCCGCCAGCGATTTGTGAGGTGTACAAGTGCTGATAGAAAGTAACAAATTCCTGTAATATATCCGCCGGGTCGAACACAGATTTCCCCTTCAGATGTGTCCAGGCTTTAAACATGATTAGAAGCCCATTTGGGTTTGAGTAACATAGCAAGAGTATACCCTGGCCTATCGCCCTCTCCATACCTTCTAGCCTGAGCGTGTTTGCCCAGAAACTTCACCTCCCTTTCAGTCTCTTCCTGAAACTCGAGTAGGAGTGAACGCATAGCATCTAAGAGGCTATTGTCCTTCGTGTCATCTTATCGTAGATCCAGGGAGCGAAGTTCATGTTCTAGCTTTGCGAGTCTGCCTCTTATGGATTTGAGGATACCATGCCCTTTAGCTGTACACTCCCCCCCCCCCGAATAACTTTCAGGGTTTCCCAAAAAGTGGTAACTGAATTTACTGAGCCCTTATTGAGTGTAACATAATTGTTGATGGCAGCCCAAATCTCTTCCTTAAAGCAGTATCTAGTAAATGTTTGGGTTGAAGGTGCCATAACGGTCGGCGCATCCATCTGTTTGGTAGGGCAATTTGTAATATCACTGGGGAATGGTCGGATAAAGTTCTGGGTAGGTGTTGGATGCTTTTGTCCATCCCATAACATCACGCGATCCAACCCAGAGATCAAGCCGTGAGAAGGTGTCATGGACAGAGGAGTGTAAGGTGTATTCTCGAGACCCACCATGTAGATATTGCTATAGGTCAATCATATCAAACTGTACCATAGTGGTGAGAAAGGCTGCACAAGCCTTGGTAATGTGACGCTTGTGGTGATTAGAGCAGTCTGATTCAATCTCCAGAACAAGATTATGCCCCCCCCCCCCCTCTTCCGTTACCCCCTCCCCCCAGATAATTGAACTTGGGGTCAACTGGCAAACAATGCTTAAGGACGAACTGGGAAAAATCAGGGTATGCATGTTGGGCCCATATGTATTTAGTAGTGTGATATGTGTGTAACCAATAAGGCCCTGCAACAGGAGATATCGACTCTGGGTCAACAATGGACGTGAGGTGTTGGTAGGGTACCTGCTTGCGTATTATAATAGCAACTCTCCTAGAATAGAAGGAGTAGGATGCTAAGTATTAAAAGGGGCCCCATGTAGTAAGTAGCTGCGACTCTCTTCCAGGCAATAAATGAGTCTCCTGCAAAAAATAATATCCACCTAATGGCGGTTGAAATAGGCCAAAACCTGTCTACATTTTCGAGGATTATTAAGGCCTCGGACATTCCAAGTGACAAATCTGATAGAAACATCACAGTGATAACGGGTGTGTACCATAGAAACCTAGGACAGGACTACTAGGATAGTGTAAAAATGCTGCCAACCTGATGCCAAAGTGTAATATAGGTTTGCTGTGATGCCGAACAACCCTGACATCCCCCACCCGACCCGCCCACACCAGGACCCAAACTCCTAGTGATATCCCCAAGCAATAAATATAGTTGAATCTAAAGGAAAGAAAACACTGTGGCAAGGATCATACTCCAAAACGTAAAGCTCGGAGTAAAGCAGGGGCAGCCAGAGCACTGATAAGGAGGTTATAGTCAGCCAACCATTGTAGAAACCCATGGTGTAAACATTAGCACTCAGCGGAAACGTATATAAATCAGACAGCGATCAACTCGATGTGGCGTCAGACCAGAAACAATCAGTGTTAGCATTTCAGCAGTCATATATAAAAAGAAACCATGCATTTGCTATTGGCATGAATGGAAATAAGAGGCCGAACACTAGCATTTATGAAAGGTAGCATAGGTAGGCAGTCATTCCTCCTCATCAAGAGGCGAACTGGTATTAGCATTCTCATGAGAAGGGGATGTTCCCTGTGATGAAGGTTGTTTCTGGAGAAAAGCCAGTGCTGAGGTGGATTCAGTGAAAATCTTTTATTTTCCTTTCCAGTAGAAACACAATTTGGCTGGATATAGCATGCCAAATGTAATGCCGCGCTTCTGTAGTTTATTTTTTACCGGAAGAAACATTCTGTGAGCATCCTGAAGAAATTGCATAAGGTCAGGAAAAAAGGCGCTTACCCTCATGGCACACCTCCTTAGCCTCTTGCACCAGGCAAAGCACTTGATCCCTGTCCCTGTAGTTAAAAAATGTAACAATAATAGGTCTGGTAGAGGCTCCTGGGCGAGGGGCCAGCGATCGATGCGCCCGCTCACTCACAATGGACTGGGAGAAGTGGCCAGCGCCAAACAAGGTAATAAGTAGCTTCTCTATGTAATCTTCTGTGCACACCATAGCCGTGTATTCAGGAATAGTAAGAATGCGAACATTATTTCACCTGAACCTGGCTTCCATGTCCTCATTCTTTAATTGCATTTTGCGTAGCTCCACCGTAAACTCCTCTTAGGTTTTGACTTGCTCTGTGTGCACATCCTCGACATCAGATATGCGCTGCTCAGCGTCAGTCTCCTGTGCTGATTATCTATACGATCTTTCATATCATTCATGCGCCGAGTGAGTGAGTCTAGCTTGTGGTCAATAGCACTGAGACATGTTCTCATATCCAACAAAAGAGTTTTTTTGCCCTCAGCTGGGGCGTGAATCACTTCTCATGTCCCCCCCATCGCCCAGCGATTGTTAGTCAGAGGACATGGGCTGCCGCGTCTGCCACTGAGCCTCAAAGGTCAGGCGCTGCTGCTTGGCATCTGTTTTGCACATTATACAAAATATCAAGTTGGCTAGCCAAAGCGCACCCAGCAAATGAGGGCAACAGCACTGTACTCGCAGGATGCACTTACAAATAAGTAGTCAGAAGGCACACGTTGTCAGAAAATACGCTCCTCATCAAACTGAGCAGTGCATGGCACCAGCAGGAGAGACAAGGCAGCAAGCATGTAGCGTGTCATACCAGTAGCACTGCAATGGTGAGCCCAGATATCAGTGCTGTTGATAGACCTCACAAAGTGCGTAGTAGGCAGCAAAAGAGATGTGTGCAGGATACACAGCACTTAAGAGTCAGCAGGAGAAAGCGGAGAGTAGGCAGGGCACCTCCACATGCTGACGTTTCTGACGGGAGCTCAGTGTATAGATGTACGTGCAGATCGTCCCGGTCAGGCCCAAGAATTGCGCCGGTAGGCCATAACTAGGCTGCAGGCACGCCCAGCTCCTGACAGGCACCGCAGGCCGTCCCTGGCAGGTCCGGCCCCGGTGGCCCACTGTCCGGACCCCGATGGCCCACTGTCCGGACCCCGATGGCCCAAGCCTGACTCATTGCAGAACGCCACCCCTGCGATCGAGGGCATGCAGCGGCACCACACCTTAGGTGGCAGGAGTCTCAGGCGGCGCAGGCCCAGCCTGGGTGGTCTTCTGGCGCTCTCCCACAAGATGCTGTGGCAGGCCCTGGCCATATCTACTTGGTACAGGATAGGCTGCTCACATCCCAATGCTGCCAAAAAAAAAGTGGCAGAGCTGGATTTTCGGGAGGATGTTTGATCCGACCAGCGGAGCAAAATCAAAACGCTGCCGAACAGACCCCATATATCTTTTCTGTTCTATTCCAGTGCCAACAACTCTGATAAGAAATGGAAGTAAAATGTATTAACTCCCAGCATGGTAGACTGTTGTTAACTACAGGAGGGTACATCTATAGCAGAGAGACAAGTTACAAAGAGAGAGTTTTCTGGAAATGCTCTCAATTATCGTTGGGCAATCTGTTGGGGACGTGCCTGCACTCTTTTGTAAAATTGCAGGCGCAACATACGAACTTTAACCTTTTGCTCCGGAGTTCTATTTCTAGTGCCATTATTTAAAAATAAACATTTTACAACTTGCTTCTTTGTTTAAAATTCAATAAACCACTAATGACACTATATACTTATTGTACTGTAGTTTCGATTAAAATCTGTTTTCATTTCCATTCACTTTTCCATTTTCAATTTAAATGCATTTCCATTAAAATGTTTCCACAAATGTTTGATCTTTTGGTGTTTTGTTATAAATGACTTTCCTTAAATAAGGTTTCCATGACTTTGTTTCCTCCAATATGCTTTCTATGTTTTCGTTTTTCAATGAATTCACCTACTACCATTTTGGCTACCACAAGAAGCAGAGGATGATGAGACTTCACTTAAAGGAACATAAAACTCAACTTTAAGGGGATTGCCCTTTTGATACAGTGGACAAGAATGCCTTCACACTTTTCTGCCAGTTCTCTTTTCCTGAAGTGTCGGCCTTTCTAAAGTCCATATTGACATTCGGATCACCTCCCATTGCAGGAACCACACAGGAGGCTTCCGTGATGGGTAGATCTTCTGTAGGGTGTTTGACAAGGTCCTACAATACAGCTTTCCAATGCTTTATTCCCAAATAGTTCTATGTAGACATTTAAATATTTCCTCTGACTCCTGAATGATTCTGAGAAAGGTGAAGCATATTTCCACATGGCTCTCTTATGCATTGGAATTTGAGCAATTCACCTTTTGATGTTGCCAGGGGCATGGCAAAAAACAAACCATACATATTGCACTAGTCATAGTCACTGAAAGTAACAATTTGACCTCTAAAAGAGTGACAGAGCCAAAATTAGTGCATGAGCCTTACATTGTGCTCTACGAAAACATGTAGTTAAAAACTTTAAGCTCCCCACTCCTACCGAAGGTTATTTTAGACTTTCATATTAATTAGACAGTTTTGTTGCCATCTTTGTTCCTGATACTCACCTCTAGCAGCAGCATTTCGTCATTGTCGCTAGGAGCCTACCTTAGAAATCCTAGATATGTCTGTTAGCCTGAGCAGTTATTTTTAAGTTATGATTTAATCCTGGGTTGCCATCTAAGCTACATGCATTGCAGAGGTTGTCATGCCTCTGCATTTGTGGTTGACTCCTCACTTCCCAGGAAAGCCTGTTTAATAACTTTGCCTCACTTGACCTGTCAGCACCAAACTCTGGGGCATCTGAGAGCATACCAGATTTGATGCTTATCGATTAAGCAGTTTTTAAGTTATAAGAGGTCCCCAAAAAATATTTTCTTTCCCAAAATGGGAAATTCCATTGGAGATTTTTCTCCATGCATAACTCCAATACCTCTGAACAAATGCTAATAACATGTTTATGGCACTGCAGCCATTTGTCATTTTAATGTCTTTTTTGGGTGAAAATCTGTTCAGCCATACCGGAGATTTAAGCAAAAATGCACATATTGAGTGCAAAGCTTATGTGTTTTTTTTCATAGTTTGGGATTTACTGTTAATAGATAAACAGAATATTCCATAGAGTACAATGTACACTCACAAGACCTACCCCTCTGTATTTAGTGGGAGGAAATAACAAAAATAATGCAAAACAGCTGGAGAGGCAATGTTGCATTATTCCTTTGGCAGGCCTGGTCACTGGCAATTTTCCATCTCTGCTAGGCTTGCCTGACAGACTGGGAAGAGATATGGAACAAAAAAGGCTTTCACCAAAATGTCACTTGGCCAGCCAAGACTGCAGGGACAGGTGAGACTGACACAGAGTTAAAAAATGAACCCTCCACAATATTACCAAACAGCTACAGAGGAGATGTTGGCACCACTTGCATCAAGAGGGAGGGCAGAATGGGTTTGCTTTATTCTCTTCCAGGGGATCCTCATCAATAGTCATAAGCACATGAATATTCCCGCCCATGCGCGGGACCCCGGAAACACATCACATATATGTGAAAACCATATATGTAGCTCTATATATATATATATATCCATATATAAAAACACACAATGCAGCCTCCCATAAACATGCTGAGCAATGTTGCAAGGAATTCTCATGCACATAAACATATTCCAATAAAGCAGGGAGAAAGAAAACTTTTGAAAACTGCTTTAATATACAGCAGACAACACAATCCTGCAAGGAATAATGAAGAAAAACATTGCCAGCACATAGGCTGCATTGTAGAAACATTAGTGTAGAAAGCTGAAAAGCTAACCCACATAAACACTCAGATAAACTGGCACCGTGCCTTTAAGGCAGCCATGACCCCTAGCTTCCCATCATGCCTCAGGGGTGACAGTTAGGTCAGTTGTTCTTTCCGGCTCCTTCTGACAGGACCCTGGTTACTTCAGCTCTACCCTCTTTTTCTGATTTTCTGTCAGAAAATTCTTCAATTTTTGAGACAAAAACCTCTTACTTCGACGTCCTTTTGGTGTTGAAGTATTTCTCTACTGTTTTTAGAGAGTTGAGCATTGTTTTTCAGCAGAATGCCCTCTCTTTTTGACCCTTGCCCTTCCTGTGGCAAGAAGAAGGCTAAATCAGACTTCCATCCTGTCTGTATTCTATGCCTTCCTTCTGAACATAATCCTAAATCCTGCCAGCATTGCCGGCTGCTGTCCAACAGAACTCTAAAGGACAGGGAAAGGATTCGTCTCCATGGACTGGCTGAGAAGAGAAAATCACCTTCTAGAGACAAGCCTCCGATGATGAAGAAGAGGAAAGAGAGCTCATCTAGAAGTAAGATTCCAGTATGCTCTCCATCGGCGTCGGGCTCGGCGCCTCAAATCCTTCATCGGCAACGAAAACGTCGACGAGAAGACCATCGACGGCGGGCTTGCCGTCGAGAGAACACCGGTCGTCGTCGAAGAACGCAGGTACGTCGAATCCTCCGCCGTCGTCAACCGGGCGACGATCGGCGTCGAGGAGTCGCTCTCCGTTGGTGCGGGCTCGCCCAGCATCGAGAGGCAGATCTCCGTCGTCGCCGTCGATGCGGCGTTCGACGTCGAGACAGGCTCCGCCGTCGCAGGATCTCCAGCGTTCGGCGTCTAAGCAAGCATCTCAGTCGACGTCACCCAGACGACAGTCGACGTCGAGACACGCCTCGTCACCTGAGGCTAGACACTCATCGCCTCCGTCGTCGTCCAGGCGGCGTTCGACGTAGAAGGCAAGATCCTCTCCGACGGCGAGGTATTCGACGTCAAGACCAAGAGTGAAATATACCAAACGCCGTTCGACGTCGAGACGGTGGTCTCCGTCGACGGTCGAGAAGGTCGACGTCGAGAAGGTTTTCTCCGTCTACCCACTCATCGTTGAGGTCTCCTGCACGCTCAACGTCGAAGGCGAGGTCTATGGGCTCCAGACACACTGAGAGGTCGACGTCGAGGAGAAACTCACCAGTGATGGTGACACAGAGCAGGTTGACGTCGAGACACACCCCATCAACGTCACATCGCTCATCAAGACGCCGATCACGCTCCAGAAGCCGCAGAGTGTTCTCTCACTCCATTCGGAGCTCACCCCAGACGGTTGCGTCATCACGCAGTGCTTCTGTTCACTCGCAGGAGCCTACAAAATCACCGCCAGGAGGTTCTCCATGGAGACAGCGATCTCCTTCCATCCATCTCTCTCCCAGATGGCTTCAACCTCTCCATCATTGGCAGAAGGGGCCCGCAGGTCACGCCCAACGGCCTACGAACTACTCCAGTCCGCTGCACAGATCACCATTGCAGCGTCTTGTGCAGGAAGTGGACAGATCACCCACCACTCGGGCCAGGGAACACCGAGGCAGATCCCCTGAACGCAGGTCGTCTCAGGGACATGGCAAGAGGCGGCGTACACCGTCTTGGTCTTCCTCTTCGACACATTCATCCAAAAGGGATTACTCACCTACCCTGATGGATAGTCCTCCCTCCAGAGTGTCGCCTATTGATGATGTGAACACTTTTCATGATGTTCTCACCAGAGGGGCTCAGAAGCTGGGCATCACCATGTCAGCTCCTCAGACAATCAAGTCCATCATTTTTGAGACTCTCCACCAAAGGTCTGCGACTAGACCATTGCTTCCTTTGGTCCCTGGTATAATCGAGCCGGTAATGGATCTCTTCCTCGCTCCAGCATCGGCTAAAGCAGCTCCAGCTCGGATTCTTAAAAAATATAAGCCAGCTGCATCGGATCCTCTTTTCCTTAGATCGGATCCACCTCCGGACTCTATTATTGCAGCAGCGAAAAGGACGCATGCATCTTCCTCCTCCGCTCCTCCGGATAAAGAGAGTAGAGCACAAGACTCTTGGGGATGGAAGGCTTGTGGCTCTGCAGCGTCTTCTCTGCAAGTGTCCAACGCTGCGGCTCTGCTGGGTCGGTATGACAGTGGGACTCACTGGAGCGCTTCAAGGACAAGCTCCCAAAGGAGGATCAACAGGACTTCTCTGAAATCCTTCACGAAGGTGCTCTGGTGGCTAACCAGGTAATCAGCACTGCAGCAGATGGTGCGTCCCTGGCGGCTCACTCGTATGCACATGGCATATGTGCACGACGATCTTCCTGGCTGCGCCTCACAGCGTTAAAACCGGAGGCACAACAACGCATCCTGAATCTCCCTTTTTCTGGCACTTCACTGTTTGGTGCACACACAGACGAAGAAATGGCGAGGATGAAGGCCGAGTTGGACACCTTAAAGGCTGTGGGCCTAGAGAAGAAAAAGGAATTTAGGAAGAGATACCGGCCCTACAATCGGAAAAACTACCAACAGAGGGTTCAAACCCCTCAATGGTCTCAAAACAAACAGGGCAAATCCCAGTATCAAGGCCGCCGTTCCTCGAGAGGAAGAGGAGGACATCAACAGCAGTCCTCCTCCGCATCAAAAACTCCAGGGAAGCAATGAGTTTCTGCTTCCTCTAGCACCGTTGCACACTCCAGTGGGAGGAAGCATCTCAAGTTACATTCAAGAGTGGCGCAACATAACCAAAGATCAGTGGGTGCTAAATATACTAAAAAATGGGTACACACTACGTTTTTGGACGTCCCCAAGAGACATTCCTCCTGTGAAATCTCGTCATCTACATATAGACCTCCTGCGTCAGGAAGTGTCGACCCTTCTCGAAAAACGAGCAATAGAAGAGGTCCCTCAAGCGCAGAGAGGAAAGGGAGTGTACTCACGATACTTCCTTGTTCAGAAAAAGATCAACCGAACAAGTTCAGACCAATTCTGGATCTACGTTCTCTGAACAAGTCCATCAAAAAGGAAAAGTTTCGGATGTTGGCGCTCCACCAAATATTTCCACATCTAAGGAAAGGCGATTGGATGTGTTCGGTGGATCTCCAAGATGCGTATTTTCACATCCCAATCACAGCACGACATCGCAAGTTCTTGCGATTCACGGTGGGAACAAGACATTACCAGTTCAAAGTCTTACCCTTCGGCCTAAAATCAGCTCCGAGGGTATTCACGGCATGGCAGTAGTAGCGGCAGCATTACATCGCCAAGGCGTCTTCGTATATCCATACCTGGACGACTGGCTGTTGAAGGGACCCTCTCCTCAAATGGTGCAGGAACACCTTCGCACCTGCCTAGATCTCCTTCAGCGCTTAGGCCTGCATGTCAACCTGGACAAGTCGATCCTTCACCCAACTCAATCACTCCACTATCTGGGTGCCAACCTCAACTCCGACCTCGGAAAAGTGTTTCCTTCGGAGGAGAGATTGTCATTAATGAAAGACAAAGGCAACATCATCCTTCAGGCTCATCAGCCGTCAGTAAGACAGGTGGCTTCTCTGCTGGGTTCGATGGCCTCGTGCAATTTTCTCATACCCAACACCAGATTGAGGATGAGACCGTTACAGCAAGTTCTCGAGGACAAATGGGATCAATCCTCGGATCAGTGGAACGACCGGATTATCCTCTCTCCTGCAGCAAAGAAGTCCATTCTCTGGTGGCTGCAACCACAGAACCTGCTGGTGGGAGTCCCTTTTCACCAACCTCTGCCAGAACAATACCTGATCACGGATGCATCACTTCAGGGCTGGGGAGCGCATCTGGGTCATCTGCAAACTCAGGGCAGATGGACCAACAGAGAACAGATGTATCACATCAATATGCTGGAACTGCGGGCGGTTCATTTAGCCCTCAAAGCTTTTCAACCGTCAATTCAGCTCGGATCGATCCTAGTGCAAACGGACAATACAACCACCATGTATTACTTGAACAAACAAGGTGGAACACGCTCTCGCCCTCTGTCTCTCGAATCCCAGGCGATCTGGCACTGGCTGCTAGCCAGGAACCTATCGATCACGGCAATCCATCTGCCGGGAGAGCAGAACGTGCGAGCATTCGCCCTCAGTCGTCACTTCCAAGAGCAAGAAGACTGGGTGCTCAACGACGAAGTGGTGGCAGACATCTTTCATCGACCTTTTTGCAGACGATCAAAACAGAAAATGCCACGCCTTCGCATCCAGGTTTTACCGACCAGGAACGAGAGGGAATGCTCTTTTGATAGATTGGTCAGGGACGTTTGCATACGCCTTTCCACCCCTCCCTCTAATTCCGAAGGTGGTGGCCAAACTTCTGCGATCCAGAATGAGGATGATACTCATAGCACTGGACTGGCCTCGCCAATGGTGGTATCCGGACCTGTTGCAACTCTCGGTTCGCCCGCATTGGAGACTTCCGTGCAGGCCGGACCTTCTCACCAAAATGGGAGGGAAGATTCTGCACCCCAGCCTTCCCTCGCTCAGCTTGACAGCATGGCTCCTGAAGTCCTGCAGTACGGACATTTGAACCTCCCTCAGGACTGCATGGACATTTTAAGGGAGTCAAGGAGACCTTCCACAAGATCCTCATACTCTCTAAAGTGGAAAAGGTTTTACTTGTGGTGTATCCGTAATTATTGGAGTCCAATTAACGGGCAAGAGGAGGTAATCTTGCCGTATTTGCTCTATTTGGCCAAATCTGGTTTGATTCTTCCATTAAAGTGCATTTGGCGGCTATCACAGCATATCGTAAATAACCTAACCAGCCTTCTTTCTTTCAGCTTCAGGTGGTCAAGGACTTCCTGCAGGGGTTGAAAAAGGTTTATCCCCCTGTTCGACCTCCTTCTCCTCCTTGGGAGTTTTATTTGGTCTTGTCTAAATAAGATGGGACCTCCATTTGAACCCATTCATAAGGCTACATTACAACACCTTTCTTGGAAAGTAGCTTTTCTAGTAGCAATTACATCAGCACGCAGAGTGAGTGAATAACAAGCACTCTGTTCTAAAGAACCCTATACGGTTTTCCACCATAATAGGGTGGTTATGCGAACTCACCCTTCCTTCCTACCTAAGGTTGTGTCGGAGTTCCATGTTAATCAGACGATTTCTCTACCCTCTTTCTTTCCCAGTCCATCCACACCAGCGGAAAGGTCTCTTCATTCGCTAGACCTCAAGAGGGTTCTCAAATTCTATTTGGATGCAACAAAATCCATTAGAAAAACTGATCAATTGTTTGTAAACTATGGCTCTGTTAGAACAGGCTTCCCAGCTTCTAAAAGATCCATTTCAAGATGGATAGTATCTTGTATAAAGTTGGCATACCAAATAGCAAATAAGCCTCTGTTTGCCTCCCCTAAAGCTCATTCTACTAGGGGCAAGGCTGCTACGATTGCATTCTTACATAATGTACCGATGGCCGAGATTTGCAAGGCGGCAACTTGGAAATCGGTCCATACGTTTACCAGACATTACTGTCTGGATTCTGACTCCAGAGCAGATACCCAAGTGGGCCAGGCCTCCTTGAGGAATCTGTTCCAATGCTAACCTATTGGAGTCTGTATAGGCCTTATGGCGTTTATGTATCTTGATGGTACTCTGTTTACTTGCCCGCAGGATGAGGGGATGGGCTTGCTATTCTATTCATGTGCTTATGACTATTGATGAGGATCCCCTGGAAGAGAAGGATAAGTTACTTGCCTGTAATCCTAGTTCTCTTCCAGGGGTATCCTTATCAAAGTCATAAGCAACCCACCCGCCTCCACGGGCAAGTGAACATGATACATACATCTCTTTGTAAAAAGGTCTGCGGATATCCGCAAAGAACAACTGTCCTAACTGTCACCCCTGAGGCATGATGGGAAGCTAGGGGTCATGGCTGCCTTAAAGGCACGGTGCCAGTTTATCTGAGTGTTTATGTGGGTTAGCTTTTCAGCTTTCTACACTAATGTTTCTACAATGCAGCCTATATCCTGGCAATATTTTTCTTAATTATTCCTTGCAGGATTGTGTTGTCTGTTGTATATTAAAGCAGTTTTCAAAAGTTTTCTTTCTCCCTGCTTTATTGGAATATGTTTATGTGCATGAGAATTCCTTGCAACATTGCTCAGCATGTTTATGGGAGGCTGCATTGTGTGTTTTTATATATATATATATATATATATATATATATATATATATATATATATATATATATATATATATATATATATATATATATATATATATATATATATATATATATAGCTACATATATATATAGCTACATATTTGGTTTTCACATATATGTGATGTGTTTCCGGGGTCCCGCGCATGGGCGGGAATATTCATGTGCTTATGACTTTGATGAGGATACCCCTGGAAGAGAACTAGGATTACAGGTAAGTAACTTATCCTTCCCTCTCTGGTCTTCCCTGAGGACAGAGTGAAACTGCGACCACCCCTAGTTAAAAACCGGGGCAGCTGCCTCACTTGTCCATTGCCTACCAAATGTTGCAAGCCACAGACAGTTCACTTTGTGCCACAGTACAGTGTTAACTGCATTGTACTGGGACAGATGTAAACTACTCCCCCAGATCTGCTCTTAAGACAGTGCTTAGATGGCAGCTTATATCTGTCCCAGTACTTTGTTCACAATTGGACATAGCGCTGGGACAGATGTAAGGTACTGCCATTGCTCATTGCCCCTTGTGCCTCAGCTCTCTATCAGAACAGTCCATTATGCTTCTTTTTTCCTTGGTCAGGAAGAAGTGGTGTTGGAGGAATACTACAGTTCCTAGGAGCCTTCCTCTAGGCCTCTGATGAGGGCAAAGTGGTTTGGAAGGTTTTAGGGACTCACAGCTGTAATTAATAGTTTCTTACCACAGAACCACCAGCCGTGGTGCTCGCAAGAGATCATTAAGGGACAAAGAATCTGTCTCCCATAGGGTATGATGTGGTAGACAAGAAAGCCTTCCACAGGAAACGATCGAAGGCCCAGCGCCTGCTGTTGGGAACCTTTGAGAAGTAGAAGCACTTATGCATCACACACTTTCTGCTCTAGCATAAATAACATGAAGCAAGGCAGTATTTGAAACCAGATTGAATAGCATAAAAGAAGGGGGCATTATCAATCCTGAAGCAGCCATTCACGTCTTACAGTTTTAATAGAACTTTTATACTCTTGCTAGACCTGAAAATAGTAGGAAGCTGCAAACCATTGTTGGGTGCTTGATTTTATGCAGGGAGAATTGTCAATTAAAATAGATTTCCCTTGTTAGGTGTTCTCTACTGTACCAGGGAATGTTTGGGAGTTAGTTTATGCAAGTGGTCATTACTTAACATGTTGATAATAAAAATGGAGACAATCATTTGACTTTCTTTTCATTCTAGGAACCATACTGTACTCATTTGAGATATAATATATTACAGTTACTTGTATAACAGAATTTATTACTTTCTGCACAGGCGCAGTCTCAAGTTTATGGTGGTGTCACGTATTACAACACTGTCCATCAGCAAGTGCAACCTAAGCTGTCTCCTCCTCGCAGAACTTCCCATCCTGTCACCATCAAACCACCGCCTCCTGAGGTTAGTCATGCAAGAGCTTCCTCATGTATAGCAAAGGCATACATTTTGTTTGTCTTGCATATGGTCTTGAGCAGGAAGTTCAGGCAAACCAAAATCGCCAACATTTGGTGGTTGTTCTTTTGCATCATATGCGTAAAACACGTTAACATACGTTTTCCCACAGAACTTGGTATATTTTATATTAATGCTGGGTCATAATGATCTTAGCAATGTTCTAGAACATCCCTTAACAGAATGTTTTTGTGTTCGTATGTGAGTAAGTAAATCACAGGATGTTTAAAAGCTGATCACAGCCTTTTTGTGATTCTAGCTGAATCAATGGGCTTCTACCCACCCCATTATCTTAGGTCTCATTAGTTCTGTGCTGGAAACAAAGGATTCATAATTTGATTATCGCCGGTGACTTTGATTGCAATTAATTGAATTTATCGTCATTGTAGTATTCAGGCTCCCTGGATGGGAGTCTTTCTCAAGGAAAATCGTACTGTTTGAGGCATGTGTGGCTGTAGATACACATGCTGTGCATATTCCTGCAATCTAGTGTTGTGTGGATGTGTGCAAGTTGTTTTCTTCGAAGAGTCACAAGGTAGTGTCACTCCTTCTCTTGCTGGTAATTCCCATAGTCATAGACTCCATTGTTAGATTGTTTTCTTTCCGCCATTGGGTTTTAGACATATGCTATTGTGCTCCGGTTCGCCACAGTTGCTGTGCTTTTATTGGTCTCCACTGTTCTTTCCCTCTATTATCGAATGCTTGTTCCATTTTCACCCTTGTCTTGGGTCGATGGCTCAGGCTTCGCCGGGTGACTTTTAGGCCGATTTCAGTCCATGTGGGCCTTTGTCCTTCGTGGCCTCCTTCCGTATCCCGTCCGCGTCTCTCCACTATGTCTCAACGGTGATGTAACGGACGCCATTTTGTTACTGTCCTCGCTGCCACTTGAAGTGCCCTCGAACCGACCTCAATCAGGTCTGTTATTTGTTTTTGTCTTCTGAACACAGCGAGGTTGCTTGCATGGCCTGCCACTCCTTCCGAACCAAGAAGACCCTTCGTGACTGTTGGGCTTGATGTCTCGCGATGTCGTGTAGGAGCGGTGACGGCACACCGAACCTCTTCAGATCTGAGGAGCTCGAGGGGGAACATCGGTCACAACCTTTGGCAGCATATGTGGGGACCTTCTCCCCCACCGACCACTCTGGCTTCGATATGGAGATCGAGGACTTGCCTACGGCGTACAGACTTCCTTCTCCCTTGCCACCGCTTGCAGTTTGAGCAGATCCACCATAAGGATCGTCCTGCCGCTCTAGAGTCTCAGAGGTCGGCTGCTAGGCCACCACTGCCTTCAAACCATGGTCTGCACCAACCACCACCTTTGGACGGAACACCCAGCTTCAGCTCGGTGCAGAGGAAACCTCTGAGGCCTGCACACTCGACGCCAACTGCACCTACCACTGCGCCGATCCACACATCGGAGCTGAAATCTTTGGCATCAAAGTCGAAAATACTGCCTGACATCGAAGACTAGTCTTCAAGAGGAGATCGATGACAGACAGAAACATTTTGTCATCCACCCCCAAATGGGCCATATCCTAGCCCGCCCTATGGGGTCTTGCACTCAACCCTCCAAGCATCCGCTACCCTTTGAGTAAGCTTTGGACTTGTCGTCACCTCCGAAGCAGCGCAATAAGGCGGACAAGGTTACTAGCCCTTTGCCCTTTTCTCCTCCTCGCCCCTCTCCACAGCATTCACTTTCTCCACCCATCTCTCCAAGCGACCCCCATCATTACACCCCTCAGGGGTCTCTTCACTCAGACATGCGGGGGCGGCATACCTTTGATATATCGCCACAGGGGGATCCTTGGTATTCCTATGATGCTGAACCACCAGGGAACACAGATCCATATCTGTACCCTGCACGCCCCTCCCCCGATGACTTCACTTCATACTACAAGTTGATTGGTAGGTCTGCCTTTTTCCATAAGGTAGATCTCCGTACCCAGCCTTTGTAGGAGAACCCTTTCCTCCACTCACCTCTCCACCCAGTATCTCCCTATGCTCAGGGGCATGCTCCATCAGAACCCTAAATTGTCCACGCCAGAGCTGTCACGCCTACAGTGGATAAGAAATATAAAGTTTCCCCTGCTGATTCACTGTACATACAGGGGCAGCTCCCACCCAACTCCCCAGTGGTTACTACTGCCCATAAGAGGGCTAACTCTCAGGCTACTGGTGAGGCCTCTCCACCATACAAGGAGAGTAAATGCATCGACGCAGCGGGCAAAAGGGTGGTTGCACAATCGGCCAACCAAGAGCGGATTGCCAATTATATTGACCTCCTCTCTAGGTATGACCGTGCCCACTGGGATGAGATGGAGGAGCTCCTCCAACATCTCTCAGTGGAGCACAATAAACGGAGGTATGAAATCGTTGCTGAGGGGAAGCAGACCTCTAATACCACCATATTCTGCGCCCTAGATGCAACAGACACTGCTGTGAGGAGAAACAACTCTAGTGACCTTTTGCGCAGCCATGCCTGGCTCCATATCTCCGGCTTTAAGCTGGAAGTCCAGCAAAATTTACTCAACTTGCTGTTCAGTGGTCAACATCTGTTCGGCCCGCAAGTTGACCAGATGCTAGAATTCTTTTATTTTTTTTTAAATACAAAGACAGCGAAAGCAATGGGCGCCCTTCAAACGCTGGCTAATCGCAGTTCCTTTTGCTGTGCTCCCTTTCGTGGAGGCTCCAAGTCCACCTCCCTAAATGCCTCTGCAACCTACCAGCGTTTGCAGGGCCAGCAGTTACTTCAGAGGTTCCTACAGCGGAAAGAACTCCAGAGGCAGAGGTAAGAGTGGATCTCCCAAAGATGCTGCCACAACCACAAAACCCAGAGTGTTCACCAAATGCCTCGTGGTAGTGGTCGATTTCCTGCATAGGTAGAACGTCCACGTCTTCTACTATCTGTACGACTGGCTCATCAAGAGTGGCACCTGTCAGAAATGCCACAAACACACACCGGTCACCATCAACCTTTTTACTATCAACACCTCAAAATTCCACCTCCAAACCCTCCAGATCCAACCCTACCTAGGGGTAATCCGCAACTCTGAGGTTGACATGGCCTATCCAGATGCTGCCAGGATACAGTCTTATCAGACACTCGTTCTTCTTTTCCATCCAGACAACCAAAATCACGGGCAGGACAGTCTTGCACCTCCTAGGCATGGTGGCCTCCTGTATTGCCATATTATCCCATGCCAGATTACACATGCATCCATTCCAGTGGTCTCAAGCGGAGGGTCATTAGGACGATCTAGTGTTGCTCAGTCGTCTTGCTTGCCGCTCTCTGCAGTGGCGGAACACCAGCAACTTGTTGTAGGGAAGGCCTTTTCTCGACCCAGTTCCGCAGAGAACCATTACAACTGATGCCTCCCTTACAGATGGGGTGTGCACTGGGGTGTGCACTGAATCTGACTGTTCAAGGCCAGTGGGAACCCAGCCACCAGGGTTCTCCAAATCAATTATATTGAACTACTAGCTGTTCAGCTTTCGTTGAAAGCTTTCCTTCCTCATCTCCAGCTGATTAGCAAAGTAATCCTCATCAAGACGGACAACATGACAGCCATGTATTCTCTTCAAAAGCAAGGGGGCACCCAGTCTCCCCAGCTCTTATCTAGCCCAGAGCATTTGGTGGTGGGATCTCTGACACAAGATCCATCTGCTAGCGGAGTAACTTCTGGGAATGTACAACAACTTTGCCGACCTCCTCAGCAGGATGCGTCAACAGGTCCACGAGTGGGAACTCCACCCACAAGTCCTCCTCAAGTTCCTCCGCCAGTGGGTCTTCCCAGAGATAGACCTATTTGCACTGCTGAAAATGCCAAATGCCCAAGCTTCACCGTCTGGTTTCCACAGTCCAGAGGCAATGCACTATGGATGAGTTGGTCAGCAATATTTGCCTGCGCTTTTCCTAGTCTCCCACTACTCCCCTTTGTGGTTCGAGGGCTCCGGCAGAAGTCTCTAACCCTCATTGTGGTGGCTCCCAACTGGGCTCGCCAATCCTGGTTTACGACTCTGCTCGAACTCTCAGTGGTTCCGCACCAGAGGCTCCCCAACTGTCTAGACCTTCTCACGCGGAGCCATGGAGAAATGGGGCACCCGGATCCCAGGTCTGTCTTGTGATTTGCCTCCTAAGGTCCCATAGTTTGGGCATCTTAATCTTTCTTCTGAATGCGTGAGCATTCACAAGGAAGCATGCACGCCACTACCACCTGTGTCCGTTATGCAAGACCACTGACTCATTGTCAGTGAAATTGCTCTCCCTCCCTCGCAGCTCCACCATTAAGTGAGGCCCTCCTGCACTCTGTGTTGGTGTTCGAGGCCCTCCTCCACCCGCAGGTTATACCTGCGCCTCATCCCTGGTGGTCCAGTGGACCTCTGACTCCTTCTCTCGCTCCGCTCTATCCTCTCCTTTCTGCTCCGTTTTTCCTCGTTTTTTCCTCTTCATTTTTATTTTTACCATTTCACTCTCTTTTATTTTCACCCTTTCACTCTTTCTTCCACTTTCCTTCACTTTTCCTTTTTTCCCACTTTTGCGCCCGTTTTTCTTCCCGCCGCTGCTGCCCCTGCGGCCCCCCTCCCCCCGCAGCGCGACCAGCCCAAGCCAGTTTCCCCTCCCAGCTGTCCAGCCCTCCCCGACCCCTACTTAATGGCGGCCGCTGCGAGGACAGGCGAGCAAGACCACTGACTCATTGTCAGGGAAATTGCTCTCCCTCCCTCGCAGCTCCACCATTAAGTGAGGCCCTCCTGCACTCTGTGTTGGTGTTCGAGGCCCTCCTCCACCCGCAGGTTATACCTGCGCCTCATCCCTGGTGGTCCTCTGACTCCTTCTCTCGCTCCGCTCTATCCTCTCCTTTCTGCTCCGTTTTTCCTCGTTTTTTCCTCTTCATTTTTATTTTCACCCTTTCACTCTTTCTTCCACTTTCCTTCACTTTTCCTTTTTTCCCACTTTTGCGCCCGTTTTTCTTCCCGCCGCTGCTGCCCCTGCGGCCCCCTCCCCCGCAGCGACCAGCCCAAGCCAGTTTCCCCTCCCAGCTGTCCAGCCCTCCCCGACTCCCTACTTAATGGCGGCCGCTGCGAGGACAGGCGAGCAAGACCACTGACTCATTGTCAGGGAAATTGCTCTCCCTCCCTCGCAGCTCCACCATTAAGTGAGGCCCTCCTGCACTCTGTGTTGGTGTTCGAGGCCCTCCTCCACCCGCAGGTTATACCTGCGCCTCATCCCTGGTGGTCCTCTGACTCCTTCTCTCGCTCCGCTCTATCCTCTCCTTTCTGCTCCGTTTTTCCTCGTTTTTTCCTCTTCATTTTTATTTTCACCCTTTCACTCTTTCTTCCACTTTCCTTCACTTTTCCTTTATTCCCACTTTTGCGCCCGTTTTTCTTCCCACTGCTGCTGCCCCAGCGGCCCCTCCCCCCCCAGCGCGACCAGCCCAAGCCAGTTTCCCCTCCCCTCCCCGCTCCAGCCTCCCAGCTGTCCAGCCCTCCCCGACCCCTGCTTAATGGCGGCCGCGCCGCTGGCGCGCCAAAGGCAGGCCTGTCTGCGCTCGTCCGCGGCCAGCGCCAGGAACCCTGGACCTCCGCACCGCCAACGCTACAACCCAGCGGCACTCCACGCACTCAACCCAGGCCGCAACAACTGCAAGCTAGCATCACCAGCCGACACCCACGGACCCTTCAGCTGTCACCGATGCCGACACACCTGCAGCCAGGACCACGGACCCAGCACAACCCGCCCGCAAGAACACAACCGAACCGAAGACCTCCAATGCATCCTCCTCAACGTCCGATCACTCCACAAACACGCCACCGAAATCTGGGACCTCCTCGACAGCACCACCCCGGATGTAGCTTTCTTCACCGAAACCTGGACCAAAACCACCTCGGGACCGGACATCGCCATCGCCATTCCCCAAGGATACAAGCTCTCCCGGAAGGACCGCCCCACCCGCCCGGGAGGAGGAATCGCCATCGTCCACAAATCCACCCTCCGGCTGAGCACACTCCCCAACGAGCCACAGACCTGATGGAACACCTACACTTCAAGATACAAGCCAGCCCTACCACCACCCTCAGAGGAACTCTCATCTACCGACCCCCCCGGACCTCGCGGACCTTTCACCAACTCCATCACGGACATCATCTCCCCGCAAGCCATCGCATCCACCAACTACACCCTGCTGGGAGACCTCAACTTCCACCTCGACAACCAACTAGACCCCAACACCACATCCCTTCTGGACAACCTCCACAACATTGGACTCCGCCAGATCGTGACCGAACCCACGCACTCAGCAGGACACACCCTCGACTCCCTCTTCACAACGGGAAACTCCATCACTTTCAGTCACACCACCAAACTCCTGTGGACAGACCATCGATGCATCCACTTCACCTTCAGAACACCCACCATCCACAGACACCAGCACCTGCTCCCACGAAGAAACTGGACCAAAATCACTGACGACCAGCTCACCTCCTCACTCGGCAACTCCACCCCAACCATCGCGGAAGACGACCCCAACACCGCAGCCCGAACTCTGCACAGATGGATCTCCGACAGCGCCAACACCATAGCCCCCCTCAAGAAGAACAACACACACGCCAAGAAAGCCAGATGGTTTACCACCGAACTTTGAGAGTCCAGACGCACATGCCGCCGCCTCGAAAAGGCCTGGAGGAACTCCAATTCCTCAGAAGCCCACAACAACTTCAGAGCCGCCACCAACGCCCACCACCAACTCATCAGAAATACGAGAAAAACAGCGATCGAAGACAGAATCTCCACACACGCGCACAACAGCAAAGAACTCTTCAGCATCATCAAGGAGTTCGCCCAACCCACCAGCGAGGCTACTGACATTTCTCCCTCACAAGACCTCTGCAATAAACTCAGCACCTTCTTCCACCACAAAATCAAGAACATTTACGACAACTTCGACGAAGACAACCAACACACTGAACCCTCACCAGCCACCCCCGACACCCTGAAGCCAACGATTAACAGCTGGACAGCCCTCACTACCGAAGACACACTGAAGACGATGAAGACAATCCACTCCGGGGCCCCCACGGACCCCTGCTCCCACCACATCTTCAACAGAGCTGCCGACACCATCGCACCCATACTTCGCCACACCATCAACCGCTCCCTGGCGAACGCCTCCTTCCCCGACGACTGGAAACACGCCGAGATCAACCCCCTCCTGAAGAAGCCCTCGGCGGACCCCACCGACCTCAAAAACTACAGACCCATCTCCCTGCTCCCGTTCCCAGCGAAAGTCATTGAGAAAGCCATCAACAGCCAACTCGCCACCTTCATCGAAGAGCACAACATCCTGGACTCCTCCCAATCCGGCTTCAGAAAAAACCACAGCACAGAAACCGCCCTCCTCGCCGCAACAGACGACATCCGCTCCCTCCTGGACAGAGGAGAAACAGTAGCCCTCATCCTCCTCGACCTCTCAGCGGCCTTCGACACAGTCTCCCACCGCACCCTAACACGCAAACTCCACGACGCAGGGATCCGGGACAAGGCCTTCGACTTGGTCCACTTTTTCCTCTCCGGCAGAACGCAGCGGGTCAGACTCCCTCCTTTCCTCTCGGACCCTACACCAACCACCTGCGGAGTCCCCCAGGGGTCCTCCCTCAGCCCCACGCTCTTCAACGTCTACATGGCCCGCTCGACCCCATCGTCAGAACCCACGGACTCAACATTGTTTCATACACAGACCACACCCAACTCATCCTCTCCCTATCCAACGAACCCAAAGCAGCCAAACACAACTTTCAAGAAGGCATGGAAGCTGTCGCCAAATGGATGAAGAGCAGCTGCCTACAACTCAACACTGGCAAAACAGAAGTACTCATCATGGTCCCACACCCCGACGCCTGGAACGACACCTGGTGGCCCCCGCCCTCGGAAGCCCACCCACCCCCACGGACCACGCATGCAACCTTGGAATCATCCTGGACTCCGAGCTCAAAATGGACCGCCAGATCAACTGTCACATCCTCCTGCTTTCACACCCTCCGCCTCCTACGTAAGACCTTCAAATGGATCCCCCTCGAGCACAGAAAGACCGTCACTCGCGCCCTCGTCACCAGCAGACTCGACTACGGCAACGCACTCTACGCCGGAATAAACAAAAACCTCACCCGCAAGCTACAAAACATCCAGAACGCCGCCGCAAGATTGGTCCTCAACCTGCCAAGATACTGCCATATCTCCCAGCACCTGCGCACACTCCACTGGCTCCCCATCGAGGCTAGAATCACCTTCAAGGTTCTCACCCACGCACACAAAGCCCTCCATAACACCGGACCAGCATACCTGAACAGCCGACTCAAATTCCACGCACCCCAAAGGACCCTACGATCAGCCCAGCTCTCCTACGCCGTGCTCCCCCGCGCCAGAAAGACCAGATCGGGAGGCCGCTCCTTCTCCTTCCTCGCGGCCAGAGCCTGGAACGCCCTACCACTACACCTCAGACAGACATCACTCCCCATCTTCACGAGAAACCTCAAAACCTGGCTCTTCGACAGACCCCCTCCTTGATGGACTGGAACCTGCACCTCCCCTCCTCCCCAGCGCCTTGAGACCCTTACGGGTGAGTAGTCGCGCTTAACAAACACATGATTCATTGATTGATTATGCTGCCAAGTGGAAGAGATTCATGTGCTACTGTCACTCACACCAGATTGGCCGACTGGCAGCCAAAGTGCAGGATATTGTCTGCTACTTACTTCATTTTCTGGTGTCAGGCTTAGCCTACACTACTATACGGCTACACCTAGCTGCTGTGGCCGCCTATCTATAGAACAGACAACACATTTCACTCTTCATAATTCCAGTTATCAAAGCTTTCATGGAGGGTCTTAAGTGGTTCATTCCTCTTTTGGTTCCACTGGCCCCACATGGAACCTCAACATTGGCTTGACAAGACTGATGGGTCCACCATTTGAGCCCCTCCATTCCTGCCCCCTTCAGTTTCTGTCTTGGAAGGTGTTTTTTGTTGCCATCACTTCACTCAGACTTTTCAGTGAGCTTCAGGCACTAACCTTAGAAGAACCTTTTTTCCAAATCCACAGGGATAAGTTTGTCCTTCGCGCCAACCCCTAACTCCTCCCTAAAGTGGTCTCTCAGTTCTACCTTAACCAATCCATTGAACTCCGTTTTTCCCACGACCTGATTCTGTTGAAGGATGGGCTGTCCATACTTTGGATGTTAATCGAGCCCTTGTGTACTACATTGATGGGCTGAAGCTTTTAGAAAAACACAACACCTCTTTGTTGCCTTCTCCAAACCCCGTAAAGGGAAGGCCCTTGCCAAATCCGGCATTACAAGATGGATAGTAAAGTCCATTCAAACATGCTATGCCCAAGCTAAAAGGACATTGCCCATTCCTCCTAGAGCCCACTCCACTCACAAAAAAGGAGCCTGCATGGCTTTCTTGGGAAACATTCCAATAGCGGACATATGCAAAGCAGCTACCTGGTCTACACCACACACCTTTACTAAACATTACTGTGTGGATGTGCTAGGCTGCCAACAAGCCAAAGTTGGCCAGGCAGTACTTCGTACACTTTTCCAATCTACTGCAACACCCACATGCTAGGCACCACTGTTGGGAGGACTAGTTTACAGTCTATCCACAGCATGTGTAGCTACAGCCGCACATGCCTCGAATGGAAATGTTAATTACCCTGTAGATATCTGTTCGTGGCATATATTGCTTTAGATACACATGCACCCACCCACGCACCCACCCTCCTCCCTGGATACCAACGGCTGTTGCAGTAGTTTTTCTATCTTTCTTTCCTTCATTTGCATGGACATCTCTCTATACATCACTTTCTTTTTACAATGTATCCTCACATGCATTACCAGAGAGAGTAGCGGTGACACTTCCTCATGATATGAAAGACTTCTTCGAAGAAAAACAACTTGCACACATCCGGGCCCAACACTAGATGGCAGGAGTATGCGCAACATGTGAATTTACAGCACTACTTGCCACAAACAGATGTCTATAGGGGTAAGTAACATTTTCCTTCTGTGTTGCTTTTAACTAACCTGTATATAGTATTCTGTGTGCTCTATTCTCTGTATGTCTGAGCTGGTGTTTAGAGTACTGAGATTGAATGATGTAATAGAATGTGGGTGTATGGTGTGGAGAGAAAGCCAGGAGATGGGGATAGTTGCAGTTGCTGTAACCTAAGGGCCTAACATGAAATAAAGAACTTGCTTCCTACCTGAGTGGTTCCAGACTCCTGTATGAAGACCCTGCCCTCTAACTTCACTTTTTGGCAACTAGTTTGTTAAGGACCTGCATACAGATAGGTCCTGGTGGCAGTTTGGAGCCATCTCTGGCAGAGGAGGAGGCCTGTTGTGAGAAGGACGATAGCTCTCTGACCATGGAAGACTAGTTCGATGCCGTCCACCCTCAAATCTGCCAGCAAGTGATGGCAGCAGATGGTGCTGGACAGGGGGGGGGGCTTAGATGGTTGGGCAATATCTGGTAAGGGCAAAACGCTATCTGAGGGGGAAGTACAAACTGATGTGAGCTAGCCCAGTGAATAATTCCAAGTATAAGGACAGCGCTATGGGGACAGTGTTCTTAGGACAGTGTTGTGGGGGATTGTGCTGTTAAGACGGTGGAAAGCCGCAGAGAATGTACATACATCTGTAACGACCCATGGAGCTTCAGGCAGTTAGGTTCAATAGTGACAGTCACATATGGAGAAGCATTAGTGAGCATACAGGATGAGTTCTCAGTTAAGGTGAGGGGAGTTACTGTGGCACAGGCTAGTACATGACTTTGGGATGGTCCTATGCGCCAGGGTGGTGTTTGTGTACTGTGATGGTTTCGCATAGCGCCATTTGATTTAGTGTCATTTGTACTAGGCTCATGTGTCACTGCTTAGTCAAGCGGCACAGGCTCTTCCTGCATCTCCAGAGGGGTGTGAGCAGCATGACAAGAAAGAAGCCGGACTAGGATATGAAGCTTGACAGAATTTCAGGACAGTGCTCTGGTTAAATACATTATGCATATTTTATAAATCCCAATGCTGAGTGACCAGATGAGATGGGGCGGTTGTCTGCTAGCGCTGTACTTAAGGCGATGGACAGAGGTCTTGTGACAGTGCTCATCACAAAGTGAATGGGAACTCTCCTGCGTGAGTTAGTTGGCATTAGAAGAAGTGGGTTTGGTGTTTGGAGGGGGTGGGGTAGTTATGCATCTTGCTTATGAGAGAGCCTCACCAATGTCTTGGATTTCAGACCTGGCTGTCGGAGTGTAGGCACTGAGTATGTAGACTTGAACGTCATGAAGCATGGTAATAAACTGTTGTTACATGGGGAGAAGTTTGGAGACATTAAAGAAAGACTACACATGTCAGTCCCTTGTAAAAGGTACCAAACTCTCTCTCACACTCTCTCACACTCTCTCTCTCACACTCTCTCTCACACTCTCTCACACTCTCTCTCTCACACTCTCTCTCTCACACTCTCTCTCTCACACTCTCTCTCTCATACTCTCTCTCACACTCTCTCTCACACTCTCTCTCACACTCTCTCACACTCTCTCTCTCACACTCTCTCTCACACTCTCTCTCACACTCTCTCTCTCTCTCTCTCTCTCTCTCTCACACTCTCTCTCACTCACCTTCTCTATTTTTTTTGCAGGCTGCGTGTGTTGGTGCAGAACAAAGTGAAGAGTCGACATGGCACACATCCCTGTGTGCCATGCCTACAACCCACTGCTCTGGCATAGGTCAGCCACCCCTCTAGCTGGGTGCACTATACCAGTGGTGAGGGTACAGGTGCATGATCCCTGTATCCCTACAGTGTCTAGACCAATTCTTAGACATTGTAAGTGCAGTAATGCTATTAAGAGTATATGGTGCTGGGAGTTTGTCATTACGAACTCCACAGCACCATAATGGCTTTACTGAAAGCTGGGAAGTCTGGTATCAAACATCTCAGCACATTAAACCCACACTGATGCCAGTGTGGGATTTAATGAAAAATGCACTCAGAGGGCATCTTAGAGATGCCCCTGAAAAACGACCAGCCTCTGGTGGGTTCCCTGACTGGTACACACCAGCCTGGCACCACGAGACAGGTTTCTGGACCCCTGGGGTGGGAGCCTTCGCTCCCTGAGCCCAGAAACAACGCCTTTCCTGGGCGGAGGTAGTCGCACCTCCCCCAGGTCAGGAAGAGCCATCTGTGGCACAGGAGTTTCAAAGGCCTTGCTGCCTTTGTAATTCGACCCCCAGCCTCTCCTGCTATCAGGAGCAGGCCCCCTTCCTGTCGCCCCTCATTTTCGGCGGGAAGACAGGAGGAAAAAATTAGCACAGCCCAGAAGGTGTGCCGACCTCACCCCTCAGGTGGGGGAGGCGAGGTGAAGCCCACTCTTCAGTGCCCGCCATCTTGCAGATGGCAGGCACTCTCCAATCAGGATTAGGGATGGTGCCCACTCCCCCACGTGGGGTGAGCACACCAAGGGTGTAGTCACCCTTAGGTCAGTAGCTCATTGGCTACTGACCTCGAGACCCTCAAAACGCCCCCTAAATACAGTATTTAGGGGGCAGCCCTGTACCAAGAAGACAGATTCCCGCAACCTACGAAGAAGAAGACTCCCAGCAGAGGAGACTGCAGAGAAGAACTGACTTAGCCCCAGCCCTACCGGCCCGTCTGCAGCTTCCGGAGAGACCCTGCGCCAAAAAGTCGCCTTGTCCTGCAGCAGCGACCTCCAGAACCCCTGAGAGGACTGACTGCCTTCAACAAAGACCGGATCTTCTGTGAACAACAGCTCTCTTCAAAAGAAAACTCCCAAGCAGACTCTGAGCCTGCTGAGGACAAAGAAACCAGACGCCTGGAACCACCACTGCACCCGACGCCTACGGCCCGAATCCGGGTGGGCCACCGGTCCCAGCGAGGTCCCCCAGCACTACAGAGTCCAAGTCCACCGTGGGTTGACCCCTTCAGGACTCCCCGTTGTCGCCTGCAGCCTCTGCAAGGAGATCTCCCCCCTCCCCCCCCCCCAGCGCGAGTGGCCCGGTAAGCTGAAATATGACCTCAAAAGACACCCCTGCATCCAGCCGCCCTGCGCCCTTGAGAAGAGAACCCGAGGTACACCTACGTCCCCGAGCCCTCCAACTTACCTGCCCAGCTGTTGGTTCCTCCCAGAAGTCTTCCTGGACCGAGCCTGCAGCCAAAACACCAAACCGGCAACTCCCATTGAAAACAGCAGGGCACCCAACGCCAAAACAGCACCCTGCACCCAGCCGCCGCTGCGGGTGCACCTTGTGTGCTAACTCTGATCCCCCCTTTGCCATGAGCCTAACACCAGGAGCTGTGCTCCCACAACCTTGTGGCCTGCTTGTGAGCATGACTCAGTGTCTGATTCTTTAAGGAAGATAGAGGCACACTATGCATATTACCTATGTGGTGTTGGGCATCTAAAAAAATTGTAAGGACTGTCCTCACACACCACCAGGTGTCATGCTTCATCATCGGCAGTCCTCGCTCTTTAAAAACAGCGTTTGATAAAGAGCGGGCCTTCACCTGGAGACAGGAAGGCACTTCGACAACTAAGTGGAGGCCCGTGCTAGGAAAGTGAGTGAGTGATTTTAAAAATCGATGCAAATGCTACATGAAAATTTTAATTGCTCAATATTAAAATTGAGAGGGGACTAGGGGGTTTAGTACCCCATCAGTGTCGCCAACATGTTTCTGCCGTCGTGGCCAGGAGGGTCCATGGCATTCATCAGGACGTGAGAAAATGGGCTCCTATCTAGTCTCTAAAAGACTAAGATGAATCCACTTAAGTAGGTTGACCTTTGTCAAATCACTCACTCACTTTCCTAGCACGGGCCCCCACTTAGTTGTAGAAGTGCCTCCCTGTCTCCAGGTGAAGGCCCGCTCTTTATCAAACGCGGTTTTTAAAGAGCGAGGACTGCCGATGATGAAGCATGACACCTGGTGGTGTGCGAGGACAGTCCTTATAATTTTTGAGATGCCCAACACCACATAGGTAATAGGCATAGTGTGCCTCTATCTTCCTTAAAGAATCAGACACCGAGTCAGGGTAGTTTCTTGTTGTGTGTTACATGTAACTTGGAGGCCAGCTCACCCTGACTGCCCCGTAGCCTCTTGTTCCCTCCCCTTTTGAATATTAGGGTTATTGTGTGTATATGTGATTGTACAGCTGTCGGCTGTGGGAACACATTTGGGGCATTTTAATGTGAGCAATTTTGCTACACTCCCTGATAGAATTAACATAATTGATTAATTCCTGACATTCCCTGTAGTCAACATGGACCCGGCTAATGAACTGGCTTTTGATGAAGCCACTATAGCAGGGATCTTGAGAACACCATCTTTGTTAGCAGGTACTGTAATCACACAGACACTTAAGAACTCTGACGAATGGGAAGCACTTGCGGCGAGTAAGAAGGAACAAGTCCGCACTGCTCTCCATGGTGCTTTCATGACTGAATTTCTGAGGAAAAACAGGGGATTGATAGTAACCAACAAACCACCCATTTTTCTCAACAACAAAGAGTTTAGAAAGAACTGGTCATACATTGCATGGAAGTGCACAAAAGACTGGCTCGTACTTATTATCAATACGGCCAGAAAACTAGCAGATCTTTTACTAGTGGATATTCAAACAAGTGAGAACAATTTGAAAACAACTGTACACATCTGTCTTCAAAAAGAAGTTGGAAGAGATTAATAACCAACACAACGAGTACAAAGATTATTTGACACAATCTAAACTGACAAAATTGAAGAAAGATGTGCAGAAATTCAGCCATGAGACCACGTACCCATATGTAACTGATGAATACTACGAGAAACCACAAAGCCAGACCACAAACAAGAGACAACCGAGATCCTGACCCACCCCGATGAACTGGACCTTCAGCTCCGGGGATGAACAGAGTAGCAGTGAGAGTGGAGATGAGGGAACGTCAACGAGAGGACAGAGACCATTCTTTCAAGAACCAGAATTACCACCCCGATGCCACATTTTGGCTATTGGCAGCAACCCTTCTACCCACAGGGTTTCCCGTTTCAACAAGGCCCACCGCCTTTTTTATACAGAGGCCGAAACGGAAGAAGAGGACGACAAAAGAACCAAAGACAAGCGGCCCGAGTCCACTGGGGAGACCAAACGCCCAACATAGTTGTGACAAGGAGCAGAGGGAGAGACCTGGGACCATCAACGAGCAAGTAGCACCCAATGTGGTAAACCTGAGCAGCCACACCCTGACTCAAGATGAGGGGGCTGTTCTCTCAAAAGGATTAAGGTTTGTACCTACTCCAAAAAATGATCTTTTTACCCTTCGCATTGAGCTGGCACAGTTTTTCAGAAAAATCAAACTGAGATTTTTTCGAGGGGTAGGACCTCCACAAGGAGCAAGCTACTAACACCACGGGCCTCAGAAAGAAGTCTACTTTTGTACCCCCTACACAATCAATCCCATGCCACATCTTGGCTTTTGAACAAGCGGTTCTGAAGGAAGTAGATGCCATCAACTGCACACAAAACAAGGGATTTCAGAATCTGACGCAGGGAAAGGACAGCACTTGAGAACTTGAAAAAGAACACACAACTTGTCATAAAACCAGCTGGTAAGGGCGGGGCAATTGTTGTGATGGACCAACATAAATACCATACAGAATGCATGCGTCTCCTTTCAGACCGGGACCGCTATGAGGTCGCTGCAACAGACCCCACACCAAGACTTACCACCAAGATCAAAACCCTGGTTGAGGAAGGCCTTGCCAACGATTGGATCACAAGATACGAAGCAGAATTTCTTGTGGGTGACGCGCCACGTACACCAAGATTCTACACTTTGCCGAAAATACACAAGAACAAGGAGCCACCACCAGGAAGACCGATTGTGTCGGGTATCGGCTCAGTGCTCGAACCCTTGTCGCAGTTTTGCAACTGGTTCCTGAAGCCCATTGTTCAAACATCGGCATCATATCTTAAGGACACCAAGGATGTATTATGCCTTCTAAAAAACATGGACATTGACCCCATGGAAGACTGGTTGATCACGATGGACATAGAAGCACTATACACGAGCATCCCTCAAAGACGTACACTTGCAGCAGTCGAACACATCCTTCAGAAAAAGGAGTGGGATTTCCTCACCCCACGCAACGTCCTCATGGAATGCGCAGAAATGGCTCTCTTAGAGAATTGTTTTGAATATGACACCATCTACCACCAGATCAGGGACACGTCTATGGGAAGCACTTTTGCTCCCAGCATGGCATGCCTCTACGTACACCAATTTGAGGAAGATCACATATACAGCCAGGAAAACCCCTTCAAGCAACAACTGAAGTTATGGCGTAGATATATTGACGACATCCTCATCGTCTGGCATGGAAATCAACAACAAGCAACGGAGTTTTGCGAATGGGTAAACACAAGGGACGAGCACCTCAAATTTACACACATCATTAACAAAAACGAGGCTGTGTTTTTGGATCTGGTGATCACCCTAAACGAGGAAGGGATTAGAACGAAAGTTCATACCAAACCAACTGATAATAATAGCCTTCTCATGTACGAGAGCTTCCACCCGAGAGCACTGAAAGAAAATCTCCCGGTGGGACAGTTCCTACGCTTCAGGAGGAACTGTTCATCGCTTGAAACATATGACAACCAAGCTCAAACCCTGGAAAACAAACTGATTCAACACCGCTACCCAAGAAAAATGGTCACGAAGGCAAGAAAAAGAGCCCGTAATAACAATCGAGAGGCACTGTTGGAACACCACGAGAAACAAGAAAACGATAAGATAGTATGTGTGACCACGTATACCCCAATTTCTAACAAAGTCCAGAACATCATTCGAAAGCACTGGCGTATACTTAATGGGGCAGGGAAACAATGGCCCGCCCCTATGTTTGCATTCAAAAGAAACTCAAACATCCGAGATGAACTAGTACATGCTAAAACATCACCGCAACAGATCCAGACCCAGCAAACTCTATGGGATCATCATAGACCGGTTGGGCATTACCCCTGCGGAAACTGCGTGGCTTGCCAATACACCCACCATACCAAGGAGGTTGACATACACACAGAGAGACCATGGATCCTTAGGAACTTAACAAACTGCAACAGTGAAAATGTGGTGTATTTAATCAAATGCCCCTGCAACCTTTTCTACGTGGGCATGACACTCCGGAAGATAAAAATAAGAATCAACGAGCATCAGAGCACCAGCAGATGCAAGAAGAATAACACAAAACTGACACGCCATTTTTTGGAACAAGGACACTGTGATAAAGACCTAGAATGGGTAATCCTGGAGAAGATGCACCCAAGTATTCCAAACATACAAAAGAAACTACACATACGGGAACAACGATGGGTGTACCGTCTTAAGTCATGTGATCAGGGCCTAAACGACGACATCCCATGGCTTCATATTGGCTAACCAACCAATGCCAAGAGATGGACTGTTTTCCACCTCCCTACTCAGGAAAGAAACGTGTGCTTGGATTCTCCAACACTAATGTGGACGTGGATTGTGTATTTCTATAACACAACATCTTGGGCGCCATTTCTGATACACACTGGCATCCTGTAAATCTGTTATCTTTAAACCCCCCCCTGCCCTATCCATTTCGCAATCTGCTGTTGAGTATAACGGGATGCTGTAGCACAAAACGTCCTGTAAACTCTCCCTTATCTGTGTAACAGAAACAGCCATCACTTTTGCAGTCTCACGCTTTAAATTGCAGTATTTGCATTATATCTCAACCTTTTGGCACGATACAGACGAAAAATTGACTCTATTTCCACTGCGCAAGCGCACTCCGCGCCCCGGGGCATTATGGCTCATTCGCATGCGCGGATTTAGAACCACACTGACGGCCTCATGCGGGGTAATGCGCATGACCACACCCGCCCACTATCACCGCTGTACGCCATCCTCAGCGGGGTCCAGCCAGCGCAGGCACTGATTACACCGCAGTCGCTCACATCAGACGCGCCGGTCAGGCAGGCTTCCCGACAGCGGAAGCCGGTTGATCCTTTTAAACGTCACAAAGTACTCAGATGGCAATTCAACCCAGCTGCAGCTGATTATTAACACGGGCGATGTCCGCCCACTCCTAATGGGTTCAATTAACGAGTTGGGCGCCTTTATAAACCGCGCTACCTGCAACACTCCGGTACCAGCGGGGAAGCAACGAGGACAGATCGTAGGAGCATCACGAGGGACGCACCTTGAGGCAGTAAGGGGGTGTATGTATGCTTGATAAAAGAGCCTGGAGCGTGTCTCCTTAGCCAGTGTGAATGAATAGCTGTGATTCAATCTTAACAAAAGCATTTGTTTTATTTTATTTTAATCTCTCTTTACTCGGTTTCCAGAGTGTGACTACAGGGGTCCCTCAAATCCTCCCTTCCCATGGAACATTCCTACCCCTAATCCGGGGTAAGATTGTGAGCTGGGCTCACAATTTCCGTTTTTCTTGTGCACCACGCTTGCAGTGACACGTGTGTTCACACATGCATTATAATGTAACAAATGCATGTTTTTAGTCTGATTCTCTTCTTCTCTCCAGTGTTATAAAGAACTATTTCTGATACTGTGGTATACCTTTATCTTTACAGGTTTTGATGTCTCATAGTAGAGTTTGACAAAGGTCAACCTACATAAGTGGATTCATCTTAGATAGGAGCCCATTTTCTCACGTCCTGATGAATGCCATGGACCCTCCTGGCCACGACGGCAGAAACATGTTGGCGACACTGATGGGGATGGGGTACTAAACCCCCTAGTCCCCCTCTTAATTTTAATATTGAGCAAATTCTGCGCAATTAAAATTTTCATGTAGCATTTGCATCGCTTTTTAAAATCACTCACTCACTTTCCTAGCAAGGGCCCCCACTTAGTTGAAGTGCCTCCCTGTCTCCAGGTGAAGGCCCGCTCTTTATCAAACGCGGTTTTTAAAGAGCGAGGACTGCCGATGATGAAGCATGACACCTGGTGGTGTGTGAGGACAGTCCTTACAATTTTTTGAGATGCCCAACACCACATAGGTAATAGGCATAGTGTGCCTCTATCTTCCTTAAAGAATCCGACACCGAGTCAGGGTAGTTTCTTGTTGTGTGTTACATGTAACTTGGAGGCCAGCTCACCCTGACTGCCCCGTAGCCTCTTTTTCCCTCCCCTTTTGAATATTAGGGTTATTGTGTGTATATCTGCTCGTGAGCAGCCACCAACCTTAGCCCCCCTATCCCCCATTGGATAACATCGGGCCTCAGCACTCTGCTCCCGGCTGCCCTAGTGCCGCTGAGGGTGTTCTGAGAGTGCATCCTCGACCCTGGGGAACCCTGGTTCTAATACCAGAATACCAACTCCCACAAATAAGTACTTACCTGCAAACCGTTAACTTCATTTCCTTTCATAGGATTGCATTGACTGCTTTTCCTTGAAAATTCTTCTGTGTGGCTTTGGTTTGTATAAAACATTGGAAAACTGCAAATGTGCTAAAAGTGAATTACTTACCTTTTGTCTAGGAAATGTCTCAGCGTGATATCTAGGCATATCACACTGATTAGCAAAAGTAACTTGAAAAGTAATCTAAAAAGTAGCATGCACAGTAATCTGTAAAGTAACTAAAAAGTAATTTCGAACTGTTGACTTGCCTGTAATTCAACCAACTGCATTTGAACCTGCATTCAACTGTAAATTAATTGCATAATATTTTGCAAAGTATTATTTCACTTACATGCACCAGGCTTGGCTTGGTTCTAGAAATAAAATAACTAAATATTATGTTTGACACAAACAAATTGGTCTGAGTTCAGTCTTTGAGTGTGTGACATCATTTCTTGCCTGAGTGTGTTCAACAAATGCTTAACACTACCATCTGATAAAGCCTTACTGCTCGCCCACACTACCACAAATAGAGAGTAAGGTGCTATCTACTTTTACCTCTGCCTACCTTTGGTGTTCCACTGGACTCTGTGAACACTATACCTCATTTTGGTATAGTATATACAGAGCCAGCTTCCTACACCTACAAATACCCATCTGTATGTTGTTGAGTAGATATGTGCAGGTTATGATTGTAGGTGCGTACACAGAAAAGTGCAGTACCCTGTCTCTAGAGGTAGTATGTGGGGAGTACCCTGTGGTATGCATAGCCGGAGAAGAGTAGTACTCTTTCATGAAGTTGCAAGGGTTAATATCCAATTGCATACTAAGTTGGGGGAGAGTAGTGTCCTGTTGTGAGAGGTTGCATGGGGGGCATCTTGTGGTAAATCCGTATTTGTAAAGCGCGAACTACTCACCCTTACGGGTCTCAAGGTGGTGTAATTAGCTGAAGAAGAATAGTACCCTGTCATGACATGTTGTATGGGGGAGTACCTCATAGTGTGGTAAGTTGGGGAAAGAGTAGTATCCTGACTTGAGGAGTTGCCTGGAGGAGTACCCTGTATGGTGGTGTACGGTGTGTAAGAAAAGTACCATGTTGCAAGGGGGATTACCCTGTGAAGTGAAAATATGGGGAAGTGTAGTTCCCCATGGTGTTGTAGGAGATGGCAACAACTTTCACCCAAGTTTTGTGGGTGATGGCCACAAATTTTGCCCGAGTCCACATTCTCTACAAATGGGAAGATTTGACAGAAGTGTGTTACATGAGGCAGAGTATCTTTGATTGTTTTATGGTGCTTTTTATTCAGTTTTCCTATAACTTAGTTGATCGGTGGTGTTTTTGAATAGTGGTGTTTAATGTAGCTCTGGTGTGCTCTAGGTGAGTACTACTTTACGTGCTGCCTTGGTCTGGTGCCAGTGGTTACATTGCTGGACAGCTCTAGTGTTTGATTATTGTGTACTGTCTATCATTTTTCAGTATGCATTTACTGTAGGCTGTCGTCAGTGTTCAGAAGGCATGCAGATTTTTTCTTGCACAGTTTCGAAAGGGCATGGTAGTGAGTGCAGATTAAGTGCTTTGTTCAGCCTGGCACTTCATCATGTTGGTTTGGTCTGTTATTGTGACTGGCTGTGGGGTAAGTTGGAATGCTGGGCTGTAGTTTCGTGTGTATGTGCATGGTACAGTGTGTTGTCCTTGTGGGGATATGTGTTGCTTGTGGACGATTGTGAGAGTTTGTTGTGTTGTACAGTTTATTAAAGTGAGGTGGATCTCTGGGGATATTCTGTGTAAGTGTAATTATGATAACCAGTTTTGTGTTGGATTCTGGTTAAGGGTGTTTTGAGTTCTTGTAATATGTGGTTAATCTTTTGTTTTGTGCCTTAGATGTATAGATTTGAGGATGACTGAGAGAGAATCCCTTTGTTGAAGGAAGCTGATGGATTCGGCACCCTGGCTGTCGCATGACTGGGAGTCTGTAACTATATATGGGACGTGCACAAATGTATGATTTTATTGTGAGTGTGCAGATATGGTGGGTGGTCGGGCCTCATACCCGAGGAGGTCAGCAAGTCTTGCATGTCATTGACTGTAGTGCGATAGGGGCTGTTCTCTAGTTTCGTTGTTTGACATGAGGTGTGGGAATCCTCATGTCTTGACTCGCCACAGATATCTGTGACTGCAATTTATTGACTGTGTTTCTGTGGGAGTATTAGAGAGTTTGACAGGTTGTTGGGTGAATGTGTAAGCTAGACATGTAGATTAAATTACTGTACCTGTACTTTATATGCAAGGGCATGGGTATGTTTTGTTTTGTTTGTAAGAAAGGGAGGTATGTCGTTTTTTGTGTCCCTATTCTCTGCATGTCACAGCAGGTGTTTTGAATGCTGAGAGTGAATGATGTAATAGAATGCGGGTGTGTGGTGTGGCATGGAGTGGAAGCCAGGAGTTAGGGATAGTTAGAGGGAGGATGTAGCCCTGATTGAACCTTCCTTCTGTTGCTGTAACCGACAGGCCTAACATGAAAAAAAAGAACTCATCTCCTACCTGAGCGGCTTCGGACTATTGCATGAAGACCTTGTCCCCAAACTTCAACAACATTCTTTGAAATGTCTTGGTTATTGTAGTTCTCTGGGTTGTTGTTAGCTAATATTAGCAATATTGTATCAAGGTGAAATATTTGTTCCTTTACCGTTCATGTCACCAAAACTGTTGCATTAAGTTACTTCCTTCAGACATTTCACTTTTCTTTGGTAGTGAGTTTGAGCAATTTACTTACTTCAAAAAAGTGGTTGGTATGACACAATCAAAAATAACTTCAGCACCAAGCGATTTAACTTTAAAGAGAAATGAGATTTAGATCTTCAGATAGATTAATAGAGCAGGTAAAATTATGATGCGCAAAAATTAGGAGGAGTTTCCACAAAATACACTCTGAAACATGCTTCTAGCTCATGCACATTAGGCAATATATGTTCGAGGCATATGAGCTGTAGATCATATGCTGTGCATATATCGCCATCTAGTGTTGGGTCCGGATGTTTGCACTTTGTTTTTCTTTGAAGAAGTCTTTTCCAGTCACGAGGTAGGTGACTCCTCCTTTCGGTGATAGTGCTCATGGGCATCGACTCCATTGTTAGATTGTTTTTTTCCGCCATCGGGTTCGGATGTAAGTCGATACGCTCCGGTTCGACACCGTTTCTTCGGTTTCCCTCGGCGTGCAGGACTTTCTACCTCAACGGTATTGTTTCCGATCGTGTATTCCATTCTTCGCGTTTCGTGTTTGCTGACAAAAAACCCTCTTTCGATCGGAGAGCTCGTGGTAGGCCGTCGGTTCGACTCGCAGTCGATGGAACTAACTCCATTTAAATTCTGCCCTCGGTGCCATGCGAAGTACCCGCGCACCGACTCACACGAAATGTGTAACCTGTGCTTGTCCCCCGAGCACAGTGAACAGGACTGCAATGCATGCAAAGCCTTCCGCTCCAAGAAGACGCTTCGCGACCGTCTGGCTCGACGTCGCGACATGCAGAGTCAACACACAGGCTCCATTCCTGACCTTTTCGGGACTGAATCGGAGGAGAAAGCCGGCGATGCTATCGGGGCAGAGGAAGAACAGGAACCGATTTCCGAGTACGGCTCCGACCAGGATGAAGACATTCCGCAGGGACAGCGTGTACTGTAAGTACAGACCCTCCCTCGCCCCGAAACCCACCACAAACAAAGAAGGCGGCTACGGACCAACCCGCACCCTCGGGCTCCGGTCGGCACCTAGATCATGCTTCCGACGCCCCGCCGTCTGGCCTGGCACCGAAGCCTACGAAAAAGCCTTCCGGCTCCGAAAAACCCCACGCCAAATCGGGCACCGAGCCAAAACCTTCGGGATCGAAACCTAAGTCCGGCTCCGATCCACAACATTCGGTGCCGAAACACACTTCGGATCCGAAAACACCAGTCTCTAAACCTTCGACACCTAAACCTTCGGCGCCGAAACAACCACAGGCACCGAAATCACAAAAAAAACACCATTTCGACGATCCGCTCGATAAACCGGACCCGAAACAGAAAATGCTCTACATTCATCCAAAAACTGGACATATTACCACCACAGTGACTAAAAAGAACTGATGCTGAAGAGGAATATCACATTCCTTTGAAGAAGAGAACTGTCGGAACTAACCCTTCTCCTTCTCTTCCTCCTCCCCCTTCTCCACAGTCTATAACTGTGATTACTTCACCTCAGCACTCACCACATACACCTGGTAACCAGGATGATGGGGATGATAATGGGGACTGGGATGATGATGGCCAACCAATACCTGCAGACCCATGGGACGAATATAATAACTCGCCCACAGGCAATGATCCTGACTTGTATCCTACCAAACACTCTCCTCCAGACGATAGTGATGGATACATTGAATTGCTCGGTAGGGCTGCTAATTATCATGGGGTACAGCTCCACAAAGATTCCCTCGAAGATTTCCTTTTTGAGACCCTTAGCACTACTCAAAAGTCATCACACACTTTACCAATGCTCAAGGGTATGATCAGACATATGGATGATATCTTTAATGATCCTGTCAGGGCACGTATCATTACACCTAGGGTAGACAAAAAATATAAGTCTGCACCATCTGACCCAGCGTATATTAAGGGACAATTACCGTTCGACTCGCTAGTAGTGTCTAACGCGCACAAAAGGGCTAACTCCCAAACCACAGGAGATGTTCCACCCCCAGATAAAGAATCTAAGCTTCTTGACGCTTCGGGGAAAAGAATCGCATCTCAGGCAGCAAACTTCTGGCGCATATCCAACACACAAGCGTTGCTAGCTAGATACGACCGTGCGCACTGGGACGAGATGGAACAATGATCCAATATCTGCCCCAAGAACACAAATCTAAGGCTGAAGACCTAATAAAGGAGGGACAACTTATTTCCAATAATCAAATCAGGTGCTCCCTCGATGCTGCAGACACAGCTTCCAGAGCAGTAAATACCAGTGTCCTTTTAAGAAGACACGGCTGGCTACGTATCTCTGGATTCAAACCCGAGGTTCAAACCTCTATCTTAAACACACCTTTTGATAAGGAACACCTTTTTGGACCGGTGGTAGACTCTTCACTAGAAAAGATGAAGAAAGACACCAAAGTGGCCAAATCCATGGGGGCGCTTCAGTCACCGCAGGGACGTGGTTCCTTTCGACGCTCTTTCTATCGAGCGGGGTCCAAGAATTCTTCCTCCGAAAATACCTCCACCTATAAGGGTAATAACCAACCCTCTGGCTCTAAGACCTACTTCAGAGGGGGTTACTGAGGAAATAACGGTAAGGGAAGAGGTAGAGGTTCAAACTCGGGCACCTCCCCCTCCAATACAAAACAGTGACTCACCTCTCCTTCCCCCCCGACCACCTAACACCTGTCGGGGGAAGACTGTCAATTTTTTTGCCAGCTTGGCAGTCAATAACAGACAAGTGGGTTCTACAAATTATCCGTTCTGGTTACTGCCTGGAGTTCATCAATACTCCTCCAAACATTCCCCCAAAGTCACACAAACTCTCCTCGGACCATCTACACCTCCTCAAACAAGAGGTACGGTCTCTACTCTTAAAAGGAGCTATAGAGCCCATACCACTGCAACACCAAGGGTCGGGCGTGTACTCCTTTTACTTCCTCATACCAAAAAAGGACGGGTCTCTCAGACCAATCTTAGATCTCAGAGAACTCAATTTTTACATAGTCAGACAATTTTCACATGGTTACACTTCAACAGGTACTACCTCTGTTGTAAAAAGGCGACTACCTGTCCACCCTAGACCTAAAGGACGCATACGTTCACATCCCATTCCACCCTGCTCATCGCAAATTCCTCAGGTTTGTGCTAGCGGGCCAACACTACCAGTTCAAAGTACTCCCATTCGGGGTCACCACTGCCCCCAGAGTCTTCACAAAATGTCTGGCAGTAGTAGCTGCTCATCTCAGGAGACAAAGCATCCATGTCTTCCCATATTTGGACGACTGGCTCATCAAAGCCAGCACCTACCAACAGTGTCTCAAAAACACTTCCGTAACCATCAAGTTACTACATCAACTAGGGTTCACAATCAATGTGCCAAAGTCACATCTTCAACCAAACCATATTCAGAACTACCTAGGAGCCACTTTAGATACTCAAAGGGCTCTAGCGTTTCCCAACGCAGTCAGAATTCTCAACATTCAGGCTTTGGTTCGTCAGTTTCAACCCAATCAATCTCTTCCAGCTCGGGCTGTCATGCAACTGCCAGGGATGATGGCATCCTGCATAATGATCGTGCCGCATGCCAGACTTCACATGCGTCCGCTTCAGGAATGCTTAGTCAGTCAGTGGAACCAGTCAAACGGTCTGTTAACCGATCTAGGGTTTGTAAGCGGCCGTACTCATCGCTTCCTGCAGTGGTGGAACACACAAAATCTGTCAAAAGGACTGCCCTTCATAGACCCGGTTCCACAGACAGTACTAACAGCAGACGCGTCTCTAACTGGCTGGGGTGCCTATCTACATCAACACACAGTACAAGGACTGTGGAGCCACCAACAAAAGTTGCTTCATATAAACCATTTAGAGCTCATGGCCATATTTCTAGCCCTCAAAGCTCTTCAGACCCAGCTGAAGGGGAAAACTGTCCTAGTTCGTACCGACAACATGACAGCCATGTATTACATACAGAAACAGTGGGGAACACACTCCTCCCCCTCCCCCCAATTGTCCCACTTAGCCCAGGACATCTGGAGGTGGGCCATTGATCACAGGATCTTTCTCCTAGCAGAACATCTCCCAGGAGTAAACAATCAAATGGCAGACCTGCTAAGTCGTCAGACACAGCCAGCAAGTCCACGAATGGGAAATACATCCTCAGGTTCTTCTCCCATTCTTCCAAATGTGGGGCTTTCTAGACATAGACCTGTTCGCCACGCACCTAAACGCAAAATGCCCAAACTTTGCGTCCAGGTATCCACACCCATTGTCCAAAGGCAATGCACTATGGATGAACTGGTCAGGGATATTTGCTAACGCTTTTCCACCTCTCCCACTCATTCCATTAGTGGTTCGGAAACTCAAACAAGCATCCCTGACACTAATCCTAGTTGCTCCCACATGGGCACGTCAACCATGGTTCACAACCCTGTTGGAACTCTTGGTAGTTCCTCATCAAAAACGACGTCTTACACCCAATCTCCTCACACAGTGCCGTGGAGACATAAGACACCCAGATCCCAGTCAACTCAATCTGGCGATCTGGCACCTGAAGTCTTAGAGTTTGGCTATCTGAATCTACCGCCAGACTGTATGAATATCCTCAAGGAAGCTAGACGACCTACCACAAGAGCCTGCTATGCAGTAAAGTGGAAGCGGTTTGTAATTTACTGCAATAACAACCACATCAACTCGCTTGATGCTTCTGTCCAAAATATTATATGCTATTTGTTACATCTACAACGTTCCAATTTAGCATACACGTCCATACGTCTACATCTAGCTGCAATAGCTGCATACCTACAAAATAGACATCTATCTCTTTTTTAGAGTGCCTGTCATTAAAGCATTTATGGAAGGACTCAAAAGAGTTATTCCCCCGAGACGTCCACCTGCTCCAGTATGGAATCTCAACATTATCCTCACCGGACTAATGGGCCCACCTTTTGAGCCATTGCACAAATGTGAAATACAATTTCTCACATGGAAAACTGCTTTCCTTGTGGCTATCACATCACTCAGGAGAGTAAGTGAACTTCAGGCATTAACTATAGAAGAACCTTTTCTGCAAATGCATCAAAATAAAGTAGTTCTTCGGACTAATCCTAAATTCCTTCCTAAAGTCATTTCTGCTTTTCACATCAATCAATCGGTTGAGTTACCAGTGTTCTTCCCTCAACAGATTCAGTAGCAGAACGTGCTCTACACACATTGGATGTTAAAAGAGCATTGTTGTATTACATAGAAAGGACAAAATGTTTACGTAACACAAATCAACTTTTTGTAGCTTTTGCTCCACCACACAAGGGCAATCCCATGTCAAAATCAGGAATTGCTAGGTGGATAGTCAAATGCATTCAAATCTGTTACGCAAAAGCAAAAAGAACATTAACAGTTCCCCCTAGAGCACACTCTACACGCAAACTGGGGTCTTCTATGGCATTCTTAGGAAATATACCCATAGATGACATGCAAAGCTGCAACATGGTCTACACCTCACACATTCACAAAACACTATTGTATAGATGTGTTAGCAAGACGACAAGCTAGAGTGGGCCAGGCAGTTTTACGTACACTATTTCAAACCACTGCAACAGATGCAGGTTAGCCACCGCTTTGGGACATAACTGCTTTGTAGTCTATGCACAGCATATGATCTACAGCTCATAATCCTCGAACGGAAAATGCTACTTACCCAGTATGCATCTGTTCTTGGCATATAGAGCTGTAGAGTCATATGTGCCCACCCGCCTCCCCGGGTACCTATACCTGTTGCAGTAATATCTTACTTAGATACATGCATTCATGGACATCTCCTTTTACTACTCCTACTATCTCCATTATCACCCTCTGCGGGAAAGCAATCTAGCAATGGAGTCGATGCCCATGCACACTATCACCGAAAGGAGGAGTCACCTACCTCGTGACTGGAAAAGACTTCTTCGAAGAAAAACAAAGTGAAAACATCCGGACCCAACACTAGATGGCGATATAGGCACAGCATATGACTCTACAGCTCTATTTGCCAAGATCAGATGCATACTGGGTAAGTAGCATTTTCCTTTTTTTTTTATCTGTTAGACTTCTAGTCACAGATTCCATACCTTAGAATATTCCCCAAGCGTCAGACTGCATCCGCAAATGTTTGAGCAGTACCCTTGTGCGTCTGTAGTGGCATCGTTCAGCTCCACCTCATTGGTGTCGTCCGTGCTGGAAATGACATTTGCTGTGTGTTAGAAATGGGGATCTCTAGTTGGCAGACGTAGGTACCTTTGTTCAAGTAGGGACCCTTCTTCCTAGTCAGGGTAAGGGAGTCACCCCCTTGGTAGCTTGGCATGAGCAGTCAGGCTTATCTCAGAGGCAGTGTGTAAAGCATTTGCACATAACCAACAGTAATACAGTGAAAACACTACAAAAGGACACCACACCAGTTTAGAAAAAGATCCAATATTTTTATATATCCAAAACAAGTCCAAAGCGATAAGAATCCAACATACGGTACTTCAAAATATATGCTTTGCAAGATATCCTTTAAAATTGCAGAAATATCTCAAAAAAACAGTTCTTCCGAGTCGGTAGCTCTGTTCGGGCTACTGCGATATTGAAAACAGAATCCAACAGTTCTGTCTGACCGCATTGGTCGGGGGTGTCGGCAGACTCGTAAACAGTTCCTTTTGCGTTGTGGCTGACACGGTGCGAGCCGGTCGTGGCAACCGTCGTGGTGTGACGTGAAGCGGTGCAGGCAGCGGCTCTGTGACGGTCATCCAGCGTCGTCGGTGAAACCAGTGCTACGATGCAGAGTGAGGCGGTGCTCGTTGCGGTGCTGGCAGGTCACGGTGCAAGCGACAGGGCCAGTTAGCGGGAGCTGGCATCGGTCGGCCCAGACAGCAGTGTGGGACGAGGCAGTGTGTCGTGAAACTTGCGAGCGGTGCCCCAGCCACGATGCGGTCATGGGTGTCGAGGTCAGCAGGCAGCGACGCAGTTGGTGAGACCAGGGCGGCGCAGTGAAGCGAGGTGGTGCAGAGTGCAATGCCCATAGGATACGGTGCAAGCAGCGGCTCGGTGGCAGCGGTTATCGTCATCGAGGAGACCTGGGTTGTGGTGCAAGATGCGGCGGTGCCCTCTGCAGTGCCTTCAGGACACAAAGCCAGCAACGGAGTCAGTGATGGAGTCAATTGCTTTTCCCTTTTCTGTGGCAACTGAGGTTCTAGAAGCGATACCCAGAGGTTGGTGAAGTCTTTGCAGTCCCTGAGACTTCAGAACATGAGGCAAGCTCTACTTCAAGCCCTTGTAGAAAACTCTAACAGCAGGATGATGAAAGTACAATCCAGTCCTTCCCCTGCCCAAGACAGAAGCAGCATGCAGCAGGCCAACACAGCAGAGCACCAGGCAAAGTGGCAGTTCCTCTTGACCGCTTTTCCTGCTCTTCTGGCAGGTTCCTTAGTTCAGCAGTAATCTAAAGTCCTGAGGTCTGGGCCCCAATATTTATACTCAGTTTCTCTTTGTTCTTTTGGGCAGTGTGTGTCTGTGCTCACCCCAATCCAGTTCTGTCCTCTTTGGTCCAGCTTCCGGCAGGAGGTGGAGACAGCATTGGCCAAGGCAGACCGGGCCCATTCAGGTGCAAGGGAAATCTCCTCTCACCACTCTAAATGCAGTCCCGGCCTATTCAGGTGCTAGTGAAAACTCCTCCCACTACTCTGAATGCTGCCCAGGTCTATTCAGCCCAGCCCTGACTCATTCAGGAAAGGCAGGACACACATCAGCCTCCCCCCCACCCCAGTGGGTGTCTTGGAGAATGCACATCCCCAGCTCCTGTCACTCTAAAGCCAGTCAGTCAATCCACAAAACAGCAGAGGAGCACAGGATGGCTAACCAAGAAAATACCCACTTTCTAAAAGTGGTATTTTCAAACACACAATATGAAAATCATCTTTACTAAAAGATGCATCTTTATATTCTGAGTTCAGGCATTCTAAACTCCATCTTTCTATCTTGTCCCAATGGTAAGTTATATTTTAAGATGTTATAAGTAAACTCCCATTGTATCATATGGGACAGATAGCCTTCCAATAGTGAAAAACGAACTACACTGTATATCACTATCAGGACATGTCGCACACCTCAGGACATGTCCTACCTTTCACATACACTGAACCCTGTCTATGGGGCGACGGTGGGCCTACCTTAGGGGTGTCTTACATGGGAGAAAAGGGAAGGTTGGGGCCTGGCAAGTGGGTGTACTTGCCAGGTCGACATGGCAGTACCAAATGGCGCACAGACACTGCAGTAGCAGGACTGAGTTACATTTAGAGGCTGCTCTTGTGAATGGCACAATCAGTGCTGCAGGCCCACTAGCAGAATTTGATTTACAGGTCCTCGGCACACACAGTGCACTGTACTAGGGACTTACCAGTAAATCAGATATGGCAATCATGGAAACACCAATCCATAACCACAATTTACAGGGAGAGCATATGCACTTTAGCACTGAATAGCAGTGGTAAAATGCCCAGAGTCCTAAAACCAACAAAAACAGGGTCAAAAACAGGAGACCAAAAAGAAAAAAAATCTGTTGGTATACCCGCTGAAAAAGCTAAGTCTAACACTGTGCCTATTTATGCGCCACCCCAACCCGCTGAGCTCAGTTCCTTCTTTTCCACGCAGATCCGGAAGAGCTCCCCTCGGTAATTTTTTCACGGAACATTTCCAACCGTTTTGTCAAATTTGAGCATTATGCGTTTTTTTGTTTTTTGGAGAATGTCTCAGAAGGCACCAGCCGGTTCCAAACCTTGTGGTGCCTGTCACAGGCAAATGTCTGTCACAGAACCCCACTTGGTGTGTTTGTGGTGCCTGAAACTGGACCCCGATTCCAAGGCCTTCGTGGAATGCAGCACTATGAATCCAAAGGCCATCCATGAGTGGGCCATGAAGCTTCTGCACGCGACTCCACACCGCTTCAGGTCATGTTCACGAGGCAGGCCCTGGGACTGCTCTCGGAGTTGCTGGCATCAGTCATCATCGCGATTCTAGACTTCTTCAGGTAAGTCCCACAAGAAGAAGTCGAAGTTCTCTTTGACTTCTCCGTGCCAGTCCCATTCATCTGATGAGGCGCAGGAACAGTGATACATCCAGACCTCACTCCCCGGTCGTCCCTGTGTAGCCCACGTCTGACACTGGGTCCACTCCTCTTCTCAGAGCCGGAGCGCCTCCCACCCAACTTCAAGTATTTTATGGGGCCTTGAGCCTCATTTTTGGGCGAACAGACCCCTCTGTAGCATCTTCAGGCCCCATTGGTTCGGGAGGGACTCTGACTGAAACTTCACCGGCTGGCCCACCATGGGCACCCATCAGGCCCTCAGGATACGTTGATGGATCCAGATGGGCCACAGCCGCAACCACTCCAGGGTCTGCACCAGTGGCATTCTTTCCGGCACCACTGACGTCCATCGGCAGCATTGACCCCCATCCTGATTCCCAATTTCGATATGGAGCCGGATTAGAGTTGCCGGATGCCGACCAGGCCCACACAGCCTGAATTGGAGATGGAGCCCTATTTTCCTGAAGGGCCCTCTGAGGAACATGTTTGGAGGGGATCTGAGGATCCCTATGGCTATTCCTCCGTCCCCCTAGTAGAGTCCATGGCCGACCACACCCGATATGAGGACATGGCTGAGGCCAGTTGTCTGAACGCCTCTCCAGGCACTGGCCTCCTCTCTCCTCCCACAGTGGCTATGGAGGTAGGGGCTTCCTCACAGATCTATGACAGATCTATGACAGATCTATGACTGGGTGAGTGTCTGAAAAGTTTCAGCGCTCCATCCATCATCTCTTTGTGTTTGCTTTACTCTCCCTAAGTTGGTAGGGTATGCCCAGGCGTGGGTCCCTTGCTCACTTTGCCACTGGATTCAAGCTAGCCTGGCTGATGAGGGGTGTTACCCCGAAACCGGTACCAGGATGCTTTTTTCCGGTCCAGGGAAGACCTGGCTTGGCAGTTCGGTCTAGACTGTTTGTGAGAAAGTGCCCTCTTTCTTGCATGGTATGCCCCCACTTTTTGCTGAATTGCTGATGTGCTTTGACTGAGTGTGCCCTGGGCTCCTGCCAATCAGGTACCCAGGGCCTGTGTTCCTTCCCTTAAACTGCATTGAAGCCTGAACCCAATTGGCATCTCTGGCCACAGGTGGGCCCCTGGTAAATGGTACCACTGGTACCCAGGGCACTGTGACCAGAGAAGGCCTCCAAGGGCTGCAGCACTTATTGTGCCACCCTTGGAGGCCCTGTACCCTGACACACACACACTGCCTTTGCAGGCTGCGTGTCTTGGTGCAGAACAAAGTGAAGAGTCGACATGGCACACATCCCTGTGTGCCATGCCCACAAACCACTGCCCTGACATACCTCAGTCACCCCTCTAGCTGGGTGCCCTATGCCAGTGGTGAGGGTACAGGGGCATGAGTACCCAGGTCCATTCCTGGGCACTGTAAGTGCAGTGCTGCCATTAAGAGTATATGGTGCTGGGAGTTTGTCATTCCGAACTCCACAGCCCCATAATGGCTACACTGAAGACTGGGAAGTTTGGTATCAAACTTCTCAGCACATTAAACCCACACTGATGCCAGTGTGGGATTTGATGTAAAATGCACAACAGAGGGCATATTAGAGATGCCCCCTGAAACTCTACCAACTCCCAGTGACCTGACTGAGGGGCTGCCGAGGCTGCCACCCCCAGACATGTTTCTGGACCCCTGGGTCGAGAGCTTGCTGCTCTCGGGGTCCTGAAACAATGCACATCCTGGGACGAGGTGCCAAACCTCCTCCCCCAGGATGGGCAGGATTCACGAAGGAGAAGCTTCAAAGGCATACCGCCTTTGTGAGCCTCTCCAGACCACTTGCTGTACTCAGCAACTGGTCCCCACTGGTTCCACCCCCCCCCCCCCCTTCGGGCGGGAGACCCGGCGGGAAAAACATAGTGAGGAAGAGAGGTGTGCCCACCTCTGCCAACTCCACCCCTAGGGTGGGGGAGACGAGGTGAAGCACAACCTCGAGTCCCCGCCATCTTGAGGATGGGGGGACCCAGCCACTGGAGAGTGGCAGAGTAGGGGGTGTACCCACCCCAGGGAAGGGACCCATTGGTCCCTGCCCTTTACCTACCTGTAACGCCCCTAAATTCAGTATTTAGGGGCACCCTGAACCTTCCTTCCTCAGATCCCGATTCCGAAACAACAACAAGAAGAAAGAAGACCAGCCATGCAGCTGCTAACAAGAGGACGACACCAACTGACTTGGCCCCAGCCCTACCGGCCTGTCGAACCTGCTCCTGCTAAACCCCGGCCTCTTCAGTGGTCAGCAACCTCGAAAACCCCGGAGGACCTGACTGCCTTGCTCAACTAAAGACTGGGACTCGCACGAGCAGTGGTTCTGCTCAAGCATCTGCAACCCCAGGCCCCAGCCTGAGACAGCGGATCCTGCCCACTCTGCACCCGCCGAGCCCGGCCCGAGCCAAAGTGGACAAAGACCACGAGGACGTCCCCCCGGCGACTGTGACCAAGAATCCCGCACCCAAGGACTCACCTCGACGCTCCTGACGACGCCTGCAGCCTCAACACCAGGGACCCCTCCAACCGCGACCAGCAGAGGGTAAGATTTCCCGACGCCTAAAGACACCCCTGCACCCGGCTCCCCACGGCCCCCTGTGCCCAACTCCTGGGTGTCTACCCCTCCTACAGCATCCCAACTTACCTCTCGAAGTCTTGCAGCTTTCCCATTGAAAACCATTGGGTGCCCGACGGCCCAAAAGCCCACTGCACCCGGCCGCCCCAGTGCCGCTGAGGGTGCACCAACTACCCTGTTCGACTTCCCCACTTGCCCTGAAGTGACCAGGAGCTTTGCTCCCACAGCCGAGTGACCTGCCTGCCAGCAGCCACCAACCAAAGGCCCCCCGCCCGCCATAGGCTAACGTTGGACCTACTCTCTCTGCACCCGGCCGCCCCTGCGCCGCTGAGGGTGTAACAACAATACAAACCTGAACCTGGGAGTCCCCTGAGTCTTGCCCCAGAACCTTAACTCTGCCAGCCGAGTACTTACCTGAAAGCCGATAACTTGCATTTTCTCCATAGGGTAACATTGACTGGTTTTCACTTGGAAATTCTTCTAAGTGTCGAGTTTTGGAACTTTGAAATATTCACTAAAAATCGTCCGAATACCAAAATCGAAATTACTCACCTGTTCTCAGGAGAGATCCCAGTGCTGGATTTAGGTACCCAGCACTGACTAGAAAAAGTGATTACAACTGTGATTTTCCTCCATAGGATAACATTGCCTGGTTTTTGCCAGAAATTCTTCTGTCGATTTTTGCAACATACAAATATTCCTTAAAAATCGCCTGTGTAACAAAAATGATTTTGTTCACCTGTTTACAGGAAATGCCCCAGGGCTGAATCCAGGATCCAGCCCTGAGTAAGAAAAACGTTCGTAAAGTAATTCTATTACAGTTTACTTAAAAATCCCATTGAGCTCAATGTTATAGTATTGTAAGAAAGTGGCTCTGTATATACTGCACCAAAGTAAGGTTCAGTGTGCACAGAGTCCACAGTCCCCAGAGGTTTGGCAGAGGCTAAAGTTAGATATAACCTTACTCTCTAAAGTGGTAGCTTGGTCGAGCAGTAAGGCAGTATCAGAGGACAGTGTAAAGCATTTGTTGTACACACTCAGTCAGCAAATGAAGCCACACACTCAAGAACTGAACTCTAGGCCAATGGTTTGTATATAAAAATATAGTTGTTTTATTTTAGAACCAACAATGGGTGTCAAAATATACTTTCTCAGAATGAGATGCTTTAGTTAACTACTGTTCAATTGGCAATAGACTTTTGAATGCAATAGTTACAGTTGTTGCAATATGCAACACAATTTTAAACACAATTATACATTGAGCTCAATGGAAATTTCTGGTTAAATGCAATAGATTACTTTTGGATTACTTTTCTAACCACGGGACTGGATCTTGGATTCAGTCCCGGGACACTTCCTGTAAACAGGTGAGAAAAAGCGTTTTGGTTATGGTAGTGATTTTTGAGGAATATTACTGTATTTCAAAAGTTGACACTTAGAAACTTTTCTGGGTAAAATTACCAATGTTATCCTAGGGAAGGAAATACAGTTTGCAAGCAAAGTATGTTTACGTTACTTTTGTAATCCAGTGCTGGACTCCTAGGTTCAGCACTGGGACATTTACTTAAAACAGGTAAGTAATTACGTTTTTGTAGTTTGTACGATTTTTAAAGAATATTTGTATGATTCAGAAATCGACACTTAGAAACTTTTTCAACAAAAAGCAGGCAATGATATCCTATGAGAGGAATTTCCAGTTACTGGTAAGTACGGTAAAAATTACTTTTCATGGTCGGTACTGGACTAAAAGATGCAGTACTGAGGTCTCTCCTGATAGTAGGTGAGTAATTCGGAATTCGTTACTGTTGTGATTTTTAAGCAATATTTTGGTATTTCAAAAGTGGACACTTAGAAGAAATTTCACAGAAAACCAGTCAATGGATCCCTATGTAAGAAAATTCAATTCGCCGGTAAGTTACTTTTAACGTTACTTTTGTAATCCAGTGCTGGACTCCTAGGTTCAGCCCTGGGACATTTACTTAAAACAGGTAAGTAATTACGTTTTGGTAGTCTGTACGATTTTTAAAGAATATTCTTGTTTTCAAAAGTCGACACTTAGAAACTTTTTGGAAGAAAAAGTGCCCATGTTATCCTATGAGGAAAAATGAGTTATCGGTCTCGAGGTAAGTAATCGGTCTTTTGAGTTAGGGTTCTGGGGTTAGACTCAGGGGTCTCCCAGGGTCAGTGATGCACTGTTGTTGCACCCTCAGCGGCACTAGGGCGGCCGGGTGCAGAGTGTTGAGGCCCAATGTTATCCTATGGAGGATAGGGGGACTCCGGTTGGTGGCGGCTGGCAAGCAGGCCACGGGGTTGTGGGAGCAAAGCTCCTAGGGTTAAGCTCAGGGCACGTTGGGGACCAAGTTAGCACCAAAGAGGCACCCTCAGCGGCACTAGGGCGGCCGGGTGCAGAGTGCTGTTTTGAGGTCGGGTGCCCTGTTGATTTCAATGGAAATTTTCGGTTTTGGTTTTCAGCTGCAGGCTCGGTCCAGGAAGACTTCCAGGAGGAACCAACAGCTGGGCAGGTAAGTTGGAGGGCTCGGGGACGTAGGTGCACCTCGGGTTCCTTTCTCCAGGGCGCAGGGCGTCTGGATGCAGGGGTGTCTTTGAGGTCGGATTTCACCTTACCGGGCCACTCGCGGTTGGGGGTTCTCCGTGCAGAGGCTGCAGGCGACGTCGGGGAGTCCTGGAGGGGTCAACCCACGGTGGACTCGGACTCTGGAGAGCTGGGGGACCTCGCTGGGACCGGTGGGCCACTTGAACTCGGGCTGTAGGCGACGGGTGCAGTGGTGGTTCCAGGCGTCGGGTTTCTTTCTCCTCAGCAGGCTCGGAGTCTTTGTTTGGTGTTTCTTTTGAACAGAGCTGCTGTTCACAGGAGATCCGGTCTTTGTTGAAGGCAGTCAGTCCTCCCCGGGGTTCTGGAGGTCGCTGGCTGCAGGACAAGACTATTTTTGGCGCAGGATCTCTGGAAACTGCAGACGGGCCGGTAGGGCTGGGGCCAAGTCAGTTGTTCTCTGCAGTCTCCTCTGCTGGGCGTCTTCTTTCGTCCTTTTTCTTCTTAGGTTGCGGGAATCTACGGAAGGAAGGTTCAGGGTGCCCCTAAATACTAGATTTAGGGGCGTTACAGGTAGGTAAAGGGCAGGGACCAATGGGTCCCTGCCCTGGGGTGGGTACACCCCTATCCTGCCACTCTCCTGTGGGAGGGGGCAGGAGCCTAGTCCTGATTGGGCAGGGCTCCCCATCTTCAAGATGGCGAGAGCCCGGAGATGTGCTTCACCTCGCCTCCCCCACCTGAGGGGTGGGGTTGGCAGAGGGTGGCACACCCCTTTCCTCCCTTGGTGTTTCCCTCCAGTCTTCCCACCAGGATGGGGGAGGAACCGGTGGGGACCAGTTGCTGAGTACAGCAAGTGGTCTGGGAAGCTCACAAAGGCGGAATGCCTTTGAAGCTTCCCCTGCCCATCCTGGGGGAGGGGCCTAGCACCTCACCCAGGACGTGCATTGTTGCAGGCCCGGGAGAGCGGATGGCTCTCTACCCAGGGGTCCAGCAACATGTCTGCTGTGTGGCAGCCTAGGCAGCCCCTCAGACAAGACGTGGATTGTAGGTTAGGTTCAGGGGTAACTCTAAGTTGCCCTCTGACGTGCATTTTACAGTAAATCCCACACTGGCATCAGTGTGGGTTTACTGTGCTGAGGAGTTTGATACCAAACTTCTCAGTCTTCAGTGCAGCCATCATGGTGCTGTGGAGTACGTGCTGACGACCTCCCAGCACCATATACTCGGAATGGCAGCCCTGCACTTACAGTGCCCAGGAATGGGCCTGGGTACTGTAGGGGCACAGGGCTCATGCACCTGTGCCCTCACCACTGGCATAGGGCACCCAGCTAGAGGGGTGACTGAGGTATGCCAGGGCAGTGTGTTTGTGGGCATGGCACACAGGGATGTGTGCCATGTCGACTCTCTGTTTTGTTCTGCACCAAGACACTCAGCCTGCAAGGGCAGTGTGTGTGTGTCAGGGTACAGGGCCTCTAAGGGTGGCACAATAAGTGCTGCAGCCCTTAGGGTCTTCTCTGGTCACAGTGCCCTGGGTACCTAGGGTACCATTTACCAGGGGCTTACCTGTGGCCAGAGATGCCAATTGGGTTTAGGCTGAGTACAGTTTTTAGGGAAGGAACACAGGCCCTGGGTACCTGATTGGCAGGGATCCAGGGCACACCAAGGAAAAGTGCATCAGTTATCAGGCAAAAAGTGGGGGTTACTGCAACAGAAACCCACTTTCCTACACAAGCCCCCCCAGCCCAAAGGCCAGGAGACTCAGCCAACGCTGGGAGAGCCTGTCTAGTCTTTCAGGCGAGGAAGAGTTGGGGAAGTGGTTTGAAAGTTGCAGGGCCTACTCCGCCTTATATCCTTCTGTCCAGGTCAGTCCCTTTGGGGAGCTGGCCTACCTCATCAGTTTCAGGACCTAATTCCCAAAGCTCCTCTCCTTGCTCTTTAGTGTCTTCACCCCATCTTTTAAGTTTGGGTTCAGAGGTGCCCACCTCTGCAAAGTCTAACTTAGCCAGGGCAAAGCCCAGCTTACCCACAGAGGTCACCCACAGTTTGAGCAACCCCACCATGACCAATAGGGTCAGGGGCCTAGCTTGTTATTTGGCAGGGGGTTAGGCCACCATGCCAAGGATAGGGCTGCCATGAAGGCTAACACCCAGCAGAGGCTGCTGACAGCTGTCAGTGCCCAGAACCACACCTTTAGCTCCTGTCTGGCAAGTGAAGGGGCTATCTTACAGGTCTCTTTGGGTCCTGGCTGTCTGCCTGTTGCTTTAGGGTGGGGGTCACTAAACTTTGTAGTGAGCACCCTTCCTCCACCCTTTGTTCTGCCAGCTGAGGAGCCACCAACTCAGGCTGGACAGTTGCCTGACTAGTCAGGTCTTCTTGTTGGCTAGGGGGCTTTACCAGGGCCACTTCTGGAGTTTTCCCTCACTGGGATAGAATCTCCCTGGCCCTCTGGGACTGTGGCTAACAGTTGCCCACCTTTCCTACCCTGTTCCTTTTTACTCTTTTGGGGCTCAGCTGCACTGACTGCAGGTTGAGCCCCCCAGGTTTCTTGGGTGAGGCCTGGCATTGGGCCAGTGCCTCTCTTTGGCTCAGGTCCACCTCTAAGTGGTCATTCCCCAGGAGACAATCAAGGGGGAGGTCTTTACTGACTACCACCTTTCTCCATCTAAGGGACCCAGCTATGACTAGGGGCACTACAGCCACAGGCCTAACAGTGACTCCCCCTGGGACAGCCCTTACTCTCCTTGATTCCCCTGGGACATACTGGTGTGGGAGTACCAACCTGTCATGCACCACAGTGTGACTGGCACAGGTATCTCTCAGGGCAGTGGCTGGGATTCCATTCACCAGTAGGCGGTGGAAGTGTCTACTCCCCTCTGGGATCTCCAGCTTACCTCTTGGGCCCATTTTCCAGTTGAAAGCTAGGAGGACTTCCTCATCTGAGGACCCTTCCTCCAGAGCTACACTGGCAACTCCTGGGGCTACACTAGTCACCCCTGGGGCTGTACTAGGGATCTTGTTTTTAGGACAGCTAGGGTCCTTGGTGTGGTGTCCTGACTTCTGACAGTTGTGACACCATATTCTGTTGGGATCCCAATTCTTACCTTGGTACCCTGGTTTAGTTTGTGAGGTGTCTTTGGGCCCACCCTCCTGGACAGGTTTTTGGGGGCTGCCTGGGACTCCTTACTTTTATCCTTAAGGGGTTCACTATCTTTCTTCTGGGGAGGCTTTGTGACCCCTTTCTTTTGGTCACCCCCAGTGGATGTCCTAGTTACCCTTGTTCTGACCCAGTGGTCTGCCTTCTTTCCCAATTCTTGGGGAGAAATTAGACCTAGGTCTACCAAATGCTGATGCAACTTTTCGTTTGTGCAATTACTTAGTATGTGTTCCTTCATAAACAAATTGTAAAGTCCAGGAAAATCCTGCACATTATGTCCAGCTAACCAACCATCCAGTGTCTTTACTGAGTAGTCTACGAAGTCAATCCAGGACTGGGTCTGGGTTTTGTGAGCCCCCTGAATCTAATTCTATACTCCTCAGTAGTGAGCCCAAATCCCTCAATCAGAGTATTCTTCATGAGGTCATAGGACCCTGCATCTGGCCCAGAGAGGGTCAGAAGCCTGTCTCTGCAGTTACCAGAGAACAGTTCCCACAGGAGTGCCCCCAGAGAGGTTTCTTTACTTTTCTTATTTCACAAGCCCTCTCAAAGGCTGTGAACCATTTGGTGATGTCATCACCTTCCTCAAATTTAGGGACAATCCCTTTGGGGATTTTAGGATCAGAAGTTTCCTCCCTATCCTTAGTTTTAGTATTGCTGCCACCATTGATGGGTGCTAAACCCATCTCCTGTCTTTCCTTCTCTAGAGCCAGGAGTCTGGTCTCTAGGTCCAGTCTTTGGCCAACCTTGCTAAAAGGTGGTCCTCCTCACTAAGGCTATCCTCAGTGTCCTCTCTGGGACCTGAACCACCTAGGTGGCCCCTAGGTCCCCAGAGGTTTACTCTTGGAAATAAGGGTGCAGTGACCCTGTCTTCCCTAGGAAGTGGTGGAGGTGGGTTACCATCCCCATCCTCCTCACTCCTTTCCTCCTCTGCGTGGTCATCACCATGCTCAGAGGGGTGGGCCTTAGCATACTCAGCCAGGAGCTCCTGGAGCCCTTGTTTGGTTGGATGCTGGCCCATTGGTATATTTTTAAGTTTACATAAGGACCTTATCTCTTTGAAAGACAAATGAAGATAAGGGGTGAGGTCGAGCTCCTCAACCATGTCCTGTATGTCATTATTATTTTCACTAATAGCTGGGTTGTTTTCTTGAGACATTCTAACAAAAAGTTCTAACCCCTCTACCCTTGACTATAGTGACTTTTTATTTTCTACAATTTTAAAGGGACTTAAGCAAGGCCCTAACAAGACTTTTAGTAATTTGGTAAAAAATGCCAATTTGAAAAAATCAGAATTCTAAAGGCAATTTAAGAGTTCTGTCGTGTGATCAGATGGTAACCAAGTAGTCCAACAATGCAAGTTTGTATCCCACCGCTGATCCACCAATGTAAGAAAGTGGCTCTGTATATACTGCACCAAAGTAAGGTTCAGTGTGCACAGAGTCCACAGTCCCCAGAGGTTTGGCAGAGGCTAAAGTTAGATATAACCTTACTCTCTAAAGTGGTAGCTTGGTCGAGCAGTAAGGCAGTATCAGAGGACAGTGTAAAGCATTTGTTGTACACACTCAGTCAGCAAATGAAGCCACACACTCAAGAACTGAACTCTAGGCCAATGGTTTGTATATAAAAATATAGTTGTTTTATTTTAGAACCAACAATGGGTGTCAAAATATACTTTCTCAGAATGAGATGCTTTAGTTAACTACTGTTCAATTGGCAATAGACTTTTGAATGCAATAGTTACAGTTGTTGCAATATGCAACACAATTTTAAACACAATTATACATTGAGCTCAATGGAAATTTCTGGTTAAATGCAATAGATTACTTTTTGGATTACTTTTCTAACCACGGGACTGGATCTTGGATTCAGTCCCGGGACACTTCCTGTAAACAGGTGAGAAAAAGCGTTTTGGTTATGGTAGTGATTTTTGAGGAATATTACTGTATTTCAAAAGTTGACACTTAGAAACTTTTCTGGGTAAAATTACCAATGTTATCCTAGGGAAGGAAATACAGTTTGCAAGCAAAGTATGTTTACGTTACTTTTGTAATCCAGTGCTGGACTCCTAGGTTCAGCACTGGGACATTTACTTAAAACAGGTAAGTAATTACGTTTTTGTAGTTTGTACGATTTTTAAAGAATATTTGTATGATTCAGAAATCGACACTTAGAAACTTTTTCAACAAAAAGCAGGCAATGATATCCTATGAGAGGAATTTCCAGTTACTGGTAAGTACGGTAAAAATTACTTTTCATGGTCGGTACTGGACTAAAAGATGCAGTACTGAGGTCTCTCCTGATAGTAGGTGAGTAATTCGGAATTCGTTACTGTTGTGATTTTTAAGCAATATTTTGGTATTTCAAAAGTGGACACTTAGAAGAAATTTCACAGAAAACCAGTCAATGGATCCCTATGTAAGAAAATTCAATTCGCCGGTAAGTTACTTTTAACGTTACTTTTGTAATCCAGTGCTGGACTCCTAGGTTCAGCCCTGGGACATTTACTTAAAACAGGTAAGTAATTACGTTTTGGTAGTCTGTACGATTTTTAAAGAATATTCTTGTTTTCAAAAGTCGACACTTAGAAACTTTTTGGAAGAAAAAGTGCCCATGTTATCCTATGAGGAAAAATGAGTTATCGGTCTCGAGGTAAGTAATCGGTCTTTTGAGTTAGGGTTCTGGGGTTAGACTCAGGGGTCTCCCAGGGTCAGTGATGCACTGTTGTTGCACCCTCAGCGGCACTAGGGCGGCCGGGTGCAGAGTGTTGAGGCCCAATGTTATCCTATGGAGGATAGGGGACTCCGGTTGGTGGCGGCTGGCAAGCAGGCCACGGGGTTGTGGGAGCAAAGCTCCTAGGGTTAAGCTCAGGGCACGTTGGGGACCAAGTTAGCACCAAAGAGGCACCCTCAGCGGCACTAGGGCGGCCGGGTGCAGAGTGCTGTTTTGAGGTCGGGTGCCCTGTTGATTTCAATGGAAATTTTCGGTTTTGGTTTTCAGCTGCAGGCTCGGTCCAGGAAGACTTCCAGGAGGAACCAACAGCTGGGCAGGTAAGTTGGAGGGCTCGGGGACGTAGGTGCACCTCGGGTTCCTTTCTCCAGGGCGCAGGGCGTCTGGATGCAGGGGTGTCTTTTGAGGTCGGATTTCACCTTACCGGGCCACTCGCGGTTGGGGGTTCTCCGTGCAGAGGCTGCAGGCGACGTCGGGGAGTCCTGGAGGGGTCAACCCACGGTGGACTCGGACTCTGGAGAGCTGGGGGACCTCGCTGGGACCGGTGGGCCACTTGAACTCGGGCTGTAGGCGACGGGTGCAGTGGTGGTTCCAGGCGTCGGGTTTCTTTCTCCTCAGCAGGCTCGGAGTCTTTGTTTGGTGTTTCTTTTGAACAGAGCTGCTGTTCACAGGAGATCCGGTCTTTGTTGAAGGCAGTCAGTCCTCCCCGGGGTTCTGGAGGTCGCTGGCTGCAGGACAAGACTATTTTTGGCGCAGGATCTCTGGAAACTGCAGACGGGCCGGTAGGGCTGGGGCCAAGTCAGTTGTTCTCTGCAGTCTCCTCTGCTGGGCGTCTTCTTTCGTCCTTTTTCTTCTTAGGTTGCGGGAATCTACGGAAGGAAGGTTCAGGGTGCCCCTAAATACTAGATTTAGGGGCGTTACAGGTAGGTAAAGGGCAGGGACCAATGGGTCCCTGCCCTGGGGTGGGTACACCCCTATCCTGCCACTCTCCTGTGGGAGGGGGCAGGAGCCTAGTCCTGATTGGGCAGGGCTCCCCATCTTCAAGATGGCGAGAGCCCGGAGATGTGCTTCACCTCGCCTCCCCCGAGGGTTGGCAGAGGGTGGCACACCCCTTTCCTCCCTTGGTGTTTCCCTCCAGTCTTCCCACCAGGATGGGGGAGGAACCGGTGGGGACCAGTTGCTGAGTACAGCAAGTGGTCTGGGGAAGCTCACAAAGGCGGAATGCCTTTGAAGCTTCCCCCTGCCCATCCTGGGGGAGGGGCCTAGCACCTCACCCAGGACGTGCATTGTTGCAGGCCCGGGAGAGCGGATGGCTCTCTACCCAGGGGTCCAGCAACATGTCTGCTGTGTGGCAGCCTAGGCAGCCCCTCAGACAAGACGTGGATTGTAGGTTAGGTTCAGGGGGTAACTCTAAGTTGCCCTCTGACGTGCATTTACAGTAAATCCCACACTGGCATCAGTGTGGGTTTACTGTGCTGAGGAGTTTGATACCAAACTTCTCAGTCTTCAGTGCAGCCATCATGGTGCTGTGGAGTACGTGCTGACGACCTCCCAGCACCATATACTCGGAATGGCAGCCCTGCACTTACAGTGCCCAGGAATGGGCCTGGGTACTGTAGGGGCACAGGGCTCATGCACCTGTGCCCTCACCACTGGCATAGGGCACCCAGCTAGAGGGGTGACTGAGGTATGCCAGGGCAGTGTGTTTGTGGGCATGGCACACAGGGATGTGTGCCATGTCGACTCTCTGTTTTGTTCTGCACCAAGACACTCAGCCTGCAAGGGCAGTGTGTGTGTGTCAGGGTACAGGGCCTCTAAGGGTGGCACAATAAGTGCTGCAGCCCTTAGGGGTCTTCTCTGGTCACAGTGCCCTGGGTACCTAGGGTACCATTTACCAGGGGCTTACCTGTGGCCAGAGATGCCAATTGGGTTTAGGCTGAGTACAGTTTTTAGGGAAGGAACACAGGCCCTGGGTACCTGATTGGCAGGGATCCAGGGCACACCAAGGAAAAGTGCATCAGTTATCAGGCAAAAAGTGGGGGGGTTACTGCAACAGAAACCCACTTTCCTACAAGTATGCCAAGTATTGTGTTGCCTATTGCAACCCCTGTGCCATATTGCATTTAAAGTCTATTGTTCATTGAAAGTATTCAACAAACAGCATCTTATTTTGAGAAAGTATTTTTATGCAAACCTGTGGTTCTAAAATAAAACAGTATATTTTTTTATACAAAACAATTGGCCTAGAGTTCAGTTCTTGAGTGTGTGGTTTCATTTGCTGACTGAGTGTGTACATCAAATGCTTTACACTGTCCTCTGCTACTGCCTTACTGCTCGACCAAGCAACCACTTTAGAGAGTAAGGTTCTATCTAACTTTAACCTCTGCCAAACCTCTGGAGACCCTTGGACTCTATACACACTGTACCTCACTTTGGTGCAGTACATATAGAGCCAGTTTCTTACACTGTTCCCATGAGGCACAGGGTCAAGACTGATTTGCATATGGCTGGGTCTGAACTGGGGTGGCAAAGTGAGCTAAAGAACGATGATGGATTCAACCCAAATCCGTGACTGTGGGTGAGTGTCTGAAAAGTTTCAGCGCTCCGTCCATCATCTTTGTGTTTGGTAGGGGCTTCCTTTCCAATGGTTGTCCGGAGGCGGGCTGAGGTCCTGTACCTTCAGCTGCCCTCGGTTAAGGTCAGGATTAATGTCTTGACAGAGTTGCTTCATTCTGGGGTGTCCCTGTCTGAACCCCTGCTCCCCTTCAATGAAGCCTTTACTGATGTCCTGCTCAGGGCCTGGGCCAAGCCCTGCAAAGGACTAGCTCCCTCTGCCATCGCCCCACTCCCGGAGACCCAGCTTTCTCACCCAGCATTCCACCCCTGAGAGTCTGGTGGTCCAGGCTTCCACCTCCAAAACAACCCTGGTGTGTTCCCTACCACAGTACCGGAAAGGGAATCCAAGAGTTTGGATACCTTCGGAAAGAGGATGTTCAAGGCATATGAACTGTAGATCATATGCTATGCATAGATCGCCATCTAGTGTTGGGTCCGGATGTTTGCACTTTGTTTTTCTTCGAAGAAGTCTTTCCAGTCACAAGGTAGGTAACTCCTCCTTTCGGTGATAGTGCACATGGGCATAGACTCCATTGTTAAATCGTTTTTTTCCGCCATCGGGTACGGACGTCTATCGTTGCGCTCCGGTTCGACACCGTTCCTTCGGTTTCCCTCGGTGCGCATGATACTCACCCTCGACGGTATTGTTTTCGATCGCGTCTCCCTTTCTATCGCGTATCGTAATTGCTTAAAATAATCTTTCGAACGGAAAGTTCGTGGAAGGCCGTCGGGCCTACCCGCGTCGGGTCGACCTGCAGTCGATGGAGCAAACTCCCTTCAAATTCTGCCCTCGGTGCCACGCGAAATACCTGCGCACCGACTCACATGAAGTGTGTAATCTGTGTTTGTCCCCCGAACACAGAGAACAAGACTGCGACGCGTGCCAGGCTTTCCGCTCCAAGAAAACACTTCGCGACCGTCAGGCTCGACATCGCGACATGCAGAGCCAGCACACAAGCTCCATTCCAGACATCTTTGGTCAACAGTCGGGCAAAGAGGCCGGCGAGGCCATGGGAACAGAAAGCGGTCGCCATCTCAGAATTTGAATCCGACCAAGAGGAGGACATCCCACATGGTCAACGTACCGTGAGTACACCTCATCCCAGGAAACCATTTCAATTAAAAAGAAGGCTCCGGTCCTACCCGCGCCCTTGGGCCCCGGTCGGTGCCGAGCCAGAGGGTGGGGCATCAGAAGCATGATCTCGGTGCCTACCAAGAAGCCTTCCGGCTCCGAAAAGACTCCTTCCAAACCGAGTTCGGAGCCCAGGCCTTCGGGGTCGAAACAAAAGTCCAGCACCAACCCCCACCATTCGGCCCCAAAAAAATTGTCGGATCCGAAGACATCAACGGTTTCGACTCCGGCACAGAAAATGTCGGCGCCGAAACAAACAGAAGTGCAGAAAACAGCTACAAAGCCCAGTTTCGATGCCCCAATTGAAAAGCCGGATCCGAAACAAAAGCTTTTGTATATACATCCACAGACTGGCCATATCAGGACTGATTCAGATGAAGAATATCACATCCCTTTAAAGAAGAGATCTGTTGGAACCAACCCTTCCCCTCCTCCTCCACCTATTATTCCTTCATCACCACCTTCCCCTCAGCTTCAACCAATTTCACCTGAACATTCACCACCACATTCACCTGACCAAGATGATGGGGATGATGGTCAGCTATTACAAGACCCATGGGACGATTATAACACCAATTCGCCCACGGACGATGATCCCGACCTGTACCCTACCAAACCCTCTCCACCAGATGATAGTGTAGGCTACATTAAGTTACTGGGTAGAGCTGCCAACTATCATGGGGTGCAGCTACATAAGGAGTCATTGGAAGAGGTTTCCTCTTTGAAACCCTCAGTACCACACAGAAGTCATCACATACACTACCCATGCTTAAAGGGATGGTCAGGCATGTAGATGACATTTTTAATGACCCAGTCAGAGCTTGTATTCTCACCCTTAGAGTGGACAAGAAGTACAAGCCAGCACCATCGGACCCAGTATATATAAGGGGACAATTGCCACTAGACTCCCTGGTTGTGTCCAATGCAAGAAAAAGAGCCAACTCCCAGACAACAGGAGAGGCTCCACCTTCTGATAAGGAATCAAAACTTATTGACGCTTCTGGGAAAAGGGTAGCTTCTCAAGCAGCCAATTTCTGGCGTGTCTCCAACACTCAGGCACTGTTAGCGCGATACGACCGTGCTCAGTGGGACGAAATGGAACAACTGATCCAATATTTACCCCCGGAACACAAATCAAAAGCATAAGATCTGGTTCATGAAGGGCAACTTATTGCTAATAATCAAATAAGATGCTCTCTAGATGCTGCAACAAACAACAATGTCTCAACTGGAAATCATTAAAATAGAGCAATTTGAATATAGCGATATAAATCACATAGGGAGGGGGAAAAAGAAAGGAGACCACAAAGGGGCAGGGGTAAAGAATGATTTCCAGTTGAGACATTGTTGTTTGTTACAAAAACCTTTGCCCGGTCTCACCTGGGTTAACGGGCCTACTCCTGTTTTTGCCTCTTTTCTCTAGATGCTGCAGACACTGCTGCTAGAGCTGTAAACACTAGTGTCCTTTTAAGGAGGCAAGCCTGGCTCCGTATATCTGGTTTTAAACCGGAGGTTCAAACCTCCATTTTAAATACCCCATTCGATAAGGAACATCTATTTGGCCCAGTGGTAGATTCTTCATTTGAGAAAATGAAGAAAGATACTGAGGTAGCCAAATCTATGGGAGCCCTTCAAGCCACACAGGGTCGTGCTTCCTTTCGACGCTCCTTTTACCGAGGAGGTTCCAAAAATACCTCATCGGAAGCCACCTCCACCTATAAGGGCAATAACCAACCCTCTCCATCTAGGGGTTATTTCAGGGGAGGTTACAGGGGTAACAACGGTAAGGGCAGGGGCCGGGGTTCAAACACACGCAACTCCCCGCCAACACAAAGCAGTGACTCTGCCTTCACTTCCCCTGACCACTCAACACCTGTCGGGGGAAGACTGTCAGATTTTCTACCAATCTGGCAATCAATAACAACAGACAATTGGGTACTCCAAATTAACCGTTCTGGTTACTGCCTGGAATTTATCAACACGCCTCCAAATATTCCACCAAAGCCCCACAAACTATCACCAGACCATCTATACCTCCTCAAACAAGAGGTTCAGTCTCTACTTCTAAAAGGGGCGATAGAGCCTGTGCCTCCCCAACATCACGGGTCGGGCGTATACTCCTTTTATTTCCTAATTCCCAAAAAAGACCGTTCTCTCAGACTAATTTTAGATCTCAGAGAACTCAACCGGTACATTCGTCAGACCATTTCCACATGGTGCCACTTCAACAGGTACTTCCTCTACTACAGAAAGGTGACTTTCTATCTACTCTAGATCTAAAAGACGCCTACTTTCATATACCAGTTCACCCTGCTCATCGCAAATTCCTCAGGTTTGTGGTAGCGGGTCAGCACTATCCGTTCAGGGTACTCCCATTCGGTGTCACAACCGCCCCCAGAGTCTTCACAAAGTGTCTGGCGGTAGTAGCTGCTCACCTAAGGAGACAAAGCATCCACGTCTTCCCGTACCAACAATGTCTGCAGCACACTTTCAGGACAATTCGGTTACTGCATCAACTAGGGTTCTCAATCAATGTACCAAAGTCACATCTCCAACCAACCAATACAAAGGACTACCTTGGAGCCACAATAGATTCTAAAAAAAACTCGCTTTTCCCAGCTCAGCCAGAATTCGAAAAATTCAGGCTTTAGTTCTCCGCTTTCAATCCAACCATTGGATTCCAGCTCGAGATTACATGCAGCTACTGGGAATATCATCCTGCATCATGATCGTTCCCCATCCCAGACTGCACATGCGTCCACTTCAAGAATGCTTAGCAAGTCAGTGGAACCAGTCGCAAGGACTATTGACCGATCTAGTGTTGGTAAGTGACCGTACTCCTCGCTCTCTGCAGTGGTGGAACACACAAAATTTATCAAAAGGACGGCCGTTCATAGACCCGGTTCCACAGATAGTACTGACAGCGGACGCGTCCCTCACTGGCTGGGGAGCTCATTTACAACAGCACACAGTGTGAGGCTTGTGGAGCCAACAACAAAAGTTGCTCCACATCAATCACCTAGAGCTGCTTGCAATACTTATAGCACTCAAGGCGTTTCAAACTCACCTACAGGGCAAAACTGTCCTAATCCGTACAGACAACATGACAGCCATGTATTACATACAAAAACAGGGGGGACACACTCTCTCCAACTGTCCTACTTAGCCCAAGCCATCTGGAGGTGGGCCATTCACCACAAACTTTATCTCCTAGCAGAACGCTTCCCAGGAGTCAAAAACCAGATTGCAGATCTCCTCAGCAGGCAGAGACAGCAAATACACGAATGGGAACTCCACCCTCAGGTCCTCTTTCCATACTTTCAACGTTGGGGAGTCCCTCACATAGACCTGTTCGCCACATACCAAAACGCAAAATGCCCAAACTTCGCGTCCAGGTATCCACACCCATTGTCCAAAGGCAATGCACTATGGATGAATTGGTCAGGGATATTTGCTTACGCTTTTCCGCCTCTCCCACTCATTCCCTTAGTGGTTCAGAAACTCAACCAAGCGTCCCTGACACTAATCCTAGTTGCTCCCTCATGGACACGTCAACCTTGGTTCACAACCCTATTGGAACTCTCAGTAGTTCCTCACCAAAAACTAAGTCTTAAACCCAATCTTCTCACACAGAGCCATGGAGACCCCAGTCAACTCGGTCTGGCTTCTGAAGTCTTAGAGTTTGGCTATCTTAATCTACCGCCAAACTGCATGAATATTATCAAAGAGGCTAGACGCCCTACCACAAGAGCTTGCTATGCAGCAAAGTGGAAGCGGTTTGTGATATACTGTAATAACCACATCAACCCGCTTGATGCTTCTGTACAAAACATTATATGTTATTTGTTACATCTACAACGTTACAATTTAGCGTATACTTCCATATGCTTACATCTAGCTGCAATAGCTGCATACCTCCAAAATAGACATCTATCTCTTTAGAGTGCCTGTTATCAAAGCCTTTATGGAGGGACTCAAGAGTCATTCCCCTGAGACGTCCACCTGCTCCAGTATGGAATCTCAACCTTGTTCTCACCAGACTAATAGGTCCACCATTTGAGCCACTGCACAAATGTGAACTGCAATTTCTCACTTGGAAAACTGCTTTCCTCGTTGCTATCACATCACTCAGAAGGGTGGGTGAACTTCAGGCATTAACTATAGAAGAACCTTTTTAACAAATGCAGTGGTTCTTCGGACTAATCCTAAATTCCTTCCTAAAGTCATTTCTGCTTTTCATATCAATCAATCTGTTGAGTTACCTGTGTTCTCCCCTCAACCAGATTCAGTTGCTGAACGTGCCCTACACACAGATGTGAAGGGAGGATGGCTTTATTACATAGAAAGGACAAAACCTTTCCGTAACACAAATCAACTTTTTGTCGCTTTTGCTCCACCACACAAAGGCAATCCCATACCAAAATCAGGTATTGCAAGGTTGTAGGAAGCTGAGACTGTATATACTATACCAAAGTGAGGTATAGTGTGCACAGAGTCCAGTGGATCCCCAAAGGTAGGCAGAGGTAAGGTTAGATAGCACCTCACTCTCTATTTGTGGTAGTGTGGTCGAGCAGTAAGGCAGTATCAGAGGACAGTGTTAAGCATTTGTTGTACACACTCAGTCAGCAAATGAATTCACACACCAACTTCAGACCAATCATTTTTGTATAAATAGTTATTTTATTTTCTAGAACCAAGCAAGCCTGGCACAGGTAAGCAATAAGTACTTTACAGTAGTAATGCAATTGAAATACAGTTTGAATGATAATTGTATATGCACTTTGATTTGATTTACAGTATGGATGCAGAGAAATGCAATACTTAGTAAATGCAGTACATAGACTTGAATAGGCTTTTTAGTAAAATAGCACGTAAGTAACTTTTGAGATTACTAGGCTTACACAGAGTAGTATACCTAGATACTACTCTGGGACATTTCCTGAAAACAGGTAAGTAAAATCGTTTTTGTTAATTATGCAATTTTAAACAATTTCTTTAGTTTCTCAAACTCCACACTTAAAAACTTTTCACAGAAAAACAGTCAATGTTATCCTATGGAGGAAAATAGTGTTATCGGTTTTGAGGTAAGTATTTGGTAGTGGGAGTTGAGGTTCTGGGGGTCGACTCAGGGGTCCCCCAGGGTCAAGGATGCACTCTTGTTACACCCTCAGCGCCACTAGGGCGGCCGGGTGCAGAGTGCTGAGGCCCAATGTTATCCAATGGGGGAATGGTGGCCTCCGGTTGGTGGCTGCTGGCAAGCAGGCCACTAGGTTGTGGGAGCAAAGCTCCAGGACTTTAGTTCAGGGCAAATAGGGAAACAAAGTAGCACCAAAGGTGCACCCTCAGCGGCACTAGGGCGGCCGGGTACAGAGTGCTGTTTCGACGTCGGACGCCCTGTTTTCAATGGAGAACCTCCGGTTTGGAAAGACACTGCATGCTTGGGGACTAAGGTCTTCTGGGTGCGACCACCACTTCGAGAGGTAAGTTGGGAAGTTAGGGGTTGGTTAGGCACCGTCGGTTTGGGCACACAAGGCCGTGGGGAGTCGGGTGCAGGGGTGCCTTTTGGGGTCGGATCTTCTTACGAGCTCCTGGTCGCGGTTAGGGGGACCTTCTGGATTTTGGCTGTAGGCGTTGGCTGGTGGCTTGAGGCAGGTCAGGGGTCGCCGGATCTCGGGTCAGGATTGCCGGGGTGACCTCCTCGTGGTGTTTGCCCACTCGAGCTCGGGCCGTGGATGGCAGGTGCAGAGTGGGGTGGATTTGCGGTGTCCGGCCGGAGCCAGAGGTTGCAGGTGAGCAAATCCGGTGTTCACGGGAGACAAAGTCTTTGTGCTTGAAGGCAGGCAGGTCCTCCTGGATTTTAGAGGTTGCTGGCTGCAGGACACACCGGGATTTTGCAGGAGCAGGTTCGAGGTGGAGACAGGCCGGTAGGGCTTGGGCCAAGTCAGTGGGCGTCTTCCTCTTGTTAGCTTTGGCACGGCTGTTCGGTCCTTCTTCTTTTCTTGTTGCAGGTTCTTGTCTGAGGAAGCAAGGTTCAGGGGTGCCCCTAAATACTAGATTTAGGGGCGTTACAGGTAGGTAAAAGGCAGGGACCAATAGGTCCCTTCCCTGGGGGTGGGTACACCCCCTATTATGCCACCCTCCAGTGGGAGGGGGGTATGAGCTTGTCCCTGGTTGGCTGAGTCCCCCCATCTTCAAGATGGCGTGGACTGAGAGTTGTGCTTCACCTCGCCTCCCCCACTTGAGGGGTGGAGTTGGCAGAGGTGGGCACACCTCTCTTCCTCACTTGTTTTTCCCGCCGGTTCTCCCGCCCAAAGTGGGGGTCAGAACCAGTGGGGACCAGTTGCCTCGGGAAGCTCACAAAGGCGGCAAGCCTTTGAAGCTTCCCCTTCGTGAACCCTGCCCATCCTGGGGGAGGAGGCTTGGCACCTCGTCCCAGGATGTGTTTGTTTAAGGCCCCAGAGAGCAGCAGGGTTTCGACCCAGGGGTCCAGAAACATGTCTGGTGGTGGCAGCTGAAAGCAGCCACTCAGCCTGGACACTAGAGGTGGGTTAGTTTTCAGGGGGCATCTCTAAGATGCCCTATGTGTGCATTTTTCATTAAATCCCACACTGGCATCGGTGTGGGTTTAATGTGCTGAGAAGTTTGATACCAAACTTCTCAGTTTTCAGTGTAGGCATTATGGTGTTGTGGAGTTCGTAATGACAAACTCCCAGCACCATATTCTCTTAATGGCAGCACTGCACTCACAATGTCTAAGAATGAACTTAGACACTGTAGGGGTACAGGGCTCATGCACCTGTACCCTCACCACTGGTATAGTGAACCCAGCTAGAGGGGTGACTGATCTATGCCAGGGCAGTGGGTTGTAGGCATGGCACACAGAGATGTGTGAACACTGCATGCTTATTGAGCTGATATTCCCATTCCCATACTGTATTGGTGGCAGGATTCGGCACCACCTGCCCCAATGGCAGAAAAATAATATAAACTTCGGACAAATAGGTGCTTCAGATTGTCCAGCAGTGCTACACCCTACCTTTCCAACAGATCTCACCACCTTACCACCATCTCCTGATTGGCTGGCGGAGGACCACTTTTCGCTCTTGCGACCGGAAGTTCTGGCTCTTCTGGACAAAGCGGCAATAGAGGGTGCCAGCATCAGAATTAGGTTGTGGTTGTTATTCCCACTACTTTCTATTGTCGAAATAGGTTGGAGGAGTTTGTCTAATTTTAGACCTCCGCACACCCAGTTTCTTCCTGAAGAAGGAGAAATTAAAGATGCTCACATTGGCTCAGGTTCTGTCTGGCCTGGACCCTGGAGACTGGATGGTATCGCTGGACTTGCAGGATGCCTGTTTCTATAATGCAGTCCTGCCTACTCACAGGCATTACCTGCAGTTCCTGGTAGGCAAAGAGTATTATAAGTTCTCTGTGCTCCCCTTTGGCCTTACCAACACCTTTTGGTTGTTCACCAAGGTGATTTCAATGGTTGCAGCACATCTGTGAAGGTCAGGGGTTCCAGTCTTCACCTACTTCAACTACTTGGCTGTTGAAGGTGGGATCGCCCTAGGCAGATTTTCCTCCACCTCCAGACTACGGTGGACATCATGCTTTCGTTTGGTTCACTGTGCCGAAGTCACACCCGACTCCCTCTGACGCTCCCTTTCATTGGAGCTGTTCTGGATACAGTGCAGTTTCAGACCTAGCCTCTGGAAAAGCGAGTTCAGGATATTCGGGCTATGGTTCCAATGTTTCAGCCTTTATCCTGGATTTCGGTGATAGTGACTGAGGCTGCTGGGTTTCATGGCTTCCTGCCTCATTCTGGTAATTCATGCCTGTTGGCATATGTGGCTCTGCAGTGGGACTTGGAGTCCTATTGGGCGCAGCATCAGGGGAATCTCTCTGACATGGTCCAGATATCAGAGGCAACTAAAGAAGATCTGCAGTGGTGGCTCACAGACCATGATTGGGTCAGCGGCAGACCTCTCTCCCTTTACCACCCAGACCTAATAGTAGTGACATTTGGAGAGGTGGAGATCAGAGAACTCTGGTCTCCGGCAGAATCTCAGCTCCACATCAACCTGTTGGTACTGATAGCAATTCGCTGATATTGAAAACCTTCCTTCCATCAAGGGAAGGCTGTGTTCAGGTGCTTACAGGCAACACCATGGCCGTGTGCCATTGCTACAAGCAGCACGGGGTGGGTGTTGTGGGCCCTGTGTCAAGAGGCCCTATGCCTCTGGACATGTCTGGAATGTCAGGGCATTTTGCTGGCTGTTCAACATCTGGCTGGCTTTCTGAGCACTAGAGCAGACAAACTCAGCTGTCAATGCCTTTCAGATCACGAATGGCGTCTCCATCCAGTGGTAGTGCAAGGTCTGTTCCAAGACTGGGTAGAAACTTGGGTAGAGCTATTCAGAACCGACGAGAACGTGCAATGTAAGACCTTCTACGCTCTGGCGTTTCCAAGGTGGCTCTCCCTTGGTGACTCGTTTCATCTCGAGTGAAGCCCAGGACTCCTGAAAGCCTTTCTGCCAATACCACTCCTGCCACGAGTTCTCAAGAAGATCAAGAATAAACATTTTCAAGTAATCTTAGTGGCTCCGGATTGGGCAAGGAGAGTCTGGTATCCCGAACTCCTGAGCACGAGCATTTGTCCTCCAATCAGGATGCCCCTTTGGAAGGAACTCCTGTTGCAGTAACACGGCAGAGTCCTTCCTGCACCCGAACCTGCACACTCCATCTATAAGCGTGGAGATTGAGCAATATCAGTTGAGGGTATCTGATCTCTTTCCCAATGTGCGTGATGTCATTCTGACAGCCAGGTGTCCATCCACAAAAAACTAATTATAACTACTTATGGGAAAAAATTGCAGCTTGGTGTGCTGACTAATCAGTTGATCCCTTGTCTGCACCCTTGTCTGAAGTTCTTTTGTTTGCCTTATCCCTTGGCTGGCAAGGCCTTGCTTTGGGCACAGTTAAAGGGTACCTTTCCGCCATTTCAGCTTTCTTGAAATTGTCGGTTCAACCTCTATCCTGTTTAAGTCACCTGTTGTCACTCGTTTCCTGAAAGGTTTACAGCACTTTTCCCCTACACCTTTCATCATGCCTCAATGGGATCTAAATTTAGTTCTCGCCTTTTTAATGTGTTCGCCATTTTAGCCCTTGCTCAGCTGCCCTCTGAGACTGCTGATCATAAAAACAGGCTTCCTTGTGGCTATAACATCTGGCAGGAGGGTTGGCGAACTGCAGGCGCTTTCTGTTAAACCCCCATACTCCACCTTTTTCTCGAATAAGAGGGTTCTTAGGACCTGTGCCTCCTTTACCCAAGGTGGTCACACCTTTCCATGTCAGGCAAAACATCACACTCCCAACTTTCTTTAACCCCCCTCCTCCACCACACCTCTCGTCACCCCTCCTTCCCCTGCTACAGAGAAAGACAAGAGACTTCACCGCCTGGATCCAAAAAGAGTGTTATCGTTCTACATTGTGATCATACCAGAGACTTCTGGGTGGGCAATCAACTCTTTATCCTATTTGAGGGTGTGAAGAAAGGAAAGGCAGTTCACAAGAGAATCATCTCCAGGTGGATTGTCCTCTGTATAAATATCTACTAATCATTGGCCAAGAAATAACCCCTGAGGGCCTTACAGCTCATTCCAGTAGAGAAAAAGCTTTTAACACTGCGCTAACTCAGAGTCTGAGTTCTGGACATCTGTCAGGCGCTACACAGCCATCGCTACACACACTTGCCATGCACAATTGCCTGGACTGGCAGGTTCAACGTGATGGGCATTTTACCTGTTCGGTCCTTTAGGACTTTGTGTTCTGACAGATTTGCAGATCCTTTCTGGGGAGAGATTGATTTGGTATCTATTCTAAGATAAGGAGTCTGTGGCTAGAAGTCTCTATCAGATGAAAAGTTACTTACCTTCGCTGATGCTTTATCTGGTAGAGACTCTTATCATGCTGCAGGTTCATTACCGATCCCTCCTATTCTACAAACAGTATAGCTCACATCAAAGAGATCCTTCAGGATCTCACCTTGGCACACTGGTCTTTCCACCTCAGTTTGACTCTGTTCTTCTGGGGTGAAAAACTGAGGTCAGTGTGCCGATATGGCAACTATATAGGCACTGCACACATCATTTTGGGCGCCGCACGAAGCCGAATGACATTACCTACTGGCCCGCAGAAGGACAGCTCAAAGATTTATAGAGCCAATCTGACGTTTGGCGAGTATTCTAAGGTAAGGAATCTGTGGCTAAATAGTCTCTATCAGATAGAGTGTTACTGAAGCTAAGTAACTTGTAAATTCAGTTGAGGTATCCTCAAGAATGCGCCTAGAGCTAAATTATGGAAAGCCCTCCATTCCATTTCTGCCCTAAATGCAACTCCAAGTACTCTTAGTCTGATAGAAATGACGTCTGTAATCTTTGCCTCTCTCCACAGCACGTCTCAACATCCTGTGACCTCTGTCTCACCTTCTGCTGTGAAAACTATCTGTTTGGTGGCATGTGTGGTTGTAGATGCACATGCTCTGCATACTCCTGTCATCTGGTGTTGGGTCCAGAGTTGTGCAAGTTGTATTTCTTCGAAAAAGTCTTTCGAGTCCCGAGACAGAGTGTGAGAAAGTGCCCTCTTTCTGCATGGTTGCCCCCACTTTTTGCTGAATTGCTGATGTGCTTTGACTGAGTGTGCCCTGGGCTCCTGCTAATCAGGTACCCAGGGCCTATGTTCTTTCCCTAAAACTGCATTGAAGCCTAAAACCAATTGGCATCTCTGGCCACAGTTCAGCCCCTGGTAAATGGTACCACAGGTACCCAGGGCACTGTGACCAGAGAAGGCCTCTAAGGGCTGCAGCACTTATTGTGCCACCCTTAGAGGACCTGTACCCTTACACACACACACACTGCCTTTGCAGGTTGCGTGTTCTGGTGCAGAACAAAGTGAAGAGTCGACATGGCACACATCTCTGTGTGCCATGCCTACAATCTACTGCCCTGGCATATATATATATTTTTTTAGTTTTATATAACGCGAACTGGACCTGACAAATCGGGTATCAGATCGCTTTACATGAGCACCAGTTTCGTTACAGAAGGACACATTCATTTTTGTTCGGCACGGGAAGATTAAGTGATTTGCCCAGAATCACAGGATGTTGAGCGTCGTTACCGAGACTCGAATCCGGTTCCCCAGCTTCGAGGGTGACCGCTCTAGCCGTAAGGCTACATCCTCACCCCTCTAGCTGGGTGCACTATACCAGTGGTGAGGGTACAGGTGCATGAGCCCTGTACCCCTACAGTGTCTAAGTTCATTCTTAGACATTGTAAGTGCAGTGCTGCCATTAAGAGTATATGGTGCTGGGAGTTGGTCATTACGAACTCCCCAGCACCATAATGGCTACACTGAAAACTGAGAAGTTTGGTATCAAACTTCTCAGCACATTAAACCCACACTGATGCCAGTGTGGGATTTAATGAAAAATGCACACAGAGGGCATCTTAGAGATGCCCCCTGAAAACGAACCCACCTCTAGTGTCCAGGCTGAGTGGCTGCTTTCAGCTGCCACCACCGGACATGTTTCTGGACCCCTGGGTTGAGAGCCTGCTGCTCTCTGGGGCCTGAAACAATGCACATCCTGGGACGAGGTGCCAAGCCTCCTCCCCCAGGATGGGCAGGGTTCACGAAGGGGAAGCTTCAAAGGCTTGCCGCCTTTGCGAGCTTCCCCAGGCCACTTGCTGCTCTCAGCAACTGGTCCCCACTGGTTCTGACCCCCACTTTGGGCGGGAGAACCGGCGGGAAAAACAAGTGAGGAAGAGAGGTGTGCCCACCTCTGTCAACTCCACCCCTCAGGTGGGGGAGGCGAGGTGAAGCACAACTCTCAGTCCACACCATCTTGAAGATGGGGGGACTCAGCCAACCAGGGACAGGCTCATGCCCCCCTCCCACTGGAGGGTGGCATAATAGGGGTGTGTACCACCCCAGGGAAGGGATCCATTGGTCCCTGCCCTTTACCTACCTGTAACGCCCCTAAATCTAGTATTTAGGGGCACCCCTGAACCTTGCTTCCTCAGACAAGAACCTGCAACAAGAAGGACTGAACAGCTGTGCAGCAGCTAACAAGAGGAAGATGCCCACTGACTTGGCCCCAGCCCTACCGGCCTGCTCCTCCTCGAACCTGCTCCTGCGAAAACCCTGTGTCCTGCAGCCAGCAACCTCGAAAACCCCGGAGGACCTACCTGCCTTCAACTGCAAAGTCTGTCTCCCGTGAACACCGGATTTGTTCATCTGCAACCTCTGGCTCCGGCCGGACACCGCGGATCCGCCCCACTCTGCACTCGCCGTCCCCGGCCCGAGCTCGAGTGGGCAAACACCACGAGGAGGTCACCCCGGCGATCCTGACCCGAGATCCGGCGACCACTGACCTGCCTCAAGCCTCCAGCTGACGCCTGCAACCTAAATCCAGAAGGTCCCCCCAACCGCGACCAGGAGCTGGTAAGAAGATCCGACCCCAAAAGGCACCCCTGCACCCGACGCCCAACGGTCTTGTGTGCACAAACCGACGGTGCCTAACCAACCCCTAACTTCCCAACTTACCTTTCGAAGTGGTGGTCGCACCCAGAAGACCTTAGTCCCAGAGCCTGCAGTGCCTTTGCAAACCGGAGGTTCCCCATTGAAACCAACAGGGCGCCCGACGTCGAAACAACACCCTGCACCCGGCTGCCCTAGTGCCGCTAAGGGTGCACCTTTTGGTGCTACTTTGTTTCCCCATTTGCCCGGAGCTAAGGTCCAGGAGCTTTGCTCCCACACCCAAGTGGCCTGCTTGCCAGCAGCCACCAACCGGAGGCCCTCTATCCCCCATTGGATAACATTGGGCCTCAGCACTCTGCACCCGGCCGCCCTAGTGCCGCTGAGGGTGTAACGAGAGTGCATCCTTGACCCTGGGGGAACCCTTGTTCTAACTCCAGAAGCTCAACTCCAAAGACCGATTACGTACCTGGTAACCGTTAACTTCATTTCTCTCCATAGGAACCTATTGACTGTTTTTCTCTGGAAAAAGTTCTAAGTGTGGAGTTGATTTGAATGGAAACCAGAAAAATAACAATTGTGCAAAACTGATTTTACTTACCTTTTCTCTAGGAAATGTCCCAGTGTGATATCTAGGCATATCACACGGAGTACAAAAAGTAATCTCAAAAGTAACGTGAAAGTAACTTACCTGTAATAATTATTGCAAAATCGATACTGAACTATATGTACAGCATTTCACAGTATTGCATTACCAGTAATTCAAACTGTAACCATTTCAAAGTACATTTACAACTGCATTTCAAACTGTATATTTACTGCAAAGTATTTATCAACTTACCTGTGCCACGCTTGCTTGGTTCTAGGAAATAAAATAACTAAAAGAATATTTTTATACAAAACCAATTGGTCTGAAGTTCAGTCTTTGAGTTTGTGAAATAATTTGCTGATTGAGTGGGTACAACAAATGCTTAACACTGTCCTCTGATACTGCCTTACTGCTCTACCACACTACCACAAATAGAGAGTGAGGTGCTATCTAACTTTACCTCTGCCTACCTTTGGGGATCCACTGGACTCTGTGCACACTATACCTCACTTTGGTATAGTATATACAGAAATACAACATACAAAATCCTTGGGTCTTACGTGAAAAAGTGAATGGACAGAGACACTGACAAAATCACACAGACCTATCTGGGGGATAATCCCTTTCAGGACGTAATCCCTCACCCACCAAAGGTGGCATGCTTCATCATCTGGGATTCTCCTCTTGGTGGAAAAATCTAGTTCCACCAAGGGCTACAACCCCCTCACTGAGAGGGAGGAGCTCAGGGATGTTTTAGTATCTACTCTACGAAGGATATTCTAAATCCGCCAGATGAGAGAAAATGGGTTTGGGGGAGGGTGCAGCGCAACAAAAATGTTACGTGTAGGAAGTGATGTTAAAACTAACTAGTGAGAACAAATGAGTGCTTTATTTATGTGTTCTCACTGTCGGGATTAAAAACAGTGCACCTGCGGTATGGATTTAAACCGCATGTGTCAGACGAAATGTAAGGTCAACATGTTTCAGCCGTGATGACCCGCAAGGTGTTAGGGCTTTCGTCAGGACCTAAGAAGATGCTGCTGCAAATGAACACGTGAAATAGTGAACAGAAAATATTGAGTGATACTGAAATACGGAACAATTTGTGCATCCGGATTCAGTTCAAAGAGTGGTGAATGTACCTAACGGGAACAGATATAAAAGCAGTGAAAAAACATCACTGACTCTGAACAAGAACTATTTAAAAACTGTACATGTGGGATCCTAAATCTCACCGCAATACATGCTGCAACTAGCATGTGTGATTGAAAGATCAAAATTTGCTTACCCGTTATGTATGGGTAGAATACTTCACCTCTACCTGGCAACAGCTCAGGGAAAGGGGGGGCACCGCACTACAGAGAAATGTGAATGTGCACAAGTTTACAATCACTGAGTGCCAGTGGCTTGAAAGCCTACCAACAACCCTGCGCAATCATTTAAAACTGATTCAGAAGAAACCCTTGTCACATGGAAAACAGACCAGGCTCTGACGCCTCGTCTGTGTTTGCTTAACGCTATCATAAAGACATTGGATAGCTATCTGTTTACATGGACTCTCCAAGGTCTAAAACATACTATTAGATCTCTAGAGTTCAATATAATTAAACTCCCTATGTGTAAACGCTACTTGTGTATAACTGAAGTCTATCATGAGATGGAAAGAAACGTGAGAGATGGACTCGCTGTATCCCGCTGTTTAAATGCGGCTCGGGTTGTTAATCCAGTGAGAATCGCTCAATCCTGCCTTACTTCCTCATCTCAATAAAACAGAGGAGAGCAGTCTCTTAAGTGTTGGCCAAACAAGCACGGTTGTTATAACACTGCCCCCATCGCAAACTATATGCAACTAATGTTATAATCATATAGACAACCATGCCTCAAAACGAGGGAAGCAGGACTAGGCAACTTAAAGTAAGACACCCATTACTAGATACCCTTTACACAGTGAGCAGTTTCTGTGCCCAAACACTCACCTCTCCGTCGGTACCCAGGACCTGGTTGATGCTGCAACCAGAGGTGAGTGTGAACGGCCAGACGAGTCCCTTAAATAATGCGCTTAAATATTGAAGTGAATGCAGGTGTGCAATTAAGCACAAGCATGCCGGAAGATGTAGTCCAGAAGGCATGACACCGCGTATTGGCCGCGCATGCGCATAAAATGACGAAAGTATATCGTCATGAATGCGCGGGGATAGTGGGGCATGACGGGAGTAGTAGTCAAATGCCCTCTGGTTGTGAAATGTGGACTTTGAAGCTTTATTGTTCCTGTGGTAATCGTGACGCACAAGCGACTTAGGAATACGGATTCTGAGCTGAGCATACGCAAATCTCTCTCGTTTGGCCCCATTTTGTTCCCTACGTTAAAAATGAATAAAACCAGAGTCCCGTGAAATGCAAGTGGCCACATGCGGGCTGAAGTCTCATACTGGTCTCGCATAGCCCCTGCATACATGACTACATACGGCAATCGCGTCCATTATACTAGCGTAGTGGCCTGTGTTATGGAAAAATATTCAAGCTCAAAAGGGAATAGTCCATGTCCCGTGGATGTTAACAGCCAAATGCGGGCTAAGATTTCATGCTGGTATTACATAGCCCCTGCATCCAGGACCACACACGGCAATTGCATCCACCATACTGACCTAGTGGCCTGTGTTATGGATGGATATTCAAGCATAAAAATGAATAGTCAATGTCTTAAATAACCGTAGTGGCATTTCTATGCTCGTATGGGACTCTGGTTTTATTTATTTTTAACGTAGTGAACAAAATGGGGCCAAACGAGAGAGATTTGCGTATGCTCAGCTCAGAATCCGTATTCCTAAGACGCTTATGCGTCACGCTTACCACGGAAACAATAAAGCTTCACAGTCCACATTTCAAAACCAGAGGGCATTTGACTACTACTCCCGTCATGCCCCACTAACCCCGCGCATTCATGACGATATACTTTCGTCATTTTATGCGCATGTGCGGCCAATACGCGCTGTCATGCCTTCTGGACTACATCTTCCGGCATGCTTGTGCTTAATTGCACACCTGCATTCACTTCAATATTTAGGCGCATTATTTAAGGGAATCGTCTGGCCTTTCACACACACCTCCGGTTGCAGCATCAACCAGGTCCTGGGTACCGACGGAGAGGTGAGTGTTTGGGCACAGAAACTGCTCACTGTGTAAAGGGTATCTAGTAATGGGTGTCTTACTTTAAGTTGCCTAGTCCTGCTTCCCTCGTTTTGAGGCATGGTTGTCTATATGATTTTAACATTAGTTGCATATAGTTTGTGATGGGGGCAGTGTTATAACAACCGTGCTTGTTTGGCCAACACTTAAGAGACTGCTCTCCTCTGTTTTATTGAGATGAGGAAGTAAGGCAGGATTGAGCGATTCTCGCATACTTACACTGGATTAACAACCCGAGCCGCATTTAAACAGCGTGATACAGCGAGTCAATCTCTCACGTTTCTTTCCATCTCATGATAGACTTCAGTTATACACAAGTAGCGTTTACACATAGGGAGTTTAATTATATTGAACTCTAGAGATCTACTAGTATGTGTTAGACCTTAGAGAGTCCATGTAAACAGATACCTATCCAATGTCTTTATGATAGCGTTATAAGCAAACACAGACGAGGCGGCAGAGCCTGGTCTGTTTTCCATGTGACAAGGGTTTCTTCTGAATCAGTTTTAAATGATTGCGCCGGGTTGTTGGTAGGCTTTCAAGCCACTGGCACTCAGTGATTGTAAACTTGTGCACATTCACATTTCTCTGTAGAGTGGTGCCCCCCTTTCCCTGAGCTGTTGCCAGGTAGAGGTGAAGTATTCTACCCATACATAACGGGTAAGCAATTTTGATCTTTCAATCACCCATGCTAGTTGCATCATGTATTGCGGTGAGATTTAGGATCCCACATGTACAGTTTTTAAATAGTTCTTGTTCAGAGTTACTGATGTTTTTTCACTGCTTTTGTATCTGTTCCCATTAGGTACGTTCACCACTCTTTGAACTGAATCCGGATGCACAAGTGGTTCCGTATTTCAGTATCACTCAATATTTTCTGTTCACTATTCCACATGTTCATTTGCAGCAGCATCTTCTTAGGTCCTGACGAAAGCCCTGACACCTTGCGGGTCATCACGGCTGAAACATGTTGACCTTACATTTCGTCTGACACATGCGGTTTAAATCCATACCGCAGGTGCACTGTTTTTAATCCAGACAGTGAGAACACATAAATAAAGCACTCATTTGTTCTCACTAGTTAGTTTTAACATCACTTCCTACACGTTACTTTTTTGTTGCGCTGCGCCCGCCCCAAACCCATTTTCTCTCATCTGGCGGATTTAGAATATCCTTCGTAGAGTAGATACTAAAACATCCCTGAGCTTCTCCCTCTCAGTGAGGGGGTTGTAGCCCTTGGTGGAACTCGGTTTGTCCACCAAGAGGAGAATCCCAGATGATGAAGCATGCCACCTTTGGTGGGTGAGGGATTACGTTGTGAAAGGGATTATCCCACAGATAAGTCTGTGTGATTTTGTCAGTATCTCTGTCTATTCACTTTTTCTTGTAAGACCCAAGGATTTTGTATGTTGTATACATGTATAGAATTGGGGATATAATCCTTTGCAGGTCTATAAACAATTCCCTAGGACTCTCCTCTCAATCTTTCTTGTGAAGCATTCCTTTGCAGCCACGGCTGCAGGTCCGTGTCACTGTAGTCCTTACCCTAGTGGACTCGCATTTCTCGCCGCTCTCTAGAGAGAACTTGATTATTTTGAAACCCTATTTATAACTCTGTTTACCATTCACCTAGTATCATGACAGAATTACAGGGCCTAGCCTTTGATGAGGCCACGGACCAAGCAATTCTGACCACACCTGGTATAATAGACACCGTCCAGGGCGGGCCTTCCACACAGGGCGATGATTGGTCTAAATTACTTTTGCTGAAAAGATCCCACTCCCGTACATACATCCATGGAGCAATAATGACGGAGTATTTAAGGGGTAACTGCGCCCCCACAGGTTTGATAGTCACTAACACCCTAAGACTATTTTTGAAGGACAAAGTATTTCTCAAGGATTGGTCACTCATCGCATTGCGATGTACGCGTGATTGGCTAATCCTTATAATCAATACCGCCAAACGGATTGCAGACACAATCCTCATAGAGATACAGACTTTGGAGTCCCAAATCAAAGTGGCAATTTCAGCAACTCTTTACAAGAAACAAGCAGAAGACACCAATAAAGCCAACAAAGAGTTCAAAGACTCGATATTAGCCACGAAAAGTTATAAATTCAAAAAAGACCTAGCACGATTGTCCTTTGAAAAAGTGTACCCTTACACCAGCGTTGACTACGTCCCTGTACAATACAATCAGAAAGGAAAAAGATACGGTTCAAACTACTCCACATCTGGTAGTGAAGACTGGTCCAGCGATTCAGAATCATCTAGCCATGGAGGTCCGAAAGGGAGAGGGGCAAGCCGAAGGAATAGGAACAACTGGCGAGGTGGTCGCGGTGGACAAACCTCCTCCCCCCCCCATCACAATGGTGGCCACCCGCACCTTACGGATATCCCAACCCACCGTTCCAGGCACCGATGTTTCCTTACCAACCTCAACCGCAGTTTTTCTCCAACCAGCGTTTTTTAGGTCCTGGCCGTGGACGGTCAAGAGGAAGACGACGGAACCAGCAAGCCCACGTGCATTGGAGCCCGCCACCCTCCCCGAGAACAACACGGAGCATGACCAAACCCAGCGCTCAAGCAGGGAGCAGTCACGATGCGACCTAGTCGTGAACCTCCGCGACCGTCAGCTCACTGAAGATGAATCATCAATTCTCAATAAAGGACTGGGGTATGTACCTTCGTACAAAGGTGACACTTTCCTGATAAAACAAGAGCTGGCGCAGTTCTTCCGGAAGATCCGCCTGAATTTTTTCTTCAAAGAGAAAACCACTATGGATGGGGAAGAAACACGTACCAACACTGGCTAAAAAATCGGTCCACTTTCAATCCACCTGCACACCTGGTTCCCCCACAGGTACTCACTTTTGAAAGAGCCATCAGGGATGAAGTGACCCCCCTGTGTAAGGGCAATGAGAGGCAGTATCAGACTCTTACCAGACGTGAACAATTGGCAATGAGGGCGCTGGTGAATGATGATTCCATCACAATCAAGCCAGCAGACAAAGGGGGCGCGATCGTCCTCATGAATACTTCCGCCTATCGGACCGAATGTTTAAGACAGCTTGAGAACAGACGCTGCTATAAACTACTGAAAACGGATCCCACCAAGAGATTACAAACGGAGATAAAAAGGTTAGTTGAGGAGGCCAAAGATAATGGATGGATTACCACACAAGAAGCCTCTTTTCTCATTACATCTCATCCAGTAACTCCGTATTTTTATGTATTGCCAAAAATACATAAGGAGCAAAGACCTCTGCCCGGTCGTCCCATAATTTCAGGGATAGGGTCTTTGCTGGAACCTCTTTCCACGTTCGTGGATCATTTTCTGCGACCATTAGTGATGGAAATGCCGACGTACCTCCAGGACACAAAGGACATCCTCAGATTACTGGAAGTGACTCCGTTCGATGTCACTAGAGACTATCTGGTCTCCTTCGACGTTGAGTCCTTGTACACTTGTATTCCTCAAGATGAGACACTGACAGCAATACATACACTTCTTGACAACAGAGAAATGGACACCTTCTCCCCTGTCCACTTCATCTTGAGATGTGCTCGTCTCGCGATGAAAGAAAACTGTTTTCAATTTGAAGACCGATTATTCTTACAAATATCAGGAACATCCATGCGCAGTGTTTTCGCCCCCAAGCCTGGCGAATCTCTATGTGCACCTATTTGAACAGGACCATATTTTGACAGAGAATAATCCATACAGGGGGCACATCCTGGTATGGAAACGCTATATTGACGACGTGTTCGTTATTTGGCGTGGCACACCTGACACCATTACTGAATTTCATCTATGGTTGAACAGCAGGAATGAATTTCTGAACTTCACCTATGAATACAGCAACATCAGTCTACCGTTCCTTGATATCTGCATTTTTCCCGGAAGGTGACGGCCTGGGTACCGAACTTTTCAGGAAACCAATGGCTAGAAATTCGCTACTGTCATACAATAGTTACCATCCGGAGTCCCTCCGAGACAACTTGCCATATGGGCAGTTCTTACGGATTAGGAGGAACTGTTCTTCAAGTTCCAAATACGAGGAACATGCCAAGAAATTGGCCTCCCAATTACAGGAGAGACACTATCCGTCAAAATTGATACGGAGGTCAAAGAAACGGGCAGCTAATAACAGGGAGGTGCTGATTGAGCCGGCCATACTCAAGGAAGGAAATTCAAGACTCACATGTGTGAACACCTTCTGTAGCTTCTCCAATAAAATAAAAAAAGTATCCTTCGAAATTGGAACATCTTAAACATTGGGAACACTCCCATTCCCCGACCCTTGTTTGCCTTCAAGAGAAGTATGAATATCAAAGACCAGTTGGTCCATACACGGCCTAAAAATAAGATACCCCGGGATCAAAATACTCTCTTGAATCTACCAGCGATTAAAGGGCATTTTCCCTGTGGTTCTTGTGCGGTCTGCCCACAAACCAAACACTGTTTCGATTGATATTGGTACCACAAAACCATGGACACTGTCTTGTCACACGAACTGTAACAGTGATAGACTCATTTATTTGATCACTTGTCCCTGTAATCTGCGATACGTGGGAATGACCACGCGCAAGGTCAAGACTCGTATTTTAGAGCACAAGAGTACCATCCGTTGCAGAAAACTCTCAACTAAACTCAATCACTTTCTCGAGAAGAACCATTCACCAGATGATCTAAATTGGACGGTTTTAGAACAACCGTATATCCCGGCTCATGTGACAGACATCTCCACATATCTCTTTAGACGTGAACAGAGATGGGTCCACAATTTAGGTTTGAATGATGACATTCCCTGGGTGGCTCTGTAAATTTTCTGTATAGTTTCTGCAGATTTCCTCCAATCAACTGGGCCTCTGCACTTTATAGGTCACCATCTTCTGTTGGGAATCATTGGGTTGTTGAGATTGTGTAGTTATACCCTGAACATTTCTGATATAATCATCAATTTCACTGGGGAGGACATGCCTGATTGGAGTACACAGCATGGGGACATAAGGGATGTATTAACATTAGTCTTTGGTTCCCCTTCGAGATCTGATGACTGACCCTTTTCAGTATGTTGGGTTTTGGTATATACATTCGTGGCTCTATGGTTTACTATATGGTTTAATATACACCCTCATCTTCCTTGATTTTACCTCCACATGAAACAACCTCATGAGTAAATATGAGCGCTCGACTAACATCATGGGTAGTCTAATACAACGAGGCTCTATATCTAGTTTAGCCTCTGTGCTCTTTTTTCTATACATGAATGAACATCTGACACTCTTAGGAGCAGTGCGAGCATAGAAATGCCACTACGGTTATTTAAGACATTGACTATTCATTTTTAGGCTTGAATATCTATCCATAACACAGGCCACTATGTCAGTATAGTGGATGCGATTGCCGTGTGTGGTCCTGGATGCAGGGGCTATGTAATACCAGCATGATATCTTAGCCCGCATTTGGCTGTTAACATTCACGGGACATGGACTATTCCCTTTTGTGCTTGAATATTTTTCCATAACACAGGCCACTACGCTAGTATAATGGATGCGATTGCCGTATGTAGTCATGTATGCAGGGGCTATGGGAGACCAGTATGAGACTTTAGCCCGCATGTGGCCACTTGCATTTCACGGGACTCTGGTTTTATTTATTTTTAACGTAGGGAACAAAATGGGGCCAAACGAGAGGGATCTGCGTATGCTCAGCTCAGAATCCGTATTCCTAAGACGCTTGTGCGTCACGCTTACCACGGGAACAATAAAGCTTCAAAGTCCACATTTCACAACCAGAGGGCATTTGACAACTACTCCCGTCATGCCCCACTATCCCCGCACATTCATAACGATATACTTTCGTCATTTTATGCGCAAGCGAGGCCAATACGCGCTGTCATGCCGTCTGGACTACATCTTCCGGCATGCTTGTGCTTAATTGCACACCTGCATTCACTTCAATATTTAGGCGCATTATTTAAGGGAATCGTCTGGCCTTTCACACTCACCTCCGGTTGCAGCATCAACCAGGTCCGGGGTACCGAAGGAGAGGTGAGTGTTTGGGCACAGAAACTGCTCACTGTGTAAAGGGTATCTAGTAATGGGTGTCTTACTTTAAGGTGCCTAGTCCTGCTTCCCTCTTTTTAAGGCATGGTTGTCTATATGATTATAACATTAGTTGCATATAGTTTGCGATGGGGGCAGTGTTATAACAACCGTGCTTGTTTGGCCAACACTTACGAGACTGCTCTCCTCTGTTTTATTGAGATGAGGAAGTAAGGCAGGATTGAGCGATTCTCGCATACTTAGACTGGATTAACAACCCGAGCCGCATTTAAACAGCGGGATACAGCGAGTCCATCTCTCACGTTTCTTTCCATCTCATGATAGACTTCAGTTATACACAAGTAGCATTTACATATAGAGAGTTTAATTATATTGAACCCTAGAGATCTACTAGTATGTGTTAGACCTTGGAGAGTCCATGTAAACAGATAGCTATCCAATGTCTTTATGATAGCGTTATAAGCAAACACAGACGAGGCGTCGGAGCCTGGTCTGTTTTCCATGTGACAAGGGTTTCTTCTGAATCAGTTTTTAATGATTGCGCCGGGTTGTTGGTAGGCTTTCAAGCCACTGTCACTCTGTGATTGTAAACTTGTGCACATTCACATTTCTCTGTAGAGCGGTGCCCCCCTTCCCTGAGGTGTTGCCAGGTAGAGGTGAAGTATTCTACCCATACATAACGGGTAAGCAAATTTTGATCTTTCAATCACACATGCTAGTTGCATCTTGTATTGTGGTGAGATTTAGGATCCCACATGTACAGTTTTTAAATAGTTCTTGTTCAGAGTCACTGATGTTTTTCACTGCTTTTGTATCTGTTCCCATTAGGTACGTTCACCACTCTTTGAACTGAATCCGGATGCACAAGTGGTTCTGTATTTCAGTATCACTCAATATTTTCTGTTCACTATTTCACATGTTCATTTGCAGCAGCATCTTCTTAGGTCCTGACGAAAGCCCTGACACCTTGCGGGTCATCACGGCTGAAACATGTTGACCTCACATTTCGTCTGACGCATGCGGTTTAAATCCATACCGCAGGTGCACTGTTTTTAATCCAGACAGTGAGAACACATAAATAAAGCACTCATTTGTTCTCACTAGTTAGTTTTAACATCACTTCCTACACGTTACTTTTTTGTTGCGCTGCGCCCTCCCCCCAAACCCATTTTCTCTCATCTGGCGGATTTAGAATATCCTTCGTAGAGTAGATACTAAAACATCCCTGAGCTCCTCCCTCTCAGTGAGGGGGTTGTAGCCCTTGGTGGAACTAGGTTTTTCCACCAAGAGGAGAATCCCAGATGATGAAGCATGCCACCTTTGGTGGGTGAGGGATTAAGTCCTGAAAGGGATTATCCCACAGATAGGTCTGTGTGATTTTGTCAGTGTCTCTGTCCATTCACTTTTTCACGTAAGATCCAAGGATTTTGTATGTTGTATTTAAGTATAGAATTGGGTAGTAATCCTTTGCAGGTCTATAAACAATTCCCTAGGACCCTCCTCTTAATCTTTCTTGTGAAGCATAGTATATACAGAGCCAGCTTCCTACATTGGTGGATCAGCGGTGGGATATACAACTTTGCATTTGTTGGACTACTTTGTTACCACCTGATCACACGACAGAACTCTTAAATTGTCTTTAGTATTCTGATTTTTTTCAAATTGGCATTTTTTACAAAATTACTAAAAGTCTTTCTATGGCCTTGGTTAAGTCCCTGTAGAATTTTAGAAAAATAAAAAGTCACTGTAGCTAGGGTTAGAGGGGTTAGAAGTTTTTTTTTAACAATGTCTCAAAACAAGAACCCAGCTGTTAGTGAAAATAACCACAATGACATAGAGGACTTGGTTGAGGAGCTCAACCTCACCCCTTACCATCACTTGTCTTTCAAGGAGGTAAGGTCCCTATGTAAACTTAAAAACAGAGCCATGGGTCCCCATCCCACCAATCAAAAGCTTCAGGAACTATTGGCTGGGTATGCTAAGGACCGCCCATCCGAAAATGGTGAAGACCAGTCAGATGAGGAAGGAGTGGAAGAGGATGACCTGGTAGATCAACCCCCTCCACTTCCTAGGGAGAAAAGGGTCCAAGTACCCTTGACTCCAAGAATCAACCTCTCGGGACCTAGAGCCCACACAGGTGCATCAGGTACCACTGAGGGCATTGAGGACAGCCTCAATGAGGAGGACAGCCTTTTAGTAAGGCTGACCAAAAGACTGGATCTAGAGACCAGGTTGCTGGATCTAGAAAGAGAGAGAGCAGAGATGGGCCTAACACCCATCAGTGGTGGCAGCAATTTACTTAATAAGGATAAAGAGCAATCTTATGATCCTAAAATCCCCAAAGGGATTGTCCCTAAATATGAAGAGTGATGATATCACAAAATGGTTCACAGCCATTGAGAGGGCTTGTGAAATGAGAAAAGTGAAGAAGTCACACTGGGGGGCACTCCTTTGGGAACTGTTCTCTGGTAACTGCAGAGACAGACTCCTGACCCTTACAGGGGCAGATGCTGGGTCTTATGACCTCATGAAGAGCACTCTGATTGAGGGATTTGGACTCACAACTGAGGAATACATAATTAGTTTCAGGGGGGCTCACAAAACCAATCCTGGATTGACTTTGTAGACTACTCAGTTAAAACACTAGATGGTTGGTTAACTGGACACAATGTGCATGATTTCAATGGACTTTACAATCGGTTTATGAAAGAACATATTTTAAGTAAATGCACTAATGAAAAGTTACATCAGCATTTGGTAGACCTAGGTCTAATTTCTCCCCAAGAATTGGGAAAGAAGGCAGGCCACTGGGTCAAGACAAGGGTGACAAAAACAACCACTGGGGGTGACCAAAAGAAAGGGGTTACAAAACCTCCCCAGGGGAAAGGTGGTGAGAATCCCCAAGATAAAAAGCCTGTGTCTTCTAAAGGGCCCCAAAAACCTGCACAGGGGGGTGGGTCCCAAAACTCTTCCCAGTCCATTAATAGGTACAGGGGAAAGAACTTTGATCCTTTAAAGGCCTGGTGTAACAACTGTAAGAAGTTGGGACACTTAACTAGAGATGCTGCTTGCCCAAACAAGAAGGCCCCTAGTCCTACTACAGCTACTCCTGGGGTAGCAAGTCTCCAGATGGGATCAACAGTGTGCCAAGAGCAAATCGGGTTTCACACTGAAGCAGTTCTAGTTTCAGAAGGGGAAGTTGAGTTTGCCACTGTAGCTATGTGGCCACCCAACTTAAAAAAATAGTATCTGAAAGAAACACGTTAGTTATAGATTCCTTACCTTAGAATTACCCCCAGGCGTCAGACTGGATCCGGAAAGTTTTTTCGTCAGCAATACCTCTGCGCGTCGGAAGGTGGCGTCGGTCGGTTCCGTCGGCGTCTTGGTCGCCGGGATGACGCTGCGGCAGCTACTTAGACGCCGGCCTCGCGCGCTGACGTCAGTTCTTTATTTTTCCGCGCCAGCCAGCACAGATCCGCGAAGAGTGGTACCTCAGTCAATTTTTGACTAACTTTTTCTCGACTTTTGTCGACTTCTTTTTCGAGTCTTCGACTCCGAAGGTGCACGAGGGATGCCCGGTTTCAAGGCCTGCGGCTCCTGTCATCGCATGATGTCGGTGATGGATCCGCACAGCTTGTGTCTTTTTTGCCTGGAGCGCGACCACGACCACAAGTCTTGCTCCGACTGCAGGTCGATGGCGCCGAAGGCTTTGCGGGAGCGGACCCGAAAGCTGCTTGAGCACCGGCAGTCGGCTCCGCGCCGTTTGAGGTCCTGGTCGAGAGGGAGGTCGAGGGACCGGTCGCGGAGCCATCACCATTCCGGTTCGAAATCTTCGAAGTCTTCGCACTCAGGGTCGGGTAAGTCGAAGCATAAGAAGAAATCGAAGAAGCATCGTCGCTCTTCGACTTCTCCTCGTCGGTCGGACGATCCGACGAGGCATGCGGGTGGCGCGGCTCCGCGCGCGGAGCCTGAAGAGTCGACTCCGCGTTTCCCTCCCTTTCCGGGACCCGGAGCGACTCCCGCCCAGCTTCGTACGTTCTACGAGGCGATGCATGCCATCTTTGGGCGGGCCGACCCCGCTGGCGCGCCTTCGGGCCCCGCGGACTCGCTGGGGGGGGGTCTAGGCCTTCTCTGCCAGCGGCTCCGGCGCCCCAGGCCCCCCTTGGATCCAGGCCTGGATCCGAATCGGCGCCGGTTGACCTCGTTACGCCTCTACCGGCGCCGCTTCCGACGACACCACTACTGCGTCCGACGCCGGTCGGTCCCCCGGCCGGTGTCGACCTCGGCCTCCATCCCGACGTGGACACGGAGCCGGACCAACGTCGCCCGACGCTGGATCCGGCGCCGAGAGGGGTTTTTGTGCCCCTGTTCACTCCTGGGGCCCCTTTTCAACCTGAGTGGCAACCAGAGGATGAGGAGGACGACTGGGAGGGGTCAGGTGACCCTCTGACTGACCAGTTGGATAGTGAACAGGACTGGAGAGAGGAACTGGGGGATGCCAGTGGTCTTGACACCTCCCCTGACCGTGGCATGTTGTCTCCTCCTACCGTGGCTACGGAGGAGGGAGCGTCGTACGCAGTGGTGTTGCGTAGGGCGGCCGAGGCTCTCAACCTCGAGCTTCCTACGGTGGCGGTCAGGACTAACCTCCTGACAGAGGTGCTTCAACCGGCTGCGAGCTCTTCGGAGCCCTTGCTGCTGTTCAATGAGGCCCTCACCGACGTCCTTTTGGGCACCTGGTCCAGGCCCAACACGGGGGCTCCCGTGGATAGGATGATTGCCCGACGCCACCGCACGGCTCCGGGCGACCCCACTTTCCTCTCCCAATACCCCACCCCGGAGAGCTTGGTAGTCCAAGCCTCCACTTCCAAAAGCGCATTCAGTACCGCTCCCCCGGAAAGGGAATCCAAGAAGCTGGACTACCTTGGGAAGAAGATTTTCTCTTCTGCCAGCTTAGGACTGCGGTCGGTGAACACCGCATGTCTCTTGGACCGTTATTCCCACTCCGTGTGGGATACGGTGGCGCAGGTGCTGCCTCAGTGTCCGGAGGAGGCCCGGGCAGTGCTCTCCCAGGCTGTGGCCGCCCGGAGAGATGCAGCAAAGTTTGCCATACGTTGTGGGCTGGACACCGCCGACTTTCTGGGCAGGACCATTTCAACGTCGGTAGCGCTTCGTCGCTACGCCTGGATGAGGTCGACTGGCTTTTCAGGGGATGTCCAGAACACCTTGAGCCTTATTAGCACTGGCCGTGACGAACTCATAAATACAGAAGGGAAGTTGTACGAAGCGGCCCGCCATTGCACTATTCGATCGTATGAACGAACCTGATTAGTGTTTGACTTTATGCTATGAGGAGACCTATCGTCGCTGAAATACACCATATTTGCATATTGAATTAAATGCATACCATTTGCGAGGCTATTTAGATCGTGATTTATCAGCTATAAAATATTGCAAAAGCTGACTTTTATAGTCAATGTCGTCCTCCGCTGATATAATAATTTTTTATTGAGAGTATTAGTATCCCCTGGGTGTTTCTGTGTTCTGACATCTGGCTAAGGTCCTGAGGAAGGTGGTGTCACCATCTTTTTTACCACCGAAACGCGCGTCGACCATTATTGTTCAGATTCTGCTGAACGCAGCCATTCTAATAGGTCGTGGAGATAATGCAATCTTTTGTCTCCCACTTTCCAGATTACTGCATTGGTGAATGTTGTATGAAATTGTATGAGAGCGTATGTTTGTGTTGTAGTATGTATGTATTTTTTGTATGAACTTTAACTCGGGTTAATTATGGTAGATTGTATTATATAGTATTGTGTTTATTTGTATGTAAATGTTGAAAATAATATTTTTACATTAAAAAAAGGAGAAAAAAAGTTAAGAAAAATATATTTTTGTAAAATATAAAAATGAAGTCAAATAAACAATGAATAAATGTTAAATTATGGAAGTTCCCTCTCTTTTTGAAGCACATTGTCGTTATGCTATAGCTGGTTAGCCCATGTTGAATGTAATTTTTGATCTGTGAAAGAAATATAGGTCACGAAGGGAGTTTCTTTATATTGCACCTTGATGGACATGCCCTTTGATGGCCGTCGCCTTTATGCTCACAAAGCAGACAACGCTCTAGAGCGTTTCAAGGACTCACGGGCTACGGCCAAGTCCTTGGGCCTCTCCACCCGCCCTGCGCAGTCTGCTTTTCGCCCCTTTCGTGGCTACGGAAGGGGTGCCCCGGTACGTCCCGCCCAGAGCCACAAGCCGCAGCAAGTTACCCAACCTTCCTGCGGCCGGGGATGTGGGAACAACAGTCGTGGTTCCGGGGACCAGCGGGCGGACCAGTCCACCAACCCCCCCCCCCTTCGCAGCAGCCTCCAAACCCTCCTAGTCCGACCTTTCAGGCCCATCAAACGCCAGTGGGCGGCAGGATTCGCCATCACCTCCCCCACTGGCGCACCATCACGTCGGACAGGTGGGTTTTGCAGATAGTGCGAAGGGGCTACTCCCTCCCCTTCGAGACTACCCCTCCAGCCATGCCACCGAGATACCACCGCATGTCGGAGGATCATCTGGCCCTTCTCCAGCAGGAAGTTACGGCTCTCTTGGCCAAGGGAGCCATTGAGCGCGTTCCTGTCCCAGAAGTAGGTCGTGGTTGTTACTCCCACGACTTTCTGGTCCCCAAGAAGGACAAGGGCCTGCGTCCTATCTTGGATCTCAGGGACGTCAACTGCTTCCTCCGGAAGGAGAAGTTCAAGATGTTGACTCTTGCTCAGGTCTTGTCTGCCCTCGAACCGCAAGACTGGATGGTAGCGTTGGACTTGCAGGACGCTTATTTTCACATCCCCTTCCTGCCGGCCCACCGGCGTTACCTACGGTTCACGGTAGGCCACGAGCATTTTCAATTTACCGTGCTCCCCTTTGGCCTTACCCAGCGCCCCTCGGGTGTTCACGAAAGTGATGGCGGTGGTCGCAGCTCATCTGCGCAGATCAGGGGTTTCAGTCTTCCCCTATCTCGACGACTGGCTGTTGAAGGCGGGCTTGCCCCAGGCAGTCGTCTCCCACCTCCAGACTACGGCAGACCTCCTGCATTCACTGGGGTTTTCCATCAATGTGCCGAAGTCGCACCTGATTCCCTCTCAGAAGCTCCTCTTCATCGGAGCTGTTCTGGACACGACGCGGTTTCGGGTCAATCCTCCCGAGCAGCGAGTCCGGGATATTCAGGCTATGATTCCGATCTTTCAGCCTCTATCCCGGGTTTCGGTCAGAGTGACTCTGAGGCTGCTGGGCCTCATGGCCTCCTGCATCCTGCTGGTCGATCATGCCAGGTGGCATATGCTGGCTCTGCAGTGGGACCTGAAGTTCCAGTGGGCGCAGCATCAGGGGAATCTGTCCGATTGCGTCCAGATCAAGGAGGGAACTGCACGTCAACTGCAGTGGTGGCTCACGAACCAGTATTGGTTCAATGGCAGATCCCTCTCCCTTTCCCAACCAGACCACACTGTGGTGACGGACGCGTCCCTTCTGGGATGGGGCGTCCACATGGGAGAGGCGGAGATCTGAGGCCTCTGGTCTCCGGCGGAGTCCGGGCTCCACATCAACCTTCTGGAGCTCCGGGCAATTCGCCTTGCACTCAAGGCATTCCTTCCCTCTGTCCGGGGAAGAGTAGTGCAGGTGTTCACGGACAACCCCACCGCCATGTAGTACTGCAACAAACAGGGTGGGGTGGGGTCGTGGACCCTCTGTCAAGAGGCCCTCCTCCTCTGGACATGGCTGGAACATCAGGGCATATCCCTGGTGGTTCAACACCTGGCAGGTTCCCTGAACGCCAGGGCGGACGAACTCAGCCGCCGATGCATGATGGATCACGAATGGCGTCTCCACTCGGAGGTGGTGCAAGGTCACTTTCAACAATGGGGAGAGCCTTGGTTAGATCTATTCGCCACCGAAGAGAACGCGCAACGTCAGCAATTCTGCGCGTTGGAATTTCCAAGGCGGCACTCGCTAGGCGACGAAAGTTCGTCGCAAGTGAAGTTGTGGTCTGTTGTACGCCTTTCCGCCTATACCACTTCTGCCCAGAGTGCTGAAGAAGATCAAGCGCGACCGGGCCCAAGTCATTCTTGTGGCTCCGGATTGGGCACGAAGAGTCTGGTATCCCGAGCTGCTCAACATGGCCATCGATCCTCCGATCAGACTGCCTCTTCGGGAGGATCTTCTGTCGCAGCAGCAGGGGACTGTCCTCCACCCAAACCTGTCCAGTCTCCATCTCCTTGCGTGGAGATTGAGCGGCGGCAGTTGACGTCTTTCGACCTGCCTCCCGAAGTCTGTGACGTAATCTTGGCAGCCAGGCGTCCCTCCACTAAGACGGTATATGCCTGCCGGTGGAACAAATTTGTGGCATGGTGCACAGCAAAGGCTGTGGATCCCCTTTCTGCCCCTCTTTCTGAAGTACTCTTGTTCCTTCTCTCTTTAGCCCAGCAGGGCTCTGCTCTGGGCACTGTCAAGGGCTATCTGTCAGCCATCTCTGCTTTCCTTCGGCTGCCAGATCAGCCTTCTCTTTTCAAGTCCCCGGTAGTTAACCGTTTCTTAAAAGGCTTAACACATCTTTTTCCTCCAATCCCCTTCGTTATGCCTCAGTGGGACTTGAATCTTGTACTAACTTATTTAATGTGCTCTCCCTTTGAGCCGCTTCATAGCTGTCCCTTACGGCTTTTGACTCTTAAGACTGCTTTCCTGGTAGCCATCACTTCTGCTAGAAGGGTGAGTGAGCTCCAGGCCCTTTCTTCAAAACCTCCTTTCCTGTCTGTTCATCCAGATAAGGTGGTTCTCCGAACCCGTCCATCCTTCCTTCCTAAGGTGGTCACTGCCTTCCACATTGGGCAGACCATTACCTTGCCCACCTTCTTTCCGCCTCCGCATCCTTCGAAGGAGGAAGAGAGGCTCCACCGTCTGGACCCAAAACGTGCGCTCTCCTTCTATCTGGACTATCTGGATTGCACGAAACCGTTCCGGGTGGATGATCAACTTTTTGTTGGCTACGTGGGCGCAAAGAAGGGTCGGGCCGTACACAAACGCACCATTTCTCGATGGGTCGTGTTGTGTATTAAGGCTTGTTACTCTCTGGCTAAAAAAGAGCCTCTAGTAGGGCTACGCGCTCACTCCACCAGGGCGACTGTAGCCACTACTGACTTGGGAAGAGGAGTTCCTCTAAATAACAACTGTCAGGCAGCTACGTGGGCATCACTGCACACGTTTACGAAACACTCCTGTCTGGACAGCCAAGTCCGGAGAGACGGCTTCTTTGGCCGTTCTGTTCTCCAGGACTTTCTGGTGTGATCTTGGTTCGCAGACCCACCACCGGGGTTGGTATTGCTGGGGTATCTATTCTAAGGTAAGGAATCTATAACTAAAGTGTTTCTTTCAGATGAACAAGTTACTTACCTTCGGTAACGATATATCTGTAAGAAACATTAGTTAGTTATAGATTCCTTACCGCCCAACCATCCTCCCCGTTCTGCGAACTGATTTCTAGGGTTAAGGGCATCCTTTCAGGGCCCAAGTTTTGTGCACCAATGGTCAGTGTCTTGCATGGCTCTGCGTTTCTGGCGCGGAAAGTCGTGTAAAGAACTGACGTCAGCGCGCGAGGGCGGCGTCTAAGTATCTGCCGCGACGTCATCCCGGCGACCACCACGACGCCGACGACGGACGCGGAGCCGACCGACGCCACCTTCCGACGCGCAGAGGTACTGCTGACGGAAAAACTTTCCGGAGCCAGTCTGACGCCTGGGGGTAATTCTAAGGTGAGGAATCTATAACCAACTAATGTTTCTTACAGATATATCGTTACCGAAGGTAAGTAACTTGTTCTACAAAACCCTTGGATTAATGGAACTAGGATAGAAGCTCTGAGGGATACAGGTGCCAGTGGCACTATGGTGAGAGAGACACTGGTTTCCCCTGAGCAATACTTGATTGGGAGAACCTACCCAGTCACCAATGCTGACAGTGTTACCACTAAACATGCAATGGCTATGGTGACATTAGACTGGGGGGGGGTTACTGGCCTGAAACAGGTAGTGGTCTCTCCAAAGCTACCAGCTGCATGTCTGCTTGGCAATGACCTGGAAACCTCAGCATGGGCTGAGGTTGAACTGAAAACCCATGCAGCAATGCTGGATATCCCTGAATTGGTGCGTGTAAAAACAAGAGCACAGAGCAAGAGACAGGGTGAAAAATAAGTGTTGGAGCCTGAAAGTATGGCCCAACCTTCCAAGAGAAAAGTTAAGGAGACTGGGGAACCAGCTTCTGTACAGCAAAAGGATCAGGACCCCTCTCCTCAGGGAGAGGACTTGGACACCCCAGAGGGAACTGAGCCCATGGAGCTTGACCCTTACCAGGTTGAACTCTTGGGCCCAGGGGGACCCTCTAGGGAAGAGCTGTACCTTGGACAGCAGGACTGTCCAACTCTTGAAAGCCTGAGCAGCAAGCTGCTACCCAGGAAAAAGGAGATGTCAGTGGTACCCACAGAGTTTATTGGGAAGAGGGACTGCTGTACACTGAGGCCAGAGACCCCAAACCTGGAGCCACTAGGAGAGTGGTGTGCCTCAGAAGTACAGGGAGTTTCTCCTAACTTTAGCTCATGACATTCCCCTAGCTGGACATCTGGGCCAAACCAAGACTTGGGAAAGGCTAGTTAGCCACTTTTACTGGCCCCAGATGCACCAAAAAGTAAAGGAGTTTGTCAGCTCCTGTGTCACCTGTCAGGCCAGTGGCAAGACAGGTGGCCCCTCAAAGTCCCCCCTGATACCACTACCTGTGGTGGGGGTTCCCTTTGAAAGGGTAGGTGTGGACATAGTGGGTCCACTTGAACCTCCCACAGCATCAGGGAACAAATTCATTCTAGTGGTAGTGGATCATGCCACTAGGTACCCTGAGGCAATTCCCCTTAGGACTACTACAGCTCCTGCAGTAGCCAAGGCCCTCATTGGTGTCTTCACCAGGGTAAGGTTTCCTAAGGAGGTGGTTTCAGACAGAGGTTCCAACCTCATGTCTGCTTACCTAAAACACATGTGGAAATAGTGTGGAGTGCAGTACAAGTTTACTACACCCTATCACCCACAAACCAATGGCCTTGTGAGATTCAACAAGACATTGAAAGGCATGATTATGGGGCTCCCTGAAAAACTCAAAAGGAGATGGGATGTCCTCTTACCATGCCTGCTTTTCAGCTTACAGAGAGGTGCCACAGAAGGGAGTAGGGTTTTCCCCTTTGAACTTCTGTTTGGCCATCCTGTGAGGGGACCACTCTGTCTTGTAAAAGAGGGTTGGGAGAAGCCTCTCCAAGAACCCAAACATGATATTGTGGACTATGTGCTTGGCCTAAGGTCCAGAATGGCTGAGGACATGGAAAAGGCATCCAAAAATCTTGAGGCCAGCCTGGAGCTTCAGAAGCACTGGTATGGCCAAAAAGCTGCACTGGTTGAATTTCTACCTGGGCAAAATGTGAGGGTTTTGGAGCCAGTGGCACCAAGGGCACTCCAGGACAGATGGAGTGGCCCTTAACCTATCCTAGAAAAAGAGTGAGGTCACCTACTTGGTTGACCTGGGCGCAAGCAGGACACCCAAAAGGGTTATCCATGTGAAACGCCTGAAGCTCTTTCATGACAGGGCTGACATCACCATGCTGATGGTGACTGATGAGGATCAGGAGAGACGGAGAGTAAACCTCTCCCTGACCTCCTCTCATACAGCCCAAAAGATGGGTCAGTGGATGGAGTTGTCTGTTCAGACACCCTCTCTGCCCAACGGCAGACTGATTGTAAGCAAGTCTTGCAGCAGTATGCAAAGCTCTTTTCCTTGACCCCTGGTCAGACAAACTGGTGTACCCATGATGTGGACACTGGCGACAGTTCACCTGTCAAAAACCAAATCTATCGACAGTCGGATCAAGTCAAGGAAAGCATCAGAGCTGGAGACACCAAGATGCTGGAGTTAGGGGTTATTGAACCCTCTGAGAGCCCCTGGGCCAGCCCAGTTGTTCTACTCCCCAACCCTCATCCATAGGGTGGAAAGAGAGAAATTAGGTTCTGTGTGGACTATAGAGGATTCAACTCTGTCACCAAGACAGATGCTCACCCTATCCCAAGATCAGATGAGTTGATAGACAAATTGGGTGCAGCCAATTTTCTAAGTACCTTTGACTTAACTGCAGGGTACTGGCAAATTGGCATGGCCCCTGGAGCAAAAGAAAAGACCGCATTCTCCACACCTTATGGGCATTATCAGTTTACTATAATGCCCTTTGGTTTAAAGAATGCCCCTGCCACCTTCCAGAGGTTGGTGAATCAAGTACTTGCTGGATTGGAGTCCTTTAGTGCAGCTTATCTAGATGATATTGCTGTCTTTAGCTCCACATGGCAGGATCACCTGATCCCCCCCCCCTTGGGAAGGTTTTAAATGCCCTGCAAACTGCAGGCCTAACTATCAAGGCATCCAAATGCCAGATAGGGCAGAGAACTGTGGTGTACTTGGGCCACCTTGTTGGTGGAGGCCAGGTACAACCCTTACAGCCCAAGATCCAGGCCATTGTGGACTGGGCAGCTCCAACAACCCAAACCCAAGTCAGGGCATTCCTTGGCATGACTGGGTACTACAGGAGGTTTGTGGCTCCCCTCACAGAACTCACCTCCAAGAAGATGCCCAAGAAGGTAAACTGGACAGTTAGTTGTCAAAAGGCTTTTGACACCCTGAAAGAGGCTATGTGCTCAGCACCAATTCTCAAAGCTCCAGTCTATGCCAAGCAATTCATTGTGCAGACTGATGCCTCTGAGCTAGGGATAGGAGCGGTCCTATCCCAGACCAATGATGAAGGCCAAGACCAACCTGTTGCTTTTATAAGCAGAAGGCTTCTCCCCAGGGAGCAGCGTTGGAGTGCCATTGAGAGGGAGGCCTTTGCTGTGGTTTGATCCCTGAAGTAGCTGAGACCATAATTGTTTGGTACTCCCTAGTTCAAACTGATCACAGACCTCTCAGATGGCTAATGGTAATTGAAAGGTGAAAATCCTAAACTGTTGAGGTGGTCCATCTCCCTACAGGGAATGGACTTTGTAGTGGAACACAGACCTGGCACTGCCCATGCCAATGCAGATGGACTTGCCAGGTTCTTCCACTTAGAAAATGAAGACTCTCTAGGGAAAGGTTAGTCTCATCCTCTTTCGTTTGGGGGGGGGGGGGGTTGTGTGAGAAAGTGCTCTCTTTCTGCATGGTTGCCCCCACTTTTTGCTGAATTGCTGATGTGCTTTGACTGAGTATGCCCTGGGCTCCTGCTAATCAGGTACCCAGGGCCCATGTTCCTTCCCTAAAACTTCATTGAAGCCTAAACCCAATTGGCATCTCTGGCCACAGGTCAGTCCCTGGTAAATGGTATCACAGGTACCCAGGGCAGAGAAGGCCTCTAAGGGCTGCAGCACTTATTGTGCCACCCTTAGTTGGCGGGGGTATGCCCAGACGTGGGTCCCTTGCTCACTTTGCCACTGGATTCAAGCAAGCCTGGCTGATGACGGCTGAAATGCCAGAAACCGGTCCTAGGATGCTTGTTTCCGGTCCAGGGAAGACATGGCTTTGTCAGTTCGGGCTGGACTGTTCCCATGAGGCATAGGGTCAGACTGATTTGCATATGGCTATGTCTGAACTGGGGTGGTGGAGTGAGCTAAAGAATGATGATGGATTAAACCCAGATCAGTTGACTGGGGGTGAGTGTTTGATTGGCTCAAACGTTCCGTCCATCATCCCCTTTTGTATCGCTTTGTTCACCCTTAGAGGTCCTGTACCCTTACACATACACACTGCCTTTGCAGGCTGCGTGTTTTGGTGCAGAACAAAGTGAAGAGTCGACATGGCACACCTCTGTGTGCCATGCCTACAACCCACTGCCCTGGCATAGATCAGTCACCCCTCTAGCTGGGTGCACTATACCAGTGCTGAGGGTACAGGTGCATGAGCCCTGTACACCTACAGTGTCTAAGTACATTCTTAGACATTGTAAGTGCAGTGCTGCCATTAAGACTATATGGTGCTGGGAGTTGGTCATTACGAACTCCCCAGCACCATAATGGCTACACTGAAAACTGAGAAGTTTGGTATCAAACTTCTCAGCACATTAAACCCACACTGATGCCAGTGTGGGATTTAATGAAAAATGCACACAGAGGGCATCTTAGAGATGCCCCCTGAAAACGAACCCACCTCTAGTGTCCAGGCTGAGTGGCTGCTTTCAGCTGCCACCACCAGACATGTTTCTGGGCCCCTGGGTGGAGAGCCTGCTGCTCTCTGGGGCCTGAAACAATGCACATCCTGGGACGAAGTGCCAAGCCTCCTCCCCCAGGATGGGCAGGGTTCACGAAGGGGAAGCTTCAAAGGCTTGCCGCTTTTGTGAGCTTCCCCAGGCCACTTGCTGCTCTCAGCAACTGGTCCCCATAGGTTCTGACCCCCACTTTGGGCGGGAGAACCGGCGGGAAAAACAAGTGAGGAAGAGAGGTGTGCCCACCTCTGCCAACTCCACCCCTCAGGTGGGGGAGGCGAGGTGAAGCACAACTCTGTCCACGCCATCTTGAAGATGGGGGGGGACACAGCCAACCATGTACAGGCTCATGCCCCCCTCCCACTGGAGGGTGGCATAATAGGGGGTGTACCCACCCCAGGGAAGGGACCCATTGGTCCCTGCCTTTTACCTACCTGTAACGCCCCTAAATCTAGTATTTAGGGGCACCCCTGAACCTTGCTTCCTCAGACAAGAACCTGCAACAAGAAGATGAAGGACCGAACAGCCATGCAGCGGCTAACAAGAGGAAGACGCCCACTGACTTAGCCCCAGCCCTACCGGCCTGTCTCCCCCTTGAACCTGCTCCTGCGAAATCCCGGTGTGTCCTGCAGCCAGCAACCTCAAACCCCGGAGGACCAGCCTGCCTTCAGCTACAAAGACTGTCTCCCGTGAACACCGGATTTGTTCATCTGCAACCTCTGGCTCCGGCCGGACACCGCGGACCCGCCCCACTCTGCACCTGCCGTCCACGCCCGACCTCGAGTGGGCAAACACCACGAGGAGGTCACCCCGGCGATCCTGACCCGCGATCCGGCGACCCCTGACTTGCCTCAAGCCTCCAGCCGACGTCTGCAGCCTAAATCCAGAAGGTCCCCCCAACCGCGACCAGGAGCTGGTAAGAAGATCCGACCCCAAAAGGCACCCCTGCACCCGATGCCCCACGGCCTTGTGTGCCCAAACCGATGGTGCCTAACCAACCCCTAACTTCCCAACTTACCTCTCGAAGTGGTGGTCGCACCCAGAAGACCTTTGTCCCGAGCCTGCAGTGCCTTTGCAAACCGGAGGTTCCCCATTGAAAGCAACAGGGCGCCCAACGTCGAAACAACACCCTGCACCCGGCCGCCATAGTGCCGCTGAGGGTGCACCTTTGGTGCTACTTTGTTTCCCCATTTGCCCTGAGCTAAAGTCCAGGAGCTTTGCTCCCACACCCAAGTGGCCTGCTTGCCAGCAGCCACCAACCGGAGGCCCCCTATCCCCCATTGGATAACATTGGGCCTCAGCACTCTGCACCCGGCTGCCCTAGTGCAGCTGAGGGTGTAACGAGAGTGCATCCTTGACCCTGGTGGAACCCTTGTTCTCACCCCAGAAGCTCCCGATTACTTACCTGGTAACCGTTAACTACATTTCTCTCCATAGGAAACTATTGACTGTTTTTCTCTGAAAAAAGTTCTAAGTGTGGAGTTGATTTGTATGGAAACCAGAAAAATAACAATTGTGCAAAACTGATTTTACTTACCTTTTCTCTAGGAAATGTCCCAGTGTGATATCTAGGCATATCACACTGAGTAGAAAAAGTAATCTCAAAAGTAACGTGAAAGTAACTTACCTGTAATTCTTATTGCAAAATCGATACAACATATATGTACAGCATTTCACAGTTTGGCATTACCAGTAATTCAAACTGTAACCATTTCAAAGTCAGTTACAACTGCATTTCAAACTGTATATTTACTACAAAGTATTTATCAACTTACCTGTGCCAGGCTTGCTTGGTTCTAGGAAATAAAATAACTAAAAGAATATTTTTATACAAAACCAATTGGTTTGAAGTTCAGTCTTTGAGTGTGTGAAGTAATTTGCTGATTGAGTGGGTACAATAAATGCTTAACACTGTCCTCTGATACTGCCTTACTGCTCGACCACACTACCACAAATAGAGAGTGGGGTGCTATCTAACTTTACCTCTGCCTACCTTTGGGGATCCACTGGACTCTGTGCACACTATACCTCACTTTGGTATAGTATATACAGAGCCAGCTTCCTACACAGAGTGACTCCTCCTCCTCCTCTCTGTGATACTGCACATGGACATCGACTCCTTTGTTAGATTTTCTATCCGACGTCGGGTTCGGATGTGTGCGCCTCTGCTCCGTGTTTCGACTCCGTTCGGTACGATTCTTCAGTTCTTTTATTGTCTTCGACGGTATTGTTTCGATCGTGCTTTTCACTTCTGCACTGCTCTCTAATTCCGTCAGTTCCGGCTTTGACCGACCGCCCTTCAGGGCGACGTCTGTCTCAGGCCTACTCCCACGTGCACTCATTTCCATCTAAGATGCTCTTCTGATGGAACGCACACACTTCAGATTTTGCCCGCGTTTTGCCACGCAAAATATCCGCACACCAATCAACACCTCATGTGCAACTTGTCTTTCTCTGGACCGTCGTGAAGCTGACTGCGATGCGTATGAGTCCTTTTAGTCCAAGAAGACCCTTCAGGATTGAATGGCGCGTCGATTGGAAAGGTCTCGCAGAAGGGAGATGACACGGTGAGGAGCACTCCCAGGAAGAGCCAGCGTCAGAGGACCAACATGGGGTTTTCTCCACTGATGAAAGCTCTGGGTCCGACATGGAGATTGATATGGAGATGCGTAGCCTTCCAGCGGGTCAGCGCGTGAGTACTATGGCCCCATATCCTGCTTCAGTACCCAAGCAGGCCTCAATACATTCTCATACAGAGGTCGCTTGACTACCACTGCCTTCTGGCCATGGTCAGATCCGAAAGACTGTTTCGGACACCCCTCCCTCGTGCCTGGCACCGAAAACTGACACCAGGCCAAGCCTTCGGCATAGACATCTTCGAGCCGAGACCACCCTTCGGGATTGATCCGGCAACTGGCCACATCTAACGCAGTGCCGAGCAAAACCTCTGTTTTACACGGAAAGCCTTGGTCCCCAAAAGTACGGAGTCGAAAGCCTCTAAATCTTCATCAACTTCAGTGTCTCCGATCGAGCCCATCCTTCAGAAAATGGACATTCGTCAGGAAATTTAGATCCAGGAAGGTACAGGATGGATACTTGCTTCTCCGTCACCAAAGAAGAAGCTGTCCCTACAAGAGGCACTAGGCAGTCCTGCCCCTCAAAAAAGGAAGATGAAGGACAAAGCCACCAGTCCTACACACCAGCTGCCTCCTCCTCCTCCTCCTCCTCCTCCTCCTCCTCCACCTTCACCACCCCCTCCTTCCCCTCCTAAATCTCCACCACCTGACCCACTTGATGCTTCACTTCTAGGGTCACCGGGTACAGATGATGGGGGGGGGGGGGGGTTACAAGGGCCATTATGGTATCCTGACCCATTTGATGCATACAACACTGATCCCCTTAGCCTCAAATGTCCGGATCTGTCCCCGCTCATCCCTCCCCTCCAGAAGATGCCATTTCTTTTCGACACGTAATTGCTAGGGCAGTTGCTTTCCACAATGTTGAGCTACTGAAAGAGTCACTAGAACAGGACTTTTTATTTGACACCCTCTCTTCCACTCATCGAGGCATCCAGTATTTACTCATGCTTCCAGGCATGATGAGGCATGCCGAGGACATTTTTAAAAAGCCAGTCGTTGCCAGAGTTATCACCCCATGGGTGTACAGAAATGCTAGGTGGCTCCTTCTGACCCACTCTTTATAAGGGGTCAAGTTCCACCTGACTCTATAGTTGCTACTTGGGGGCATAAGAGAGCTAACAGCCAGGCTAGTGGGGATATACCGCCTCCTGAAAAGGAGAGTAAGCGAATAGATGCAGCTGGGAAGAAAGTTGCAGCAGAGACAGCTATTCATTGGCTTCTTGCCAATTCCCAAGCCCTTCTGGCCTGGTATTACAGCACCCATTGGGATGAGATGGAGGAACTCTTACAGTACCTCCCTGAGGAACACCGCAAAAGGGGACAACAAATTGTCACAGAACGTCAGACCATTACCAATAACACCATCTGATGTGCACTAGATGCGGCATATACAGATGCCAGGAGTTTAAATACCAGCGTGCTTCTTAGATGCATGGCTTAGGTGTTCTGGGCTTCAACCAGAGGTCCAGCAGGCAGTACTAAATATGCTTTTTGACAAAGTGCTCCTTTTTGGCCCACAAGTAGACACTACCCTTGACAAAATGAAGGATACTGTCACAGCTAAGGCCATGGGAGCAATACAGATGACAACTCCTAGGGGGTCCTTTTGTCTCGCAGGCTACAGGGGTGCATATAAATCCACCACCACAGACTCCTCTACTTCCCAAAAAAAACAAGGCCAGTCTGCCTACAGTAAGAGCTATTTTAGAGATTCCTTCAGAGGCAGAAACAACAAGGGAAGGGGTGCCTCTGCACGAGGAGCAACACCCACTGCAAAGCAGTGACTACCCATTCCTTCCTCCAACCACTCCACATCTGTCAGGGGTAGACTACAATCTTTCCACTCAGTCTGGGAATCCATTACCACAGATCAATGGGTACTAGCCATTATCCAACATTGCTATTATCTGGAGCTCATTACCACACCACCAAACAACCCACCTCACATTCACAGGTTGTCACAGGATCATCGTACACTTCTCAAACAAGAAGTCAAAGCCCTTCTTCTCAAAGGGGTTAGAACCTGTCCCGCTTCAACAGCAGGGGTCAGTTATATTATCTGTAGTTTCTCATTCCCCCAAAAAACAGGTCACTAAGACCAATCTTAGATCTCGGACTCCTCAACCAACACATACTATCAGAACATTTCCATATGGTTACTATACAGGATGTTATTCCACTTCTCCAAGAGGGCGACTTTATGGCAACACTGGACCTAAAAGACGATTTTTCCATATACCAATACACCCTGCACACCACAAATACCTCAGATTTGTTATAGCAGGCAAACATTACCAATTCAAAGTTCTACCTTTCGGGGTGACCACAGCACCTCGAGTTTTCACAAAATGTTTGGCAGTAGCTGCAGCACATCTGAGAAGGCAAAACATTCACGTATACCCATACCTGGACGATTGGCTCATCAAAGCCAGTACCCACCTACAATGTCAACAGTACACTCAATTGACAGTGGATATACTTCACCCACTGGGGTTTACAATAAATGTCCCCAAGTCTCACCTTCAGCCTCTCCAAATTCAACTTTCTTTAGGAGCAATTCTCAACACACATTTAGGACAAGTTTCTCCCAATCTCGCTCGAGTTCAGAACTTGCAGGCAACTCTACCACAGTTCCAACCAAACAAATCTCACAGTTTGGACTGTCATGCTTCTGTTAGGAACGAGGGTCTCTTGCTTTGTCATAGTTCCCCAATCGAGGTTGCACATGCACCCCCTGCAGCAATTTCTAGCTCGCCAGTGGCCTCTATCACTGGGTCACCTCGAAGAACTAGTGTTGATAGACCACCCCACTCGCAGTTCTCTGCAATGTTGGAACACCAACAACATGCTGCAGTGGCGGCCTTTTCTGGACCATGTTCCTCACCTCACTCTTACTACAGACTCATCAGAGACTGGTTTGGGGGCCCACTTACAAGACCTCACATTACAAGGTTTGTGGGATGCCAAGCATCAACCCCTACACATCAACTACTTGGAGTTTTAGGCAATCTTCCTAACACTAAAGGTTTTCCTTCCTTCCCTATCTCACAAGGTTGTCCTAGTCTGGACTGACAATATGACAGCCATTTATTATTTACAATAACAGTGGTGGAGGGGACACGGTTTTCTCAACTGTCACAGCTGTCTCAGACCATATGGAACTGGGCTCTACACCATCACATTCATCTCTCTACAAAATATCTGCCAGGAGCAGACTACGATTTTGCAGACCTGCTCACAAGGATGCAGCAACAGACCCACGAGTGAGAACTCTACCCACGAGTCCTCCTTCCCTACTTTCAAAAGTGAGGCTTTCCTCAAATAGACCTTTTTGCTACAGCCAAAAACACAAAAGGCCCAAAATTCACCTCCAGGTACCCACACCCACTATCCAAGGGCAACGCAGTATGGATGAGTTGGTCATAGATATTTGCCTATGCTTTTCCAACTCTCCCTCTCATTCCATTTTTGGTTCGGAGACTCGGGCAAACTTCTCTCACCATGATCCTAGGAGCTCCCACTTGGGTGTGTCAGCCCTGGTTCACTACACTACTAGATCTCTCAGTAGTTCCACATGACAGTCTCCCCAACAAGCTGGACCTTCTCACTCAGAATCAAGGACAAATCAGACACCCAGACTCAAACTCAATTTAGCAGTTTGGCTCCTGAGGTCATAGAGTCTGGCTATCTTAATTTACCACAAGAATGTATGAACATTCTTAAGCAAGCACGCAAACCCACTACTAGAGCATGTTACTCCAGTATTGGAACTTTCATAGATTCACATGCTTGAATCATTCCCTGTCTTCGAGATGAGTCCCACAGTACACTAAAATAGCTATGCAATGATAAACATAGACCAGAAAGGCCCTAAGCCTTTTCATTTTGTAACATATCACAGTATTTCTAAAGAAAGAGACCAAAATTAGGTTTCAACCAATCAGCTTGCCATGCCCTCTAGAACACCCCTGTGAAAAGTTCAATTCCCTCAGATTATCTACCGCACTCCGTGTTAGGGAGTCTCCCCTGAGCTCTGCTCCGTTATCTTGGTGCTACACCTTTTTTAGGATTAAAACCCCTTTACTGCTTCAGAGAATATACAGATTGCACTTTAATATCTACTTGGGTCTGTATTTCTGCCGTTTTTTATTCTGACTTCGTCATGTCAGATAAGGAAAAGAAGGGCCTTTTCAGAGCCTGTGGTACCTGTGCTAACAAGAGGCTCCATGTAGATGACCCACTTCAGGACTGTATATAATGCCTTTGTCCACATCATAAGGCCAAGAATTGTAAGGTATGTCCTACCTTTTCTACCGAGACTTTGATAGACTGTGAGGAGAGGCTGCTAATATGGCTACAGAAGCTGAAAACTAGAAAAGAGCCAGTATCCAGTGATGACAGTGAGGATTCATCATCCTCCAGAAGTTCTTATAAAAGAGAGGACATCCCGTTCTCACTGTTCTCTAGAACAGCCTAAGAAAGCTTAAAAAAAGACCACTTGTGCGTCTTACAGGGGTCACAGTTCTTCAAAACCTACACCACCTACTAAGATACAGCTTTCTTTCAAAAAACCCTCTTCAGTGCCATCCACTGAAAAAACGTCGACTAGCATCTCCCTGTCAACGAGAGCGCTGTCGTTGGGGGAAACATGCACAGCATCGACTGCTGCGTCTAGCACTGAGACTACGTTATTTGCGGCGTTTCCTGCTTCAACAACGACATCCTCGTTGACTATCCTAGTCTCTAGACCGTCGCCTCTGAAAATGTCCTTGACTTTGTCGTCGCTGAAGACAACTCCTCCAGCGATGACAGCGACTAAGTTCACGGCGCCCATTCCATCGGCAGAAATGCTTTGCATCATCGACGCTTAAACCCTGGTTAACAACAAAAGAAACAAGCATTGGCATAGCCAATAGGTCTCGCTTTTGGGACCTTATAAGTATTTACCAATAGGTCTTGCCTTTTTGACCATATGTGTTTAGCCATGCAGCACATTATCCTGGGTGCTGTGCTGTCAGGGTTTGAAGAGTTGGCACTAGCAAACCTGCATATGTTGTCTATTTTTTTACTATTTTTTTACAAACGTTTAATAGCCATGAAACATTTAAAAGCAATAAAAAATTGCCAACCTAAGGATTCCGCTGACATTCAAATGCCACAAGCACGAGGAACAAAAAAGTGAAGCTTGCACAAATACAAGCTTGCATTTTTAACTTTTACTGGAGCCCTCGGCCAAGATAAGTCACTTTGCATCATGACTGGCAGAAACTGGGGATGCTTTGATTACTTTAGGAGAACAGATGGAACGGCCTGCAATAACTCAGACTTCAGCTTTTGCATATTGACGTCCTGGTAGACCTTCAACAGTACTGCTTCCCCCAATATGGCGAAAGAACAACCATTGGAGGTACAGGCCCTCTGCTATAGAAGCAGCCACACGAGATAGAAAGCAGTTGATGGATGATCAGAAACCCTTGCTATAAAAGCCAGCCATAGGAGGTAAAATGCTGCTCTATGAGGCAAAGACCCAGCTCCTCAGAGACCAGTCACTGCAACTGCAGACTCCCACGCTACAGAGCAGCCAAAGGAGGTAGAATGCAGTCCTATGAGGCAAAGACCCCCACAATTTACAGCACACTTATAAGAGGTGGAGACCCCACACTACTGGGAGCAACCATAGGCGGTACAGAGCAGTCCTATCCTTTAGATTGGAGCCAGGATGGAGAAGGCAGTCAGAAGTAGACCCCAAAGCTATAGAGACCAACTATTGGAGGTGGAATGTAGCCCTACGAGGCAAATGCCTTGCCCTCAGAAGAGTACCTATTGAAGGCGCAGACCCCATAGTACAGAGAGCTGTCATGGGAGGCAGAATGCAGCCAGAGAAACCAGGCGCCACAATATAGAGGCCAGCCATTGGAGGTAGAGTACATTCATATGAGGGAATCGGCCCCGCAGTCTACAGAGCAGTCATTGGAGGAATCGGCCACGTGGTACAGTGAGCAGTTATACGGGGTAGAAATGCAGTTAAGGTAAAGACCCCATACTATAGAGCACAGCCATGGGAGGTAGAAAGTAGGTGGAGGATATACTAACCCTCACTACAAAGGCCAGTCACAGGAGGTAGAATGCAGTCAGAGGACGTACAGAGCACCAAGCCACAGAGCAGCCACACAAGTTAAAATGCAGGACTCTGATGCAGACCAGAGAGCTGCCATAGGAGGACAGGCCTCCAAGCTAGACAGTAGCGACGGGAGGTAGAATGCAGTCACTGGAAGTGCGGACACTCCTGTCCCCATGCCATACAGCAAAGGGTCAGGAAGCAGTTAGGAGGCAAACTATGCTACAGAGAAAAGTGCAATAGTGAAGTAAAAGCTAGGTGTTCAAAAAGAGTAGCCCATTTCTACAGACCTACTTAATATAAATAGCAGCCAGGCGATAACATATAATCCGAAATGGTGCTAACCACTGCAAGAGAGCAGCTAGAGGGGAGAGGGAGCAGCCGAAGGGAAAGAGGTGCATTAGTACAAATCGCTACGCTACAACCAGAGCAGCTAGAGGGCAGTCAAAGGATGGTCCGACCCACTCAGACCAGCCACCATGCAGTAATTGAAGGCGCAGAGGGGACCCAAAGCCAGGGCATTCAAGAAAGACCAACCAGGCACCATAGACTCTCTGCTGCTCTAACAACAGTAGCCAGTGAAGTCTCACACACTCCACGCTAGAGAGCGAAAGCCAGTCTCAACATGTCCTCATTCCCTAACTAAAGCGCTGCCAAAGAGCACACAGAGCCCACGAGAGAGCAGAAAACAAAGACTGGGCGCCTAGGATTATTGAGAGAGCAGCGAGAAGGGACATAAAGACCATCAGTTTATCGAGCATGCAGTCGACGCAGTCCCCTATGAAGACATGGGACAATACGCACAAGCAAATGGGCAGCATGTTTAGAAAGTACTCATAGGAGATTTATATATGAGACTGGCCCCATCAAGAGAGCAGCCAGTTGAGTAGCTTCAACCAGACCCCAATTAAAAATGGCAGCCACAAAAGCAAAGCAACTTTATAGGGAAGTCAATAGAAGCAGAGAGAGGAGTTCTCTCACCCTGGTGTGACACCATCACGAGCGAACAGACATTGCCATGTTGAATATGCGCTCTGCAGGGTGACAGACCTGGAGTCCGCCAAGAGACCTTCGTTTTACTGGGAGTGAAGTCAAGTGACAGTCGCTGCCATCAGATAGAAAACACACTCTCTCCGCTCCCTGGAGTGCTGCAGAGCGATCCTGGTGCCAGCTGGGAACAGACTCGCACTGGACAAAGATCCCTCCAGGTCACACCGGAGCTTTTGCAGCCATCCCGATGGCTGAACATATGCTCTTAGTTAAGAAAGCGTGGGATGGACTCGTAGTGTGTGTGTGTGTGGGGTGGGGGAGGGGGAGGCTAGGATTGGAGCACTGGGGTCACCACTGTCCAATGTGCGCTGCAGCGAATTGGGCTGTGCCGATTGGCTGTCAAGTCTGCATGTTCCTCTGTAGTGTATCAACACTGTCACCGTTAAACAAGTTAGCGGTCTAAGAGGGTGTGGTGTAAAATACAGAGTTGTCTACTTTGGGACTGGGGAACAGGGTTCAAGTCTCTGCATCTGCTCTCCCCGTGCCTATAAAAACACGCTGATTGGAATAAATCAAATTAAACAATGGCGAATTGAAACAAAATTTAAAATGTCGATTGGTATTGCCAATGGTTGAACTGAACCAAAGCAAACGGACAATCGCAGACTGGGTGTTTCTCGGCAGTGGGACAGGTTCACAAAACCAACGGTCCGCGCAAAAAAAAAAAACGGGGTAAACTGCTTTAGTGGTGTCAAAAGCTTCAAATAACAAGCATTGGCCGTGCAACAACCAAAGCGTGCGGCCGCGAGTTGTGTCGCGCGCGCAAAAAAGAAAAAAAAAGTGAAAGCGTTTCACTTGCGGGAGCGAGCGGCGCCAGGAGCGATAATTGCTACCATATGGCGCCGCTCGCTCCCGCAAGTGAATCGCCAAACGTGCACGCGTTGCCATTGAAGGCAATGGAACGCGTGCACGTTTTTGGCTGAAAAGCCGAAGCGATTCTAAAAGGTCAAAAGGGGAAAAAATGAAAAACATGACAAAAAAACGTATTCAACCCCTGAGCACATCTCCCCAAGCAAGGTGTCACCATTGCTACCAACCCACCTGTTGGAAAAGGAGGCCTCAGATGACGACGGTCCCTTTGGGTTTGCAGACAGCCCATCGCAACTCCATGTTAAGTGCCAGGAAGATGATTACGATGAAGAACAATATGAGGAACAGGCATATTACGCTTCTCAGGAGCAATATCACCAACACCACCCAGAAGAAATGGTATGCTTGCCTTCCTCATTGGTGACTGACTTGCACTGTATGCTCGCAGATTACAAAAGGCGTTTCCCTCCAACTTCTACAATCACAGCACCAGTTGCCCCACCTGCAAACTCTCCACTCATGCAACCTTCTACTCCGCAACAAAGGCTTTTATTGCTGCCTACATCAGTAAGACATTCTTCTGAAGTAACACTTCTCAAAGATCCTGCAACTTCTGATGAGGAAAGAGGAGGGTGAGCTTGGGACACCCAAGCATAATGGGATGATTTGATACCTACGCCATCATCCCCCTCACCAACTCCTATGGATTGTCCTCCTGAGGACATTTGGGGTTTTTATAACCCGCTCAAAAGGGACGTCAAAGAGATTCGACTTGCCCAAGCCCGCTAAGCAGACAGCTTTCTTTCTGATTTTTAAGGAGCCGTTTAGAAAGAGTGTACGAGCGATGCCCATTGTGAGCTACATATGGGAAGAGGTCATTAAGACTCCAGCCACTGTTACTGCGGTCTTCCCCACCTAGATAAAAAATACAAGGCTACAAAGGGTCCTCCTGCATGTTTGACCGGCCACTCAAAGGCGGGTTCTGCCATTACGCAGGAAGCTCAGCGCAGCTCGAAGAACCCATCTGTACCAATTGCTGCGCCTCCTGACAAGGAAGGTAGGCGCCTTGATCATATCGGGAGGACGTTTTCATCCATGTCAGCGCTTAGTTAGGGCAGCAAATTCCCTTGCTGTTATTGGACAATGTGACCGCCAAATGTGGTCCGGCATCGCCCCGTATCTGGACCAGCTCCGGGAGAATATTAAACAGGAGGCCAAAAGGTTTTACAGGAAGGAGAACACACATCATCAGAGATGATTGACTGTGCAATGGATACTGCCACTACTGCATTTAGATAACCTGCGGGTGCTGCTGTGCTACAAAGGAAGGGCTGGCTCAAAGCTACCTCGTTTAGGCCAGAGGTCCAAAACAAAATACTGGATCTCCCTTTCGATGGGGAAACGCTTTTCGGCAAGCACGTTGACAAAGTACTGCAAGCAATTAAGATCAACACAAATACAGCTAAGTCGTTAGGCACGCTTCAATATAGAAGGGTCCCCTTTCGGGGTGCCTGAGGAATGGGTCTTCCCTCCTACAGAGGAGGTTATCAGCAATATTGTTACCCCTTGTGAGAGGCTGGCCTGGTATATGAAGTACACTTATGTAAGTGGACACCTTGCACCAGTCCAGACAACCCTTATGGTGATTTAAGAGGTGTTAGACAACCTTAGAAAGCTCTCTAAGTGAGCAGCCTTCAGGCTTAGTCCTGAAGGAGTGTAAAGCAGCTTGTTTTTACCAGAATGCAATCTTATAGTATAGATGAAGTGAAAATAAACACACCAAGTATTTATAAAAAATATGTATTTATTATAGAATACTCTCTAGTATGTTCAAATATCTCCAACACGGAGATTAACACAATGCACACAATACTTCAGTTAGAAACACAGTAAATGGCACAATATACACAGTGGACCCCAGGGGGGGACCGAACCATATATTAAGAAAGTGGAATAAGAACCACAACTCGAATCAAGACCGTGTCGAGAGGACGTAGAATTGCAGGGGGCCCACAAAACCACCCAAGGTAAGTAGATGGGAACCCCATGGAGAGCGTGTGCATTGTGGGAACACCACCGCGTGCTCCGTACAAGTCTATGTGCAAGTCCTGGTTGGATTTTTAAAGATTAAGGACCCTTCCCTGTGGACCCTGAGGAAACCATTGGAAGACAGAAGGTTGGAGAGCCACCCCACCCGTGGATACCCTAGTACCCAGGTTACGTACACCAGGGACGCCGGGTGCATAGGGGTGAATTGGTGTTGGAAACCGCCGTCGAACCCAATGGAGATCTTCAGGAAAGTACCGCTACTGTAAGAGGAGAAAGTGTCCGTGGGAATCCAAACGTGGATTCTTGAAGAAGAATACCTGAAAGCAGAGGGGACAGAGTCTGTCACTCGGGAGTGACCAGGAGACTTGGAAGACGAATGCCCTCCGATGTCGGGTGCTTCAGGGAAGATGAGGATGACCTTGACTCTGCAGCTGTGAAGACTAGGCGACTCTGAGGAAGACCAGGAGCCGTGCACGAGCTGTCCAACGAAGGATGTTGAGTGCTGAGGGATCGGTGTCCGGCGGGAGCACCAACAAGCCTTAGCAAAGGCAAGCCACGCAGGAATCACCAAAGGCAGGGGAGTCAGGGCAGGCCCCAAGCGAACAGGAGGGCCCAAGAGAACAGGAGGGCCCAAGAGAAGGTGACCTTCAAATGGACCCACAGGTGCAGGAGTCGCGCGAGAACCTCAAGCAGCTTGCCAAAAGATGCAGGCCACGATGCAGGCCACGATGCAGGCCACGATGCAGGCCACGATGCAGGCCACGATGCAGGCCACGATGCAGGCCACGATGCAGGCCACGATGCAGTGTGGCTGAATATTCTAGTCACAGGAGATGCTCGAGGTTGGGGCTACTTGGAGCCCGAAAATCTTCTTGGAAAGAAGTCAACAAGCTTTTGCAACTGCAAGTTGACGTTGTGCACAGGGGTCCGGTTATTGCAACCCCCACAAGGAATACTGGCCTCAAACTTGGTGAGTGGGTAGAGCAGACCTTGGGAGCTGTGGAAAACCACCACCTGTGTTGCAGAGCTGTTTGGAGTCCAGAGGAGCTGAGGATCAGCAGACCGGTCGACTTAGTTGCGCTGCCTGCGAATGCAGGGGAGTGACTCCTTCACTCCAAGGGAGATTTCTTCAGGTGTGTTTGATGCTTCACAGGCACAGACGATGCAGCAGACTGAAAGGGAGACAAAGTCAGGCCCAAACGAAGTCCAGAGTGCCCAGATGGTCGAAGTGCAGTGGTGTCTGATCTGAATATTATCCCACGACAAATCTAGGGACCTACACCAAGGTGAGCCCTTAAGTACACTAGGGAGAGAGTTGGGAAGATTCAGGGGACCCTCCTAGGGGAGGGTCTGGACAGGGGGAGGTTACTCCCATGTCCTTTGTCCAGTTTCCCGCCAGAGCGGAAGCCAACGGCTCCCAGGACTGGTTTGAACTGAACTATGCACAGGGACACAAAGTGTCCCTCATGCAGACTTTCTGGCTCTGGCAAGTGCACCCACCCTGTCCCAATACACTAAATTCTGTCTGGGAGGTGGTGACACCTCCCTGTGACAAGATGCCTATTGTTCTGCCTTACCCTGCTCGAGCTTGGCTCAGCAGCAGGAGGGCAGAAATGTGTCTCTGGGCGGCAGCAACCATTTTGTGCTATCCAGGGCTAGAAAGTTGGCACCGGGAACACTGAGAGCCTAACGTAGGGCTCTTCCAGTGCTTGGAATCATACCTCCCACACTGTGATTCCAACATGTTTGATACCAAACATGATCGGATTGGTTGCAGCCGTTTTCGAGATGGTCATCGCGTAATGATGCGGTGCCTCTCTATATAGTATAAGGCTGCTTCAATGACAACCTGGGAGAATGGACTCCGTAGGCTGCAGGGGTGTCCTGCTCATGCAGGGGCACCCTCTCACTTAGAACCAAGCACCCTGCCTTCAGGATTGCAAAGGCCTGCTATAGGGGTGACTTAAAGGTTTTAAGTGCAGTGACCCTTAGATATAGTAAACCTATATCTTTAGTAAGTGGTGCGTGCACCAACTTACACAGGCTGCAATGGCAGGCCTGTAGTTCCATTTTGCATGGTCTCCCATGGGGAACCTCTGGGGTACCTATGCCCTGGGTACCTTAGCACCATATACTAGGGACTGATGAGGGTACCCCAGTATCCAATCTGGAGTGTACCCAAGTACTGAACACAACAATTTAAGGGAGAAAGCAGAGAGACTGGGGTCCTGATTAGCAGGATCCCGGGCAGACTAGTCCAAAAACAGCTTAGCGCCAGGCAAAAAGTGGGGGTAACCATGCAGAAGGATCCTACCTTCCTACACCGCTCATATACATCTTCCTCACAGCAATTTCGTCACCAATACTCTCGGGGCCAACCACCACAAGCAGCCTACAATAGAGTTGCACCAAGAGGTAGAGCAGGACGCCAAGGAAACGACACGGGCTGTCGCCAGTGATCATTTACAGGCTCCGGCTATTCCTCCTTTCTCATCACCCAATCCTAGTAGGCCAAATATCCAACTATCTTCATCGCTGGCAAGACACAACTATAGACCAAGGGTTTCTAAATCTTATTCAATTTGCCATACACTAGAATTTATCGAAACCCAACCGTCCACCCCCACCTCAACCCTCCATTTCAAAGCATCTATGTCTTCTCAAGTTGGAGGTCATCTCAATGCTCAAGAAAGGGGTGATAGAAAGAGTTTCGGTATCACATCGGGGAAAGGGATTCTATTCCGGTTTCTTTTTGGTTTGCAAAAAGCTCAAAGAATGGCACCCAATTCTGGACCTCAGAAATCTCAACACTTCTCTCCAAAAACAATCCTTCCAGATGGTAACATTGCAAAACATCCTATTGCTGCTGAATTAAGGGGATTCTATGACAGCCCTCGACCTTCAGGATGCAGCTTTTCACATCCCCATCCATCCATCTCACAGGACGTTCCTACAATTCGCAATAGGTGGGAGCCATAACCATTTCAAGGTCCTTCCTTTTGTCCTGTAGTCTGCCCCCTGAATATTCACGAAGTGCTTAGCACTGGTGGCAGCTTTTTTGGGGAAATAAAAAACACCAGGTATTCCCATATATAGACAACTGGTTAGTCAAGGCACCACCCAGTCGTGCAGCACAGGCATCAACGGCGAGCTGGGCCTTACACTGAACCCAAGGAAATCAGTCTTAAACCCATCAAGGAAAATCACATTCCTGAAAGCGACGCTCGATACCACGTTCGACAAAGCGTATCCGACAGCGGAGAGGCAATTGAAACTGAAGTCTTTGGCAGAATTTGTACATACAAAAGAGTCTTTCAGTTAGCCTCTACAAATCCCTTTTGGGGATGTCCTCATGCATTCCCGTAATTCCGTTCTGCCGTCTAAGCATGCGCCGGCTCCTGGAGGAATTAAACAAGCAGTGGCTACAGATAGCGAGGTCTTTCGACGATCTTGTCAACATCACCCCGGCTATGATCAATGCCCAATCGTGGTGAATGAAACTGGCAAATCTGTCAGTCAGCCTGTCTTTCCTAAGTGTACCTTCGCCACTAGTCGCAACCAGTGCCTCCCTAGAAGGATGGGGAGTGTACTTTCAAGACCTGCAGGTCAGCGGCAGGTGGCAGAAGCCCCATCTGCACCTTTATATCAATCTGCTAGAGCTCAAGGCAGTGCATCTAGCCTTGCAAGTTTTTCTCTCAAGGATATGGAATTCTGCGGTGCTCATCCAAACGGACAATATGACCACAATGCACTACATCAACAAACTGGGCGGCACAAGGTCATGTCTCCTCTCTCAATGAGGCACAAAGTATCTGGGAATGGTTGCTCCGCCACGGGGTGCATCTGCGGGCAGAACATGTCCGTGGAAAGCTGAACACAATAGCAGACACTCTCATCAGGCCACGAATGGGAACTGGATCAAAAAACTCAACAACATTTTTAGGTCGAGCCTCGAGTAGCGCGCAAGCGCTGCTAGGCGAAGACTTTGTTAGGGGGTTTCAAAAGCTGACCACACGCTCGTGCGTCGTGGCCTTTTACCTGCGGTTACGCGCGCGGCTGACATGTGTTTCCAATTATCGTGCCCAGACGCGGGCGCGATAATTGGAAACACATGCCTGCCGTGCGTGTAATCGCAGGCAAAAGGCCACGACGCACGAGCGTCTGGTCAGCTCTGCAGGCTGCCGCGCTCGCTCGTTTTTGTTGAACTCACAGCTGAAGATTTATGGGAGTTCGCAGATCCCAGGTCATAGACTTGTGCCAGTGCGAGCATGTGTATGTCTCGGCCTCTGCCCAACAGGTGCACAGTGAGCTCTGTGTTCAGCGGCGCGTGGGGGAGGGGCGGCCCTCCCTGGGCCGTGTGTTTATGTTATTTAAAAATGTGCAGCTTCGGTAAACAGTCGCACGCATTCACGGAGACGCCAGACGATGCACACAACGATTTCACCAGCTGTGTCGTGTTGTGCCTCGTCCTGAGTATGCCTCGAAAACACACTGTCTCTGTTACGGTGCATCGTTGTGTTTTTCTTGTGTACACACGTCGGTCTCGTTTTGAAAAAGTAGGCCCTTTATTTCATAAGAGTTCGTTTTCTTGGGTTTGTGCAGTAGTTAAAATATGCCCCGGTTTATTTATATACGAATCACGTGATACGGGGACCGCTCTAATTGTTCACTGACACCAGTAACACGCGCAAAGCAACCAAAAATACAAATATTGTTTTGTGGAGCCCTGGCGCAGTGGGCGGTGGCGAGTAGAGTTCATTTAACAAGACGGAGCATTCTTAAATGTGCCCCGAACTGTATCGGGGGTTTCCAGGGGACGGAGGCGCAGCCCGGACATCTGTCTGCGCAATCCAATAAAGTGTTGCCCATTTCAATGGGACTTCATCGGCCCTACTGAAACTAAAGGCGCATATGGCCCATAATTGGCTGGATGGGCCGGGTAGTTAAATGATTTTTCTTTGCCCCCCTCGCATCAATAATGGGGGCAGACAGAGCCCCAATTGTTCCCCATTGCGGGACATTGTGCGCCTGGATAAGTGGATGTCGGCCGTGTCTGCGCGGACGGGCCATATGGCTACGCACGGATTGGGGGAAGGGTCCGAAGGGAGGGAGGAGACGGGGGCTGAGGGGGTTCGTGAAGGGAGGGAGGGCGCGTTAGGTACACCAGCAGGCTAGGGTTAGAGGTATTCACCCCGCAGAACCCACCTCGAGACGAGAAAGCTCTTCAGTGCATTAGTGTGGCACTCGGAGGGCACGAGGGGCAGGGAGTGCACGCACAGGGAGAGCTCTCGTGAGACGTGCACATATCTCAGGGGCCACGCACAGCACTTTATCGTACACACTCTGTGGCGACAAGGCCGCGATAGCAGATCCGGCTCTGTGTGCACTTCTATTATCAGCGCTTTATACACAAATTACGGCGACATCGCTCCAAGAGCAGACCCGGCTCTATATGCACTTCTAACCGCTTTATACACACATTACGGCGACATAGCTCCTCACACCCTCCATTGCGACAATCTTTTGGGACCCTGCTCCCTCACTTCTACCCGTTGTATTTCTCTCACTCCTTTCTGCCTCCTCTCCTCCACCTCTTAGAAGTATCGCCTCGCTTGTAGCCCCCTGCACTCCCTCAAGTACAGCCCCCCTTGTCTGAGCCAGGTCTCCATCCCCTCCCCCTCTCCACGTCTCTGCCTGCCAAGCCTGGCCAGGAACCAGGGTTCGGAGGGGCGCACAACACAATGGGAATCCCCTCGGCACCTGCCCCATTGAAGGCAGAGAAAAGCCCAGCTGCTCCCCCGGCTCCATTGTCAGCCTCGCAGCCCAATAAATGGGCGTTCAGTGCTCCGAGAGGCCCTTTAAACGAGTGGCCAGGCGTGCCTCAAGTGCTGGGGATCAGTGCGCCATCTTGGTGAGCGCTCACTGAAGACGCGCTTCTGTAGCGCAGCGCTGGGCATGCCGCTGACGTTCAGCCTTTCATTCAGCTTTCCGCCATTCGTCCGCTCTTCAGCATTTTACTGTTTCCAATAATATTCGATTGAAAGGGGTTAGTCTGATAACGGATCAAGTGTGTTTCAGTTTACCTCACCTACCTACCGACCGAATCGATTGATTTGTTAATATATTTCACCCTCACTTTGTCTTTCGTTTGGTCTGACTCAGTCGGTCTCTCTCGAGCCCCCTCGCCTCCCCCAGCACCTCTTAACTCCTCTTCTTCCTTTTTCTCACTCTTTTGCTCTTCTTCCTGCCCTTTTCCTGAATTTGCGACCTTCCCTGCTTCCTCTCCCATGCCGCACTCCCTTCTCGGTTCCTGCCAGTTACTTAGCCCAACCCATTGCCCCAGAGACCCCCGCTCCTAATTCATGTCTGCCGCAGCTTGGATGCACAGCCCGTATGCGCCCCTCCCGTGCCCAGCGCCAGACCCCTCCCTTGCTTTCACTCCCATCACTGCTACGTCTCTGCTTCCCTCTCCTCACCCTGAACCTTGAATGCACCTTCCAGTGCTGCTGCTACGCCTCGGTAGTCGACTGCGAAGGTGCCTTCCCCTGTTCCACCTGACACTTTTCCTGCACCGTCCCACACCTTCACACCACCCTCACATGCACCGCACACAACACTCACCTCTCCCTCGGCCACGCACACCTACACACCTCTCCCCACCCCTCCCTGTTCTGCCTTCTCCTCAACAACACCTCCCTCAATAAACACGCTACTGAAATATGGGACCTGCTGCACGACCACACATTGAAACTGCTCTTCCTCACAGAAACCTGGCTGATTCTATCGACATTACCACACCTATTCCCCAGGCACAAGGTTATAAGACAGGACAGAATTAACAGACCCAGCGGAGGACATGTCATCGCTTTCAAAGAGCTCATCAAGTGTTCCACTGCCTCAGCTAGCACCAACAGCACTGATGCTGGATGTGTTTATTGTGCCAAAATGGCTTCTTTTGTCATCTTCAATGCAAGATGGTGCACACTCTGAAATCCGTAAAAGTGCACTCTCTTAATGCTTTATTTTAATAAATATATTTAGGGTGATCACCAACCTCTAGTTCAGTGTGGACACTTTCTCCAGTCCTTGTCTTCTCTCTCTGTACGTCACACCTCTCTTTCAATAAACCTCAGTGCCCCACAGCACTTACCTCTCATGACCTCAACTTGCCACCTCTCTCCGATCCTACCTCTAGATCTCTAGCTCTCGGTCAGCTCTCTGCCCCTCTCTTCTCCTCAAGTGCCTCTCTCTCTCTCTCTCTCTCTCTCTCTCTCTCTCTCTCTCTCTCCTTTCTCTTCTTTCTGCATCTTGCTGCTCTGTTTGCATCTCATCCCCCTTCATTTCTCTTCCATTTACTTCCCCTCCCTCTTAATTTCATCTCTTTATCTTACCCTTTCTATCATATTTGCCATCTATACCTTACCTTTCTCTACCTCTCGCATGCCTCTTTCTACCTCACCATTCTCTCTTTCATTTCTCTCTCTGCCTCACAACTCACTGCCTCATCTCTCTCTTCCCCACCTCTCATACACTATCTAAACTCTCAATTTACATCACCTATTGGCCTTCTATGTCTCTCTTTTTATTGATGTCCTCTTTCCCTCGCCTTTCCCATTATTTTATTTCTTTCTCTCTACAGTGCTCTCCCTACCTCTTCCACTCCATCTATCACTCCCTTTGCTTTCATCTCTCTTTCTATCTCCTTCACTGTTTCCGTTCACTCTCTCTGCTTCCAATGTCTCGCTCGTTTAATACATCTGTCTTACCTCTGTCTCTCTCTCTCCCTATTTCACCATTCTCTACTTCTCCCTCGCACTTACTTTGTATTAGCCTCATCTCTCTACCTCATCTGCACCTCTTTTTCTCTACTTCTCATATCTTTCTATTTTTCATCCCACCGGCTCTACCTGCCTCGCTACTTTGTTTACCTAACCTGTCATTCTGTGCTTCACCTTTCTATTTGTGCTATCTCATTATAACTCACCTCTCTTCCTATCTTATTTCTCTCTAGACCTTGCCCCTCGGGTTGGCACCTTTCTTACCAGCCTACATTTAAAACTGCATGCCAGGCCTCTAAAAACAAGCATTGGCATAGTCAATAGGTCTCGCCTTTGGGACCTTATAAGTTTTTAGACATGCAACAGTTGATGTTATTGCACCAAGGATATTGTGCTGCATAACTAAATACTTATAAGGTCCCAAAAGTGAGACCTATTGGCTATGCCAATGCTTGTTCTTCAGTGGGGCAGGCCAAACCGTGACTTCTTTGCAACCCCACAGAACAAGAAATGCCACTTCTTCGCGGGGAAGCATCACCATCAGGGATCATGTGGGAATGCATTTTCAATGGCATGGTCCGACATCTTTGGTTAGGCCTTTCCTCCCAGTACTCTTCTCCCAAGGGTCCTCATGAAGATGAAGGCCGAACCATGCAGGATGATCCTCATAGCCCCGGCCTGGCCACGCCAGCATTTACAGAGCTCCTCCTCCTCTCGGAGAAACCTCACATCCAGTTGAAGCCAATAACATATCTTCTTACAATGTCTCAGGGGCAGGTGTTGCATCCGGATCCTAAGTCCCTTCACTTATTGGCCTGGCTCCTTAGCACAATGAGTTCACCCATCTAAACATTTCTTCAGAATGCAGAGAAATACTGTCCATAGCCCGTGCATAGAGTAGTAACAAAACCTATTGCTTAAGTGAAAGCATTATTGCATATGGTGCCAGCAAGTTAATGTGCACCCATTCTCCTCTTCGCCTGAAGAGATTCTCCCTTATCTCCTGCACTTGGTGTGATCAGGATTAGCTCACGCTTCCATCAAGGTCTACTTGGCAGCCGTCTCCCGATCTAGGAGATTATCCACTTCACCCTCATTATGGTTTAATAGAATAGTTAAACTCAAAGGATTATTTTGAGTTTTTCCACCAATGAAAACTCCTCCTCCGCTCTGGCAATTGAATATTGTGCTCTCACAGCTTATGAAACACCCTTTTGAACCCGTTCACAGAGCGGATATAAAATTAATTTCATGGAAGGTTGCTCTCTTCGTAGCTTTAACATCTGCCAGACGAGTTCGCGAAATTCAAGCCCTCACCATTCAGGAACCTTACCTGCAATTTCGGGACGGCAGAGTGGGTCTTCACACAAATCCAAAGTTCATTCCTAAAGCCCCTTCAGACTTTCATCTTAATGAGCCTCTCATCCTCCAAACATTTATTCAGCTCCTACAACACCAGCCGAAAGAGCACTGCATTCTTTGGACATTAAGAGGTGTTTGAAATGTTATCTAGACAAAACCAAGGGGTTACGCAAGTCTAATCAACTACTCGTGGCTTGCAGTGCACACAAAAAGCTTATCCTCTTTCTAAGCAAACCATGATTGACAGGTGGCTTTCCAGGATTATTCTCTACTGTCATCAAACAGCAGGCACCAATGACAATCAAAGAACCCAACCAGTCTAACAATAATATCAAGAGTGCCCGTCAGGGTCACAGTAACATAGTTATCTCGCTGGACTAACAACAACAAAATCCTCCAAACAAAATAGAGAGAATTTTTTTATATATATGACAAAATAGATATATTTTTATTTTATAGTTTTAAATATTCACAGCATTTTCATCAAAGTTTGCAAAACAGTAACATGTTATGTTAATTTGGTATTTATAAAGTGCACGGCTACTCCCAGGAGTGTCCCGGCGCTAGGCAAAAAACCACATAACAGCCGCAGAGAAGAGCACCTAAGGCGAAACCTGCGAAACGGATTAGAGTTGGAAAAGCCACGTCTTGAGCTTTTTCCTGAAGGTGAGCAGGTCCTGAACCTGTCTGAGGGCCAAGGGAAGGCTGTTCCATAGGTGGGAGGCGACCACTTGAAAAGATCGACCTCCGACCCGAGCAAGTGAAACTTTAGGAACAGGAATCAAGAGTTGAGTTGAGAACCTCAGAGTACGTTGGGGAGTGTAATGGGGAAATCTTTGTCTGAGATAAGGAGCTCCAATCTGATTAAAAGCTTTAAAAACCAAAATCAGCGCTTTAAAATGGATTCTTTTCTGAACAGGAAGCCAATGCAGGGATAACAAGAGAGAGGACGTATGAGTCCTAGGGCCTGCCAGGAAGATGGCCCTAGCAGCCGTGTTTTGAATCACCTGCAAGTGAGTAATTAAGTAACTGGGAAGTCCCAAGTACCAAGAGTTGACGTAATCCAATCTCGAGATTACCAGAGCTTGGACAATGGTCTTTCTGTGAGAGACAGAAAGCAGGGGAAGAAAGTTCTTCGCCATTCTTAAGATCCCAAAGCAAGTCCCGGCTACAGATTGGATCTGGGACTTCATAGAGAGCGTGGCATCCAGTCGGACTCCAAGGTTCTTAACCATGGTCACAGACGACCTGGGGGGGGATCAAATCCTGCGGCCACCAGTTATGCCAAGCCTCACATGGTCGAGGGCCAAAGAAGATAATCTCAGACTTATCAGGATTACATTTCATTTGATTATCCTTCAGCCACGAGAAAACTGCTGAGAGACATGAGTTTATTGCATGGCCATCAAACTCAACACCCTTCTCACAAGTGAACAACAACTGAGTATCGTCTGCATACGATACGATCTTTGCCCCATGTTGTTCAGCAAGAAGGGCGATAGGGGCCATAGAAAGATTGAACAGAGTTGGGCTCAGAATAGAGCCCTGCGGGACTCCAACATTCATGGGAGGAATAACAGCGGAGAAAGGGGGGACCATATAGTTTGTAGGCGGTCACTGAGAAAAGACTTGATCCACCTCAAGGCTAAGCCACCGACACCTCCCTCCGCCAATCTTTGCACCAGTCTATTGTGGGGCACGGTGTCAAAAGCCGCGGAAAGTTCCAAAAGAACCAAGACCGCATTGCCTCCCCTATCTGGCGTTGCTTTTATAGTTTCCGCCACTTCTAAGAGGGCCTATTCAGTACTAAAGGTTGCCCTGAAACCTGACTGACTTGGGTGCAAAAGGTGATTGGTCTCAATATGGTCAGTGATAATGGAATTGACATGTTTCTCCAAAACCTTGGAGAAGAAAGGTAGCAGGGATATAGGTCGATAGTTACCGGCTACCTCAGGGTCGGCCGTAGGTTTTTTTTAACAATGGAAGAATTTTCGTGTGTTTCCAGCATGGAGGCATATATCCCTCCCGCAAGGCGTTGTTTAAGATCCGATTCACCGTAGGATTAATCACCTCTGCAATTGCCGATAACACCTTGGCGGGACAGGGGTCGGCAGGAGAGCCTGACTTCAAGGACTTCATGAGAATTAAAGATTGGTCCATAGAAGTGACTGGAAACTGCATAAGGGAGAATTCAGAGCTTACAGCAACACTGGGAGAATCAAGATCAGCTGTAGGAGCCAGTGGCTGCATTTCAAAAGAGTCCTGCATTTTCCTAACTTTATCGTGGAAAAAAGAGGCCATCATATTTGTCCATTCACTAGTTGGTGCAAACGGGCATCTAATAGCTGCAGGCGATGACATTTTTTTGACAATGTTCTAAAGTTCTCTACTTTTATTGCCAGCCTGGTCGATTTTCATGGAGAAGAAGTTTCTTGCCCTCGCGAACTTTCCGGTAATGGTCTCTTAGGGCTACTTTAAAAATAGATTTATCGTAGGCCGTGTAATTAGCTCGCCATATTCTTTCTAAGCGTTTACAAGCACTTTTATTTTTCTTTAGAGCTTCCGTGTACCAAGGGGCAGAAGCGTGATTCACCTTAGCCACCCTCAGAGTAGGGGGGGCAAGTTCAGAGGTTATAAGTAGCAGCCATTGCTCCAAGGAGTGCACATCTCTTTCAAGAATCCCACAAGTTGGAATAGGGTGGGATTGCAAGGCACTTTGCATCGCCTCGGGAGTGATCAAATTAAAAGGCCTAAAACTGCTGGCAAGGACCATTTCCTGAGATCGAGACCTATTCAGATCCCTTGGGATTCTGAAATTTATCAGGCAGTGGTCAGACCAGGTAAGGGGGAGAGGGGCCTCCACTTCTATCAATTTGGAAGAGAAAATCTGGTCCAATGTATGGCCCTTATCGTGAGTAGGGAGGTAAACAAAAGGGGTCAAATTTAATATATCGAGGGATTCACGCAGCTTGAGAGCCTCCGGATCCAATAGGTTATCCATATGTAAATTGAAATCACCAAGGATCAGGCAGTGACTATATTTAGCAGCTAAGGGAGAAATAATGCGGCTAATCGCCTCCAAAAACTTCCCCGCAGGCCCTGGTGGGCTGTAAATAACCACCCCAGCTATGGACTGATGTGCCGAGATAGTTAAGAGGAAGCCCATAGACTCAGCCCCCTCAATCTCTGTCAGGGCTAAAGGTACACAGATGAAGGTACTTTTATAAATTAAGGCCACACCACCACCAACATAAAACATCATTAATACAAAACAAAACAGAACAGATAAATAAGGTCCCCCATTCATATACTACAAACACTCACATCCACAAATACGCACATACTCAGGCATTCTCACCACTCAAGCGCAATTCATCACAGGAAATGTCGTCCAAAATCCAAGGTGATTATGAATTTTATACAAGGAATTAATATTCACAACAACTATCGTGCGTCCTCTCATTGAACAATAGTAGAAAGATCTGGGGGCACGAAGTTGTCCAGCGCCAACGCGCGTTTCGGTGTCTAACCCAATGCGGGTCACACCTTCATCAGGGCGACCAGATCAGAAAGTGGGACACAAAGAAAGAACCACCTACCACAATAATAAAGTGGTATAAAACAATCACAATCTATACTGCAATTTTCATCTTTACATTCACATTTCATCAAAAGGTAATGAATTAAAAATTATTATATATGGGGGATAATAAGTTAGCAGCGAGGGGGCAAAAACACTTCTACATATTTAATGATGATAAAGTTTAAATATCATTTAATGATATGTGGGAGCGTGCACACCGAATAATACCAGAAAATACCAAAAGACTAGAGGTTTCACCCAGAGACTAGAAAATACACCAAAACTCACAGTGAAGATCGAAAGTATGTATTGAGTGACATAGCTTGACCCAATAGTTTAGTCTATATATGAATCTATACTGTAGTCTACCTTGATGCGGGGTATCCAGGTATATATCCTTGAATAAGAAAGGTTAGGTTGAGGCCAGCTCAACCCAGTGAATCTGTAGAGACAGAAAAAGCCTAAACAGTCAATCTATGCACAAAAGTTCAGAGAGATGGTGTTTTTTTTTTAAAAAGTAGAGAGACATTGAGGCTGAGCCAGTGACCCAGAGTGGAGGCATCTATCCAACAGAGTCTTACCCAAATGGAAAAAGACATAAGATGAACAGGTGGGCTCCTCAGGCTCCAAGCTTTTGGCAAGTTTTAGGCGTATACTGCAAATATAATCCCGTTTCCAAGAGTTGGGGCGTTCACAGGCGCACAATCAATCTGTGGTTCCTCATCTAAGGAATAGATGGGAGTCGGGTGAGCAAGAAGGATTAGTTTCCCCGAGCGGGCACAGTGAAGCAGGCACTCTACAAGAATTCTCTCTGCTTTGACTGCACTGTTTGCTGGTGTATCACTTCAGGAAATCTGCCCGGTGGCAACCTGGAAGAATACACACCCCATTACCTGACATTACTGTTTGGAATCTGCGGTTCGCAGCGATACGGCAGTGTGTCTGGCAGTGTTGCAACATCTTTTTCCGTGATGGTGAGCTTTTCTCCTTCTCCCCACCATCCTTTACTGATTCGGATTCTGCACATTTTTTGATATGTGTATATATATATATGTGTGTATGTATGTGTATGTGTATGTATGTATATATGTGTATGTATGTATATATGTGTATGTATGTATATATGTGTATGTGTATGTATGTGTGTATGTGTATGTGTATTTATATGTGTATGTGTGTGTATGTATATGTGTATGTGTATTTACAAATTGTGCCGCTACCCTGCGGACTGCTATTTGCTTGTGTGATATCCTTTTAACAATTGCCTGAATTTGATGTATTTTAAAGAGATTTTTAACTCTAAATACCAACGTTTGTTTAGTGTTAGCCGTGCTGGCTCCCTTGCGGTCTCCTGAGCACACCCCTCGGCTCTAGCCAATCACGCCGGGCGGGGGAGGAGTCAGAGGCGGGGAACCGGTACTTGAGTCCACTGTAGCGCGGGAGCGGGCACTTTAGAAATTGTGCCGCTACCCTGCGGACTGCTATTTGCTTGTGTGATATCCTTTTAACAATTGCCTGAATTTGATGTATTTTAAAGAGATTTTTAACTCTAAATACCAACGTTTGTTTAGTGTTAGCCGTGCTGGCTCCCTTGCGGTCTCCTGAGCACACCCCTCGGCTCTAGCCAATCACGCCGGGCGGGGGAGGAGTCAGAGGCGGGGAACCGGTACTTATGTCCACTGTAGCGCGGGAGCGCAGCGGACGCGCGCAGCGGGCGCGCCAAAGGCAAGCCCGTCTGCGCCCGTCCGCGCCCTGACGGGCCATGGGGCCTTAATCTATCCCCAAATTGTTACGTATACCTCAGAGGAACTTAGGAAATTTCATCAATTGTCGCTCCCACTTAACCCTGCTATCTGCATGCGTCCAAGTCTTTTTGAAATCCTTCAGGCACGCAGATCCTTTCCAGAAATCTCAGAACTCATTTCGTTTACACCTCGGGCATTGAGGACTGCCCAAGTTAAACATACAGAACTACGCTTATATTATCTAAACACCCGTTCCCTAGTCAAGCATCAGTTGGATGTTTTCTTGCTTTTAATATCTGAAAAACCAGATATTTTTTTGTTACAGAAACATGGTTGAATTCCGATTCTACTCCTGATGTATTGGCCGCACTACCTCACGACTACTATATCCTCCATGTGGATCGACCATTAGGAAAAATTGGTGGTGGAGTAGCCGCGATTATTCATCGAGACCACAAATTCACTGCCATTACCTCCTTAAGTCTCCCCGCAGTGGACAACATGGTCATTAAACTAGAGTCTAGCTCGACTCCGCTTATTTGTGTCCTGGTTTACAGGCCCCCGAAGCACATGCCCCTGTTCCCTCATTTGCTAAGTGAACAAATAGCCAATTTGGCAACTAATTATGCTAAAATACTATTAATAGGCGACCTAAATTATTGGTCTAATGACGTACACGGTGGGCCTCATTCTTGCCGAACTGACTGATTTATTAACCAACCTCAACTTTACCCAGCACCTTGTCTCAGCCACACACATCAAAGGACACATACTGGATCAAGCCTGGACCAGAAACATTATAGTGTCCGTGCCCATGATCGTACCATGTATATGGTCTGATCATCACCTAATAAAATTCACGGTAATTATTCCCTCGAGTAGTAAGACCCCCAAGGTCGAGGGTGGCATGATCAGGAAATGGAGTGCCCTCAACAAACAGGAATTTCTGGATACATTGGCTAGCTCATCCCCCGCCTTTGACACTGATGTCGATCTCTTGGAAGCAAACATTTCAGCCTGGCTACTAGAGGCCAGTGACATGCATGCTCCGTTCAGGAAACTAAAACGCGCTCGTCGCTTTGACGCACAGAAATGGTTTTCTAAGGTGCTAAGAGATCAAAAATTGGCCCTTCGCCAGAAAGAAAGGAAATGGAGATTGAGCTACTCTCCTGATGAGAAACACCATTACTTGGAAGCTCGGAATGAATATAAAAAGCGATTATGGCAGCCAAGGCGGCTCACTTCTCAGCTAGAATTTTAAATTCTGATAATAGATCGAAGGAAATATTTTCCATTGTTAATGAATTATCCAATGCAGCGAGAGTCCTACCTAAACCTACACCTACTCAAGAGCTCTGTGACTCTCTGAATACCTACTTCGTGGAGAAAATTTCTAACATTAAAGCTAGTATCCCAAAATCCAGCCCCACTGAGACTACCCTTGTTACAAAAAGAATCCGTTCACCTTGGATCACTTTTCAGCCATTAACACCCAGTCCTTCTTGGACTTGTTGTCTAGAGTCAAATCTGGCTCACCCAGGGACTGTTGTCCACCTCATATTTTAAGACATTCTTTCTGCCCTGCCGTGTATCATCATGACCTTCTTGAATGAGTCTCTTTTGCAGGGCCGTGTTCCTAAAGCATTTAAGGATGCAATTGTAGTTCCCCTTTTAAAGAAACCGGGAGCAGACCCCCAGATGCTATCAAATTATCGCCCCATCTCTCTGCTCCCCTACTTGGCCAAAGTCCTGGAAGCCCACGTAGCAAAGTGTTTGTCCAACTTTATGGAACATTCTGAATATCTAGACCCTCATCAAGCGGGATTCCGTCCCGCTCACTCTACAGAGACAGTGATTCTAGCTGTACTGGACGACTTGCGAGATAAAGCGGACAGAGGTACTCCTCAGGCCCTGGTGCTTTTAGATCTTTCGGCCGCATTTGACACGGTCGATCACGAAACTTTGATGGATCGTGTCAGGCTGGCCGGCATCCAGGGCCCAGCTTTTAGTTGGATTAGCTCCTTTTTAGAAGACCGCACTCAATCGGTTCGCTTGGATTCATTTACTGCTCCCAAGCTATCAACTACTTGTGGGGTCCCACAGGGATCATCACTATCCCCCCACTTGTTTAATCTATACCTCTCACCCTTGATTCAGTCTCTGAAGGCACGGAAGGTAACTACCTTCAATTATGCCGATGATCTACAGTTAACTTTCACAATAGATAACTCCCCTAATTCAATCCTGGAATTCCAGGCCACTATGCTCCACATTCGCCATTGCATGGACCAGAATCATTTAAAACTTAATCCAGATAAGACCGAACTAGTTTTGACGGGGAGTAGTAAGATCTTCTGGGGCCCACACTATTGGCCGACGGAACTTGGATTTCCGCCTGAACCCTCTACCTCCGTCAAGAGTCTAGGTGTTATCATAAACAACGACCTGTCGTTGAGATCCCAAGTTGGTGCTGTGGTCTCAACCTGTTTCTTTCAGTTACGTAAAATAAGAAAGATCAGTCGCTTGCTCACTCATGCAGCGTTGATACAGGTTGTAATAGCCATGGTATTATCACACTTAGACTACGCCAACTCAATCTATCTAGGCATGCCACTTTTTTTTAATCAAGCGGCTTCAGATGGTCCAGAACCAAGCAGCGAGACTGATCCATCAGCAACCAAGATGGCAATCGGCCAGACCCCTTTTAAAAAAACTACACTGGCTCCCTATTTCCCAACGCACGGCCTTTAAAACGGGATGTTTAATCTTTGTCTCTTCACAGTCGGAGTCCCAAATTTATTAACTCCTTTTTATTAAGGCATACTCCCTCTCGTAACTTGCGCTCAGCCCACCTT